>CM046453.1:47855426-48455426 GCA_025506515.1 Flaveria trinervia
AACTCTTCTGCTAAGAGTTCTAGTTCTTGTTCACTCATCTCAATAGCAAGAAGATGACTGATATTGCTAGTACCACTGCTGCACAGCCTGGACCATCAAACCAAGCATAGTCCTCAGCCTAAGAGGACTGTCTCAGTATCTGCAAAGATGAAGGTGGAGAAGGAAGTGACCAAAGACAGTCTTACTCTCAAGAAAAGGCTCTTGTGAAGAAGAAGATGACTGTGTTATGTGTGATAGCACCACTCACATTGCCAAGGATTGTCCCTTCAATCCTAAAGGTATGTCCATATGGCCAAAACAAAGGCTTCAAAGAGTTCTAAGAAGATTCAAGCTTGGAAGGAAAATCAGTTTCCTTCGGAAGTTCCAAATCTAACAAGAAGGGAAGTGGAAAATTCTATTCGGAAGAATATGTGGTCTCGGAAGAAAGGAGTTCTTCCGAAGCACTGAAGTCTGCTGCAATGTCTACAGAATCTTCTGAAGGTTCAGTCATCAAAACTTCTGAAGTTCAAAAGCTTCTAAAGTTTTGAAGGTCAAGTCCAAGACTCAAAGGTGGTGTGGACGTCTAGAAAGACCAAGTGACTGAGATTTCTCCATCAACAATAGCTCAAGATCCTCTTAGTACAACCATAGGATCTATTACTGTTGAATTACCTTCTGCAAATGAGCCCAAGACAAGCAAGCTGGGTTTCCAGATGTAACTAATCATTCTTTTGTGCAGGGACAGCTGAAGAGACAGAAATGTCTGGATCATAGACAGTGGCTGTTCCAGGCACATGACTGGCAATAGGTCACTACTCCAGAACTTTAAAGGATTGATGGAGGACCAGTTGCTTTTGGAGGAGATGAAGGCGGTTACATTTTCGGAAGGGGCAAGGTCACAAATGGTAAGCTCAACATAGAAAAGGTAAACTTTGTTAAGGAGCTTGGATACAATCTTTTGAGTGTTTCTTAATTTTGTGATCAGAGTCATAACATGCTCTTTACTGAGCATGAGTGCATTGTTCTTAAGCCTGGTGTGGTCATTCCTCATGAGCATATCCTGCTTAGAGCCCCCAAGAAAGGAAACATGTACAAGATGGATTTGCAAGAAACCTCTCCCTCTGGAGAAGTTTCATGCTTTCCTCTAAAGCCAATAGTGATGAGTCTTTCCTATGGCATAAAAGAATGTGCCATGTAAACTTTAAGAACATGAATAAATTGATTAGCATGATTTGGTAACTGGGGAGTGCCAAAGAAAGAGTTTACAAGTGATGACCACTGTGTTACATGCTTGAAAGGGAAAGGAAACATAAGGTATCTCAGAAGCCTAAGGAATGAAACTCATCACTACACCCCTACACTTGTTACATATGGATCTCTTTGGCCCCACCAGTGTAATGAGTTTAGGAAGGACCTTATACTGTCTAGTGATCACAGATGACTTTACAATATTCACTTGGGTTTTCTTCCTTAGAACTAAGGATGAGACTCCTGAGATTCTGAAGAATTTCATCTTAAAGATTGAGAATCAATCTGATCACAAGGTCAAGATCATAGATGTGATCAAGGAACCGAATTAAGACCCATATCCTTGATACATTCTGTGATGAAAAGGGTATTACAAGACAATTTAGTGCTCCCAGGACTCCTCAGCAAAATGGTGTTGTGAGAGAGAGAAACAGGACACTGATTGAAGCTGCAAGAACCATGCTATCTGACTCTAAACTGCCCATCACCATCTGGATAGAGGCAGTCAACACTGCCTGCTATGTGCAGAACAGAGTTTTAGTAGTTAAGACTCATGGTAAGACTCCTTATGAACTTTGGCACAAAGGAGACCTTTCATTGGTTTTCTCAGGGTCATTTGGATGTCCTTGCACCATCTTGAATACCAAGATCAAATTACCAAGTTTGCTAAGAAATCAGATGATGGACACTTTATTGGATACTCTTCCCAAGCTAAGGCTTATAGAGTATACAATCTTAGAACTAGAATTGTTGAGGAGTCAGCCAATGTGACTTTCATAAACACACACCCTGTGTTGCTGGTTCTGGTCCGGATTGGTTGTTTGATCTTGATTTGGTTACCAACTGTTTTAACAAATCTTGTGAGAATGTTTCAAGATCTGCAACAAATTTAAATACAGGTGATCCTGATCCAAGATTTGAGCTAGGAAGACCTTCAAGACATATATCTTCAGCTCCAGTTGGAACCACTTCTGCAAATGAGGTTTCTGTCAGCCCGACAATGACAAATTCAGCTGATATATCTGTATGCCTTCAAATTTAGCTCAGAGGCTCTACAACCAGATAAGAACACCTCAACTATGGAAGACAACAATGGTGGTGGTGACAGTGACCAAGAATTTCTTGATGCCACTAACCACACCATAGATGAGAACATCAATGATGTCGCACACTGCTTGGATCAAGTTTCACTTGAAAAGTGTGCTGATGTGGTGGGAGAAAAATCTATGCCAGATCTAAATTTTTCTAATTTAGATCTTTCTCAACAACTTGCTGTGATCCCTCAGCTTAGGATCCACAAGTCTCACTCTACCACAAACATCATTGGAGATGTTGTCTCAGGGGTAAGGACAAGAGGACAAACCCATGAAGCAAATGTTTGTCTTCACTCTTGTTTTCTATCCTAGATAGAGCCAAGAAAGTTGATAAAGCTCTAAAGGATGGAAGTTGGTTGAAGCTATGCAACAAGTGCTGCTTCAATTCAAAAGGCAGAAAGTTTGGAACCTTTGTCCTCTTTCTTTTGGAAGACTACCATTGGAACCAAATGGGTGTTTAGGAACAAGAAAGATGATAGAGGCATCATCATCAAGAACAAAGCTAGACTGGTTGTTCAAGTATACACACAAAAGAAGGGATTGACTACACTGATGTCTTTGCTCCAGTGGCAAGATTAGAAGCTGTTAGGATATTCCAGGCATTGCTGCATCCAAGAACTTCAAGGTCTTTCAACTTGATGTGAAGTGTGCCTTTTTGTATGGAGTGATAGATGAAGTGGTTTATGTCAAACAGCCACCTGGTTTTGTAGATCCTGATCATCCTGATTATGTCTGCAAGCTTGACAAAGCTCTCTATGGGCGCATCAGGCCCAGGAAGTGGTATGAGACACTGTCTGAGTATCTCTGTAAACATGGATACAGGAGGCGTACTATAGATGGAACTCTCTTCATCAAAGGACAAGGAAAACATATTGCTAGTTCAAGTATATGTGGGTGATATCATCTTTGGTTCAACTAATCCAAAGCTCTACAAAGACTTTGAGAAGCTGGTGAAAGACAGATTTGAAATGAGTGCCATGGGGGAACTCAATTTCTTTTTGGGAATTTAAGTGAAGCAAGTTGAAGATGGAATCTTCATAAGTTAGTCAAAGTATGTTCAGGACATACTCAAGAGATTCAATATGACTGACTGTAAGATTGCTAAGACACCCATAGCTAGAAACCACTCTCTTGGTCCTGATCTTGAGGGGGAGTGTGTAGATGAGTATTTATATAGGGCTATGATTGGGTCTCTTATGTATGTTACTGCTAGCAGGCCTGATATCATGTTTGCTGCATGTATTTGTGGAAGATATTAAGCCAACCCTAAGAGTCTCACCTTATCACTGTCAAGAGGATTCTAAGATACCTCAAAGGGGCATCAACACTTGGACTATGGTATCCTAAGAATTCTGACTTCAATCTGTATGCCTATACAATAGTGATTATGGTGGTTGCACATGACATAAAGTCTACATCTAGGGGATGTCAATTTCTTGGCGGAAAGGTTGTCTCATGGCAATGCAAGAAACAATCCTGTGTCTCTGCATCAACTGCTGAAGCTGAATACATTGCAGCTGCAAGGTGTTGTGCTAAAGTACCTTTGGATTTAAAATCAGATGCTGGATGATGGTCTGCGGATAGTATATATATTTGATAAAGATTTATTGCATAGATTCAGTTTTAATTGGTTGTTACTAATACTAAACCACACACACAAAAGGCAGTGTACCTGTCGTGTGGTAATATAGTGTTGATAAGAACCGAGTATCAATCCGTGGACACACCTAGCCTACTCAACAAACCTGATGTTTGACTACAGATTTGGTTCTGTTAAAGAAAGTGATATTTTGTATTGGAAAGAATTTTTAGGGTTTAAAAGTAAACAGTAATAAGGGAAAGTAATATAAGAATGGAAGCGTTTGGATTTAAAATCAGGGAATAAAAGTTATCATCCTAATTAGAATCCTCTTATGTAATTGTGATGAATTAGTGAGGTGATGTGATTATGTTAATGTTTATAAAGATGAGCCGACGCGATTTCTCGACTATCCTGCTGCCATAGTGACTTGATCCTGTCAGGCTGATTTTACTGCTCAGATCAAAGCCCTAGTAATGTAGGTAAATCTTTTGTGTCCTATTTGACATACGATTTCTGAAAACATAATTTAATGTTAAAAAGAGAGTTGATCAGGTTCCTTCCTAACATACCATTAATTTTAGAAAACCGTAACAATTACTGAAGTTTCCGAACTAATAAAAGGGAACCCGCAAATGATCAAAAAGTTAAAGTGATATGATTTCTAATAACCATTTCTAGTTCATTAGCCATGGATTTATTATGAAGACCGGTTCGCGAATGAAAGTTAATCATACGGTTTTCAACCTTGTATGACAATTACAATCACAAACCATAAGGTTATAACTTCCCGCTCAAATGTAGATGCTACCCATCAATAGTTTTCCCAAGACCACCATAACATTGACATAATACTTATCAAATTACATAGTTTCATCCGATTAGGATGATAAATAAGTTTAGCTCATGATGAGCTTTAACATAACAATGGATAACAAAGAAGATAGATAAATGATCATCGGTGAAATGGAACAATCAAACCGATAATCCACAATGGATGACGTTTAGGTGATCCCAAGCTTCTTCCAAGTGTTGTATGCACCTCCCGAGCCTCCGAATAACCTTGAAGTCTTGATTCCCGAGAGAATTCAGCAGAGTAATCCTCCCACCAAAGATTGCCAAAAATGGTGAGCTTAGGCTTCTATTTATAGGCTTTCTGGAGTGTTTAAGCACGGCCCCGTGCCTAAAAGACACGGCCCCGTGCTAGTACAATGCTTACGAAAGTTGGTCGGCTCGTACGTCCAGGTTATGTCGGGCACGACCCCATGCTAAATGGGGCACGACCCCGTGTTGGTGGTGGGGCACGGCCCCGTGCCTTATGGGGACGACCCCGTGTCTACTTTTAGGGGACAATACTTTTTGTCCTGTCAGATGTCCAAGCATGGGGGTGTGTTAAATTAGCACGGGGGTGTGTTTCTGGCAAGGCATGGGGGCGTGCTTAATGAGGCACGGCCCCATGCTTGGAGTCCAAAGCTCGGTTTGCTTCAATTTCTTGTTAAATATGCTCCTTTTGTCCATCTTGCCCTTTTAAACACCTGAAAACACAATTTAACACTTTTAAGTACATTTTCATCATTTTAAGGAAGATATTAAGGAATAATTGATGTGCTTTTGATAGGATTTTTATGTATAATTTGGAGCACATCAAACATCTCCACACTTGAACTTTGCTTGTCCTCAAGCAAAAATCACTTAAAATGACAATTCCACCAAACCAAATAAATCAAATTATAAACATGTCTTTCGAGAAGTATGTAAGTAAATACTATCCAAATATAAATATTCTAAGCACATGTAAAATGATATCCTAGCAAGCAATAGGTTGGTCAGTAAAGATTATTATCATGTAAAAATCCACACTTCTCACAAGATGCACTCACACTCGGTAAATATGTGGAGTCATAATCAAGATTAAGTATAACTAATACACTCAATTGCCTAGTATGAATACGTGTGAAATCATATGCTTGTTAAGGGATCAAATCTCCACCTACTTAGATATTTATTTGCATAAATCATTAGGTCTTTGATGGGTTGTAACTTGGCTCGGGCTCGGGTATGGAATATTTGGAAAGAGTGGTTAATGCTAAAGACGACGATCTTGGCTTATTTTTCTAACATAACTACAAGGAAAGCAATAAAGGTTCCCTATACAATACTTCAAGCTAGAAGGGATATGCTAGCTTGAGGACTCTTTAAGGTCAGAATGTCAAGACTGTATTTTTCTTTCAAGAATCGTACTTCATCTTTTACCGAAGATACACAAAAGATCCTTTCTCAAGGATCGTTCGGCTTGAAACCTAATAGCCCAATCGGATTAATTCTGTGTATTCGTATTGAGATTCAGTTTGATTCTTTTTGCATTTGCCAATATGGACCAATTTCCACAATTCGGCATCTTTATATCTTTTCGCCCGTCTCTTTATAGCACTTTTTGAAATCCCACAAAATGGCGGAACTTGTTCCTTTTTTGCCATTTCTTTCTTGCATAAACATGAGATTGAAATTTTGTTCGCGGATTTCAGGGGGAAGTCCCGGTTTTGCGTGATGAAGGCAACAAAGCAAATTGAAATCAAAAGAATGCATTCCAGTTCTTTAAGGTCTGCCGGTAAAAGACCAAATTTTTTTTAACATAAGCCAAAACGTGTCTTTAACGAAAACGGGTTTTGTTGAACGCTTTTTGGTTAAATGACTGGTGACTCGGGTGATTGAAAGATAAAACGTTTAAGCTCAACGGGGACTAGCGGTGACGTTCGGGTAAGGAAAATTAAGACAATGGTGGGGACTTGAATGGTCAAGGTTTCCTAGTGCCTAACTCATTTTTATGCAACAAATACTAATTAAGGTCTTGAAATGTATACCCAAAACAAGTTCTAATTACACGTATCATATGGCACCCTCAATTAAATCCAGATGAAAGTAGAATTGCAACTTGCAAACGTTTGTTTAAAGCTAAAAAATAAACTCACATACGGATGGAATTGGTAAAAGTGTTTCATTTTACATGATTAAATATTTTACTAGATTATTGCTTTTAAGGATATCACACAAAACATTTCAATTTTTATTTGGACGTCATGGATTTACTTCTTTATTCCCGAAAACGTATATTTATAATTTGGTTTATCAAAATTATATTAAATTTTTGGTTTCTTGTCACAAAAATTATTTGATAAGTGATCTTTTCTTAAAAATTTTAATTTGGACCTCTTTAGCAAAGTCAAATGCATTACTCCCATCCCCACACTTAAAATTCACATTGTCCTCAATGTGATAAAATATTCATGATCAAGAGGGTAACGAAAAATCCCCTAAAAATGATAATTTTTCACTTGTGTTTGGTTGCCCTCGCGGTTTAGAATCCTCAGTATCACCTGAAATGTCACCAATTTATTGAAAGCATTAAAATCCTAAGCACACAAAATAAAAACAAAACGACATAAATTAAAAGATAGATTGGCACAAAACAACTGTGTCGGCGCCCCGTAAATGATACGGTTTTCAAGGGCTTTGTGGGGGATATCCCCCTACTCGTGGTACATTCGGTTTCTCATGTACGTGACATCTCTGCTCAAGTCATCGACTCGAGAATTCAGATTTTCGACTCGATTGAAGGCTCGTTGGGCTATTCAAATGATCGCCTTGCATGGGTTTCGGTGGTTTGGATTGACTCATAACGTCTAACATGGTGGAAATTCCCTTGTTCGTGAACTTGCAGATCCAGCTCTGGCTCCTTCCGGCTGTATCGGCATGTCGAGGTCCATGATAATTTCTTCGGATCCGCCGGATCCCAGATTTGTCCCTTCTTATCCATGAATCTCGGTGCCCATTTGGTAAACTTGTCACCATGTACATACTTGTACAGATGCTCAAGTCCAACAGTCCTGGCATCACTCCTTCGTTTCTTCATTGTTATAACCATAGCTTTCATACAGGTTCAAAATCCAGCTTCCTCCAAACATGGGTGTTGGAGCACCTGCAATCGCGTTCCTGGCAAAAAGATTACAAAACAAATACCCAATATTACATGGCAACTGATTAACCATACAATATAAAATAAACAAGTCCTCAAATTAACAACTCCCTCGCTTTGACCACGAGCTGTTATGGAATGGCTGAGTAACCGATGAATGTATCGCAACAGCGGGTCTCGTATCTGACTGCTTTTTGTTTTGCTCGAGTTGAACCCTCCGTTCCAATCCGCTCCCAAAATGCTTTCCTCATTGCACCACTTTCCGCGTCTCTACTTTCCTCATCCGGGAAGGTATGATACGCCTTCCAGATATAGCCTCCTCCTCAATTTCTTGTTCCGTGTATATTCCAAGATAGACACCGAACAAGGCAATGGATGTCTTATGCCAATTTCCAGCTAGTCTGAATGAAACTGCATTTTCATCCCAAGGATCAGAGTCTTTCATGCTAAATTTAAAAGATGCTAAAAATTCAAGAATCAGTTCATAAACGGAAGGTCTATTTTGTGAAAATAGACGTTTCCACTGGACACTTAATAAATTATTGTATCTTTCTAGCTGCCCGACTGCCGCTAGTGTTTCTTCATCTGCTTGTAAGTGGGATCTTTCGACCCTTTGTAGCAATCTTTGAAGTCTATCATGACACCCGCTCTCGCGGCTCCCTCCAAAATGTAAGTAGGATGCTCCATGATCCTGAAATTTAAAAATAATTAATCTATACAAAACAAATTTCTTAAGCAGTCTCATGATGTTAGTGAAAATTATATGTTTTTCAAGACATAACACCATAATGATTCAATTCATGTTCAAAAATAGTTAAGAATTTATCATCCAAGGAAAAAAATATTTTTTTTTGAACATGGGGGTGCGCTTTATACAACGTGAGGGTGCGGTTAACATGTTTGTGCATGAAATCTTGACTCGAGCAATCGTGGTTTTGTTTGTAAATCGTTGATTAAGCATGGGTTTAACATTTTCTTGCTTCAAAAATCAAAGATCATACGTTGAACATTTTAATCATTTTCTAATAATTCAAGATACTAAAAATATATATTGTTTTACATCACTTGAGAATTCTTGTAACTTGAACATGATTAACAAAGGTTTCACCACAAGTTATGAAGATAGTCATGTTAATAATAAAAGAAAACAACTAACTAACCAACTAAACATACTAATATCTAACTAAACACACTAATTAACACTAATCTACTACAAGAATAAACATGAACAAGGGTTAAAAGCATTCAACATTCCATACACGTTTAAGAACAAGTGTTTACACATAATTGCTAGGATTTCGGTTGTAGAGACCTAATCACCTAACTACATGTAAATGACTTTCATAATCAAAGGAATTAGTATGCTAACCTCTTGGCTAAATACTCTTGCAAGAACACTTGAACAAATGAAAGAAATGGAAAAGAAGATAGAATTGAAAGTGGATACTACTTTGCAGGCACATTAGCTCGGTTTTTATCATGCAACATTGAATGGAAAAGGACAAAAGGCTGAAAATTGGCAGGTGGTGTCAATTCTTGTCGAACACGGGGGTCCCCTTAGAACACGGGGGTGTGTCATGTAAAAAGTTCGGTTTCAGTCTTTTGTTGTTCCGTTTTTCAGTTTCGTGCGTTGTGTAATTTTCCCGGTTAAGTTTTATCACTTTCAAATCATCAGAAAAGATACGAAAATAGTCTTATAGTTAAATAACACAAGCCAAATTGAAAATTACATTCCCTAGAATCCTACAGTTATACGATACGTTTAAATCCGAGAATCTAAAACAGCAAAACCAGACTCTTTAACGCGCAACAGCGCACTTAACACATCACAAAATGTTTCTAAAAGAAACCTCTACACATTTCATGTGGAGGTTTGGCATGGGGTAGTGAGAAGTGTGGTTGCTCAATTCCGCGAGCTGCTGGTTAATGGAAATGAGTTCCTCGCTCATCTTCTGAACTTTTTGGATTAGTTCAGCTAAGGGTTGGGAAGCAACGAGGTTCATTTCAGTCAGTTGCTTGATTAGTTCATGCATCTTGAAGAAATATTCTTGAGTCGTAGGTTCTCACGTTTCAGAACGCGGTTTCGTCGCAGGATTCCAGTTTGAGCTTCCGTGACTTGATTCTTTCATTTTTTCATACGTTTTTAAGCAGGAATGGGTGTGATGAAAGAATGGAACAAGTGTGGTATTTATACACAGGTCGTGGAAAGTGAACACAGGGGCGTGCTTGGCTAGGCACGGCCCCGTGCTTGGCTAGGCACGCCCCCGTGCTTGTCAGAATTCGTCTTAAATTCGACCTACAACGTTACAGATTCGTCAGCAGAGATCGTGGAAAGAATTTTTCAGAGACACGGGGGCATGCTTGATGGGGCACGACCCCATGCTTATGCTTGTGAAGTCCTAAAAATTTTCTAAAAAATGAAAAAAAATGTATGTACAGGTGCCGCGTTTAAGTTTCGGGTCTTCGGCATGACCCTTCCCTACACTTAGTTTTCGTTGGGGTGGAGGTTTAATTCCTCCGAAGAGATCTTGGTTGGTCCATCATTATACGGTTTCAAACGATGACCATTACTTTGAAACTTAAACTTGCGTGGTTGTAAATTTCAATGGCACCATTCAGAAACACGTTTTTGATCATATAAGGTCCAGACCAACGTGATTTCAGTTTTCGGGAAATAAACATAAACGAGAATTATATAGTAAGACACGTTCTCCCACATGAAATTTTTTTGTGCTTTTAATCGAGCGTCGTGGAATTTCTTTGTCTTTTCTTTGTAAACCTGGCGTTTTCGTATGCTGTTCCCGCAATTCCTCCAATTCGTGAATTTGTAGGAATCGATTCTTTCCTGCAAGGTCTTGGTCCAGGTTTGCTGCTTTAAGTGCCCAAAAGGCCTTATGCTCTAGTTCTACATGTAGATGACACGACTTCCCATAAACTAGTTTAAACGGTGTTGTGCCGATGGGAGTCTCATAGGCTGTTCGAAAAGCCCATGATGCATCATCTAACTTGATTAACCAGTCCTTATGATTTTGACCTACAGTTTTCTCAAGGATTCGTTTGATACCTCGGTTAGTGACTTCGGCTTGCCCATTCGCTTGGGGATGGTAAGCAGTTGTAAAGCGATGGTGAACTCCATAACGTGCCATTGCTCTTTCAAGCTGATTGTTACAGAAATGAGTTCCTCGGTCACTAATCAGAGCTTTGGGGTACCAAAACGAGAAAATAGTTTCTTATGGAATTTGAAAACGTTCCTGGCATCATTAGTAGGCAGGGTTGAGCTTCAGCCCATTTTGAGACGTAATCAACTGCTACCAAGATGTAACGATTGCGAAATGACACCGGGAATGGCCCCATGAAATAATACCCCATATATCAAATATCTCGCATACTTGAACTGGTTTCTGAGGCATCTCATCCCATGTCGAGATATTGGTTGCTCTTTGACATGCAACACAGGTGCGTACCATGTTATGAGCATCTTTGAAGATTGTGGGCCAGTAGAATCAGAGTCGAATACTTTCTTAGCTGTTAAGGTTGCTCCATGGTGTCCTCCTGTGGGTCCTTCATGACAGTGCCTTAGAATTTGTTCTGCTTCACTTCCGTATACGCATCTTCGAATGAGTTGGTCTGCACCGATTCTGAATAGATACAGATCCTCCAATAGTAATGTTTGATATCAGTAAAGAACTTCTTCTTTTGCTGATAAGTCATTCCTTTGAGAAGGATTCCGCTTGCTAAGTAATTCGCAAAATCAGCGAACCAAGGGTGTTCATCGATTGAGGATTGAATTGCAAAATCGGCGAACCTGGCTTCAAGTTCGTGAAGGACTTGAATCCTCAAGACGCGAGAGATGATCAGCCGCTAGATTTTCCGCTCCTTTCTTATCACGAATTTTGATATCAAATTCTTGAAGCAAAAGAATCCAACGGATCAATCTCGGCTTTGCATCTTGTTTGTTGAACAAATAACGAAGGGCTGCATGATCGGTGTAAACAATTGTCTTTGAAAGGATGAGATACGAGCGGAATTTATCGAACGCGAAAACTACCGCAAGAAGTTCTTTCGGTGGTAGTGTAGTTTTCTTGTGCATTGTTTAGGGTTTTGCTCGCATAATGAATTGGGTGAAATTGCTTGTCTTTCCTCTGTCCTAATACAGCTCCCACCGTGAAATCGCTTGCATTGCACATGAGCTCAAATGGTAGTGTCCAATCTGGGGAAACCATGATTGGAGCAGTTACCAATCTCTCCTTAAGCAATTTGAATGCACTAATGCATTCATCAGAAAATACAAATTTCATGTCTTCTCCAGGAGTTGAGTCATTGGTCAAGCAATTTTTGAGAAATCTTTAATGAAACAACGGTAGAATCCTGCATGTCCTAGGAAACTTCTGATGTCTTTGACGGTTGTGGGATGCGGAAGTTTAGAAATAGTGTCAACTTTGGCTTGATCGACTTCAAGCCCCGCTCGAGAGATTTTGTGTCCTAACACTATTCCTTCCATAACCATGAAGTGGCAATTTTCCCAATTTAAAACAAGGTTGGAGTCTTCACATCTAACCAGCATCTTTTCCAGGTTTTCAAGACATTGCTCAAATGAGTTTCCAAAGATGGAGAAATCATCCATGAAAACTTCCATTGAGTGTTCAATCATGTCATGAAAAATTGCTACCATGCATCTTTGAAATGTAGCCGGAGCATTACACAAGCCAAAGGGCATTCGCCGATAAGCAAATGTGCCATATGGATAGGTGAATGTTGTCTTTTCTTGATATTCGAGGGCAATAGGAATTTGAAAATAACCCGAGAAACCATCCAGAAAACAATAGAACATTTTTCCAGACAATCTCTCAAGCATTTGGTCGATGAAAGGAAGAGGGAAGTGATCTTTCCTTGTGCCATCATTGAGTTTGCGATAGTCTATGCAAACTCTCCATCCTGTAATCGTACGAGTGGGAATAAGCTCATTCTTCTTGTTAGTTACAACAGTCATTCCTCCTTTCTTTGGAACAACTTGGACGGGACTGACCCAAGGCGAATCAGAAATAGGGTAAATCAAACCGGCATCTAGCTATTTGATTACTTCTTTCTTCACCACCTCTTGCATTCTCGGGTTTAAACGTCTTTGAGGTTGAATGACGGATTTGAAGTTCTCCTCCATCAATATTTTATGAGTGCAAAAGGATGGATTGATTCCCTTGATGTCCATGATTTTCCATGCAATTGCTCGTTTGTGTGCCTTAAGCACATTGAGCAACTTGTTATCGATAGAAGGTTGAGCTTTTGGTTCTAAGTCTTGCTCTGATCTCAAATGCTTCTTGATGAAATGATGTTTCATCAACTTCAAGTTCTGGAATGAGTTGTTTTCACAGATGGGTTCAGTGATTGTGACTTCTATTAATTGAGTATCACAAGCTCATTTTGAAGGGCTTCCTTCAAATGACAACTTATGATTGAATCGCAAGCATCAACGTAATAAAGCGAGTCATCATGATTTTGAGGGTGTTTCATGGATTGGCCTATATCGAAAGTAACTTCCTCCTCGTCTACTTTAAGCATGAGTTTGCCTGTACACACATCAATGAGGGCTCGA
The DNA here is from genome assembly GCA_025506515.1 of Flaveria trinervia. Classification (NCBI taxonomy): domain Eukaryota; kingdom Viridiplantae; phylum Streptophyta; class Magnoliopsida; order Asterales; family Asteraceae; genus Flaveria; species Flaveria trinervia. The sequence goes on from CM046453.1 coordinate 47,868,890, forward strand.
GCAGTCTCTAAGAAAGGTCGACCTAGGATAAGAGGAACATTTTTGTCCTCATCCATGTCTAGGATCACAAAATCAACGGGAAATACGAATTTGTCAATTTTAACTAAGAGATTTTCAATGATGCCCCTCGGATATTTAACAGAACAGTCAGCTAACTGGATGCTCATACGGGTAGGTCTAGGCTCACCTAAGTTTAACTTTTCAAAAAGCACATAAGGCATAAGGTTAATGCTAGCACCTAAATCAGCTAATGCATTACTGATAGAAAGATTTCCTATTAGGCAAGGTATGATGAAACTTCCTGGATCAGTCATCTTTTGAGGTAGTTTGTTTTGAAGAACTGTAGAGCATTCCTCATTCAAAACTACGTGTGATAACTCTTCCAGCTTCTTTTTGTTTGACAAAACACCTTTTAGAAACTTAGCGTAGTTTGGCATTTGTGCTAAGGCCTCCACCAAAGGTAGATTGATGTGGAGTTGCTTGAACAACCCAAGGAATTGCCATATTGAGCCTCCATTCTTTGTTGTCTCAAACGACCTGGATATGGAGGTGGTGGAACATAAGGTGGTGGTGGAACGTATTTCTTTGCTGGTTCTTCAATAACAACGGGTTGCTTTTGCTTATCACTCGCATTACTTGGAGTTTCAGTTTCTACTTCTTCAAGGAGGGGTTGTAATGCGGGTGCATCACCTTGAGTGGTTTTGCCACTCCTGGTGGTGATGGCTTTGACTTGAGCATTAGGGTTTGTCACAGTGTTGCTGGGCAAAGCTCCTTGAGGTCTTTCAGAGATTTGTTGTGCTATTTGACCTTCTTGGTGCTCTATGGTCTGTAATGATGCTTTGTTGCTTTTGATGTCAGCTTCGTTTCTTTGGAACCTCTCCTCATTTCTTCGATCAGATTTCCGGATGTACTCATCTGTGGCTTGTGTGGTTAACAAAATTGCTGTAATAAGTCTTCCATTGATGATGCTCCACGGTCTTGGTTACTACTGCTTGGACTTTGGTATGGTAGTTTCTGTTGTTGGTAAGGTGGCCTTTGGTTGAATCTAGATGATTGTTGGTTTATGCCAGCATTTCTGTAATTCGAGTTGTTTCTCCAATTTGAATTGTATGAGTTGTTTGGGCCTCCTACGTAGTCAACATCTTCAACCATCATAACGCCTTGTGGGCACTCGTTGGTCTTGTGTGAATTTCCACATGGGTTTAGAGTCTACTAGATGAATACCTTTAGAACTGGGTTGGTTTTTAAAGGATTGTAAGCAAAGCTCTTCTTAGCTGCTCTTTCTAAGGCTTGATATGCTTCTGTTGGCGTGACACTTCCAAAATCTCCTCCCGCACTTTGGTCTACTGCTTGCTTGTGGGCTCCGCTAATCACATCGTAAAAGGTTTGACACTGCAGCCACAGATCAATTTCGTGATGTGGGCATCTCCGAAGGAGACCTTTATATCTCTCCCATGCTGCGTGTAATGATTCATCGTCGTCTTGACGGAAACTTGTGATGCTGCTTCTTAGTTTGGCAGTACGATCGGGTGGAAAGTATTTCAAAAGGAATTGTTCAGCCATTACCGCCCATGTGGTGATGGAACCAGGCGGGAGTGAATCAAGCAAATCTATGGCTCGGCCTCGAAGTGAAAATGGAAAAAGTCTTAGTCGAATGGCGTCGTCTGAACAGTTATTGATTTTGAAGGTCGCACAGATACGAAGGAAACGTGAGATGTGAGCATTAGGGTCTTCGTCTTGTAACCCATGGAACTGAACAGAGTTTTCCACTAGTTGGATAATACTAGACTTAATCTCGAAATTGTTGGCCGCTATTGCTGGTTGGACAACACTAGACTCATAACCATCTATTGACGGTGTGGCATAGTGTGTCATCTTTATTTCCTCGTCTTGGTTAGCCATGTCTTCTTCGGATGGTGTATCTTCCAAAATGTCTTCTTCAATGACTGGTGCTTCTTGTTGTGATCTTTTGCGCAATCTTTGACGGAAAAGTCGTTCGGGTTCGAAGAAGAGGCAGAACAAGTTCAGAACTAGACGAGTTGGACATACACTAACTTAAGGAAGCATAAACTAACTAAGGCTTAAAATGAATCAGGCAAAAATAACTAAACTAACTAAGGCAAACTACCTAGAATAAAAATGAAGTTAAACAAAAATATATTAACAGGTTATATGCAAGATAGTCAAAAATTTAGTTTGTCTTTCAAACTGTCGTGTGTTCCCCGGCAACGGCGCCAAAAACTTGATGTTCTGCGGATAGTATATATATTGATAAAGATTTATTGCACAGATTCAGTTTTAATTGGTTGTTACTAATACTAAACCACACACACAAAAGGCAGTGTACCTGTCGTGTGGTAATATAGTGTTGATAAGAACGAGTATCAATCCGTGGACACACCTAGCCTACTCAACAAATTTGATGTTTGACTATCAGATTTGGTTCTAGTTAAAGAAAGTGTATTTTGTATTGGAAAGAATTTTTTAGGGTTTAAAAGTAAACAGTAATAAAAGAAAGTAAAATAAGAATTGAAGCGTTTGGATTTAAAATCAGGGAATAAAAGTTATCATCCTAATTAGAATCCTCTTATGTAATTGTGATGAATTGGTGAGGTGATGTGATTATGTTAATGTTTATAAAGATGAGCCAGCGCGATTTCTCGACTATCCTGCTGTTGTAGTGACTTGATCCTGTCAGGCTGATTTTATTGCTCAGATCAAAGCCCTAGTAATGTAGGTAAATCTTTTGTGTCCTATTTAACATACGATTTCTGAAAACATAATTTAATATTAAAAAGAGAGTTGATCAGGTTCCTTCCTAACATACCATTAATTTTAGAAAACCGTACCAATTACTGAAGTTTCTGAACTAATAAAAGGGAACCCGCAAATGATCAGAAAGTTAAAGTGATATAATTTCTAATAACCATTTCTAGTTCATTAGCTATGGATTTATTATGAAGACCGGTTTCGCGAATGAAAGTTAATCATACGGTTTTCAACCTTGTATGACAATTACAATCACAAACCATAAATTTTTAACTTCCCGTTCAAATATAGATGCTACCCATCAATAGTTTTCCCAAGACCACCATAACATTGACATAATACTTATCACACCATTAGTTCATCACAAATTACATAAGTTTCATCCGATTAGGATGATAAATAGAGTTTAGCTCATGATGAGCTTTAACATAACAATGGATAACAAAGAAGATAGATAAATGATCATCAGTGAAATGGAACAATCAAACCGATAATCCACAATGGATGACGTTTAGGTGATCCAAAGCTTCTTCCAAGTGTTGTATGCACCTCCCGAGCCTCCGAATGACCTTGAAGTCTTGATTCCCGAGAGAATTCAGCAGAGTAATTCTCCCACCAAAGCTTGCCAAAAATGGTGAGCTTAGGCTTCTATTTATAGGCTTTCTGGAGTGTTTAAGCACGGCCCCGTGCTAGTACAATGCTTACGAAAGTTGGTCGGCTCGTACGTGCAGGTTATGTCGGGCACGGCCCCATGCTAAATGGGGCACGGCCCTGTGTTGGTGGTGGGGCACGGCCCCGTGTCTACTTTTAGGGGATAGTAATTTTTGTCCTGTCAGATGTCCAAGCACGGGGTTGTGTTAATTTAGCATGGGGGTGTGTTTCTGGCAAGGCATGGGGGCGTGCTTAATGAGGCACGGCCCCATGCTTGGAGTCCAAAGCTCGGATTGCTTCAATTTCTTGTTAAATATTCTCCTTTTATCCATCTTGCCCTTTTAAACACCCTATAACACAATTTAACACTTTTAAGTACATTTTCACCATTTTAAGGAAGATATTAAGGAATAATTGATGTGCTTTTGATAGGATTTTTATGTATAATTTGAAGCACATCACTGGACTATGGGTTAAACTTCAAGGAGACTCCCATTCACATAGACAACAATAGTTCTATCTCAATCATAGAGAACCCTGTGCAACACTCAAGGACAAAGCACATCAATATCAGGTATCATTTAATAAGAGATAACTATGAAAAAGGATTAACTAAACTAGTCATGGTTCACACAGATGAACAATATGTTGATCTGTTTACAAAGTCTTTTGATGAACAGAGATTTAAATATCTTATATCAGCTATTGGGATGATCAACCTTGAGTAGATCTTTGTTAAAACTAATTCTTATTATTTCTTTAAAATTTATGTGTCCTAAGTTGTCTAGTTCATCACTATCATAAGCTCATGTTTTCTTTGGATGAAAATTTTTTTGTAGACTTTCCTATGATTTTTGAAAATTTCTGATACTTCGGAAGTTATGCTTTATCATGCATTCAAAATAAATAATTGTCTGAGAAATTTACCTTGGGAAGAGTTTTCAAATGTATCTTCTGAAGCTTAAATACTTGTCTCAGACACTTACTCATTTTCAAGGACCATTTACTTCGAAGCAAAATTAACTCTCGGAAGCCTTGTTGGTTTATAGACAAAGCACTCAAGTTTTAATTTTTCTTCCAAAGCAAAATTTTCAACCTCTCAGGAAATTCTTCCGAAGTCAGTTTAGCTTCAGAAACTTTTTAATTAAAACTTCCGAAGATAATTAACCTTGGGAAGCTTTTCTACTTCCAAAAAAACTACTTTTTGAGCAAAAGTAAACTACTTTTTCAGAGGTGGGACCGACATCCGGATTTCAAAGTTTATTCTTTCTCATTAAACTTTATCTGAAATCCTTCTCACATATAAACCCAACGGTTTCCCCTATTTCTATCATCTGTTCTTCCTCCAAACCTAAAACCCCAAATTTCTCTCTGAAATTTCTTTCTTTCTTCTTTCTTCGTCCCTAAGCTACTTCAAAATGGCCAACCTTGCTCACAGAAATGATCCTTTAACTTTACATGCAGCTACACAGACAACATAATCATGTGCTTTGTTAAGCTCTAAGAAAGATCCTCATTTCTCAAAGGTTTGTCGTTTCTTATCTCTGTCCAACTGCTTCACCTCCCTAACCATTTATCCTCCACTCTATGAGGACCAGTTGCTTGAATTCTGGAAGACCTGCCAAGAGGTCATTATGGATGGGGAGAAGGCACTGTCTGCCACAGTACAGGGGAGAACAATCTTCATCACTCCAGCCATCATCAACCGACATCTTCAGCTGGATGATGAAGAAGGTGAGGTGTTTTTCCCAAAGGAAGCTATCAATCATTCCTTTGTGCAGATGGGATATGAGGGTGATTTCTCGGTAAAGACCTTTAGGAAAGGGAAGGTCTCATCCCAATGGAGATTCCTGCTCCATGTGGTCATCCACAGCTTATCAAACAAGCATGGTGGATGGGACCAGATTCTTGAGGATCTCTCCTTCACAGTCCATGGAATGGTTCAGGGGGTCAAATTCAGGTATTCTCAGTTTGTTTATACAAATTTACTTGCTAATTTAGACTCCTTAGAGTATTACATGTTTCATAGATATGTCCAGTACATTCTTAACTTTGAACTGGGCTCACAGTTAAGGGAAACAGGTAATATTCTTAATTTGGGACAGATGAAGCCTGACATCTTTAAAATACTAAGAAAGTCCACTGTTGGATTCTCTGGGGTAGAAACAGCCCTAGTCCTAAAAATATTAGAGCTCATTGCTCAAGGTGACAACCTAGTAGCACAAGCTAGTGTTGAACCCACACCTGCTACTTCCCAACCACCCACACAGCCTCAAATCTCCATCACCTACCAAAGAAAATCCAAACGAACCCCTGCTCAGACTATTCAGTCTGTGGAGGCCCCCATATACTCACCCATACAAGAAGAAGTGGACACTGGAGCTCCCACTTCTCTTGAGGAGCAGACCACTCCCATCTCTTCAAGAATCAGTACTGAGGTTCCTCATGCTCAACCTGATGAGCTCATTAGCCCTACTGCCTTAAGCCATTACTCTGAGTCTCAACACTCATGTGATCAACCTTCAGGGGACAGTTACCATCCCCAGCCTATAGATCTCAACCAACCAATTCCCAACCTTGATTTCTACACTGATGAAGATATAGATTTCAGTGACTATATTGAATCTCTCTTCTTTCCCTCTACTCAAAGAGAGATGAGTACTCCTGAGTCTCCAACATCTATCCCACATCAGTCACCTACAACTGAGGTGAACACTCCTGAACCTGTTCAGGATGTCCATATGGAAGAGGCTCTCACTTTTGAAAGTGATTACATCATTAAGACCTTAACCATGGCAACTCAGCCCACTGACATCTCAATTGAGACTGTCAGTGAGCAGAGGAAATCCAGTAGCCAAGAACTTAGAACTGGTCATGAGAGAAAGGACTCTGGTCCAATCTTCTCCCCCCTAGTGATTCTTCTAATGAAGATGAGGGGATCTGAGACTAAAAGTCCAAAAACTATCCAAAACATGCACCTATTTATTCTCAAAGGTTAGTCACCTTGAATCTCAGGTGACTACCTTACACAACAGGATCAATGATCAGCAACTTGAGATTTCATATCATAAGGAAAAACTAGCTGGGAGACCCTTAAGGAGAGCTCAACCAGGAACACAAGAACCTGTGGATGTGATTGATCTATCTTCCAGATCACCTATGCAAGTGGGTGATGCTACCAAAAAGGGGGAGAAAGTAATTACAGCTACAGAACCTGGGAGTTCTTCAGAGAGAGTGGACATTAAGGACTCACCATCCTCACTTGTAACTGTGCATTCTCAACAACCTCCTCTAGTTCACATTGATGTGGACTACACAGACTCCTTCATATAGAGTTTGTTTGAGGATGGGATACCAAGGGCTATGTCACCTTTACCATCTTTCAATCACATTATTAGGTGGAGGTATGACAACAACAGGAAGCCCCTCATCATCATAAGAGTTCAAGGACAGCAAGAAGTCTTCAATTTTCAGACCTTGGACTACTATGAAGGTCTGGATCTAGTCAACATACCACTTGTCAACCCAAGCCAATCAAGACAAGCTGACAGACTAGCTAAAAGAATCCAAGACGAGATCATTGCAGAGTTCAGCCTAAGAAGGAGACTAAGGCAATGTCATCGGTCAACTGGATGTTGAGGCAGACCCTAAGATTAGCTTCATAGGGGAAACCTTGACTGCCGGCCCAGTGACAGAACCTGAGAGCCCTGTCTCATCATCTCCAACTGCTGTAGAGATCCATATTCCTTCTGAGACACATGCTGGTGAAGGTGCTTCTCAACCTCTCTCTGGCCTGAGCTCAGATGCTGTAACGAGCAATAAAGGCCAAAGCTCTCTCCATCCTGAGTCACAAAGGTGTGTGAGTGACAAAGGGAAAAGAAAGATGATATCTGAGGAGATTGAGGAGGAGGAGAGAGAGAGGAAAAGGAGGCTAAGGGGAGAAAGTTCCTCTACTGAGTCTCCAAGACTCATGGAGTCTGCAATCAGGGCTGCCCCCAGACCAGATACTCAGAATGATGAGTTAAGGGCAGTCAGGATTAACTATCTGCAGACTAGGAACTATGACATAGATAGTGTCATTTCTCTCCCCTTGGATGAATAGAATGAACTGGTTGACCTAGAAAGGTCAAGAGAGAAGAAGGAGGCAGAAGATGCAGAACTCCTAGTACAAGTCAAAGAAGAGAGACGAAGAAAAAGACTGTACAAAGGTATGCCTACCCTCTCACCAGTTTAAGAAAGCCCTGAACAAGAGGATGTGGTTCAACAAGAACCTCAGGTAGATAAGGAAGAAGACAAAATGAAGATGATTAACAACCTGAGTGCCACAAGCCTCTATCAGGCAGATGCACTCCTTCCCTTACCTTATGACTATATTGAGTTTGAGTACTTAAAACAACTTGAGCTTGAGTTAGTCAAGGAAAGAAAGACAACAAAGAAGAAGCTGAGGGAAGAAGCTGCAAAATCAAGAGCCATCATCCAAAAGAGCATGAAGAAGTCTGCTGATAGGCAGAGGATGGTGAGCTTCTTGAAGCTGTATGGATTCTCCGGAACGAGACTTGGACCCATGTCTCTATCCACTATGGATGAGCATATCAGGGTAATCAAGCAGAAGATTAAGAGTGGAGAGCTCACTGACTTACACTCCACTCCAAGTCAGGCTCCACTTGAAGTGGAGGTTGAGGTTGAACCACTAGACACAACACAACCCGGACCTCCTGCTAATGCTCAGCACGCTTCATCTTCTGATCCACAGCAGGGTCAACCTCCCTCTCCATCTGAACCTGAGAGAGAGGAAGTCCCAACTGAGAAAGACAGTGAAGATCAATCTGGTGCTGCAGGCCAGTCTTCTCAGTTAAGATTTGGAAAGAGAAAGAAGAGGACGGCTTCTAAACCAAAGTCTAAGAAGAAGAAGAAGCCTGCATCCCCTTCTAAACCTCAGGATGAATCAGAACAGCCTGAGGATGTGCAGCCAGAGGATGCTCAATCAACTCCAACTTCAGTAGCTCCTCTAGCATCAGGAAGACCCATCTTGTCTTGGACATACACCACAAATCCAGAAAGGTGGCATGTTATTAGAGATCAAGGCATTAAAGACATTTATACATGGAAAGATATGTTTCAGTTGCCTCCGCATGACCTCTTTGACATGAGAAGACACTTTGACAGCCTGAAGGATCCTGATCATCTTATGAAGAAAGGAATGGTGATCATTCTAATGAGGACTGTTAATATTTGAAGTTTTCTAAGTGTTTTGGTAGCATCAGCCTAGGGGGAGTTTGTAGAGATTAATGAAGAGGTTGATGCAACCTAAACATCTTTAGTCTTTCCTGCATGTTGCACAAGTGCATCAAAGAAGAATGCTTCGGAAGTTTCACATATGCAATAGAAATACTATAAGTGTGAAATATTCCGAAACCAAGACCAATATCTTCCGAAGCCAAACATGAAGTCTTCCGAAGCCTCAGAGACAAAGTCTTCCGAAGCTTCAAGTTCATGATGACAGATTTCTTCCGAAGACTTTTAGTAACATGTTTTATCTGATGTACTGTTCCATAAAGCTAGACACCTTTCCGCTGCAACTCTGCAAGTCACCAACTAACATGGTTTGGTGAAAAGGTCCATGCTTTTGGTAACTGTACATTGAGGTCTTGAGTCTGTAACTTTCTACTTTATGTACTTTATCCTTTTTTTAATTGATAAGGATGTGAGCTATGGCATGTCATAGTCACAAGTCAAAAGGCAATCTGCCTTTTGACTCTACAATTGATTTTGTGTGTGTCTAGTCAATTGTATCCAGCTGGCTTTCAAAGTATAGCTGGCTGTAGGATGTTAGTATAAGTATCTCATGTTCTTGTATCTTTTATATATGCTTTGTAACACTTGTAAGAGAACATAGAGAAGGCAATATACTACATTCTTGAAAACCAATACTTGTGTTCTTTGTGTTCTGTCTCTTGCATTACTTGTGTTCTTAGTATCACAACACTTGGTTAATCCAGTTTACTGTTTGATTAAAGTTTAGTAAATCTCCTCTTTGTGTTGTTGTGTTGTAACAAACCCTTCAACGATCCTGCAATCCCATACAGGTAGTGCCTCCAAATCTTCCACGTGAAGACCACAACTGCTAGCTCCAAGTCATGTATAGGATAGTTAACCTTATGAACCTTCAACTATCAAGATGCATAGGCTATAACCCTTCCTCTCTACATTAACACACACCCCAACCCCAAGTAGGAAGCATCAGAATAAACCACTAGATCTTCACTTCCATCGAGTAACAACAAAACAGTAGCTTGAGTCAATCTCGCCTTTAACTCCTCAAACGTCTTCTCTTAAGCTTGACCCCACACAAACTTTACATCCTTACGGGTCAACTCGGTTAGTGGAGAAGCGATCTTAGAGAAGTCTTGAATGAATCTTCTGTACTAGTCCACCAAACCCAAAAAACTATGAATCTCGGATGGCGTCTTTGCAAACTTCCATTGCATCACCGCCTCCACCTTTGCAAGATCCACCATAATCCTCTCAGGATTCACCACATCACCCAAGAACTGAACCTCACGCAACCAGAATGCGCACTTGGAGAATTTAGCATACAACTTCTTCCTTCTCAACGTCTCCAACACCTCTCGAATGTGACCGGCATGCTCATCCTCGTTCTTTGAAAAAATTAGGATATCATCAATAAACACAATAAGATATTTATCCAACATCGGCCGACACACTGGATTCATCAAGTCCATAAAAGCAGCTGGCACATTGGTTAAACCAAAAGACATAACAAGAAACTCGTAGTGTCCATAGCACGTGCGAAAAGCTGTTTTAGGAATATCCTACTCTTTCACCTATAGTTGATGGTAGCCCGATCGAATAGCTATCCTCGAGAAACAACTGATGGGTTTGCAAGAACATAAAACTAAGTTTAACCCATTAAACTTATTGAAAATGCAGCGGAATAACAACATATTACTGACTTACTTATAAGCTGAAAATTATGTTCTTTAGGTGACCATTTGAATGTAAAAGGCAAACCCAAAATCAAAGGATCTAAATATGTGAATAAGCAAGCTATGAACACATAAAACAAGCATAATAGACAACCATTTACAAGCTGCCAAAACTACCTTTCAGCAGTTGAGAACAATACTTCCAAAAGGGCTGCCAAAAACGTGAATTTGATGAAGATGGAGATGTCCTTTGAAGTCCTTTTTGGTTCTGATTTGACTTTGTTAGAACTTGACTTTACGTTAACCTTGTCAAACTTCTTTTCCAGATTAACACAAGGCAATTTTCCCTTTGCCTTTGAAGTGGTCTCCTTTTGTTTGTTTCCAGTGTCAATAGATGAACATTGGGAATCTGGATCACTTACAAGAGGAGTAGTCACTACATGATCCTTGATAGGATTACTACTTAAAGGTCTAGACTTAGTGTTCATCAAGGTCTCAGGTGGTGGCGGAACCACTTTATAACCCAGTCCCTCCCCGTTGTTCCTTTCTTTTACTAAGTGTTGGACTATGTGCGACGAACTAGTCCAACTATGCAGTTTCTGTTTTAGTGAATTGACTTCTACTTCTAGAACTGCCTTTTGTTTCTTAGTGTCTTCTAGGGAGTTTAGATAGTACCTAATTTCATTTTCTTGGTTAAAAGCCACTACTTCGGTTTCCCTAAGTTGTTTAGTCAATAGGTCTATTTTTTCTTTATAACTATGCTCATTTTGTTTTAGTACTCTATTAGCCTCAGTGCACAGACGTAAATCTTTTACTAAGTTATCATTATGATCTAATAACCTAGCAAATTTTTCATCTACGCTATTCCTAAAAGTATCACAATCAGAACAAGCATGATTATTAAAATTTGGTCAGTGGTACTTACCTGAGTTGGTTCAGAAGAGTTAGCCATCAGTGCAGCATCAGATGTTTCTGGTTCTGGTGATTCTGACTTTTCTGTCTCTGACGTGGAAACTTCCTCAATTGGTTTGTAACTGACCTCGGCTGCAGTTGTTTCTTCACTATGTGACATTGCTATCTCAACTGCTAGATCACCTTCACTCGCAGAATCATCATCAATATCCTCAACACTGGCAATGTTAGATTCTCCTGGTGAGGCAAACCTAAAACTCCAATCCTATCCTTCATCATCATGAGCAGTTAAGGCTTTTGGATCCTTGTTTGATGAAATAGAACTAGAGGCTTGCTTGTCTTGGCGAGTAAAGGATGAGAACGGGTTCCCATTCCCCGTCTTCTTTGGCTTGACACATTCTCTTTTGAAGGGCCCCTTCTCACCACAGTTAAAGCAGGTCACTTTACTCTTGTCGAAGCCAAAGGTGGTATCCTTAGTAGCAACCAAGTTTTATCCAGTCTTTTTCACAAACTTCTTCGCCCTCCGGACAGCACTTGCTAAGGCCCACATTATATCCATTCTCTCAAGCTCCATCTCATCCACCTGCTCGTAGTCCTCATCTGCCAGATGGCAGTTTCCAATCTTCCCGGCAACAAGTCCATCATATGAATGAACCACTGCTGCTAAAAGATCCATATGCTCTCGAGCTACTTCCACGGTCACATTATCGAGGTTCTCGATCTTTAGTTTGGTAGCGCTTGCTTCTGATCCAATATAATGGGTACATGATGACACAGACGTGTCTGATCCAGAAGGAGAAGCATGTGAAGGACCTGACGAGCTAGACACAAAAGCAGTCTGGTGGGGTGCTCCAGATGTCTTAGCTTGAGGCATGGCGTTGTATAGAGCTGGATTTTGTGTGTACGAAGACTTCTGAGCTCTATACTTCATCCTTAGTGCTTCTTCTCGCAACTTAAGAATGAAGTCATTTATATCCAGCTTTACAAGTATTCCATTCTGTCTCAGGTTTGACACAAATGTAGCCCACTTATCAGGCAATCCGTCTGCGAAGTTGCTTACCTTCTCTTCCATGGAAGTAGCCACTCCATGTGTATGCAATTCGCTCATCAAGTGGTAGAATCTGTCTATGACTTCGTCTAAACCTTCATTACCAATTGATGAGAAGTTATCGAATTCCTTCTTTAACTCCTTTGCCTTGATTGCCTTCAATGATGCATTCCCATCATATCTCTTCTCTAGCTCGTCCCACAGTTTCTTGGACTGCTTGTTCTCTGAATACTGGTGGAATATGTCTTTGGGGATAGACTGAGTGATCAATGCATAAACTCTTTTCTCTACATTGTACTTTACTTTCTGTGCGTCTGTCATCCCGCTTAATGTTAGCTTAACTCCATCAGCTCCCACCGGTGTACTATAACCAATCTCAATGGCTTCCCATAGATTAGGATCTACTCCATTAAGGTAGATTTCAAAACGTTGTTTCCAATGGGGAAACTCGTCTAAAGTCAAAAGCTTTGGTGGTTTATTGTGATTCCCTACCTCACTCTCAAGCAACAGCAGGTTCTGTATCCTTGAGTCCTTCCCAGCAGTAAAGGCTGACATCTGATCTTCCATGACTAATAAACTTATAATCTAATCAAACTAACTTTCACCGATGCGACTGAAGGATGCGAATGAGCTAATCGTGCGTATAAACTCTGCGATTGGTTCAATCGTGCGGATGAACTGGGCGATTGGTTCAGTCGTGCGAATGAATCTGGTGCGTATGAGCTATGCGAATGAACGGTTCAGTCGGCCGAATGAGGGTGCGACTATGTCCAATCGTGCGTATGATTCATTCGCATGAGCGATTCGCATGAGAACTTCATTAAGTTAAATTTGAATGTTTTAATTAATATAACATAATGTGCAACCATTCAAGCAATCATCAACCCAATCAATTCAATCACAACTCATTAATGAAATATTAAACATCACAAGTAACAAACAATTTATGTCATTTCATTAATCAATACAGATTACATCATACTCAGACAGACAAGATTCATTACATTTCAAATCATGATCTAGGAACATATACATGCATCAACATGACTACTCTTGGTTCTCTGATAAGTTTGTCCTTTTCTTTGCGTTGAGTAGTGCTTTCAACTGTTACTGCTCAGTTGGAGATTTATTGTAATGACCATGTTTTGGAGCTTCAGTTCTGAATCTGACTCCAGTATGTAGTTCAACAGACACTACATGTTCCATCATTCTTCTCAGCTTAGCAACACTTCTTCATTTAAGCTCATGAGCCTTATAGTTGTGACCCTATAGCCAACATACCATATTGTATTTGCTAAGCTTTGTTGTATCACAGTGACCTAGATCTTTCTTTATTTTCTGAATGGCTTGAAAAGTGGTGAGTGCTTCATAGTCATAATTTGGAATTATGAATCTAGCAAACTCAAACTCTTTCAGCATATCTTTTATCTCAGTCAAGTTCATCCTTTCAACCATGTCAAATTGGAACCCATGATTGATCAGGGTCATAAACAAAAATGACTCTGGCCTCTCTTCCATAATGTCTTTTGTTGTTAGAAGACCATCAGTAGTTGATTCTTCTTTATCTTTGCTGGTTTCTTCTTCAGTCAACTCTTTCCACTCAGCATCACTCTCATCTTCATCGTGAATAAGTTGCTTTGATATTGAAACACTCATTGAAGGAGTGTGCTCTGAAGATGTATTCCTTGACCTTTTTGGGTGACTCTTCAATATTGATTGTTTGTTTCTTTGTTGAACCCAAATACTTCCACTTCCTTGGGTATTGAATAAGTTGCTTAGAAAATTCAGTAGGTTTCTTTAGTTGATTTGATTCAAGAGCACATATTTTCATCTTCAGCTGATCAATCTCTTCTTCTTTTCTTCTCAATAAAGCTGTTTGATCATAGAGAGAGTCATTCATTTGATCAACCATCAGCCTTAGCTTCTCATTTTCACTCTTCTCAGCCTCTATTGATTCTTTGATCTCAAACTCTTGTTCAAGTAAGGCATCAATCACTTCATTATTGCACTTAGCATCTTCTCTTAAGCTTTGATCCTTGCTTTCAGCTGCATCAGTAGATCATCCTTTTCAGTTATTATCCCTTTCAGCTCTTTAATCCTTGCTTTTTGAAGTTAGATATCACTACAAGCTTGTTGTACTTAGCAACCAGGTAGCTTTTGTGTTAGGATCAATGATTTAAGTTTGATTAATTAGAGTAGATTGCAGCGGAATTCGAACAATGAATTAGACATTTTAGCAAGAACTCAATTGATATTCAATGGAATAGTACACGGTTATAGAGGGAGAGAATTCTGCAAAAGGAATATTTCATTCAAATGCTTTCGTGGTGGCTGAAAGTCACACGTTACAATTAGGTCAATATTCCTTATATAAGGAATGTGACATCTGCTGATGTCACTTGATAGTGATATCTAACAGAATTATACAAACAACTGAAACTATGCAAACTACTGAGAATGTTCTCAACAACTGATCACATCTCAGAGAATGCTAAGTAAAAGAACATAAAACTACTAAACTAAAACTACTGAAACTATAAACTACTGAAAGGTAAATTACAAGTACTGAAAAGGAAAACCATCATAACTACTGAAGTTAATAACTTTAGTTGTTGTGACAACTACTGATCACTCTTGTCTTCAGTCTTTGTCTTCAGTAGAAATCTTCAAATCTTGTCTTCAGACTTTGTCTTCAGACCTTGTAATCAGCTGATGTCCTCAGCTGTTGTGATCTTCTTCAGCAGTTGTAATGTCTGTGGGACTTGGAAGTTTTTCTGATCAGGCTCATTGGTTCTTTTGTCCAACAAACTCCTCCTGAACCAATGCAGCCAAAACCTCTAAGTTTATGGATGATCCCACTTATTCTTTGGCAGAAACACCCTCTTGATCAACTTCAGAGGTAATCATGTAAGCACAGGCCGGGAAAAGGTTTCTGATCTTTTGATTGGCGAAGTGTGGAAGGAAACTCTGTCTTGGGGAAACTGGACATAGAGTCTTGTCCTAACCATGAAACCTAATTCCTATTGATGAGTCTGTAAGAATCTCTTGCATAGGCCTCAAGGAGAATAACTTGTTTCTCCTTGGTGAGTTCTTCTGCTTCTCCCTCAAAGAAGAACTCAGGGCCATAATATTCAGACAGATACCTTACTGTCTTCCCATTCTTCAACTCAGTAGTTGTGATCTCTCTGTATGCGAATTCATCTAGATGAGAGCCTTCTAGCAACAACTGGAGTTCACTCTTTTAATGATCTTCAAGTCTCTTGTATAACAGTCCCTTCGTGATCATTTTGCTCTCAAGTAGAGATTGAGGGGTTGTCTTTGAGTTGTGTGCTCTCTTGAATTCTTCTATAATCTCCCAGGGTGAGACTACCATAGCCAACATAATTGCAGCATTCAAAGTCTTTTCCACCTGGCCATGATATCTACTTGGTATGTTCTTCTTGTGTATTCTGGAACTTACCCTGGGGTCTGGCCAAATCCTTACTCTTTCTCTTTGATGTTGGAATGTATGCCTAAGAGTGACAGCCTCAGAGCTTGTTTCTTCATTGCTTGAATGGATGAGGACTGAGGTAAGTCCTTGTCAACCATTTTGAGAAATTGCTTATCATGCTGCTTCTGCTGTTCTACTTCTTCAATCTTCACTTTCACCATTTGCATTTGCAAGTCAGGTGTGATCATCTGTTGACTTCTGGGCTCAGGTGTTTTAAGTTTGAGAACAGCAGATATTGGCAGACTATCTTCATTCTCATCATCATCTTCTTCTTCTTCTTCTTCTACCCTCAACACCCTTCCCCTCCTTCTGGGTGTATCACTGGGTGTGGTTTGAGATGGTTTTTGGGTTAATGGAATTGGTTTTGTAGGTTGAGTTGTGGGTGGTTTTGGTTTAGGGATAGAATTGGCAGATTTTAGAGATGATTGCTTTGAGGGTTGTTTTTGAGTGGGAGTATGAGAAGGCTGATCTAGCAATTTAGTGGTGAGTTTGGCTTTTGAGAGCTTTGCCATCTCAGTTCTCTTCCCAGCACCTGCTTCATCCAGTGCTTCGATGGTCAACCCTTTGTTGTAGCTTCCAGCAGAACAGATTTTCTTGGTTATCTCCAAGATACTGTCTCTAGACCAAGACTTCATCTCTATCAATGATCTTCCTAGATATTTGGCAATAAACCTGATAATAATCTCCAACCTTTCCTATCCATCACACTGTAACTAGCCCATCTTGCTTGAATTTCATTTATCTCCAGCCTTCTGATCTCAACATCTAAGGTGGCTGTGTCATGACCCTGTCTGAAGAGCTGATCTATTATTTTGTCCATAGATGTGCTGTGAGCTTCATCAGCTTCTTTGACTAGATCTTCTAAGGACTTTTCTCCTTCAGACTTTGACTCAGCAATTCTCTTCCTTTTGTAAGTGAGCAGCTGATCTTTCTGCTCTTTGTCTGTGCTCAGCTCTTGCACTTTGATCAGCTGTTTCTCTGAGATCAGTTCTTGTTCTTTCTCTTTCTCCAACTCCTTTTTCTTTTTCTAGTTCTTTCTCATCTCTACTCTCATTCTTTCACTGCCTTAGACTTAGTAGTCTCCCCCTTTTTGGGTGCATTGGTATCAGGGGCTTGA
This sequence comes from Flaveria trinervia, assembly GCA_025506515.1. NCBI lineage: Eukaryota > Viridiplantae > Streptophyta > Magnoliopsida > Asterales > Asteraceae > Flaveria > Flaveria trinervia. The sequence goes on from CM046453.1 coordinate 47,885,824, forward strand.
AAGGCAGAAAGTGACTTATGAACACATCATCAAGGAGTGTTTGGAGATTTGAGGAGATCCTCTCATCAATGGCTTTATATACTATCTCAGTGATGATGGGAGTGATGAGAGGTAAGGATCTTTGAACGGTTGCAACCATCTGCTCAGAGGGGTTCTTTCCCTGAGAGGTGGTGCCAAAAGCAGTGGCTTAGTTAAGTGTATTGGCAGTGTGTTTGGTGAACCTTCAAATGAAGGTGCCATCTGTGGTTTATTGAGGTAGATGGACTTTTATCCTGAGACATTTTGGCTAGCAGTTCTTTGAGTCTGCTCACCTCAGTCTCTAGGATTGTGTTATGGGCTAAGACATCAAAGAAAAAGCCCAGGTCATCATCAGTCTTTGCTGAATCATCTGACCTCCTGATTAAATCAGGATGTACATGCCCTGATTGTAGATCAGTATATGCATGTGCCCTTTGTTCTTGGTTCTGGGGACTTCCTGCCTCTGGACTTTGTCCTTCATTGGTAGTTGCCTCTGGTAAGGTCTTATATATGTTACCAACTTCATCCTGTTCATTTGCTGAATCAGTAGAAGTGGCAGCCTGACCAGATGTTCTAACCTCCTCTTCTACACTTGGAGATTGAACATTATAACCCCTGCGCTGTGGGTTATCAGCAGCATTTTTGTCCTCCCCCTCAATCGTTGAGGTATTCCTAGTGTTAATTGTTTTCTGGGAGGGGGTGAGGAATGCAGCTGACTCAGCACTTTAACAACTATAAGGGTTGGGCTTTGAGGGGCGGTTGCATTTGGAGATTGGTCAGAAGCAGATTGCACCCGGGGTGAGAGATGCTTTTCAATGGTAACCTTCTCAACTGAGATAGGTTCCAGTAATGTGGTATCCCCAAATTTGGTTGCCACAGGATCCTGTGGAGAGGATACCTGTGCGGTTTCAGCTGCTTGAGTCTCTGACATGACTGGGGGGTTAGAACAAGTATGTGTTTCCTGTATTGGTGGTACATGGGCATCCTCAGGTGACTCATCTCCCTGAGTAGCCTTTTTAGGCTTTTGGGTTTGGGTTTGGTGGGGACTTTGGATCTGGAGGTGGAGGCTGTGGGTTCCCTCTCTTGGGTTTGAGCAGCCGGGCAGCCCCTTTGAGAGTAGGGTAAGAGTTATGCCTGGACTATACCTCAGCTAAGACAGCTGGAGCAGGGACTCCAAGACTAACAAGGCCTTCAGATTTAATTGATTTAAAATTATGGCCATCAGAACCTGGGATATAGTAGCCATCTGTTTGTCATAGGTTTCTGAGCCAGATCGTTAAGTTCCATAAACAACTATCTCAGAAAAATTTAGAGTTTGTTGTTCAAAGATAGAGTACAATACTTGTTGCCATCTTGAGGAAATCTGATCCCATGAAGATGTCTTTGAAGCAAGGCAGACATTCACCATGTGGAAGATAAGTCTTTCAGCATCATGGAAGTGCTTTTTGAGAATGGTTGTAGCACTTAAGTCTCCTTCATACCCGTTGTTGATGAAAGACATATCAATGGTGCCTTTCGGGTAATCTATAATATAGGTGGCATCATGCAAATTTAGGGTTTTGCGAATGATGTCAGGGGTGATTACTACCTGTTTCTGGTTGACCAACGACTGGAGAGTGATTTGGCTATCATTTTCACCAGTGTTACAGAGACGTTGGTCCAGAATTGGTTTAAGGAATCGGGGTATATGATAGGATTCAAAAGAAGGCGGTTCTGTATTGGGAATCCACCATAAGATCGATGGCATTATCAAATTTGTTCCAAAAGGCCGATTTCGAGAGGTAGGCACACAGTTGTGTCTGGGTTTGAGTTTCATGGTCGCCATTGTTAAGAGAGAAAAGGATAGAAAACGATTATGAACGTTCGGATATAAGTGCCGTATTTATAGTTAGGAAAGGCTGAAAAGAAAACGACTGAAAGTGTTGGTGTTGTCTCAGTTGTATGAAAACAACTGAAGACTTGGTTTTTACTATCAACATTTGAACACTGAAGACTTGGTTTTGGTCATCGTAGGTATGAAACTACTAAAAACCTTGGTTTTTGCTTCAGGTGTAGGGAAAACACTGAGGACTTGGTGTTTAGTCATCATAAGTTGTGAAACTACTGAAGACATGGTTTGTCATTAGTGGATTAAGTTGAAAACAATAACTGTTTGTAGGAAACGATTGAGAGAAAATCTCATCATTCTTTTGTACTGTATCAGGATCAGTGATCTATGTTTGATTGATTGAAGAGTATTGCAGCGGAATTCAAACAATGAATGTCGATTCACAAGAACAAAACGATATTCAATGAAGAACAAAGACGGTTATAGAGAGAGAGAATATCTGCAAATATATTCATTCAATATTCGCTTTCGTGGTAACAGAATGTCACAATTATGATTAGGTCGACACCTCTTATATAAGAGATGTGACGTCTGCTGATGTCACTTGATAGTGACATCTAACAGATTTATTACAACTGAAACACAACTACTGAAGATGTCAAAACAGCTGACATCTTCTTACAAAAAGTTCTAAGTGTTATCAGTTGTTATAACTACTGAAATATAAAACTACTGAAACTACAACGACTGAAGAACAAGCTCTTCAGTCGTTTTACAAAACTACTGAAACTAGAAATATAAAACTACTGATATCACAACTACTGAAGAAGTACTCTTCAGCAGTTGTGACAAACTACTGACGCTTCAGTACTTGATCTTCAGACTTTGACCTTCAGATGTTTCATCAGCTGATGACTTCAGTAGATATCATCAGCTGATGTCTTCAGTCTTTGTCTTCAGACTTTGTACATCAGTTGTTGATCTTCAGCACTTGTAACTCTTCAGCTGTTGTACTTCAGTACTTTGGTCTTTCAGCTTCAGCACTTGTTCTTCAGCTGTTCAGCTTCAGTACTTGTGTTCTTCAGCTGTTCAGCTTCAGTACTTGTGTTCTTCAGCTGTTGTACTTCAGCACTTTAGTTCTTCAGCTGTTGAAGTCTTCAGCACTTGATCTTCAGCTGTTGAAGTCTTCAGCACTTGTCAAACTGCTGATGAAGCTTTCAGCAGTTGTTGTGATACCATGTGGGACTTAGAGGTTTTCTGATCTTGGCTCATTGGTTCTTTTGGTCCAACAAACTCCCCCTGAACCAATGCAGCCAAAACCTCTAAATTATTTATTATCCACTTATTGTTGGCAAAAGATTGGTCTTTTTCCTTCTTGATCAGTAGAGAAGATGACCCATGTAAGCTCCGGCCTGGGAAGAAATCTCAGATATTTGTTTGGCAAGGTATGAATGGGAACTCTGTTTTGGGGAACTGGACACAGAGTTGTTATCCCATTCATGAGATTTACTTCCCCATAATGAGTCTGTATGACTCTCGAACATAGGCCTCAGGAGAACAACTTGTTCCTCCTTGGAGAGTTCTTCTACTCCTCCTTCGAAGAAGAACTCTGGACCATAGTACTCAGATAAGTACTTCATGGTCCTGCCATTTTTCAGCTCCACTGTAGTTACCTCCCTATAGACAAATTCATCAGGATGGGTGCCTTCAAGGAGTAACTGGAGCTCATTCTTCTGGATGTCTTCAAGCTTTTTATATAACAACCCCTTTTTAATCATCTTGTTTTCTAGTAAGGCTTGAGGGGTCATCTTTGCTTGATGAGCTTTCTTGATTCATCAATGATTTCCCAGGGTGTGACTACAATGGCCAACATGATGGTAGAATCTATTGTTTTTCTAACCTGGCCATTGTATCTGTGTGGAATAGTTCTTTTATGGATTCTAGAACTCACCCTGGGGTCTGGCCATACTCTCACTCTCTCCTTCTGATACTGAAAAGTGTGCCTGAGAGTGTACAGCCTCTGAGCATGCCCTTTCATGGCTTGAATAGATGATGACTGAGGAAATTCCTTGTCAACCATCTTCAGTAGTTGCTCATCATGCTGTTTCTGCTGTTCTTCATCTTCTATCTTGACTCTGACCATTTCCCTTTGAGAGTCAGGTGTGATCATGGGTTGACTTCTGGGTTTTGGTAGCTTTAGAACAGCAGAGAGTGGCAGACTATCATCTTCATCCTCTTCTTCTTCTTCTTCTTCTTCCATCCTCAGCACCCTTCTCCTCCTTCTAGGTGCATCACTGGATGATGGTTGGGTTGGTAAGGGAATTGGTTTTGAAGAAGAGGATGTTTGGACTTTGGCTTAGAGATTGGTTTGGAGATTTGAGGGGTAGGCTGTGTTTGAGTGGGTGGAAGGGAAGGTTGATCCAGCATCTTTGTAGTAAGTTTCGCCTTTGTAAGTTTAGCCATTTCCAACCTTTTACCAGCCCCAGCCTCATCAAGGGCTTCAACAATAATCCCCTTGTGGATTGCTCAGACAGACAGATTCTGGTGGCTATAGCCAGAATACTGTCCCTGGTCCACGCGCGAATCTCCATTAAAGATCTTCCTAAGTATTTTGCAATGAAGCGTATCATGATCTCCAATCTCTCTTTTTCAAGAGCATCATACCCAGCCCATCGGGTTTGAATCTCTTGCACTTCCAACCTTCTGATCTCACTATCCAATGTGCTGTATCAAACCCTTGCCTGAAGAGTTGTTCAATTATTTTATCCATGGATCGGCTGTGTGTAGTATCAGCTTCTTTTACCAGCTCTTCCAAGGATTTGTCTTCAGCAGTATGATCATCAGCACTTTTCTTTCGCTTGTAAGTGAGCAGTGGTTGCTTTTCTTTCTCCTCCTCTTGGGCTTGCTTCTCTTCCTTCTCTTCCTCTGTTCTTTTCCTCTTCTTTTCTTTCACTGCAGTACTCTCCCCCTTTTTGGATGCATTGGAGGAAGGGGTTTGTACCGCAGAAAGTGTCTTTTGCACAGCAGCATCAATCAAGGGTTGTAAAGTTGAGGAAAGCCTCTCATCAATGGCTTTAGTCACAATATCAGTGATTATGGGTGTGATGAGGGAGGGAATTTTGAAGTACAGCACCTATTTGCTCAGGAGGGTTCTGTTCCTGAGAAATAGGGCCTGAAGCAGAGGCAGGTGGTTGAGTTTGGAGTGGCTCAGTGTTTGGGGAACCTTCAACTGAAGGTGCCATCTGTGGGTTGGTGGAGGCAGATGGTCTTTCTCCTTGTGAGAGTTGGTCAAGTAGGTTTTGCAGCCTACTGACTTTCTCTTCAAGGATTGTGTTCTGGGCAAGAACATCGTAGAAAAAGCCCAGGTCATCATCAGCCGAAGCTGAATCATCTGACCTCCTGCTTGGAGCAGGATTTACATGCACTGGGTGTAGACCAGTTGTTGCATGTGCCCCTTTTGCTTGGTACTGGGGACTTCCAGCCTCAGGACAATGTCCATCATCAGCTGTTGCCTCTAGTGAGGTCTTAGCAATGTTACCAGCCTCATTCTGATCATGTGCTGATTCAGAAGAGGTGGCAGCCTCACTAGATATTCTAACTCCTTATCTACACCAGGAGATAGAAGTGGTAAACCCCTGTGCTGTGGGTTCTCAATTGCACTGTGTTCCTCCCCCTCAATTGTAGAGGTGTTCCCAGTAGTAAGTGGTTTCTGGGGAGGGGGTGAGGAGTGCAGTTGAGTCAGCACTTGTGCAACTATTAAAGTTGGGCTGTGAGGGGCGTTGTATGGGGTGAAGGGATAGAAGCAGTGTGCACCTGGGGAGGTTGGTGCTCTTCAATGGCAATCCCCTCAAGTGAGGAAGATCCCAGATGTGTAGGTACCCCTTGTGGTTGCTGCAGGCTCCTGTTGAGAGGAATCCTGAGCGGCTATGGCTGGAAGTCCTTATATCCACTAGGGGGTTTGGACCAGTGGATATCTCCTGCGTTTGTGTTGCAGGGGCATCCTCAGGGGACTCAATTCCCTGAGTAGCCGTTTTGGGTTTCTTTTTGGTGGGTTTGGTGGGGACTTTTGATTTGGAGGTGGTGGCTGTGGGTTCCAGCTGCGTGGGTTTGCGCAGCTTGGCAGCCAATTTGAGTGTCTGGTCAGAGTTGTGCCGGGAGTATACTTCCGGCAGAACAGCCGTAGCAGGGACTCCCAAGCCAACAAGTCCCTCAGCATTAAGCTGGTTTGTAATGATGGCCATTATGAACCGTGGATATAGTATCCAACGGTTAGCAGTTAGTTTTTGAGCCATATCCTTGAGCTCCGAAAATATTATTTCTGAAAAGTTTAACGGTTGTTGCTCAAGAATAGAATACATTACCTGCTGCCACTTTGTCGACATTTGATCCCAAGACGAAGTCTTAGGAGCCAAACATACATTCACCATGTGAAAAATTAGGCGTTCGGCGTCATGGAAGTGTTTCTTCATGATAGTGGAGGCACTGAGATTGCCTTGATATCCATGTTGGGCAAAGGATAGATCTGTGGTGCCCTTGGATATCCAGCAGGAGAAATAGCATCATCCAGAGAAAGAATTTGGCGGATTATTGCAGGAGTGATGACCACTTCTTTGTTGTTAACGACCGACTGGAGAGATGGTGTGTTGTTCTCCCCAGTGGTAATAGTACGTTCATCCAAAACTGTTGGAGGGATTCGGCATGTAGTATGGGATTCAAAGAAATGCCGTTTTGTATTGGGACTGAACCATAAGATCGATAGCAGTATCGAACTTAGCCCAGACAGGCGATTTAGTAAGGTAGGCAACACAGTTGTGTCGCGGTTTAATTTGCATGGACGCCATTGAGAAGAGAGAAGTTTTGGAGAGGAACGTTAGGTTTGAAGAAGATGAAGCTTTGAAGGATTAGGTCAGGGATATTTATAGGGTACGGGTAAGAAAACGACTGAAGGATGTGGTGTTAGTCATCAGTAGTTTTAAACGACTGTTGACATGGTATTATCCTTTCAGACGTTGAAACAGCTGAAGTCGTGGTGTTAGGCATCAGAAGTTAGAAAACTACTGAAGACCGTGTTTTGACTTCAGATGATTGAAACAACTGAGGACTTGGTGTTTGTCATCAGTAGTTGTGAAACTACTGAAGACAGTGGTTTTGTCATCAGCTGTTGTAAACAACTGAAGACTTGGTATTAGTCATCAGTAGTTATAAAACTACTGAAGACATGGTTTTGCTTCAGTTGTTTAGAATGAAACAGCAGTTGTTGAAACAACTGAAGAGAAAGTTCTCTTCAGTAGTTGTCGTCAATTCATAGCCTTTCAGCTGTTTCATGCTGTCCTCAACACTTACTCATCAGACTTTGCATCTGATTTTCAGGTGTTTCATAGGACATCAGTACTTATCTGTTTATACTGATTTCAGTAGTTGTAACTACATCAGTAGTTTTAACTACATCAGTAGTTTGGAACAGATAAAGTACTTCAGTACTTGTGAGGCATTTAGCCATCAGTAGTTATAAAACTACTGAAGGGAAAAGGACTCATCAGTACTTATATGTGACATGGTACCAATGATCATCAGTAATTACTACTGAAATCATCAGTAGTTGTCACTTATTCTAGCTGCAGCATACCAAGCCTTAACACAAGGTTTTGGAAAGTAGAACTATCCAAAGGCTTAGTAAAAATATCTGCAAGCTCATCAGCACTAGGCACAAACTTAGGATCAATCAGACCTTTTTCAAAACAATCCCGAATAAAATGATGTCTGATCTCTATATGTTTGGTCCTAGAGTGCTGGACTGGATTTTTGACAATACACAGAGCTGAAGCACTATCCATTACAATGGAGTCTTAGTCTCTGTAATGCCATAATCCAGAAGTTGGTTCTGAAGCCAGAGTACCTGAGAGGTGCAACTTGCAGCAGCAATGTACTCGGCCTCAGCAGTTGATGTAGCAACAGATGTTTGTTTCTTACTCTGCCAAGAAATCAAACAGTTGCCTAGGAATTGACAACCACCAGAAGTTGACTTTCTAGTTAACTTGCACCCTGCATAGTCACTATCTGAAAAAGCAACTAATTTGCAAGAGTGTCCAGTGGAATACCATAAACCCAGAGATTGTGTACCTTGCAAATATCTAAAGATTCTCTTGACTGCAATCAAATGAGACTCTTTAGGAGCAGCCTGAAATCTAGCACAAACACATGTAGCAAACATAATATCTGGTCTAGAAGCTGTTAGATACATCAAGGACCCAATCATACATCTGTAAAGCGTTTCATCAACAGCTTTACCTTTCTGATCAGCATCCAGTTGTGTGGTGTTGCACATGGGAGTAGAACAGGGCTTACAGTTTTGTAAATCAAACTTATTCAAAAGATCTTTTGTATATTTTGACTGATGAATAAAGGTTCCATCAGCCTTTTGTTTGATTTGCAAGCCTAGAAAGAACTGTAATTCTCCCATTGCACTCATTTCAAACCTCTTTTTCATTAATGTTGTAATCATCACACAACTGGGGATCAGAGGATGCAAAAATAATATCATCAACATAAATCTGAACAAGTAGCTTATGCTGATCCACCTTCTTAATAAACAAAGTTTTATCAATGGAGCCTCTAGTGAAATTATTCTTAAGAAGAAGTAGAGAGTGTCTCATACCAGGCTCTAGGAGCTTGTTTCAACCCATAAAGAGCCTTATCAAGTTTGTACACCCATTCAGGATGTTTATTATCCTCAAAGCCTGGTGGTTGACACACATAAACTTCTTCCTTTATTTTACCATATAAAAATGCACTTTTAACATCCATTTGAAAAACTTTAAGATTGTGGAATGCAGCATAGGCTAAGAACAATCTGATTGCCTCTAGTCTGGCTACAGGGGCAAAGGTTTCATCATAGTCAATACCTTCTTCTTGTGAAAACCCCTGTACAACCAGTCTAGCCTTGTTCTTAACAATAAGCCCATTTTCATCGGTTTTATTCCTAAACACCCATTTAGTGCCTATTGCACACTTACCTGGGGGAAGAGGAACAAGTTCCCACACTTGCTGTTTCTTGAACTGAAGTAGCTCAAGCTACATAGCTTCAACCCATCCATTGTCTCTCAAAGCAACATGGTAGTTCTTTGGCTCTAGCTGACTAATGAAGAGAGCATAGAAGCAGAAGTTAGACAATTGACTTCTGGTTGAAACACCAGCATTGATATCACCAATAATCTGAGTCATGGGGTGATTCTTCAGTTCTTGATAAACAATGAGATCTGTGCAAGTGTTTGTAGAACCTTCAGCAGCAGCAGATGTTGATGTAGACTCTTGAAACCAAGAATTTGATGGTAACTCAAAGATGCAGAGGAAACAGAGATCTCATCAACATTTGTTGTGGATGGAACTGCTGAACCTACAGGAACATCAAGTTTAGCAGACACAGGCAGTTGGTCACTAAACTTGAATAGGTGAGTATTGATATTATCATTATCATCATCAATACCACCAGGTGGATGACATGCTGCAGAAGATGATTGAGCCACAGGATCTGCAACAGCTGGAGGTTGATAAGGAACATATTGCAGTATGTCCAAATCAAACAACTCCACAGGGTTTTGTGGAATCTTTTCCAAAGGAGATTCATTAAACTTCACATGCAGAGTCTCTTCAACTATCTTTGTTCTGCAGTTGAAGACTCTGTATGCCTTGCAAGTAGATGAATAACCAACAAAATACCCAGCATCCACCTTAGGATCAAATTTATGGAGTTGATCCTTTGTGTTGAGAATAAAACAGGGACATCCAAATGCTTTGAAAAATGAAATCAGAGGAGCCAAATGATGGAGAACTTCATATGGAGTCTTCATCAACCTCTGATTTACTAAAACTCTATTCTGCACATAGCAAGCTGTGTTGACAGCTTCAGCCCAAAAGGTCAGTGGCAAACCAGAGTCAGCCAGCATGGACCTTGCAGCTTCAATGAGGGTCCTGTTCTTTCTCTCCACTACTCCATTTTGTTCTGGAGTCCTTGGGATGCTAAACTGCCTTTTGATTCCCTTTGAGAGATAGAAGTCATCAAGTGTATGATTCCTGAATTCAGTTCCATTATCACTCCTGATACACTTGACTGGAAGGGAATACTGCTTCTCAATATACAACACAAAGTTAATAACCTTCTGAGCAACCTCATCCTTTGAATGTAGAAAGAAAGTCCATACAAATCTGGAGTAATCATCCACAATTACCAGACAGTATTTCTTCTTGGCCATGCTCATCACTCTCACAGGACCAAATAGATCCATATGCAGTAATTGCAAGCAGGCAGTGGACTTAGGCTCTTCAATAGGAGGGAATGAGACTTTGTGCTGTTTTCCTTTTAAACAAGCAGTGCAGGTTTCATCACAGTGGAACTCCTTTATTGGTAAGCCTCTGACTAAACTATTGTGGATAAGCTGATTCATGTTTTTGAAATTAACATGACCCAGCCTTCTGTGCCACAGTTTAGATTCTTGAGAAGAGGCTTTGGAAAATAGGCAAGGATTGCCTTTGAGATCTATTTTCTTGGAAAGATCTAAGGCATACACTCTTCCTGTCCTGTTGGCTCTCAGGAGAGTGTGATCATCCAACACCTTGTCAATCAAGTGCAAAACTTTGGATGACAGAATCCTACAGTTCTGACTGGTGAAAAGAGCAACATGGCCTTTATCACACATTTGACTGACACTCAAGAGATTGTACTTGAGATTTTCCACATGATTAACATCATCAAATTTGATTTCTCCATTGGAGACAAAGCCTTTACCAATGATGTAACCCCTAGCATCATTGCCAAAAGAAACAAATCCCTTCTTTCCTTGAGAGTAGTCATGAAGAAGAGAGCTGTTCCCAGTCATGTGCATAGATCCCCCACTGTCTACATACCAGATGCTATGCTACTTTGGCATGTTGGAGAACCCTGCAAAAATAAACAATCAGTTAGTTTTGAGACCCAAACCTTTTGGTTTTGGGCCTGGTCTCATCAATAGATGGTAAACTAACAGGTTTATTTGAAACAACAGCCTGAGAGGAAAAGATGGTGAAGAAGAGGAATCCTTTGGCTTGGATCTCCTTTTCTGTGGTTTCAACATAGGAGCATCTAGTTGGTTAACTCTACCCAACAGATGTTGAACCATCATACCAGCTGTGTCTGATTTTGTGATAAAGCTTTCAGCTCATCAGACACATTGCCAGTGGAGTTTGATAAGTTCCTATGTTGCACCTTCTTCTTCTGAGCACTCTCAGCTGTCACCTGTTTAACCCCTTCCTTTTTGGATTTCTTTGAGGACTTAAGGGTTACAGGATTTGATGTTGCTGATACAAATGTGGTCTCAAACTCAGTTTTCATTTTTACCATTTTCTCTTTAATTTCTTCTTTTTGTTTGAGTTTGGAACCTCTTTTGTACCAGCAATCATCTGTAAGATGATTGAACAAACCACATACTTCACATGGTTTCTTCTTCATCTTAGGTTGATCATCAACTAAAGAGGGTGAAGCAACTAAGACTTGCTCTTCAATGCTTTGGAAGCATTGTTTGCTTTCTTGACTGCCTCTTTAGTAGTCTTCAAACTCTTTCTACTGACAGTTTTCTTCTCTTCAGTACTGACAGCAGTTGGAGTTTGAACTTCAGGTGTTAAATCCTGCTCTCTAGTCCTTTCAGGACTTTCAGAATTAACTCCTGAGTTGATCAACTCATTGATCATGTGAGTGTCAGCATTTGAACCATCAACATCAGCTGATAGGTTCAGAGAGGGCTTGATGCTGACTGCTACTTCTGATTGTGCTGTATCAGAAAGTAGATCACATGATGAGATGGATTGGTTATCACTCTCACCATCAGATTCTACCTCTGCTCTTGGAGTAAAATCTGTAGGTGGAGCAGTGTGATTGTAACCAATGCCAAACTTCACATTGGAAGCAGATTGCTTACTAAGAAGCATTTCAAAACCTTTGCATGATTGTACCCATCTATCACACTCTACCTGGGTAACTGCAAGGGTTTCTTTGAGATCTTTATACTTCTCTAGAAGTATCTCTTCCCTAGCCTTATCATCAGTTATTTGGCATTTCAGTTTGTAAATCTCATCATTTTTATCATTAAGCACAGACTCAAATTCAGCTTTGTTTTTGGAAATTATTTGTTCTAGCTCAATGTTCTTGTTGATTAAAGCTACATTTGCTTCTCTAATAGATGCAAATGCTGCTATGCATGTGTCAGAACATAATTTGGCTTTTGCCTCAGAGGATACCTGTGATACCTTTGGTGTAGAGGCATTAGAGGATGAAGTATCAGCAGAATCCAAAGCCATAAGAGCTAGATTTCCAAATGGACTTTCACCACCACACCTGTTGACCAGCACCTGAGAACAGTTGTTCATGACCAGACATGTCATCTGGTAAACTGCTCCAGTCAACAACTCCTGGGGTGAAGAAGCTGTGTTGTTGAGGTTGAGTTGTTGATGAGATTGGGAAGGCTGTGGTTCAGGCAATGCTTGTGGTTGTTGTGCAATTGGAGCTTGAACAGAATTTGGTTGAGGCACATAATAGCAGGGATAAGGATATGACATTTGACCCTGGGGAACAAAGTATGCAGGAGATCTAGGATGTGAATAATGACCAGAACCAGCAGGATGTTGCCCTCTGTTTTGTGGACTAGTACTAGGAAAAGTCACAAAGGGTGCAGAAGAGTTAGATCCAGTTGATCTACACTCTCTTGCAAAGTGTCCTAGCCTTTGGCATTTGTGACACCTCAACTTACTCTTGTCAAAACCAACTTTGGTTTTGCCAGAGAGTCCAGGAAATTTCCTGCCAGTTCTCTTGTAGAACTTCTGAGATCTGATATTAATCAGTGCCATCTGGCTCAGAATATCCATCTCTTCTAGATCATCATCAGCTATTCCTTTCAGATCATCCATGATGAAGCATAAATTGTCACTATTACTGCCAGAATGACTCTCAATACCAACAAATGCATGATCAGAACTATTTGAAGAGAAATCTATATGCTCATCATAATTGCTTTCAGATGCAGCATATTCTGACTCATGACCAACCAAGGCAGTATTGCCTGGTACAAAGTCATCAGTGAGCTTTCCTGATGAGGACAGTTTCCTCTTCTGCTCTATCTCTCTTTCAAATGTAAGCAGTTTCCCATGAAGTTGGGTGAGAGATAGGCCTTCTAGATTTGCACTGGAGCGTAGGACAATAGTGTATGTGTCCCATCTCTCAGGCAGTGATCTGAGGAATCTGTTGTTCATCTGGCTATTGGTGTATTCCTGTTTCACCATTTTCAGCTCAGATATCAAGCAGGAAAAGCGCTCAAACTGTTGAGTCAGTGTCTCACCCTTTCTATGAGAGAATGTCTCATATTGTTGGGCAAGGATCTCTCTATTGTTTGCTAAGACCTCATCAGTGCCACCGAATTGTTCCTTCAGGGCATTCCAGAGATCATGAGCAGTTTCATGATGCATAAGCCCTGAATAGATTTCATTAGGCAGTGCCATGGCCAGAATTCCATGGGCTTTAGCATCAATCTCAAATAGTTTCCGATCTTCATCAGAGTATTGTTCCTTCTTCTTCGGAACCATTTGATTGGTTTCCGGATTGTTCACCATAGGCTTATGTGGTCCATGTACCACAGATGTCCAACAACCTGAACTGTTAACAGACAGGTGATGAAGCATTCTTCGTTGCCATATGTTATACTCGGTCCTAACCAGCATCGGAGGCTTGGTTGAGGAACCGGTATTGTGAGGATCATTAGAAGGAGTCGTCATCTCGGATTCAATCAAATTCGTTTAAGCTAAAACAGATTTAGAACAAAACGCAACAACCAATTGAACCAGAAGATCTCAAAATAAATGAACGAAAGCGGCAGAAATTCAATAATCTATAACCAGTTCTTGCAAATACGCTAATTCAATCAAACACAGATATCAATTAGCAGTTTCAATGATCAATTGTTAGATCGATCAATGATTAACCTGCTCTGATACCACTTGTTAGGATCAGTGATCTATGTTTGATTGATTGAAGTATTGCAGCGGAATTCAAACAATGAATTAGTCGATTCACAAGAACAAAACGATATTCAATGAAGAACAAAGACGGTTATAGAGAGAGAGAATATCTGCAAATATATTTCATTCAATATTCGCTTTCGTGGTAACAGAATGTCACAATTATGATTAGGTCGACACCTCTTATATAAGAGATGTGACGTCTGCTGATGTCACTTGATAGTGACATCTAACAGATTTATTACAACTGAAACACAACTACTGAAGATGTCAAAACAGCTGACATCTTCTTACAAAAAGTTCTAAGTGTTATCAGTTGTTATAACTACTGAAATATAAAACTACTGAAACTACAACGACTGAAGAACAAGCTCTTCAGTCGTTTTACAAAACTACTGAAACTAGAAATATAAAACTACTGATATCACAACTACTGAAGAAGTACTCTTCAGCAGTTGTGACAAACTACTGACGCTTCAGTACTTGATCTTCAGACTTTGACCTTCAGATGTTTCATCAGCTGATGACTTCAGTAGATATCATCAGCTGATGTCTTCAGTCTTTGTCTTCAGACTTTGTACATCAGTTGTTGATCTTCAGCACTTTAAACTCTTCAGCTGTTGTACTTCAGTACTTTGGTCTTTCAGCTTCAGCACTTGTGTTCTTCAGCTGTTCAGCTTCAGTACTTGTGTTCTTCAGCTGTTCAGCTTCAGTACTTGTGTTCTTCAGCTGTTGTACTTCAGCACTTTAGTTCTTCAGCTGTTGAAGTCTTCAGCACTTGATCTTCAGCTGTTGAAGTCTTCAGCACTTGTCAAACTGCTGATGAAGCTTTCAGCAGTTGTTGTGATACCATGTGGGACTTAGAGGTTTTCTGATCTTGGCTCATTGGTTCTTTTGGTCCAACATTAGTTTTCGTCAATCTTATCTTTTTTCCAGTTGTTTCATATGGTCCTCAGCACTTGCTCATCCAACCTTTTAGCTGTTTTCAGTTGTTTTCACATAGGACATCAATACTTATCTGTTTTTACGAGATCAGTAGTTATTGACTACATCATAGTTGTAACTGCATCAGTTTCTTTTAACGGAAGAAAGTACTTTTTAAGCAATTTTTAGTCTTCAGTAGTTTATGAAACCAACTGAGAATAAAACGTATCAATACGTATTTGTGACATGGTTTTTACTAATGGTCATTATACTCCGTTTATTGAGATCATTATAGTTGTCACTTATTCTTAGCTAGCTGCACAACCAAGCCTTAACATAAGGTTTTGGAATGTTTGAACTGTCCAAAGGCTTAGTAAATATATCTGCAAGCTCATCAAGCCACTTGTCACAAACCTTTGGATCAATCAGACCTTTTTCAAAACAATCCCCTAATACAATGGTGTTATGATCCTATATGTTTGGTCTAGAATGCTGGACTGGATTCTTGACAATACATAGAGCTGAAGCACTATCCATTAACAATGGAGTCTTAGTCTCTGTAATGCCATAATCCAATAATTGATTCTGGCCAGAGTACCTGAGATGTACAACTTGCAGCAGCAATGTACTCCTGCTTCAGCAGTGGATGTAGCAACAGATGTTTGTTTCTTACTCTACCAAGAAATCAAACAGTTGCCTAGGAATTGACATCCACCAGAAGTTGACTTTCTGGTTACTTACACCCTGCATAGTCACTATCAGAAAAAGCAACTAATTTGCAAGAGTGTCCAGTGGAATACCAAAACCTAGAGATTTGTACCTTGCAATATCTAAAGATCCTCTTGACTGCAATCAAATGAGACTCTTTAGGAGCAGCCTGAAATCTAGCACAAACCACGTTGCAACATAATATCTGGTCTAGAAGCTGTTAAGTACATCAGGACCCAATCATACATCTGTAAAGTGTTTCATCAACAACTTTACCTTTCTGATCTACATCCAGTTGTGTGGTGTTGCACATGGGAGTAGAACAGGGCTTACAGTTTTGTAAATCAAACTTATTTAAAAGATTTTTTGTATATTTTGACTTATGAATGAAGGTTCCATCAGCCTTTTGTTTGATTTGCAAGCCTAGAAAGAACTTTAATTCTCCCATTGCACTCATTTCAAACTTTTGTTTCATTAAACTTGTAAAATTATCACACAACTGGGGATCAGAGGATGCAAAAATTATATCATCAACATAAATTTGAACAAGTAGCTTATGCTGATCCACTTTCTTAATAAACAAAGTTTTATCTATAGAGCCTCTAGTGAAATTATTTTGAAGAAGAAAATTTGAAAGTGTTTCATACCAGGCTTTAGGAGCTTGATTCAACCCATAAAGAGCCTTATCAAGTTTATACACCCAATCAGGATGTTTATTGTCCTCAAAACCTGGTGGTTGACACACATAAACCTCTTCTTTTATTTTTCCATATAAAAAAGCACTTTTGACATCCATTTGAAAAACTTTAAGATTGTGGAATGCAGCATAGGCTAAGAACAATCTAATTGCCTCCAGTCTGGCTACAGGGGCAAAGGTTTCATCATAATCAATACCTTCTTCTTGTGAAAACCCCTGTACAACCAGTCTAGCCTTGTTCTTGACAATAAGCCCATTACATCAGTTTTTTTCCTAAACACCCACTTAGTGCCTATTGCACACTTACTGGGGGTAGAGGAACCAGTTCTCACACTTGCTGCTTTTTGAACTGAAGTAGCTCAAGCTGCATGGCTTCAACCCATCCATTGTCTCTTAAAGCAACATGATAATTCTTTGGCTCTAGCTGACTGATGAAGAGAGCATAGAAGCAGAAGTTGGACAATTGACTTCTGGTTGAGACACCAGCATTGATATCACCAATGATTTGAGACATGGGGTGATTCTTCAGCTCTTGGTACACTATAAGATCAGTGAAAGTGTTTGTAGCAGGTTCAACAGCAACAGATGTTGATCCAGACTCTTGAAACCAAGTATGAGATGGCAATTCAAATGATGTAGAGGAGTTAGGAATCTCATCAGCATTTGTTATGGATGGAGCTGCTGAAACTACAGGAACATCAAGTTTAGTGGACTCAGGCAGTTGATCACTAAACTTGAAAAGGTGAGTACTGATAGCATCATCATCTTCAGTACCACCAGGTGGAAGACTTGCCGCAGAAGATGATTTATTCACATGATCTATAACAGCTCGAGGTTGATAAGGAACATATTGCAGTATATCCAGATCAAACAACTCCACAGGGTTTTGTGGAATTATATCCTTAGGAGATTCATTGAACTTCACATGCAAGGTTTCTTTAACTATCTTTGTTCTGCAGTTGAAGACTCTGTAAGCCTTGCATGTGGATGAATATCCTATAAAATACCCTGCATCCACCTTAGGATCAAATTTGTAGAGTTGATCCTTTGTGTTGAGAATGAAACAAGGACACCCAAAGGCTTTGAAGAATGAAATTAGAGGATGGTGATGCAAACTCTTGAAACCAATAAGATCTGTGCAAGTGTTTGTAGAACCTTCAGCAGCAACAGATGGTGATGCAGACTCTTGAAACCAAGAATTAGATGGTAGATCAAAAGATGTAGAGGAATCAGATATCTCATCAGCATTTGTTGTGGATGGAACTGCTGAAGCTACAGGAACATCAAGTTTAGCAGACTCAGGCAGGTGATCACTAAACTTGAATAGGTGAGTATTGATATTATCATCATCATCAATACCACCAGGTGGAAGACATGCTGCAGAAGATAATTTATCCACATGATCTACAACAGCTGAAGGTTGATAAGGAACATATTCCCTATTGCCCAGATCAAACAAGTCCACATGGTTTTGTGGAATCTTGTCCTTTGGAGATTCATTAAACTTCACATGCAAAGTCTCTTCAACTATCGTTGTGCTGTAGTTGAAGACTCTGTATGCCTTGCAAGTAGATGAATAACCAACATACTACCCTGCATCCACCTTAGGATCAAATTTGTGGAGTTGATCCTTTGTGTTAAGAATGAAATAGGGACACCCAAAGGCTCTGAAAAATGAAATTAGAGGAGCCAAGTGATGTAGAACTTCATACGGAGTCTTCATCAACCTCTGATTTACTAAAACTCTATTCTGCACATAGCAAGCTGTGTTGACAGCTTCAGCCCAAAAGGTCAATGGCAAACCAGAGTCAGCCAACATGGACATTGCAGCTTCAATTAGGGTCCTGTTATTTCTCTCCACTACTCCATTTTGTTCTGGAGTCCTTGGGATGCTAAACTGCCTCTTGATTCCCTTTGAGAGATAAAAATCATCAAGTGTATGGTTTCTGAATTCTGTTCCATTATCACTCCTTATACACTTGACTGATAGGGAATACTGCTTCTCAACATATAACACAAAGTTTATAATCGTCTGAGTAACCTCATCCTTTGAATGCAAGAAGAAAGTCCATACAAATCTGGAGTAATCATCCATAATTACCAGACAATATTTCTTCTTTGCCATGCTCATCACTCTCACAAGACCAAATAGATCCATGTGCAGTAACTGCAAGCAGGCAGTGGACTGAGGTTCTTCAATAGGAGGGAATGAGACTTTGTGTTGTTTTCCTTTCAAACAAGCAGTGCAGGTTTCATCACAGTGGAACTCCTTTATTGGTAGACCTTGCACTAAACTATTGTGGATGAGCTGATTCATGTTTTTGAGATTTACATGACCCAGCCTTCTGTGCCACAGTTTAGATTCCTGAGGAGAGGCTTTGGAGAACAGGCAAGGATGACCCTTCAAATCAATCTTCGTTGACAAATCCAGGGCATATACTCTTCCAATCGTGTTGGCCTTCAGGAGAGTATGTTCATCCGATACCTTGTCAATCAGCCTCAGAACTGTGGAAGACAGAATCCTGTAGTTCTGGCTTGTGAAAAGTGCAGCATGCCCTTGATCACACATCTGACTGACACTCAGTAGATTATACTTGAGATTCTCCACATGGTTAACATCATCAAGTCTAATTTCTCCATTAGACACATATCCTTTCCCAATGATGTAACCCTTAGCATCATTTCCAAATGAAACAAATCCCCTCTTTCCTTGAGAGTAGTCATTAAGAAGAGAACTGCTCCCTGTCATATGCATAGATCCTCCACTGTCTACATACCAGATGCTTCTTTGGCATGCTGAAGAACCCTGCATTCATCACAAGGAACTAGTTAGGTTTTGAGACCCAAACCTTTTTGGTTTTGGGTCTGTTTTCATCAACAGATTTAACCATAACTTGTTTCTCATGATTAACAGCTGATGAAGGTGGAGATGGTGCTGAAATGGATTCCTTGGATTTGGGCTTGGAATACCTTTTCAGTGGTTTGATCACAGGTGCATCTAGTTGGTTAACTCTCCCCAACAAATGCTGAACCATCATAACAAGTTGTTTCTGATTTGTAGCTAAAGCTTTTAGCTCTTGTGACACATCAGTACTTGTTTTTGATGAGTTCTTGTGGCCCACCATTTCCTCCTTGAAATTCACAGACTTAGTCTGATTTTTATCATGAGGAACACTATCAGCTGTTTTATGATAAACGCTATCCTTCTTTTTGGATTTGGGTGAAGCCTTGGGTTTATCACTTTGGGATGACTGTGGTACAAACTTGGTCTCAAACTCATTTTTCATTTCATCCATCTGCATTTTAATGAGCTTATCTCTGTTGAGTTTGGAACCCTTTTTGTACCAACATTCATCAGAAAGATGATTGAATTTACCACATATGTCACATGGGTTATTCTTCATCTTGGATTCATCAACTGCTGAAGTGGAAACTACTGAAGGTGTGATCTTCAGTACTTTCATCCTTTCAGTACTTGTGTTAAGTACAGAAGGATCTGTAAAAACTGAAGACTTGTTCTTCGCTATTCTCTATCCGTCCTGAAAGACCGTATGATAGATTCCTCAGCAGTTGTTAATCCTTTTATTCAGTTGATTTGAAATGCTTTTCAGATGTTGTGAATTGCCCTTGAGTACTTGAGGTACTTTGAGGGACAACATCTGAAGTACTCAGCTTCATGTGCTTATCAGTAGTTAACCCATCAGGCAATTGATTTGCTGAGGTATCAACACTGATTTCATCTTCTGATTTTGGGTGATCTCTTGAGGATGATACATTATGATATGGTTTGGAAATTACTTTCACCTTCAGGTTTTACTATTGATTTTGGAGTAAAATCTGTAGGTGGTGCAATGTGATTATAACCTATTCCAAACTTCACATTCGAAGCTGTTTGCTTGCTAAGAAGCATTTCAATCCCTTGCAGGATGATACCCAGCGGTCACACTCAACTTGGGTAGCTGCAAGTGTTTCTTTGAGATCTCTGTGGTTCTCAAGAATGACCTCAACCTTAGCCTTTTCATCATTTAATTGGCATTTAAGCTTATAAATCTCATCATCTTTATCTTTAAGGACAGACTCATACTCGGCTTTTCTTTTGGAAAGGGTTTGCTCAAGCTCAAGATTTTGATTTATTTACGCCACATTTGCCTCTCTAATAGAGATAAATCAACTATGCAAGATTCAGAACATAGCTTGGCCTTAGCCTCAGAGGATACCTGGGTTACCTGTGATTAACATGCATTGGAGCATGAACCCTCAGTAGACTCCAGGGCCATGAGAGCAAGATTCCCAAAAGGATGTTCACCACCATGTTGACCATCACTAGCAAATAATTGCTCATTAGCAGAAAGATCATCTGGTAAACTGCTCCAGTCAACAGCACCAGGGGTGAAGAAGCTGTGATGAGATTGTGATTGAGATAGTTGAGATGGTTGAGGCTCATGTAAGGCTTGAGGTTGTTGTGCAATAGGAACTTGAACTTGATTTGGCTGTGGCATGTAATAGCAGGGATATGGATATGGCATTGGACCCTGAGGGACAAAATATGCAGGAGATAGAGGTTGTGAGTGATGACCTGAACTAGCAGGATGTTGCCCTCTGTTTTGCGAACTATTGCTTGGAAAAGTCACAAAGGGTGCAGAGGAGTTAGATCCAGTTGATCTACACTCTCTTGCAAAGTGCCCAAACCTGTGGCATTTGTGACACCTCAACTTACTCTTGTCAAAACCAACTTTGGTTTTGCCAGAGAGTCCTGGAAATTTCCTACCAGTTCTCTTTTAGAACTTTTGAGATCTGATATTAATCAAGGCCATTTGTCTCAGAATATCCATCTCTTCTAAGTCATCATCAGCAATACCTTTCAAATCATCCATAATGAAGCACAAATTGTCACTATTACAGCCTGACTGACTATCAACACTAACAAATGCATGATCAGAACTATTTGAAGATAAATTTATATGCTCATCATAATGGCTTTCTGATGCAGCATATTCTGACTCATGACCAACCAAGGCAGTGTTCCCTGGTACAAAGTCATCAGTGAGCTTTCCTGATGATGCCAGTTTCCTTTTCTGCTCTATCTCTCTTTCAAATGTAGGTAGTTTCCCATGGAGTTGGGTGAGAGATAGGCTATCCAGATTTGCACTGAGCGTAGGACAATGGTATATGTGTCCCATCTCTCAGGCAGTGATCGGAGGAATCTGTTGTTCATCTGGCTATTAGTGTATTCATGTTTGACCATTTTCAGCTAAGAGATTAAACAGGAAAAACGCTCAAACTATTGAGTCAGTGTCTTACCCTTCCTATGAGAGAATGTCTCATATTGTTGGGCAAGGATTTCTCTGTTGTTTTCTAAGACCTCATCTATTCCACCAAATTGTTCTTTCAATGCATTCCAGAGGTCATGAGCAGTTTCATGATGCATAAGCCCAAAATAGATTTCATTCGGCAGTGCCATGGCCAGAATTCCATGGGCTTTAGCATCAATCTCAAACAGTTTTCGATCCTCATATGAGTATTGTTCCTTCTTTTTCGGAACCATTTGGTTGGTTTCCGGATTGTTCACCATAGGCTTGTGTGGACCATGTACCACAGATATCCAACAACCTGAATTGTTAACAGACAGGTGATGGAGCATTCTTCGTTGTCATATGTTATACTCAGTCCTAAGCAGCATCAGAGGCTTGGTTGAGGAGCCAGTATTGTGAGGGTCATTAGAAGGAGTAGTCATTCTTAGATTCAATCAAATTCAATTAAGTTTTAACCGATTTTGTGCAAAACACAGCAAACTCAATACGAACCAAGAGAAATCTCAAAGCAAATAACCAAAAGCGGCAGAAATTCAATCTCTATAACCAATTCTTGCAAATATGCTAATTCGATCAAACTTAGATATCGAAATAGCAGTTTCAATGATCAATTGTTAGATCGATCAATGATTAACCTGCTCTGATACCATTTGTAAGGATCAGTGATTTAAGTTTGATAATTAGAGTAGATTACAGCGGAATTCGAACAATGAAATAGACAATTTAGCAAAAACTCAATTGATATTCAATGGTATAGTACACGGTTATAGAGAGGGAGAGAATTCTACAAAAGGAATATTTCATTCAAATGCTTTCGTGGTGGCTGAAAGTCACACGTTACAATTAGGTCAACATTCCTTATATAAGGAATGTGACGTCTGCTGATGTTACTTCATAGTGACATCTAACAGAATTATACAAACAACTGAAACTATGCAAACTACTGAGAATGTTCTCAACAACTGATCACATCTTAGAGAATGCTAAGTACAAGAAGATAAAACTACTGAACTAAAACTACTGAAACTATAAACTACTGAAAGGTAACTTACAAGTACTGAAAAGGAAAACCATCACAACTACTGAAGTTAATAACTTCAGCTGTTGTGACAACTACTCATCACTCTGGTCTTCAATCTTTGTCTTCAGTAGAAATCTTCAGATCTTATCTTCAGACTTTGTCTTCAGACCTTGTAATCAGCTGATGTCTTCAGCTGTTGTGATCTTCTTCAGCAGTTGTGATGTCTGTGGGACTTGGAGGTTTTTCTTATCAGGCTCATTGGTTCTTTTGGTCCAACATTTTGCTTAATGGGATGTCATTATCACTCAGATCATATTCATTGTAAGTAATAACTTCCTCACATTTTTTTTCTTCTCTCCTATCTTCTTGTTTGTCAGCAATCTCAACTTTATGATATTTTGAATGAGCATCCACACTTGCTGAGCTTGAGCATTCATCTTTTTATTCATCATGCTCATCATGTTGTGGTTGTTGTTGATGTTGATTCACAATGACTGGAGAACTGGTTCAGTATCATTTGAATAGACAGGAGATTCAGTCTTGGATAATGATAATTGAACAGTACTAGCTTGAGAGACTAAGACTGTTTCCCGTATGTGAAAGCTCTCAGTGGTTTGCTTTTCTGTAATTGGAGATATAGGTTATGTGTGTTGGCTAGTTGGTGATTGTAAAGTAAGAGGAGAGATTGACTAAGTGTTTTGACTGGCTGAGGGAGATTGTTGAGAGTGAACAGATATAATGGGTGAAATGGATTGAATGTTTTGACTGGTAGGTGAAGGGTGTTGTGGAGACTGATGTTGTTGGTGAATAGGTTATAAATCTGGTGAGTGAGTGGCTTGTATTCGCATGAGCATCTACCACATGGTCAAACATGGGCATGTCTCCTCCTTCATACTTCCCGGATATTTTATTTAGTATGGATCTACCTAGTTGAGCTTGAACAAACACATCACCATCTACAGTAGTCCCAGGTAGATCAACATTGATGATTAGTTGCAGAAACCATGGAAACATATACATCTTGTTAGCCTTCTGTACTTTGATGTGATCACATAAGCAGTTGAAGTTGTACTTTGAGTAATTGTAGGTTCTTCCCTCAAAGACACCAATAACGCCTGAAGAGATATGCCTTGAAAATCCGTTGAGTCTAGATTTCCAGTTTGAGATGCACTTAAGATAAGTGTGGCAGAGAAATCTGTATGGCTTACAGAGTCTTCCTTTCTTTATTTCTCCCTTATAGAAGTCACCATCATATCCCATTAAAAGAAAGAATTTCTCTATGTATTTATTCTCGAACACATCAGGGTGACTAGCTTCTACACCTCCCAACACAAGAACCCTTCTTATTGTCTGTTCATCCACTCTTAGTTGTTGATTCTTCACATGAGCCACAATAACTTGACCATATTCTTCTATTTGGGCGGAGTTCCCGAAATCAGTGATGTGCGATTGATGAATCACAGGCTCTGCTCATAAGGCATAGAACAGCCTGGATCTTCTTAGATATCGGATAATGTCTTGACACCCTTCTGAAACAGGGTCGTCAGGGTCTAAGAAAGCACACACATTGTGCTCTCACACAAATCGATTACCCATCTGTTCATAAGATAAGAAGATTTTGTTAGAATCACATTAGTGATATGAGAATACGACTGGTTGAGAGATTTAGACAAGAATCAAACGGTTCATTATTGAACATTACGACATGTTTTACCTTGAACACAATGATCTAAGAGCAGAGATATATGTTTGTTTGATGTTTTGATTTGGTAATATTTGAATGTTATAGAAGGGGGAAAAGTTTGTTGAGTGTGTGTTTTTCTAGGTCTGAAAAAGTGAACTAAAAAAGCGAATATTGGATTATCAAGTCAAAGAACATCATTTATACTTTCTCAGACATATTAATTTGATTTATTTAATAAAGTGGGACCCTTAACAATTTTTCTCTGTTCTAAGTTCTTCCATAGATCATATACGGATTCCATAAATCATTTGTGGATATCTTAAAAACTTTTGCTGATGAAGTGTAACTTAAATTTGCATAGGTTACCAAGCTATGAAATCAAATTATATTGGTTGATCTTTGCTCATCCATAGTTTACCAATCTATGGATAAACATTTAAATTTTCCACACTGTAGCTTCTACTGATGCTTAAGATGGCACTGTAGTGTCTGCTGATGCTTATAGAACACTTGTGAAGAAAAAGTTATTTTGTTGTATGGTCCAAGTCCACTACTTAGAACCATTTATTGCTTTTGGACCTTGTTGACATTGTATTCATGACAATTGAGCACAAGAGAGTTAAATGGTTTTAAAAACTTCATGTATCCAGGAGCTAAGTTGGTGCTCAGATTCCAATTCCTTCAAATTGATAATGAAATAGACAAAGCTGCTGATTGATAAACTTATCTTCATGAATTCTACTCCCTCTAACTTTGTGATTAATGATGACAGTATGCATTTATCATAAATTTCTAAGAGGAATATCATGAGAGTAATGAAACTGTATGTTGCTGCATAAACACATATAAACATATGATGGGATCATACTATAATTCTAAGCCTCTTCCTGATGATTTATTTTGTTGAATTGATACCTGAACATAGTTCTGATTGCAAGTATATTGTCCACTTAAATCCATACAAGAGTTAATGTATCAACTAGGCATGTTGTTTATCATGTTTTCATATTGATTAGGAAATAACTGTTATGGGCTTCACATTCAATTCATGAAGATTTTGTCCTCCCTTTGCAAGTCAAATCATCACTTTTTCACACTTAATAACTACGTACTTTAAGTTATAAGTTCTATCTTGAGATGCATTTGACATCTCATTAATGCATTGATATAAAAGCTCTAGATAAATATACAGTTGATCACATAGGATCTTTTGAGAGCTTAGATATGATCATCAATAGGTCACCAGGTCTTTACTCATGTAAAATAGAGGTGCCTTTAACCCAGGTCTTTGTTTACACAAAATAGAGGGATGATGAGGATCATGATTTTTCACCTTTGATAACTGATAAATAGTATGGTGATCATACACCCAGGTATTTGTTTACACAAAACAGAGGGAGTTTGATTTGCAAAGATAGATATTATAAAGTGTTGGTACATAGTGTGCTTAGATGAGTGATTTGATCACATCAGAATAAGACTCACTTTGTATCCTCATAATGAAGTTTCCCATAAACAATCACTTTGAATTATGTTTGGCATGCACTAAGTGTATTTTCCACTTAAGATGAATCTACTCACATATCAAAAAACTTGCTCAGATTTAATGATATTTAAGAATTCATGAATAAGCAAAGATATAGTGTACTATCATTTTCCATGCATATGTCAGGTTGAAGCAGCATTACACACAGTCTTTTGTTTGTTCTAATTGATTAATCTAAGTTGATTATGCCCAGAGACTCAATTAGAAAATTAAATCTGACTAAATCAAAGGCTTTAGTGAATAAATTAGCAAGCTGATTTGTTGTATCCACTTTGACTAACTTAATCAAACCCTTTTTTGAGCAGTCTCTCAGAAAATGATATCCTATCTCAATATGATTTGTTTTACTATATTGCACAGGATTAGCAGTTATAAACATAGCAACATAATTGTCTATGTAAATTTAAGTTTGAAGGAAGTTGTTACCATAGGCAAGCAATTGGTTTTGCAAACAAAGAACTTGAGAACAACTAGCTGAAGCAGTTATGTATACAGCCTCAACTATGGATACAGATACATTGGTTTGTTTCTTGCACTGCCATGATACTACTCTTGGTCCGATGAATTGACAACCACCAGTTGTGGATTTTCTGTTACTGTTACATCAACCATAGTCACTATCTTAGTATGAGTAGAGTGTAAAGTCACCATCCTTTGGATACCAAATACCAAGTCCTAGTTTTCCTTTGAGATATCTGAAAAGCCATTTCACATCATTCAGATGAGACTCCTTTGGATCAGATTGTTACCTAGCACATACACACACAGCAAACATAATGTCAGGTCTATTGGCAATTAGATACATAAGAGATCCTATCATTGATCTATATAGTTTTTGATTAATACATTTTCCTAAAGGTTTTGGTACAATCTTATCAAATGTTGATGCTGGTGTTTTGCATGAGGATACATCAGCAAGATTATACTTCTTCAAGATTAGATGTATGTATTTTTCTTGATTGATGAATATCCCATCTTCTTTTTGATGAACTTGAAGACCAAGAAAGAAAGTTAATTCTCCCATTGAGCTCATATAAAATTCTGTTTTCATCAATTCTTCAAAACTTACACACAATCTCTTATTAGTTGATCCAAATATAATGTCATCAACATATATTTGAACAACTAAGAGATCTTGATGTTCTTGTTTGAGAAAGAGAGTCTGATCAATGGTTCCCCTTTGTAGCCATGCTTGAGTAGAAAAGATGATAGTGTTTCATACCACTTTCTTTTGGTGAAGACCATACAAGGCTTTGTCAAGCTTGTATACCCTTTGAGGATAATGAGGATCCTCAAAACTAGGGGGTTGTGACACATAAACTTCCTCATCAATTTTCCCATATAGGAATGCACACTTGACATCCATGTGATACACAATGAACTTCTTATATGATGCACAAGCTAGGAACACTCTTATGGTGTCAATTAGTGCAACTGGTGCCAAAACTTCATCATAGTCTATTCCCTCTTCTTATGTGTATCCTTGTGCAATCAACCTTGCTTTATTTCTTATAATAATCCCTTTATTATCTAGTTTGTTTTTGTATAGCCACCTTGTTTGAATAGGATGTTGGCCTTCAGGTAAATCAACTAGAGACCATACTTTTTTCTTTCTAAATTGTTAAAGTTCTTCTTTCATAGCTTGAATCCAGCTATTGTCTTTTAAAGCAGCAGTGATATTTGGAGGAACCACTTGTGAAATAAAACAACTGAAGAGACAAAGGTTGGCAGTACCACTTTGGCTTCTTGTAGTTCTCTTTGTAAGATCTCCAATGATATTGTTGACTGGATGAGTCTTATGGATTCTCATTGATGGAGTTGATTCAACTGGAATAGACTATTATAGGTAGTCATTTCAATTGGTGCAGACTGATCCAAACTACGTTGAGACTTTAGGAAGTAGTCAAAATGTTCAACATGTGGTGTTGAATGATCTGTAGAAGCTTGATAATCAGTAGCATCATGATTGTCTTCTACAGGAGTTGTAGGGTCTTCTCCATAATCAGGTTGCTCTTCCATAGTAGTTATAGGAACTTCTCTGGAAGCATTTAACTCTTCCGTAGGAGTTTCAGGAATTTCTCCGGAAACATTTAGCTCTTCCGTAGAAGTTGCAGGAACTTCTCCGGCTGATAAGTTATGAGTTGAACCAATTTCAAAGTGTGGTGTATTCACTTGAGAACATGGACCTATTGTTGGGACATCATTTACATCTTTGAATGCATAGTATTCATTTCCACATGCAGTGTCAGTAGCTATTGCTGATGTGTTTCCATATGAGGATGTGTGTATCCTTGGAGGATTAGCAGATAATGTTACTTCATTCATATGAGGTGGAACAAATGAATAAAATACTTCATCAGATCCTACAGTGTTCAAATAATCATAGTTAAATGATTCAGTTAGAGCATCTATGTTAAACAACCATGATGAACCTTTAACTGATTTAGTGAATACAAATTCATCAAAGGATACATTAGGAGTTTCTTCCACAATTTTATGTTGTGGAATATAGATCCTATAAGATTTAGATGTTGAAGAATATCCAACAAAGAAACCATCATATGTTTTTTCTGAAAATTTTTCCAAGGAATCTTTTATGTTGAAAATAGATACATGACACCCAAAAACTCTAAGATATCCTATGTATGGTTTTATTTTAAACAAGAGTTCATAAGGAGTTTTGTTCTGTTCTTTGACAATTAATGTTCTATTTTGAACATTGCATGCAGTATTCACTGCCTCAGCCCAAAAATGATAGGCAACTATGAATCAGCTAGCATTGTTCTAGCTGCTTCAATGAGAGTTATGTTTCTTCTTTTAGCCACTCCATTTTGTTGTGGAGTTCTTGGAGCACTAAATTGCCTTGCAATACCTTTGCTCCTGCAAAATGAATCTAGTTCAAAATTGACAAATTCAGTACCATTGTCACTCCTAAAACTTTTAACCTTTGCATCAAGTTGATTCTCAATCTTGATGACAAAGTCCATTAATGTTTCTGATGTTTCACTCTTTTGTTTTAAGAAAAAGACCCATGTAAATCTTGTGAAATCATCAACTATCACCAAACAATATTGTCTTTTTCCAATGCTCATCACATTGGTAGGACCAAACAGATCCATGTGAAACAATTTGAGTGGTGTAGTATTAGTATTGATAATTTTGGATTTATGTGACACTCTATGTTGTTTTCCTTTATAACAAGAAGAACAGTGAGTTGAGCAATAAAACACTTTCTTTGACAATCCAACGACTAAGTCATTTTTCACCAATTTGTTCATGTTCTTCATGTTAGAATGGACAAGCCTTCTGTGCCACAATCGAGATACATCTTTTGATAACTTAGATAGAAGGCGTGTTTCATGTTTTGTGAGAGAGTTGTTGTTCATGTCCAAAATATAAGTGTTTCCTTTTCTTGATGCTTTGATGAGGACCCAATCTTCTGGAACTGAAAAACCTAGCTTAAGAATGTAACAATTAGTATTATCAAACAATGTTGTATAATTGTGATCATAAATTTGAGACACCCTTAGTAAATTATAGTGTAAATTTTCACAATAATTTACTTTCTCAAACTTGAGCACACCATTTGTTACATTCCTTCACCAACAATTTTACCTCCCCTTTTATCCCCACCAAATACCATATAAGAAGCATTTTTATGTTTGAAATTATGGAGAAGTGAACAGTTTCCTGTCATATGTTTGGAACAACCACTGTCAACATACCACTTGTTGTCAGCTCTCCAATATTGTTCTTGCATTCAGAAATATATCAGTTAGAATTAACAACCCAAGCCTTAATGATCTTGGGTTTGCCAATAATGTCTAAAATAGTTACTCCTTCATGAATAAGTCTTGAAGTTTTAGTTTTAGTTTTTCTTAATTCATTTTGAGTTGGTTCAGATGAGGATGATTCTGTTGAAGGGGATGTTGATGAACTAGGTTCTTGTTTTCTTCTTGATTCAACTTAATTTTGTTCATTTGAGGCTTTGGTTTTGATAATGAAACTTTATGATTAAATGTCTCACAATCTTTTGTTTTTAAATGAGGTATATGAATTCCCTTTTCAAACTTATTAAAGAATACATCATCATCCTTTGTTTCCTTATCACTCAAATCTACCCTTTTGTGAGTTGTTTTTGATTACTGGAAAGTTGATCTTTTCCTTGATGGATGAGCACTTGAGGATGTTTTATCCTTTAATGTTGACTTTGACTTTTGTTCAGACTTCTTTCGTTTTGAACCCTTTTCACAATCAGTAGATTGACTGTCTGATTCTGACTTATCTCATTCTTTCTTTTTTGTGCCTTTTGTCTTGTTCTTTTTGTTAAAATAACATTCCTGAGTGGAATGGTTATTTTTGTTGTAGATAACACAATGTTTGTTGAAATAGCAGTCAGCAGTCATGTGATTGTTCATATTACAAATAGAACATTAACTACTGAAGTAACAATCTTTAGTCTTATGGTTTTTCATGTCACACCATTTGCAATACTTCTCATCTGATTCTTTCTCAAAATCATTCTTATGATTTGCCAACATTTGTATTTTTCATTTTTCTTTAGCTTTGGAGTAGATTCTTTCTTTTTCACTTTATGTAGCTTTTGATTGTTTGTTGCTGAATTCCTCTTCTGTAGATCATCTACTGAATCAATATTAACTTCTACTGAAGTTTTCTACACATGTGGTACTAGAGAGAGGTTCTTCTACCGCTGATGATCTGCTGATGCCTTTTCCTACTTTTTTCCATGGATTTGTGTCTTTCCTCAGTGGAGGAAAACTTCACATTTACTTTATTCGAAGAAGTTTGTTGTTGATTTAGCTCTTGAAGACCTTCATTTAATTGAGCTATTCTCTTACCTATAGTTTTCAGCATGTTTCTTTGTTTAGAAGGGTATGGCAGTTTTGTTTCTTCAAGCACTTTTGGAATATTTGTTTCAAAAACAACATTCTTCCCCTTATTAACAAGTTCATCATCATATTCATCAGAATTATCAAAGTCATCCCACTCGTCAAAG
Source organism: Flaveria trinervia (assembly GCA_025506515.1). Taxonomy (NCBI): domain Eukaryota; kingdom Viridiplantae; phylum Streptophyta; class Magnoliopsida; order Asterales; family Asteraceae; genus Flaveria; species Flaveria trinervia. Next base: position 47,916,615 of record CM046453.1, read on the forward strand.
TCAAATTCTAAATTCAATTGATTAATCTTTTTTGATTCAGAAGACTCAGTTTCATTCACCTCAGATTTATTATCAATGTTTGGTTGATTAGAGGTAGTTCCTATATTGGTTCTGGCACAAAATATTTTGACAGATTATTTGTCATTTATTTAGGCAAAGGAACATAGTTATTATTAACAGGAGGTGCTACAACATTATAAAACCGCACCGTTCTATGATTCAATATGATAATTTAATAATTCCTCATATTGCTGAGATGAAAGTTGAAGCTTCTGAAGTTTCACTTCAGTTGATGCATGATCAGCCATGGATTTAGTTAAAGAGGTGGTCAGATGCTCAACTTGTGCTTTCAGAAACAATTTTATCTAAATCCTTTTGTAAAGAGTTAATTATAATTTGATATTGTTAGGAGGTCCGTGTACGACAGAGTAGTAACTGATTATGCGCGTATACCAAATCAAATAGTGCGGAATCCTATTTGATTGGCGATCCAATTAGGGAGAACACAGTTCAGATCAATCTATTAATTAAGAAACATTAAGGATGATTAGAACATGATCAACTGTGATCTATGAACTTTGAACAAGTTTTCTTAAGTCTCTTGACGGCTAGGGTATGGTTATGTGCGTAGGTATTCGTATTGTTTTGTTTTTCCACAAATTAGGTGGTATTTATAGGTTAGGGTCTTCTAATCGTACGACTGAACCATTATCATGGTTCAGTCGTGCGACTGAATCATGCGATTGATCCATCCGCACGACTGAAGGTTCAATCGTGCGACTAAGTCAATCTTATGTCTCAATCATGCGACTGATCCAGTCTCCTGATTCATTCGTGCGACTGGCCCATTAGCATGAAGTATTCATGCGTATGGTCCATTAGCATGGTCCATTCGCATGAGGACTTCATATGATTAAGTTTGAACACATTTCTCAATCATTATTGATTAAGAATTATGTACAACACCACAACCTATATAGTTAGTTCACTATAAATTATCATATAATAAACAATAAAATATTAAACATTATAAGCATCAACCACATATTGTATTTCATTCATACCCATTCAATTACATATATGTAAGACATGATAGACATTTACATTAAGCTCCTAAACTAGGTACATATGTATCAAGAGATATAACTTATGTTCTCTTACATGAGATTCATTCAAAATCATTGTTTCTTTAAATTTATTAGCTAATTGTTGAGCATGGACTCTATATCTTTCTACTTCCCCAACACATATTGATGAACATAACCTGTCTCTTACCTTACTTGCCATGGTTGGAACTTTGTTTTCCATGTGAGCCATTAGAGCTTGATTTTCTTCTAAGACTTCCTTCTCATACAAACTCCAGTCACAAGTTCCATCTTGAAGAATGATCAGCCCTGATTCCTTAGAGTTGCTAGTTCCTGCTGGTGTATTGGTGACTAGTGAGGTTAAGTTGGCCAGTTGTGTCTGTCTGAATAATCTTTGAGTTGATGAAGGTTGTTGGCCTGATGTTTCCGATGTTGTGTTGAGTCAGCATTTTGTTAATTGCATTCTCTTGAAAAGTGTCCATAGAGATTGCACTTGAAGCATCTAACCTTTTACTTATCAACTCCAATTCATGATGATTTACTTGCAGCAGCCAAATTCTTGTTTCTTCTTAGATATTGTTTGGCTCTATAAGCAATCATTGCCATTTGCCATTTAAGATCCATCTCCTCCACTACATCCGGAGGCAGTTCTTCTAAATCTTGATGGCACATGTTGGCAGTGGGCAATGAACTTCCTAGGTAAGCTTGAAAGCTTGAACTGAAAGCTGCAAAAGCTGCTTTTTGTTCTTTATAGTCTCTAATGATAGTGACAGACTCTAATTGATTGTAAGTTGGTGGTTTTTCGGATGATTTACCTCTTTGATAATTTGTTCTTTCTTTCTCTTTTCTTGACTTACTTTGAGAAGATTTCTTAGGAGGTTTTGAAGCATAGAAACTTATTCTTCTTCAGCCTCACTCAAAGTAGAAGAGTTATTACCATCATTACTGGACGTGAAAGCACCTCCAGCACTTCTTGTTTCTTTAAAGTGATATGGTGATACATGAGTTCTTACACTCTTGTTTCTTGATTTCTCATCCATTTCAAGAGCCTCAACTTTAGCCACTAGAGTATCTAGACCGACTGCTTTGAGATCTATGGTGTTCTTGAACATGCATATAGTTTGCTTCCAACTTTTTTGTAATGTATGGAGCATTTTCTTGTTCAGTTCCTCATTTGTGTATTTCAACTCCAGAATGTTCATTTCTGTAACAAGTTGCATAAACGTATGGAGTTGTTAAGGAATTGATTCACCCTCAATATGATGAAATGTTTCATATTGTGAACGCAGGGTGTCCTTTTTAATGCTTTGGATTTCTTCATTGCCTTCATAGGCGTATGAAGAATCTTCCACAAGGAATTTTCTATTTTATTATTTTCACATCTGATCAATATTTCTTCGAGTAAAGCCAAACTAAACAAGCTGTATGCTTTAATATCAACTTTAACCTTCTTAATATCATCAGGTGACAGATCTTTTGTGCTTATGGGTTGATTATTATCATTATAATCCGGCCCATGGGAGGATGAAATATAAGGACCTTCTGTTATGGAGACTCATAAGTCAGAATCTATATAATTTACATGAATCCTGGACGTGATTTTCCAGGATTTGAAATCTGCTTTTGTTTCCAACTTCGGTGATTGGTAAGATGATCCACCAAAGTTGCTCATGATTAGTTAATATCTGAGATGTAACTAATGAATTTGTTCAAAGGATATGAACAACTTGTTGATCCCAGTCAATAACTAGATATGCTATTCAATTGATTTGAATATAGATCCAAGTTAATCGAACAGTGTACTGCTAAACAACAAATCAAGTTTCACACAAACTCCTTGCTTAAAAACAATAGAACTAATCAGTAAAACCAACAAATCTAAAGAATTCGGAGAACAATTAAACACAACTAACACTCATAGATCAATCGATCTAAATCAATGAGCACTTGGCTCTGATACCACCTGTGTATCCAACGATCTCAATCAGGAATTATCACCATTGGTTGAAATCAAGTCAATGTTTGCGGAATTAACGTTGGCTTGGTTAATTGTTTGTATTAAATTTCAGTAACAACAAAGATTCAAGAACATAGTGAAAGAAACACAATTAATGAATGAAAAAAGTTTAAATCAGATGTATTTCATTAAAACATATTAATGATTACAAATAATGAACAAATGATATTAATTTTGTGTTTAATGATGTGACAGCTGCTAGGGTTTGGTTATGTGATTTGACGTGATGTTTTTCTGTTGAGAAATCGTCATATTGTCGTCGCCACCCTCTTGATTTGAAACCTAGGATCCATATATATAGACAGTGATGTTTCTATTAGGAAACACCAGATCTCTTGGGATTTGAAATGATTCAGTTAAAGAATCTCTGGATTTCTTGTGATTTGCATAACTGACTTGTTGACTTGTAATACTTGTATTGTTTGAATACAAGTGTTTGGACTCCGCAGGAGTATTGTCTTCTGTAGTTGATTGTTCTTCGGCAGGAAACTTTTCCTTCCGAAGCAAACTGGTTCTTCCGCTGGAAACTTGTTCTTCCGCAGGAGTCGTGTTCTTCCATAGGACTTGTTCTTGCGAAGGAAATGTTCTGAAGAACTTGTTCCTCAGATCGAGTTGTTCATCAGCAGAAGATCTTTGGATGTAATTATACTTGTGACAAATATATCTACGGAAGAACAAAATGTTCATCCGTAGATGTTTCTTACACTTAGTCTATTTCAGAAATCGACTACGTATAATGTTTGTACCTGCAAACATACATAAATCAACACACATATATATGGGTTAACCTATACATATAATGCATACACAATAATGAATTACAACCATTCATTACATATATTAAATCAAGTACTAAGCCTATACAAAATGGACAAGATCTACTGATCCTAGACCTAACATAACTACATCAGTATCTAAATCTACAAACAGCACATAAACCACATAACATGCACACATAATACCGATTAACATAAAAAAGTACCTCATGGCACGCAGCTACTCAGACTGGCATCCCTTCCGTTTCCGTCCGATTTTCAGTTCAAGTTAAGGTTTCATTTGAAAATTTACTCTTTTCACTTAAACTTTGGCTCTGATACCAACTTGTAAGGCCCTATTCCCAGGACGCTCACAACTGGTCATTCATCGCACATCAAACATATATTTTCATTAACTTAAAGAAAACATTGCAGCCGAATCATTAAAACAGACATTTCATTTCATTATAAAAGCTTTTTGCAAAATAATACATCGTTATCAAATTAGAAAACACCTGTTTCATTACATCACAAAAGCATTATAAAAATGGATGCCACCCAAAAGAGCCAAGTAGTCGCCTAGTGCCATCGTCAGCAACTATTACCTACCAACTAGAAACACATAAAAGTCAGCGTTGCTGACAGAGTTATAGTTTTATAATAAAACATACTTTATCATTCGTTTAAAACCATTCTTTACAATCATAGGTGATCATCCACTATACATACACATAGCTAATATCATTATTATTTTCATTATTCGTTTGTTCATTCCATTCATACATCATTAAATCTTTACATTCATTCATACCAATGCCATGTGCTTACCCCATAGTCATGCATAAAGCAGGTATTGGGCCTGAGGTCTTTCATAGACCCCGAACATTGTCACGAAGCTGAATCCAGTATCTAGGGTAAGCAAAAAGGATCCCATACATATGGTCGATTACACGGATTAGACCCCATTGTGCATCCTTCCGGGGTAGCGAGCCCATACATAGTTGAGCAAACACCCTTCATTGGGTGTGAACCTCCATACATATGCTTGCAAGCCTTCTAGTGTGCATCCTTCTGGGGTAAGCTAACTCACACACAGTTGAGCTAACACCCTTCATTGGTGTGAAACTCCATTCCTATGCTTGGAAGCCTTCCAGTGTGCATCCTTTCGGGGTAAGCTAACCCGCACACAGTTGAGCTAACACCCTTCTTTGGGTGTGAACCTCCATACATATGCTTGCAAGCCTTTCTTACTTTCATTCATTCATTAATGCATGCATTCTTTCATTACGTTTCTCCTTTCATTATCTTCCACTTTATGTTACATAATACTTTTCATTTCATTCATTAACATTCAACATAATTCCACAGGAAAATAATCATACAAAATAATGAAGCTAACCATGAACATACAGAACATCACCGAACAAGGCAATATCATACATACATCATACATCATCACCCATTACATTATCTATGACCTTAAAAGTCACCTTACTTAGCCCCCGGGAACATCCCAAGTCAAGGCCTACATATAACTTTCCCCCCGAAAATCAAAAAAATAAATTAAGTCCTTATGAGCCCTATTTGGGCGTATGACACTTAGGCGTATGGAGAGCTTCCAGACGCATGGGCACTATGGGTGTATGGACACTATGTGGCATATGGACTCTCAGTAGCATGACTTCCAGGCGCATGACCTTCAGTCGCATGACTTCCAAGCGCATGACCTTCAGTCGCATGACTTCCAGGCGCATGACCTTCAGTCGCATGACTTTCGAGCATATGGATTCCAGTCGCATCACCTTCGGTTGCATGACCTCCAGTCGCATGACCTTCAGTCACACGACCTCAGTTGCATGAGCCCTAACTAGGTGCAGAATGAAATCTCGTTAGAACATGAACAACAGATTCCAGTCCCCACACACTCTCTAACCTGTTCTAAGCTCAAACTATCCATCCTAGGCTTTAAAAAATCAGCTATATCAACCTTCAAACTTCACATACCCAAACACCAACTCCACTTGATCGCACACGCACATACATACGGGTACACACCCAACACATCAAAAATAGTTTCATATGCGTTCCAGCCCAAAAATTAGTCAAAAACATGTAATATAGGTGTCATAGAACTCACCTTAGCAGCCTCTTCGGGTAGAGCTTCCTACAAACCCGTTTGCTTCAATCTTTGCACCTAGAAACCCACTTGGATTGACTCTTACACTTGATCTTTAAGAAACCCGAAAGTTCTGCCCTTTTCTCCCTTTCTTCCGTTCTCTGAGCGGATTGAACAAGTGAGGTGAGGGGGGAGTGGGCGACCATACCCCCTTTACACCCACTCTTCCAAAAATTTTGCCCTTTGGCACATATTACCCCTTAATTTGGGGTAAAATGCCTTTTCCCGTTTTTTATTTCTTTTACTTCTTTCTTTTTTTTGGCTTCAAAGAAAAGAAATGGGTGTTACAAGTCCACCCCCTTTATATAGGTTTCGTCCCCGAAACCTGTTATTACTCGAACAAACGTCGGTAATGCTGTATCATCTCTTCTTCAATCTCCCACGTAGACTCAGATCCCTTTCTGTACTTCCACTGTATCCGCACAAGGGGAACCACTTTATTTCTTAATATCTTCTCTTTATGATTAATGATCACCACTGGCTGCTCCATATATTGAGCAATTCATCTACCTCAATATCCTCTAGCGGGACCACCATGTCCTCATCTGCAAAACATTTCCTCAGATGAGATACATGGAATGTCGGATGAATTCCAATTAACTCCTCTTGTAACTCTAGTCTATAGGCCACCTCTCCTACTCGGGCAATGATTCAGAAAGGCCCTATGTACCTTGGGCTTAACTTGCCCTGATTTCCAAACCGAATAATACCTTTCCAAGGTGAGACTTTCAACATAACTTTATCACCCACCTGGAACTCAATCTGTCTATGTCGTTTATCAGCATACGACTTTTGCCTATCTTTAGTTGCCTTCATGAAGGGCTAGATTCTTCCCAGCTTCTCAGTCATAGCCCCAATCACCTCGACGTTCCCTAATTCTTTTTGGCCGATATCACCCCAACAAACAGGCGTTCTACATCTCCTACCGTATACCATCTGATAAGCAGGCATACTAATACTGGCATGATAACTATTGTTATATCAGAGCTCAACTAACGGTAAGTGGTCATTCCAACTTCCTCCAAAATCAATGACGAATGCCCGGAGCATATCTTCCAGCGTCTGAATGGTCCTTTCTGACTGACCATCCGTTTGAGGATGATAAGTCGTACTAATATGTAACCTCGTCCCCATTGAATCGTGGAATTTCTTCCAAAATTTAGATGTAAACCGGGTGTCATGATTAGACACAATGGACACCGGCACACCATGACAAGTTACAATTTTTTAATGAATAGATCCGTCGACCACTCAGATGAATAAGTCTCGCGAATCGGTAGGAAGTGAGCACTCTTCAATAAACGGTCAACTATCACCATATTGCATCATACCATTTCATGGTATGAGGTAGCTTCATAATATAATCCATGGTGATGTGCTCCCACTTCCACTCTGGTATAACCAACGGTTGGATCTTCCCATATGGCTTTTGGTGCTCGGCCTTCACTTGTAAACAAGTAAGGCATTTACTCACATACTCTACCTCATCACGCTTTATACCCGACCACCAATAATCTTTCTTCATGTCTTGATACATCTTTGTAGCACCGGGGTGAATAGAGTATCGAGTCTTATGAGCTTCATCCATAATCTTCAAATAACCCTAAAATGAGGATTCCACATCCGCCCAAATCAGGTTCTATCATCGAGTGTGTTTTCACCCAATTCCACAACCAGACCTCTCGTTCTTTCAGAGTTAAGATGATCTTCTTTCAACACCTCATCTTGAAACTCCTTGACTTGCTTCATCATATCAGAGGTCATGATCAACTGGTAAGCCTTCACTTGAATTGGCTCGGGCCTCTCCTTTTGACTAAGGGCATCCGCCACCACGTTGCCTTTGCCAAGATGGTAATGGATCTCGCAATCATAGTCATTTGTGAGATCCAACCATCTCCTTTGCCTCATGTTCAAATCTTTCTACTCGAAGAAATACTTCAAGCACTTGTGGTCGGTGAATACAGTGCACTTCGTCCTATATAGGTAGTCCCTCCAAATCTTCAACACGAAGACCACGACTACTAGCTCCAAGTCATGAGTAGGATAGTTAACCTCATGAACCTTTAACTGTCGGGATGCATAGGCTATAACCCTTCATCTCTGAATTAACACACAACCTAACCCCAAGTAGGAAGCATCAGAATAAATCACCAGATCTTCACTTCTATCGGGTAACGACAAAACAGGAGCTTGAGTCAATCTCGCCTTTAACTCCTTAAACACCTTCTCTTGAGCTTGACCCCACACAAACTTTACATCCTTACGGGTAAACTTGGTTAGTGGAGAAGAGATCTTAGAGAAGTCTTGAATGAATCATCTATAATAGCCCGCCAAACCCAAGAAACTACGAATCTCGGATGGTGTCTTTGGAAACTTCCATTGCACACCGCCTCCACCTTTGCCGGATCCACCATAATCCCCTCAGGATTTAGCACGTGACCTAAGAACTTAACCTCACACAACCAGATCGCGCACTTGGTATCAAGTCAATTTGAAACTCGATCTCATGGTCAGGTGGCACTCCTAGTAAGTCTTCAGGAAATATATCTGGAAAGTCACACACAATTGGTACATCGAACAATTGTGGTGTTGGTGTATCTACATCCTTTACATAGGCCAGGTAGGCGCTATATCCATGCCTCATGCACTTTCCCGCCACCTCCATCGAAATCACTTTCGGAATCGTAGTGACTCGATCACCATAAACCGTCACCAAATTCCCATCAGCTGCTGTCAAACAAATCATCTTCTTGCGACACATAATATTCGCCTTGTAGTCCGCCTACCAATCCATTCCTAGGACTATATCAAACCCGCCTAAGGTCATCACGAATGGTCTAACAGGAAACTTGGGACCTTCTAATTCCATGTCACAACCTTCTATCATCTCAGAAATCCTTGTAGACTTACCTATGTCAGTCTCTACATCAAAGGGTGCATCTACACTCCTACTCCTAACAGTTAGTTTAGCATAGAAAGCAGCAGAAATAAAACTTTTACTAGCAACATAACCAAATAACACAGAGGCTAAAGTTTGGTTTACTAGAAACGTACCTGATACGACATCAGGGTCCGTCCTAGCTTCCTCCTGCGTCATCGTAAACGCTCTAGTGCTCGCCCTATGTCCTTCTCCTCCAGCCTTCTTTACCCCCGAACCTTCAACCCTAGGCTTCTTGCAATCCTTACTCATGTGGCACTCCCCGCCACAGTTAAAAGATATCCCTGCCTTGCATTCTGTCGCCATATGACCAGGCCTCCCACACTTGAAACACACGTTCGATCCCAACCTACATTCACCGGTGTGCTCCTTTCCACACTTGCCACACCTATTCATCCCAGCACCAGATGTGACCACACGTCGGTCATCCACCCATGCACCCTTATTGCTTGGAGTGGCCCTGCCATGTCCAATCCACTTCCCATTGCAGTTCCGATCACCACCACCTTTCTTGCTGCCTTCTACCACCACCACCTTTCTTGCTTCCTTCTACCACCACTATCTCCGGCTCGTCGTACAACCTCCCTGCCAACTAAACTACCAACCTAAAAGTGCTCGGTCGGGCAGTGATCATGTGCCTGCGAATATCCGTTGGCAAGCCTTGAATATATCTCTTAATCTTTCATGACGTAGGCATCATTTGGTCTGGCACCAACCATGCCATCTCATTGAACTTGGTGGTATATTGTTGTTGTGTCATTGTTCCCGCCTCCAGCTACAGGAATTGTCATTCCATCTTATCCATTTCCCTATGAGGACAGAACTCCTCAATTACCAGCCTTTTCAGCTCTGTCCATTTCATCCTCCAAATTACTGGATTACCCTCGGTTTGGACAATACTGTCCCACCAACATAGAGCCGAGTCCCAAACGAGTGGGCAGCAAACTTCACCTTCTGGTCTTCTCAGCACTCACTGATATCATGTACCGCCTCTATTTCTCTCACCCATCGGTGAGCAGCAGCAATGCCGTTACCATCAAAAGTAGGGGGCTTGCATCTTTTAAATGCCCTGAAGTTGTAGCCTTGTACCGTCTTCGACGCAGGCTCTTCCTCCTCCTCCTCATGATTGGAGAGAACTGTCTCAATCTCCGGTCGCTCTCGTCCTCCCGAGGACCTATTCCTCGCTCTTTATTCCTCTTCTCTTACTACCTTAATCACTTCAGTCACCACAAACGGTAAGATCATCTGCATGACCTAATGAACTTCTTCCACAACAACTTCCTTTACTTAGGCTCTCAAATTAGCACTTTCGTCTCCGCCTTCTGGATAAGGGGTCTCGGGTTCTTCATGAACTACCTTTTTGACTCTAAGCCTTCCTCTTTTGGGCCACAGTTTAGCACACACACGGTCATTCAAGGGAACAGCTTAATTTATGTCAAGTATAGTATGTCCCTAATTACAGTGGCTAGTTGTGATTAGCCACTTACTTTACTTTTCATACTCGAAGCATTTCCTATCCTAACTACATCAGTATCTAAATCTACAAACAACACATAAACCACATAACAAGCGCACCTAATACCGATTAACATTTAGAAAATACCTCATGGCATGCAGCTATTCAAACTGGCATCCCTTCCCTCTCCGTCACATTTTTAGTTTAAGTTAAGGTTTCTTTTGAAAATTTACCCGTTTCACTTAAGCTTAGGCTCTGATACCAACTTGTAAGGCCCCATTCCCGGGATGCTCATAGCTAGTCTTTCATCTCACATCAAACATCTACTTTCATTAACTTAAAGAAAACATTACAGCTGAATCATTAAAACAGACATTTCATTTCAGTATAAAAACTTTTCAAAATAATACATCGTTATCAAATTACAAAATACATGTTGCATTACGTCACAAAAGCATTATAAAAATGGATGCCATCCAAAACAGCCAAGTAGCCACCCCCGTGCCATCCTTAGCAACTATTACCTGCCAACTGGAAACACATAAAAGTCAACGTTGCTGAGTGACTTCTAGTTTTATAATAAAACATACTTTATCTTTCGTTTAAAACCGTTCTTTACAATCATACGTGATCATGCACTATACATACACATAGGTAATATCATTATTATCTTCATTATTCGTTTGTTCATTCCATTCATACATCATTAAATCTTTACTTTTATTCAGACGAATGCCATGTGCTCACCCCACCATCATGCATAAAGCAGGTACGAGGCCTGAGGTCTTTTATAGACCCCGAACATTATGCATGAAGTGGACTTCAATACCTAGGGTAAGCGACTAGGATCTCATACATATGGTCAATCACACGGATTAGACCCCAGTGTGCATCCTTCCGGGGTAGCTACCCTACAAACAGTTGAGCAAAAACCCTTCATTGGATGTGAACCTCCATACATATGCTTGCAAGCCTTCCAGTGTGCATCCTTTCGAGGTAAACTAACCCGCACACAGTTGAGCTAACACCTTTTATTGGGTGTGAACCTCCATACATATGCTTGAAAGCCTTCTAGTGTGCATCCTTTTGGGGTAAGCTAACCCACACACAGTTGAGCTAACACCCCTCATTGGGTGTGAACCTCCATACATATGCTTGCAAGCCTTTCTTACTTTCATTCATTCATTAGTGCATGCATTCTTTCATTACGTTCCTCTTTTCATTATCTTCCACTTTACGTTACATAATACTTTTCATTTTATTCATTAACATTCAATGTAAATCCAGGGGAAAATAATCATACAAAATAAGGAACATAACCATGAACATACATAACATCACCATACAACGCACCATCTTACATACATCATACATCATACATCATCACCCATTACATCATCTATGACCTCAAAAGTCATCTTACTTAGCCCCAGGAACATCCCAAGTCAAAGCATACATATCACTTTCCCCCTAAAAATTTGAAAAATAAACTCAGTCCTTTAGGCATATGAGCCCTATTTAGGCATATGAATACTAAGTGTATGGAGAGCTTCCTGAAGCATGGGAACTATGGGTTTATGGACATTATGGGGCATATGGACTCTCAGTCTCATGACTTCCAGGCCCATGACCTTCAGTCGCATGACTTCTAGGGGCATGACCTTCAGTTGCATGACTTCCAGGCGCATGACCTTTAGTCGCATGACTTTCCGCCGTATGGCCTCCAGTTGGATCACCTTCGGTCGCATGACCTCCAGTCACATGACCTTCGGTCGCATGACCTCCAGTAGCATGAGCCTTAACTGGGTGCAGAATGCAGTCTCGTTCGAACCTAAACAACATATTCTAGTCCCCAAACTCTCTCTAACCAGTTCTCAGCTGAAACCATCCATCCTAAGCCTTAGAAACCCAGTCGTATCAACCTTCAAACTTCACATACCCGAACACCAACTCCACCCGATCGCACACGCACATACATACGGGTACACACCCAACACATAAAAAGTATTTTCATATGCGTTCCAGCCTCAAAATCTATAAAAATATGTAAAATAGGGGTCCTAGAACTCACCTTAGCAGCCTCTTCAGGTAAAGCTTCCTTCAAACCCGTTTTCTTCAAGCTTCGCACCTAGAAACCCACTTGGATCGACTCCTACACTTGATCTTCAAGAAACCCAAAAGTTCTACCTTTTTCTCCCTTTCTTCCTTTCTCTAAACCGATTGAACAAGTGAGGTAAGGGGGGAGTGGGCGACCATACTCCCTTTACACCCACTCTTCAAAAAATTTTGCCCTTTTCGCATATTTTACCCCTCAACTTGGGGTAAAATTCCTTTTCCCATTTTTCTTTCTTTTTCTTTCTTTTTCTTTCTTTTCTTCTTTCATTTTTATGGCTTCAAAGAATATAACCATGTGTTACAGTGTTTGTTGATGAACTTTGATTGAAGAAAGTTTTACCATCCTTTAATTTTGAGTGAGATATTTGAGTACCCTTCTTAAAATGATCTAAGAAGGTTCCATCATATTGCTTGTCTTTTCTTTCAATTCTAACTTCTTGTGATGTGTTTTGAGTTGTGGATGTTGTTGTTCCTTCTTCTTCATATGTTTATTGTCAACAGATGGTTGTTTTCTAACTTTGGACACCTTTTTCTTTTGCTCCTTCTTTTTGGGGTTTGAATCTTCTTGACATTCACTTGATTGTGAGTCTGCTTTAGCCTCTTCAGATTGTTGAATCTTTATGCTCTTTCTTTTGCTCTTTTTGTTGATATAACATTCCTGAGTGGAATGATTGTTTTTGTTACAATTGCACAATGTTTGTTAAAATAACAATCAACAGTCATATGATTGTTAATATTGCATATGAAGCAATAGCTACTGAAGAAACATTCATTAGTGTTGTGATTATGCATTTCACACCACTTGCAATATTTCTTCTCTGATTCATTTTCAGATTCAACAACTGTCTTGTTGGATCAAGAAGAAGGCTGGTGCAACCAAAACCAAATCACTTAGACTATTTTGGTACAAGTAATAAAGGACTTCCAAAGCTAATTATGGAACTTCCGAAGGAAAAGGAGTTCTTCCGAAAACAAAGTGCAAGATCTACTTCACAAGGTAAACTCCAACTTCCGAATACAAAGTATTCACTTTCAAAGATCAAGACTTAGAAGAGAAGATAAGAAGTCAACTTCTGAAGTATGAAGAAAAGAAGAAGTCCTCAAGCCTCGGAAGAAGTAGCCTCTTCCAAAGTTTAAGTGGCTTCGGAAGAACTTGTTCTTCCAAAACCAACTAACCTTCGGAATACACTACTATGAACCAGTGGACATAATTATAGTCTCACTGACACTCCGCTGCAGACCTCTGAGATACTGCATGGCGTTTTCTCAAAAGCCATGTAGTTGACCATACTTTATTCCACTGTTCACTTTAGCAGTTAGTACAGTTGCCAACTTTAGTTGTGACAAAAGGTAAGTCATGGACATGTCATGACTACCATATCTTAGATAATAGTTTATCTAAGATAACTTAACTTTAGAATTGTAGTATATGCTTTAGTTGTAGGCTTCCAGCTGGTATCAAACTATATCCAGCTATAGGTAATAGTATAAATAGTTTCTCATTATAACTCATGTAACATGCTTGTAAGAGTCTTGTAATGCTTTGAGTTAAGAAGTCATACATATAACTACCTTGAAAATTATTTCTTTGTGTTCTTTGCTACTTATTATATTATCATCAACTCATAGAAGAGATTCTGCTTCATCTGATCCGAGTGTAGTATAAGTGAGTTAGAGAGAAATCCAAGTGTTAAGTGACAAAACCTGATCCTGCAATTGGTATTAGAGGTTTTTAGGCTCTTGATTGTGAGATCTTACCATCCTAATCAACCTGTTTTTCACTCCTCCTTATACCACACTCAAAATAGCCCTCAACAAGTCTGAAGTAGAAATGGGGACGATGACTAAAACACCTATCATCACCCCTGAAAACTTCAGGTCATAGAGCAGACGCATGGAAGGATTCATCAGGTATCAAGACAACAAGATGTGGCAATCTATTTTTAATGGCATGTACAAACCTAAGGTGGTAGCACCAGGTGGAAACTGTGCCATGATAGAGAAAGCTGTTGAAGACTACTCTGATGAGGACCGGAAGAAGCTAGACATTGACAATAATGCAATGATTATTCTCATGACTGCAATACCCAACTCCATCTTGGTGGGGTTTGAGCATTGCAAGTCACCTAAAGAACTTTCTGATGCACTTGCTAATATGTACTCCAGCTCCAATGACTCCAAGAAGGACACATTGAAGCAGCAGTTCGAGAACTTCACCTACATTGATGGAGAGACCCTCACCCAACAATACTTCAGGTTCATGGACTACATTTCCTCCCTTTAGTCTGTGGGAATTACTCTTGAACTTAGATACCTCACAAGAAATTTCATGAGTGCATTCCCTAATGAGTGGACGTTCTATTATGTCTCTATGAAGGGGACATAAAATTTTAACACCCTCACCATGACTGAACTCTATGGAATCCTTGATGGATACCCTTTGGAGATGGAAAACAAGAGAGGCTATCAGACAAGCAGACCTGTGAGTCTTCCTGCTAGCAACGCTTTAATGGTTTCTAAAGGCTCAAGACCCACCCAACCTCATTAGTACCTGACATACACCCAGCAACCATCCTGTTCTTCTAGAACATGCATTACATTTCCTGAGACTCCAAAATCTCCACAGCTCAGCATAGTTCCTTTCAGGACAGCTATGCCTTTGTCTCAGCAAGTTGGCACTCTAGTGACTACCAGTATTGCTTGATTATCTAGAGTGCTTCAGCCCAGATGATGTGGAATATGTGGACATAGTCCAACAAATGGCTCTCTTAACCTACAAAGCAAAGAGGTTCTTCAAGAGAACTAGAAGGCAATTTCCCCAGAACCCAACCAACAGCAAATTCGGGTTTGACAATACTAAGGCCAAATGTTACAACTGTAACAAACTTGGTCATTTTGCAAGGGAATGCAAGGCTCCGAAGTAAAATCCGGGAACCCCACAGGCCTCCACACATCCCTCTACACCAAAGCCCACTAGAAAGTCAACAGAGATAGCTGCAATGTCTCAAGAAGTTGACTGGAGCTTTATGGAACAGGATATGACACCTGCTTAAGCAGTCATGGCTGGAACAGATGACAATAAGGTATATAAATATCTCTATACTGCTACATGTATTGTTAAGGTTAAATTGTATCATGACTATAATATGGAGATTCAATCTGATATTGAGTCTCTAAATAATTTAAAATCTAATTTGTAAAGGCTAAATCTGACTATCAATGAAAAATTGAGGAGTTGGAGAAAACTGTGTCCTTATTAAAATATGAACACATAAAATATAAGAATCAAATAAAGGATTTAATATCCAATTTGTTTGAGGCTCAAGCCTAACTTGTCATACTAAGGCTCAAGCTAGGAAGTATGATATTTCTAGGCAAAACTTACAAGCCATTCTTGCATCATCCTCTCACTCAAAATTTTATTACAATAACAAAGGAGGGTTAGGAACCAATGAAATTGCTCCACCACACTGTTATGAGTCTATAAGACAACCAAGGTGTGGTACCAAAGAGCAAGAGGTTCCATCTCCTTACCCACCTCCTTATGAGTCAAAGAATGATGCAACCATGAAGACCATCATAGGAAAGAACCATGTAGTTTTATCCATTCCTACCGGTGATGATCAAATCCTGACCACCAAAGCCAGAAAAAGCAGAGCTAAAAAAAGCAAGAAAAACTACTAAGAAAGTGGCTGAGTATAAGCTGAAGATAGACCCAAAACAAAAGGGTGTATTCATCTCAACTGGATTCCAGGTGGCAGGGAACTCTGATTTAGGAAAGGGGTGTAGTACCAGCACTTCTATCCTACTAAAGGATCAGAAGTTAAAGGGAAAGGTTGTTGATGAAGAGAAAAAGTACACGAAACAACAATCCTCAAGTTCCCATAAGATTAACATTGCATGCATAGTGTGTGGTCTGCAAAACCACATGGCCAAAGATTGTTATTACAATCCTGCTAGCACACATTATGCAAATAACATTAAAGAGAAGGAGTCAGGGTTGGTTTGTCATTTGGACCTTATCAAATGGTTCAAGTGATGAAAAAGGGAAAGCTTGTTTCCAAAGCAAGGTTGCTTTCGGAAGAAATTCCTTGTTCCGAAGGGAAAAGGGATTCGAAAGCTAAAGCTCTCAAAAGAACAAAAGAGTCTCCTTGAAACAATCCCAGAAGAAGACTACTTCGGAAGAAAAGGTGGTGAAGGCTTCTTTCGAAAAGTAAGAAGCTTCGAAAGAATGCCATGGTGCAAAAGCTTCAACAAGCTCATCCTCCATGAGCAACCAAAACATGGATCGGAAGATTATGAAAGATGCTACAGCCCAAATCTCTTCTTCAATAACATCCATTGAACCCCTATGCTTAAATTTTGGTTTAATTATGTCACTATCATTGGAAGAATCCAACACTAACAAGGCATGGGATTTCAATCAAAACTATTCATCTCAGCTTATGTGCAGGGACATCCATATGACAAGAATAACAATGTTTGGATCATGGATAGTGGATGCTCCAGGCACATGACATGAAACAAATCTCTCCTTCAACAATTTCAACATTATGACGGAGGTCTTGTCCAGTTTGGAGGTGAAGGCGGAGGATATATTTCTGGTAGAGGAAGTATATCCAATGGAAAATTAAAATTTGACAAAGTTCACTTTATCACACAGCTTGAACACAACCTATTAAGTGTTTCTCAGTTTTGTGATCAAAAGCATCAAATGCTCTTCACAGAACATGAGTGCATTATCCTCAAACCCAGGATGACAATTCCTCAAGATTGGTGCTTCTTAGATCTCCCAGGAAAGAGGATATATACAAGCTTGATATGAACAATGCTTCCCTAATGGTTGAAGTGTCATGGTTTCTTTCCAAAGCTGATGTAACATCTTGTGTTTTTGGTTAACTAATAGTTAACCTCATTTATTCTTGTGAGGACTGTTGTTCACAATCTTGTAACTTATAACTTTTGGGTGATTTATGCTTATATGTTTGTCGTTATTAAATTGGAATATATAAAAGTTAATAATAAAAATATTAAGTTGAACCATAACAATAATATTAATAATAATAAAATTAGTAAGATAAGATAGTAAGTTATATATAATAGTAATAATAATAATAAATTATAATAATAATTTAATAATACTAATAATAATAAATAGCAATAATAATAACAATGTTAACAAATGGTAACAATAATGATAATGTTAATAATAACACTTATAACAATTTATAAAGTTATTAAACCTAAAAATGTTAAAACTTAAACTAATTAGGTTAGGAGGGGTTAGTGTGTCATTTTACAAACTTTAAATGAAATTTTATGCATGAAATGAAAAGAATGCAAAATAGAGGGACCATTGGTGTAGCTATAAAAAACCCAACCCACTCCCTTCTTTCCCCCGTATTTCTAGCACTGGGAGCCGGCCACTCTCCAGCCAAGCTCCGGTGGTCGCAATATCCTCCCAAAATCAATCGATTTTTACATCTAAAGATGCTAATCGACTCGGGAGGACCTCTCGAACTGGAACACACCACTTACTTGAACATTAAAGCTCGGTATTAAAGGGTTCGAACCAAAACAAACATCTCAACCGATTTATAATCGTTCAACGTACAAAGAATGATGATTAATCAAATTAATTGTACAGATCGTTCAGATCATCATTGCCAAGCTAATGCATCATTTAATTCGAGTTTAACCATCAATTAAACACCTAATTGTAACCGAATTGAATGAATAAGAACTAAAACTCATTTGGCATCTTAACGTATAAATTGGGGCTATTTAACAGAGGGGAAAGCTTCCATATGACCGCTTTCAAAGTTCTGAACCTTCAATTGCTCAAATTATTCACTCGATCATCGATTTCAAGCTGTTTCTTCCTCGTGAGCGAACTGAGTCAAACCCGAAGCTTAAACACTACAATTCGGTCGTAATCAAGTAAGTTTAATGCACCAATATATTTGATTATATGTAGGGATCAAAGGCCCTAAGCTTAATCGGGTTGAACCCTTAAATTAACGATCAATTTTGGATTCAATCGATCTAGGGTTCATTGGTTTGGGGATATTCTTATGTTGATGTTTTTAAGCTTTTAAAACCAAGTTATAACACGGTTGAGGCCTTGGGTTACTGGCTCCATACCCAGATCCCACACTAGTGGTCCTGGGTTCGAACCCGATGACCTCCATTATTTTTATGAAGGCTTTTTCATCCTCTAAAAATGTAGACAATCACTAAAAATTGTTAAAATCAATTTTGGTAAACATTATTATTTTGAAAGTCAGTCAGTTAGTTTCTGTAAATTTATTTCTCTAAATAATTTGATATTTCAATGAATCAAAGGTTAAATCAAGAGTATTTTTTATAGAAAATATATACATACATTTTAAGTAATGTTGTAAATCACCAAAATTATTATTAGTTCAAATGTTATTGTTTACAAACCATAATTTTCTTTTTTTTAGATAATATGAAAAAAGTACTTAATTAGTATATATCATTTCCATTAAAAATAAAGATAAAGTGTTTTCGTTATTAAATATTATTTATCAAAACCCCAAATTCCACTTGAAACCCTAGTTCTTATTAAATCATTAAACTTATCATTAAACTTAAACCTTGTAATTAGACATATACATATATGTTTAGGTACCTTGTGAAGGAATGCGTTGGAACGTTTATTATTTCTTATGTAATCAGCAGTTATATACTTATCTGCCATGTGAGTTTCTTTGTCCCTTTTTATATTATTTCACACCATTTTGGGGTGAAACATGTTAATATTATCAACATGCACTTGCAAATTCATACTTTTATTTGTCATGGTTATTTGTATTATTGTATGTCTTATATGAGATTGTGGATACATGTGTACCTAGTTTAGGAGTTTAATGTAAAATGTCTTTCATGTCTTAATATATGTAATTGAATGGGTATGAATGAAATACAATGTGTGGTTGATGCATTTAATGTTTAATATTTCATTGTTTATTGTGTGATAATGCATATTGAACTAACTATATAGGTTTGTGGTTGTTTATATAATTATTAGTCAATAATGATTGAGGAACATATTCAAACTTAATTGTGTGAAGTTCTCAAGCGAATGGACCATGCTAATGGACCATACACATGAATACTTCATGCTAATGGACTAGTCGTACGACTGAACCAGAAGACTGGATCAGTCGCACGATTGAGACATAAGATTGACTCAGTCGCACGACTGGACCTTTACTCGTGCAGATGGATCAATCGCATGCTTTAGTCGCACGACTGAACCATGCTAATCATTCAGTCGCACGAATGGAAAACCGTAACCTACAGATACCACCTAATTCGTGGAAAAACTTAACAATTTGAATACCTACGCACATAATCGTACCCTAGCCGTCCAGAGACTCAAGAAGACCTGTTCCAAGTTCATAGATCACAGATGATCGTGTTCTAATCATTCATAATGTTTCATTAATTGTTAGAGTGATCATAACTATGTTCTCCCTCATTGGATGGCCAATAAAATAGGATTCCGCACTATTTGAGTTGGTATACGAGCAGAGTTAGTTAGTACTCCATACCTAAACGGTCCCAACAAGTGGTAACAGAGCCTTGGCTCGTGATTTTATGTGTGATTCTATCATTTTCGGTGTAAATCTCACGTTTTTGCAGTCAAAAACACCATCTTTTTGGTAAAACAGTGTTTTTCAGTGTCTTCAGGTCTAAAAGATCATGTTTTCCAGCTTACGGCATATTAGGGTTTGTGAAAAATCATATTTTTTTGTCAAAGTGCCAAAATCTTTGAATTTTCAAATCCAGCAGCCTTAGTCGCATGATTGGCTCAAGCGCATGACTGAACTCAATCGCACCTCCTATACGCACGATTGAACTCAGTCGCCATTCATTCGTACGCCTGAACACCCCATTCGCATTGTTCATCCGCACCTGCTCAATCGCACGATTGACTCATCCGCATTGATTCACTCACATGATTGTCTCATCCGCATTAGTCCATCCGCACGATTGACCAAATCGCATCTCTCCATTCGCACCAGTTAAATAGTTTTGTTCTAACTCTCGAAGTATAAAGAAATGGAAGACCAGTACTTAGCGTTTATTGCAGGTAGGGACTCATGTATCCAGATGCTGTTACTTCTGGAAAACGAGATTGGGAATCACAATAAGCCGCCTAAGCTTATCATGTTAGACAATTACCCACAATGGAAGCGAGGGTTTGAAGTTTATCTAAATGGTGTAGATCCCAATCTGTGGGAATCAATCGAGACTGGTTATAGTATGCCGGTTGGTGCTGATGGCGTCAAACTTAC
Source organism: Flaveria trinervia (assembly GCA_025506515.1). Taxonomy (NCBI): domain Eukaryota; kingdom Viridiplantae; phylum Streptophyta; class Magnoliopsida; order Asterales; family Asteraceae; genus Flaveria; species Flaveria trinervia. The sequence goes on from CM046453.1 coordinate 47,937,484, forward strand.
TCTAGGTGGCATGACTGATAGCCAGAAGGTGAAGTACAATGCTGAGAAAAAGGTCTATGCTCGGTTGACTTAGTCGATACCTAAAGATATAGTCCACCAATTTTCTGAGAATAAGCAGGCAAAGAAATTATGGGAGGCTCTGGAAAAACGATACGACGGGAATGCATCGTTAAAAGCCCTAAAGGAGAAAGCTTTGAAGAAGGAGTTTGATAACTTCTCATCGATGGGCAAGGAGAGCTTGGATGATGTCATCGACCGATTCTACCATTTAATGAGTGAGTTGCACACTCATGGGGTTACAACGTTAGTGGAAGATAAGGTCTCAAGCTTTCCCGATGGACTGCCAGAGAAGTGGGACTCGTTTGTTTCTAATTTGAGACAACAATTTACTAGCCAAATTAGACATAAACGACTTCATCCTGAAACTAAGGGAGGAGGAACTGAGGATGAAGTACAGGTCTCAGAAAGGATCTTATGATCAAAACCCATCTCTATATAATTCAACTTCCACCTCAAAAAGCTCAGGAGCACCACTTGAAACTGCTTTTGTGTCAAGTTCAGCAGCTTCTCCGCAAGCCTCTACTTCAGGATATGAAAAGTCTGGGTCATCTAGCACCCAATATATAGTACCTAAATCACTGTGGAGGTTGCAAAGGAGCATATGACCTCTTAGCTATAGTTGTTCGTTCTTATGATGAACTAGTTGCAGGAAAGATCGGAAATTGCCATCTGGCTGATGAGGTTTACAAGCAGGTGGATGAGAATGAATTGGAAAGAATGGATATTATGTGGGCATTGACTAGTGTTGTCCGTAGAGCCAAGAAGTTTGTGAAGAAGACTGGACAAAAATTTTTAGCCACTAAGGATACTACTTTCGGTTTCGATAAAACCAAAGTTACCTGTTTCAACTGTGGAGGAAAGGGGCACTTCAAACATGAATGTGTGAAGCCGAAGAAGACAGGTAACGGTAATCCTTTTTCACTATTCAACCGCAAGGACAAAACCACAAGTGAAGCTGCATCATCAAGCAAAGATCCTAAAGCTCTAACTGCCAAGATGACGAAGGTCAAGATTGGACCTTTCGTTTTGTATCCCCGGGTGAGTCCAACATCACAAATGTTGAAGTTTTGGATGATGACACTGCAAGTGAAGGTGATATAGCAGTTGAACTAGTAATGTCAGATCATGAAGATACTGCTAATGTGGTCACTCAACCTGAATGAAGAAAGTCTCAGAACAACATGTTCAGAATCACCAGCACCTGAACAGTCAAACTCTGCTATGATGGCTGATTCAACCGAATCTTCACAGGTAAGTACCAAAGACCAAGTTTTTGAAAGTCATGCTTGCAATAAATGTAATAAATTTAGAGAAAGCATAGATTTAAAATTTGCTAGGTTTTTAGATCATAATGATAGCTTAGTAAATGACTTACAACTATGCATAGAGGCTAACCGGGTTTTAAAACAAATTGAGCACAATTATAAAGAGAAAATAGAACTATGAAATAAACAACTAAGGGAAACCGAAGTTGTTGCTTTTAACCAAGAAAATGACATAAAGTTTAATTTCACTCCCTAGAAGAAACTAAGAAAGAAAAAGCAGTTTTGGAAGTCGAAGTAAACTCATTAAAACAAAAACTGCTCAGTTGGACAAGTTCTTCTCATATAGTACAACACTTAGTGAGATAACGAAACAATAGGGAGGGGTTGGGATACAAAGTGGTTCCACCACCACATGAGACAATGTTAAATGCTAAATTTAGACCAGTAAATAACAATCCTATCAAGGATCATGTGGTGTCCACTCCTCTAGTTAGTGATCTAGATTCCACGAGTAAATCGGAGAAATCTATCACTAAACAGAAGGAGGCCACTTTTAAATCTAAAGGTATGTTTCCCATTATTAATTTTGATGAACAATTTGAAGAGGTTAAGATAAAGTCAGGTGCAAACACGTCTTATTCTGAACCCATACCAAACAAGTGAACCAATCATGTGCACCATGTCTTTGTCCAAATAAACAAAAGGTTAAAGATGCTAAAAATTTTCAAACAATGAATTTTGTTAAAGAAGCTAAAACATCTAAACAATAAGAGTCAAATAGTGCGGAATCCTATTTGATTGGTGATCCAATCAGTGAGAACGCATGTAGAATCAATTAAAGATGAATCTAAATGTCAAGAACAATTAGCAATCGATCTACTGCGATCCATGAAGTTGGAGCAGGTTACTAAAGGTCTATGGACGGCTAGGGTACATTTAGGTATCGAAATCTTCAAAGTGTCACATTTTTCCACGATTGAAGTGGTATTTATAGGTTAGGGTTTCTCAATCGTGCGACTGGACCATTTGCATGGTTCAGTCATGCGATTGAGTCATGCGGTTGATCTATTCACACGACTGAGGGTTCAGTCGTGTGACTGAGTCAATCTCATGTTACAATCATGCGACTAATCCAATCACCTGGTTCATTCGTATGACTGGTTTATTAGCATGAAGTTGTTCATGTGTATGGTCCATTAGCATGGGCCAATCGCATGAGAACTTCACCTGTTTAAGTTTGAATATGTTTTATAATCATTAATTGACTTAGATATTATTCAAACAACCACAACCTATATAGTTAGTTCAATAATCGTTATTACATACCAAATATTCAACATTATAAGCACAACCACATATTGTATTTCATTAAGTACCCATACAATTACATATGTGTAAGACAATAAAAACATATTACATTAAGTTCAGAAACTAGGGACACATGTATCTACAAACTCCCCCTTGGACCTAGTTTCGTCTAATGTCTTACATCCTTCATGAGTTCCTCAAACTTCTTGTACTTCTCTTCTCTAGTGACTATGGCATGTATCTTAAAAGCAAAACAGAGTCGTATAACTTTCTGAAATTGTAAAGCTTGTACAATATCTTGAGAGTCATAGAATAGTGGCCACTTGTATAATGTATAGACATCATCTACAGACAAGTTTGTAAGCCACATTGGGTTAAACACCTTGATGGTTTCCATTACACCATTCTTGTTCAAAACTATGACTGCCTCTTCTGTCCTCCAATCAAAGTACCACCATTTGAAGTGTGGAGTGAAGTCTTATGGCATTTCCCGTAGAGGAATCTTAGACATTGTGCACAGAGGACTCCATTTTAACACTATTTTTGGTTTTCCAGTAATGGCATCAACCTCAGACCGTCTGATATACCTCGTTGGCTGTTGAGGTTTGAAGTTGACCCATCTGGTGTGGTACTCTCTTTTTAGAGCTGTTTTAAACCAGCCTGACATTTTGCATGGGTCAGCGTATAGCAATTTTAACTTTGCTAACAGGTTTAGCTCAAATCCAGGAAGAGTCTTCAGGACATGTGGGAACGTGAAGAACTCAATCCCTTTCTCACGTTTAACTGCATAAACATTGAGATCTTCAAAATATGCCAATGCTATGATTTTTGCCTGACACCTTGTGATGTTTCTTCACTTAGTACAGCTTGGTGTAGACAGTTGACATTGAAGCATTGCGTTGGGCTCTTATTTCTTCAAAGCATGAAACCCACTCAGCCTTTCTGATATTAACTTCAGCTTCCGAGGCTTGGGCTGTATCTTCTTTCTTGTCAGACTCTTCTTCCTTTTTATCCAGAGTCTCAAAAGTTTCACTGACAAGGTGTCGCCTAGATCGGGAACGACATTACCCTCAATGTCAGTGTACTCTGGATTGTTAGGATCAGTGATCTATGTTTGATTGATTGAAGATATAGCAGCGGAAATCGAACAACGAATTAGTCGATTCACAAGAACGAAACGATATTCAATAAAGAACAAAGACGGTTATAGAGAGAGAATTTCTGCAAATATATTTCATTCAATATTCGCTTTCATGGTAACAGAATGTCACAATTACAATTAGGTCGACATCTCTTATATAAGAGATGTGACGTCTGCTGATGTCACTTGATGGTGACATCTAACAGATTTATTACAACTGAAACACAACTACTGAAGATGTCAAAACAGCTGACATCTCCTTACAAAAAATGCTAAGTGTTATCAGTTGTTATAACTACTGAAAAACATAAAACTACTAAAACTACAACGACTGAAGAACAAGCTCTTCAGTCGTTTTACAAAACTACTGAAAGTAAAAATATAAAACTACTGATATCACAACTACTGAAGAAGTACTCTTCAGCTGTTGTGACAAACTACTGAAACTTCAGTAGTTGGTCTTCAGACTTGAACTTCAGATGTTTCATCAGCTGATGACTTCAGTAGATATCATCAACTGATGTCTTCAGTCTTTGTCTTCAGACTTTGTACATCAGTTGTTGATCTTCAGCACTTGTAAACTCTTCAGCTGTTGTACTTCAGTACTTTGGTCATTCAGCTTCAGCACTTGTGTTCTTCAGCTGTTGTACTTCAGCACTTTAGTTCTTTAGCTATTGAAATCTTCAGCACTTGATCTTCAGCTGTTGAAGTCTTCAGCACTTGTCAAACTGCTGATGAAGCTTTCAGCAGTTGTTGTGATACCATGTGGGACTTAGAGGTTTTCTGATCTTGGCTCATTGGTTCTTTTGGTCCAACAAACTCCCCCTGAACCAATGCAGCCAAAACCTCTAATTTATTTATTATCCCACTTATTGTTGGCAAAAGGTTGGTCTTTTTCCTTCTTGATCAGTAGAGAAGATGACCCATATAAGCTCCGGCCTGGGAAGAAGTCTCTGATATTTGTTTGGCAAGATATGAATGGGAACTCTGTTTTGGGGAACTGGACACAAAGTTGTTATCCCATCCATGAGATCTACTTCCCGTGTATGAGCCTGTAGGATTCTCTGGTGTATGCTCTGAGAAACATGATTTGTTCTTCCATGGTCAGGTTCTCGGCTTCACCATCAAATAATCCTTCTCGCCCATACAGCTCTGAGATGTACTTGGCCCGTTTGCCTTTTTTGAGCTCAACAGTTGTAATTTGTCTATATGCAAACTCATCAGGATGATTCCCTTCGAGTAGCAGACTTAGCTCATATGTTTGAAGTTCTCAAGCCTCTTGTAGACTAACCCCTTTTTGATAATTCGGTTCTCTAGCATCTTCTGGGGTGGTTGTTTAGTCTCGTAGGCCTTCTTGAAATCTTCGACAATCTCCCAGGGTGATACTACACGGGCCACTGTGATCTCTTCATCTACGATCCTCTTGACTTGACCCTTGTATCTCGAAGGAATGTCTTTCTTTACAATCCTGTGAGCCACCCTCGGATCAGGCCATACTCTCACCCTTTCTTTCAGATATTGAAATGTGTTGGCGAGAGTGTACAATCTCAAAGCTTCTTTCTTCATGCTGATAATTGATGAGGAGGCAACATAGGTTTTGTCAATGCTTTTCAGCATTTCATCATCATGAAGCTTTTGCTGCTCCTCTTCTTCAATTTTTACTCTCACAACATCCATCTGTGAGGTGGGAGTGATGGGCATAGGTTTGGCTTTCGCCACTGTTAAGACTGCAGACAGAGGCATCCTATCTTCTTCCACATCATCATCTTCTTCTTCTTCTTCTAGCCTCAACACCCTTTTCTTCTTCTTCTTAGGTGCATCATCGGCTGTTGGTTTAGATGGTGAGGGAGTTGGTCTTATGGGTTGTGATTGTGGTTGTTTGGATTTGGGCTTTGAGATTGGTTTGGAGATTTGAGGGGTAGGCTGTTTTTTAGTGGGTGGAAGAGAAGGTTGTTCCAGCATCTTTGTTGTGAGTTTAGCCTTTGTAAGTTTTTCCATTTCAAACCTTTTACCAGCCCCAGCCTCATCAAGGGCTTCAATGATAATCCCCTTGTGGAATTGCTCAGACACACAGATTCTGGTGGCTATAGCCAGAATACTGTCTCTGGTCCACGCGCGAATCTCCATCAAAGATCTTCCTAAGTATTTGGCAATGAAGCGGATCATGATCTCCAATCTCTCCTTTTCAAATGCATCATAACCAGCCCATCGGGTTTGAATCTCTTGCACTTCCAACCTCCTGATTTCACTATCCAATGTGGCTGTATCAAAACCTTGCCTGAAGAGTTGCTCAATGATTTTATCCATGGATCGGCTGTGTGTATCATCAGCATCTTTTACCAGCTCTTCCAAGGATTTTTCTTCAGCAGTAGGTTGATCATCAGCACTTTTCTTTCGTTTATACGTGATCAGTTGTTGTTTTTCTTTTTCCACCTCTTGGGCTTGCTCTTGGGCCTTCTCATCCTCTGTTCTTTTCCTCTTCTTTTCTTTCACTGCAGTACTCTCCCCCCTTTTGGATGCATTGGTGGTAGGGGTTTGTACCGCAGAAAGTGTCTTTTGCACAGTAGCATCAATCAATGGTTGTAAAGTTGAGGAAAGCCTCTCATCAATGGCTTTAGTCACAATGTCAGTGATTATGGGTGTGATGAGAGGGAGGGAATTTTGAAGGACAGCAACTATTTGCTCAGGAGGGTTCTGTTCCTAAGAAATAGTGCCAGAAGCAGAGGCAGGTGGCTGAGTTGTTTGGAGTGGCTCAGTGTTTGGGGAACCTTCAACTGAAGGTGCCATTTGTGGGTTGGTGGAGGCAGATGGTCTTTCTCCTTGTGAGAGTTGGTCAAGTAGGTTGTGCAGCCTACTGACTTCCTCCTCAAGAATTGTGTTCTGGGCAAGAACATCATAGAAAAAGCCCAGGTCATCATCAGCAGAAGCTGAATCACCTGACCTCCTGCGTGGAGCAGGATGTACATGCACTGGGTGTAGACCAGTTGTTGCATGTGCCCCTTTGTCGTGGTACTGGGGACTTCCAGCCTCAGGACAATGTCCATCATCAGTTGTTGCCTCTAGTGAGGTCTTTGCAATGTCACCAGCCTCAGTCTGATCATGTGCTGATTCAGAAGAGGTGGCAACCTCACTAGATATTCTAATCTCCCTATCTACACCAGGAGATAGAAGTGGTAAACCCCTGTGTTGTGGGTTCTCAATTGCACTTTGTTCCTCCCCCTTAATGGTAGAGGTGTTCCCAGTAGGAAGTGGTATCTGGGGAGGGGGTGAGGAGTGCAATTGAGTCAGCACTTGTGCAACTATCAATGTTGGGCTGTGAGGGGCGGTTGCATGGGGTGAAGGGATAGAATCAGTGTGCAGCTGGGGAGGATGGTGCTCTTCAATGGCAATCCCCTCAAGTGAGGAAGATCCCAGATGTGTGGGTACCCCTTGTGTGGTTGCTGCAGGCTCCTGTTGAGAGGAATCCTGAGCGGCTATGGCTGGAAGAGTCCTTATATCCACTAGGGGGTTCTGACCAGTGGATATTTCCTGCGTTTGTGCTGCAGGGGCATCCTTAGGGGACTCATTTCCCTGAGTAGCTGTTTTGGGTTTCTTTTTGGTGGGTTTGGTGGGGACTTTTGGTTTGGAGGTGGTGGCTGTGGGTTCCAGCTGCGTGGGTTTGCGCAGCTTGGCAGCCAATTTGAGTGTATGGTCAGAGTTGTGCCGGGAGTATACTTCTGGCAGAACAGCCGTAGCAGGGACTCCCAGGCCAACAAGTCCCTCAGCGTGAAGCTGGTTTGTAATGATGGCCATTATGAACCGCGGATATAATATCCAACAGTTAGCAATTAGTTTTTGAGCCATATCCTTGAGCTCCGAAAATATTATTTCTGAAAAGTTTAACGGATGTTGCTCAAGAATAGAATACATTACCTGCTGCCACTTTGTCGACATTTGATCCCAAGACGAAGTCTTAGGAGCCAAACATACATTCACCATGTGAAAAATTAGGCGTTCAGCGTCATGGAAATGTTTCTTCATTATAGTGGAGGCACTAAGATTGCCCTGATATCCATGATGGGCAAAGGATAGATCAGTTGTGCCCTTGGGATATCCAGCAGGATAAATGGCATCATCCAGATGTAGAGTTTGGCGAAGTATTTCTGGAGTGATGACCACTTCTTTGTTGTTGACGACTGACCGAAGAGATGTTGTGTTGTTCTCCCCAGTGGTGATGGTAACGTTCATCCAAAACTGTTGAGGGATTCGGCATGTAGAATGGGATTGAGAAGAAATGCCGTTTTGTATTGGGACTGAACCATAAGATCGATAGCAGTATCAAACTTAGCCCAGACAGGCGATTTAGTAAGGTAGGCTACACAGTTGTGTCGCGGTTTAATTTGCATGGACGCCATTTAGAAGAGAGAAGTTTTGGACTGAGAAGTTTTGGAGAGGAACGTTAGGTTTGAAGAAGATGAAGCTTTGAAGAATTAGGTCAGGGATATTTATAGGGTACGGTTTAGAGAACGACTGAAGGATGTGGTGTTAGTCATCAGTAGTTTTAAACGACTGTTGACATGGTATGATCCTTTCAGATGTTGAAACAACTGAAGTCGTGGTGCTAGGCATCAGTATTTAGAAAACTACTGAAGACCGTGGTTTTGACTTCAGATGAGGAAACAACTGAGGACTTGGTGTTTGTCATTAGTAGTTGTGAAACTACTGAAGACAGTGGTTTTGTCATCAGTTGTTGTAAACAGCTGAAGACTTGGTATTAGTCATCAGTAGTTATAAAACTGCTGAAGACATGGTTTTGCTTCAGTTTTTTAGAATGAAATAGCAGTTGTTGAAACAACTGAAGAGAAAGTTCTCTTCAGTAGTTTTCGTCAATTCATAGCCTTTCAGCTGTTTCATACTGTCCTCAACACTTACTCATCAGACTTTGCATCTGCTTTTCAGGTGTTTCATAGGACGTCAGTACTTATCTGGTTTTACTGATTTCAGTAGTTGTAACTACATCAGTAGTTTGGAACAGATAAAGTACTTCAGTACTTGTGAGGCATTTAGCCGTCAGTAGTTATAAAAACTACTGAAGGGGAAAGGACTCATCAGTACTTGTATGTGACATGGGTACCAATGATTACCAGTAATTACTACTGAAATCATCAGTAGTTGTCACTTATTCTAGCTGCAGCATACCAAGCCTTAACACAAGGTTTTGGAAAGTAGAACTAGCCAAAGGCTTAGTAAAAATATCTGCAAGCTCATCAGCACTAGGCACAAACTTAGGATCAATCAGACCTTTTTCAAAGCAATCCCTAATAAAATGATGTCTGATCTCTATATGTTTGGTCCTAGAGTGCTGGACTGGATTTTTGACAATACACAGAGCTGAAGCACTATCCATTAATAATGGAGTCTTAGTCTCTGTAATGCCATAATCCAGAAGTTGATTCTGAAGCCAGAGTACCTGAGAAGTACAACTTGCAGCAGCAATGTACTCGGCCTCAGCAGTTGATGTAGCAACAGATGTTTGTTTCTTACTCTGCCAAGAAATCAAACAGTTGCCTAGGAATTGACAACCACCAGAAGTTGACTTTCTAGTTAACTTGCACCCTGCATAGTCACTATCTGAAAAAGCAACTAATTTGCAAGAGTGTCCAGTGGAATACCATAAACCCAGAGATTGTGTACCTTGCAAATATCTAAAGATTCTCTTGACTGCAATCAAATGAGACTCTTTAGGAGCAGCCTGAAATCTAGCACAAACACATGTAGCAAACATAATATCTGGTCTAGAAGCTGTTAGATACATCAAGGACCCAATCATACATCTGTAAAGCGTTTCATCAATAGCTTTACCTTTCTGATTAGCATCCAGTTGTGTGGTCTTGCACATGGGAGTAGAACAGGGCTTACAGTTTTGTAAATCAAACTTATTCAAAAGATCTTTTGTATATTTTGACTGATGAATAAAAGTTCCATCAGCCTTTTGTTTGATTTGCAAGCCTAGAAAGAACTGTAATTCTCCCATTGCACTCATTTCAAACCTCTGTTTCATTAATGTTGTAAAATCATCACACAACTGGGGATCAGAGGATGCAAAAATAATATCATCAACATAAATCTGAACAAGTAGCTTATGCTGATCCACCTTCTTAATAAACAAAGTTTTATCAATGGAGCCTCTAGTGAAATTATTCTTAAGAAGAAAAGTAGATAGTGTCTCATACCAGGCTCTAGGAGCTTGTTTCAACCCATAAAGAGCCTTATCAAGTTTGTACACCCATTCAGGATGTTTATTATCCTCAAAGCCTGGTGGTTGACACACATAATCTTCTTCCTTTATTTTACCATATAAAAATGCACTTTTAACATCCATTTGAAAAACTTTAAGATTGTGGAATGCAGCATAGGCTAAGAACAATCTGATTGTCTCTAGTCTGGCTACAGGGGCAAAGGTTTCATCATAGTCAATACCTTCTTCTTGTGAAAACCCCTGTACAACCAGTCTAGCCTTGTTCTTGACAATAAGCCCATTTTCATCGGTTTTATTCCTAAACACCAATTTAGTGCCTATTGCACACTTACCTGGGGGGAGAGGAACAAGTTCCCACACTTGCTGTTTCTTGAACTGAAGTAGCTCAAGCTGCATAGCTTCAACCCATCCATTGTCTCTCAAAGCAACATGGTAGTTCTTTGGCTCTAGCTGACTGATGAAGAGAGCATAGAAGCAGAAGTTAGACAATTGACTTCTGGTTGAAACACCAGCATTGATATCACTAATAATGTTGGACCAAAAGAACCAATGAGCCAAGATCAGAAAACCTCTAAGTCCCACATGGTATCACAACAACTGCTGAAAGACTAATCAGCAGTTTGACAAGTGCTGAAGCCTCAACAGCTGAAGATCAAGTGCTGAAGACTTTAACAGCTGAAGAACTAAGTGCTGAAGTACAACAACTGAAGAACACAAGTGCTGAAGCTGAAAGACCAAAGTACTGAAGTACAACAGCTGAAGAGTTTACAAGTGCTGAAGATCAACAACTGATGTACAAAGTCTGAAGACAAAGACTGAAGACATCAGCTGATGATATCTACTGAAGTCATCAGCTGATGAAACACCTGAAGGTCAAAGTCTGAAGATCAAGTACTGAAGCCTCAGTAGTTTGTCACAACTGCTGAAGAGTACTTCTTCAGTAGTTGTGATATCAGTAGTTTTATATTTCTAGTTTCAGTAGTTTTATGTTTCAGTAGTTTTGTAAAACGACTGAAGAGCTTGTTCTTCAGTCGTTGTAGTTTCAGTAGTTTTATATTTTGTACTTAACACTCTGATATGTTCTCAGTAGTTGAGAACATTTCAGTAGTTTGTTAAGAGTTAGTTATTTTTGTATTAGATCTGCCAGTTGTCACTTTCCGTGATAACAGCAGTGATTGTTGCACTCTATATAAGGAGTGACAACCTATTGTAATATGTGCGAATTAATGGAATGAATGAATGATTTGATTAAAAATATTCTATATCTATAAACATTCCTTGAATCAGAAATATATATTCTCTCACTATAACCGTATGTGCTCTTAATGCATACAAGTATCGATTACTTGCTACAATTTGTCTAATTCCTGTTCGTATTCCGCTGCTTTAAACCCTAATACATCAAACTTGTGATCGCTGATCCTGACAAATCCTTGGAGGAGCTGGTAAAAGAAGCTGACACTACACACAGCCGATCCATGGATAAATAATTGAACAACTCTTTAGGCAGGGGTTTGACCCAGCCACACTGGATAGTGAGATCAGAAGGTTGGAAGTGCAAGAGATACAAACCCGATGGGCAGGGTATGATGCTCTAGAAAAAGAGAGATTGGAAATAATGATCCGCTTTATTGCAAAATACTTAGGAAGATCGTTAATGGACATTCGCGCATGGACCAGGGACACATTCTGGCTATAGCCACCAGAATCTGTCTGCCTGAGCAATTCAACAAAGGATTATTATGGAAGCCTTGATGAGGCTGGGCTGGAAAAGGTTAGAGATGGCTAAACTCACAAGGAGGCGAAACTAACTACAAAGATGCTCGATCAACCTTCCCTTCCACCCACTCAAACAGAGCCTATCCCTCAAATCTCCCAACCAATCTCTAAGCCAAAATCCAAACATCTTCATTCTCCAAACCAATTCCTTCACCACCCACCATCATCCAGTGATGCACCCAGAAGGAGGAGAAGGGTGCTGAGGATGGAAGAAGAAGAGAAGAGGAGGATGAAGATGATAGTCTGCCACTCTCTGCTGTTGTAAAGCTACCAAAACCCCGAAGTCAACAACCCTGATCACCAGACTCTCAAAGGGAAATGGTCAGAGTCAAGATAGAAGAAGAAGAACAGCAGAAACAGCACGATGAGCAACTATTGAAGATGGTTGATAAGGATTTCCTCAGTCATCATCTATTCAAGCCGTGAAGGGCATCCTCAAGGCTGTACACTCTCAGGCACACTTTTCATATCAGAAGGAGAGAGTGGAGTATGGCCAGACCCCAGGTTGAGTTCTAGAATCCATAAAAGAACTATTCCACACAGATACAATGGCCAGGTACAAAAACAATAGATTCTACCATCATGTTGGCCATTGTAGTCTCACCTTGGGAAATCATTGATGAATTCAAGAAAGCTCACCAGCAAAGAGACCCCCAAGCTTACTAGAACAAGATGATCAAGAAGGGTTGTTATATAAAAAGCTTGAAGACATCCAGAAGAATGAGCTCCATTTACTCCCTTGAAGGCAACATCCTGATGAATTTGTATAGCGGAGGTAACTACGGTGGAGCTGAAAAATGCAGACCATGAAGTCTTATCAAGTACTATGGTCCGAGTTCTTCTTCGAAGGAGGAGTAGAAGACTCTCCTCAGGAGGAACAATTGTTCTCCTTGAGGCCTATGTTCGAGAGTCTACAGACTCATTATGGGGAAGTCAATCTCATGAATGGGATAACAACTCTGTGTCCAGTTCCCCAAAACAGAGTTCCAATTCATACCTTGCCAAACAAATACTGAGATTTTCTTCCCGGCCGGAGCTTACATGGGTCTCTTCTATTCTACTATCAAGAAGGAAAAAGACCAACACTTTGCCAACAATAAGTGGGACGTGAAAATTTAAGTTTTGGCTGCATGTTCTGGGGAGTTTGTTGGACCAAAAGAACCAATGAGCCAAGATCAAAAAACCTCTAAGTCCCACATGGTATCACAACAACTGCTGAAAGCCTCATCAGCAGTTTGACAAGTGCTGAAGACTCAACAGCTGAAGATCAAGTGCTGAAGACTTCGACAGCTGAAGAACTAAAGTGCTGAAGTACAACAGCTGAAGAACACAAGTGCTGAAGCTGAAAGACCAAAGTACTAAAGTACAACAGCTGAAGAGTTCACAAGTGCTGAAGATCAACAACTGATGTACAAAGTCTGAAGACAAAGACTGAAGACATCAGCTGATGATATCTACTGAAGTCATCAGCTGATGAAACACCTGAAGGTCAAAGTCTGAAGATCAAGTACTAAAGCCTCAGTAGTTTGTCACAACTGCTGAAGAGTACTTCTTCAGTAGTTGTGATATCAGTAGTTTTATATTTCTAGTTTCAGTAGTTTTATGTTTCAGTAGTTTTGTAAAACGACTGAAGAGCTTGTTCTTCAGTCGTTGTAGTTTCAGTAGTTTTATATTTTGTACTTAACACTCTGATATGTTCTCAGTAGTTGTGAACATTTCAGTAGTTTGTTAAGAGTTAGTTATTTTTGTATTAGATCTGCCAGTTGTCACTTTCCGTGATAACAGCAGTGATTGTTGCACTCTATATAAGGAGACAACCTATTGTAATATTGCGAATGAAGGAATGAATGAATGATTTGATTAGAAATATTCTATATCTATAAACATTCCTTGAATCAGAAATATATATTCTCTCACTATAACCGTATGTGCTCTTAATGCATACAAGTATCGATTACTTGCTACAATTTGTCTAATTCCTGTTCGTATTCCGCTGCTTGACCTCTAATACATCAAACTTGTGATCGCTGATCCTGTCAAATGGTATCAGAGCAGGTTAATCATTGATCGATCTAATAATTGATCATTGAAACTGCTATTCAAGATCTAAGTTTGATTGAATTAGCTTTTGTTTTTGCAAGAAACGGTTATAGAGATTGAATTTTCTGTATTTCTGGTCATTCATCCTGAGATCTTTTCTTGGTTTTCATTGAGTTTGTTGTGGTCTGTGTAAAACTTTTAAAAGCTTGAATTAAATTGTTTTGAACTGAAAATGACTACTCCCTCCAATGATCCTCACAATACTGGTTCCTCAACCAAGCCACCATGCTGGTTAGGAATGAGTATAACATATGGCAAAGACGAATGCTCCATCACCTGTCTGTTAACAGCGCAGGTTGTTGGACATCAGTGGTACATGGTCCACACAAGCCTATGGTGAATAACCCAGAAACCAATCAAATGGTTCCGAAGAGGAGGGAGCAATACTCAGATGAGGATAAGAAGTTGCTTGAAATTGATGCAAAAGCCCATGGAATTCTGGCCATGGCACTGCCAAATGAAATCTATTCTGGGCTAATGCATCATGAAACTGCCCATGACCTCTGGAATGCCTTGAAAGAACAATTTGGAGGAACAGATGAGGTCTTGGCAAATAATAGAGAAATCCTTGCCCAACAATATGAGACATTTTCTCATAGAAAGGGTGAGACACTGACTCAACAATATGAGCGGTTCTCTTGTTTGATCTCTGAATTAAAAATGGTCAAACTTGAGTACACAAATATCCAGATGAATAACAGATTTCTCAGATCACTGCCTGAGAGATGGGACACATATACTATTGTCCTACGCTCCAGTGCAAGTTTGGACAAACTATCTCTCACCCAACTCCATGGGAAACTGCTCACGTTTGAGAGAGAGATAGAACAGAAGAGAAAGCTGTCTTCATCTGGAAAGCTCACTGAAGACTTTGTACCAGGCAACACTGCCTTGGTGGGTCATGAGTCAGAATATGCTTCATCTGAATGCCAGTATGATGAGCATATTAATTTCTCTTCAAGCACTTCTGATTCTGCATTTGTGAGTGTTGATGGTCAGTTTACTGGTGTAATAATGACAATTTATGCTTCATTATGGATGATCTCAAGGGGATTGCTGATGACGACTTAGAAGAGATGGATATTTTGAGCCAAATGGCCCTGATAAATATCAGATCTCAGAAGTTCTATAAAAGAACTGGAAGAAAATTCCCAGGACTCTCTGGCAAAACCAAAGTTGGTTTTGACAAGAGCAAGTTGAGGTGTCACAAATGCCAAAGGCTTGGACACTTTGCAAGAGAGTGTAGATCAACTGGATCTAACTCCACTGCACCCTTTGTGACTTTTCCTGGCAATAGTCAACAACACAGAGGGCAACATCCTGTCACTTCTAGTCATCATCCTCAACAACAATCTCCGGCATATTTTGTTCCTCAGGGTCAAATGCCATATCCGTACCCTTGTTATTACATGCCACAGTCAAATCAAGTTCAAGTTCCTATGGCACCACAACCTCATGCACTACCAGAACCTCAGCCATCCCAATCTCATCAACAAACTCAACCTCAACAACACAGCTTCTTCACCCCAGGAGTTGTTGACTGGAGCAGTTTACCAGATGACATGTCTGGTCATGACCAACTGTTCTCAGGTGCTGGTCAACATGGTGGTGACAGTCCTTTTGGGAATCTAGCTCTTATGGCTTTGGAGTCTGCTGATACTTCATTTTCTAATGCCTCTACACCTCAGGTATCACAGGTATCCTCTGAGGCAAAAGCCAAATTATGTTCTGAACCATGCATAGCAGCATTTGCTTCCATTAGAGAAGCAAATGTAGCTCTAATTAATAAGAACATTGAGCTAGAACAATAATTTCCAAAAACAAAGCTGAGTTTGAGTCTGTGCTTAAAGATAAAAATGATGAGATTTATAAACTGAATTGCCAAATAATTGATGATAAGGCTAGAGAAGAGGTACTTCTAGAGAAGTACAAAGATCTCAAAGAAACCCTTGCAGTTACCCAGGTAGAGTGTGATAGGGTACAATCATGCAAAGGTTTTGAAATGCTTCTTAGTAAGCAATCTGCTTCCAATGTGAAGTTTGGAATTGGTTACAATCACACTGCTCCACCTACAGATTTTACCCCAAGAGCAGAGGTAGAATCTGATGGTGAGAGTGATAACCAATCCATCACATCATGTGATCTACCTTCTGATACAGCACAATCAGAAGTAGCAGTCAGCATCAAGCCCTCTTTGAACCTATCAGCTGATGTTGATGGTTCAAATGCTGACACTCACATGATTAATGAGTTGATCAACTCAGGAGTTAATTCTGAAGGTCCTGAAAGGACTAGAGAGCAGGATTTAACACCTGAAGTTCAAACTTCAACTGCTGTCAGTACTGAAGAGAAGAAAACTGGCAGTAGAAAGAGTTTGAAGACTACTAAAGAGGCAGTCAAGAAAGCAAACAATGCTTCCAAAGCATTGAAGAACAAGTCTTCAGTTGCTTCACCCTCTTTAGTTGATGATCAACCTAAGATGAAGAAGAAACCATGTGAAGTATGTGGTTTGTTCAATCATCTTACAGATGATTGTTGGTACAAAAGAGGTTCCAAACTCAAACAAAAAGAAGAAATTAATGAGAAAATGGTAAAAATGAAAACTGAGTTTGAGACCACATTTGTATCAGCAACATCAAATCCTGTAACCCTTAAGTCCTCAAAGAAATCCAAAAAGAAGGGGTTAAACAGGTGACAGCTGAGAGTGCTCAGAAGAAGAAGGTGCAACATAGGAACTTATCAAACTCCACTGGCAATGTGTCTGATGAGCTGAAAGCTTTATCACAAAATCAGACACAGCTGGTATGATGGTTCAACATCTGTTGGGTAGAGTTAACCAACTATGCTCCTATGTTGAAACCACAGAAAAGGAGGTCCAAGCCAAAGGACTCCTCTTCTACACCATCTTCTTCCTCTCAGGCTGTTGTTTCAGATAACCTGTTAGTTTACCATCTATTGATGAGACCAGGCCCAAAACCAAAAAGGTTTGGGTCTCTAAAACTAACTGATTGTTTATTATTGCAGGGTTCTTCAACATGCCAAAGTAGCATCTGGTATGTAGACAGTGGGGGATCTATGCACATGACTGGGAACAGCTCTCTTCTTCATGACTACTCTCAAGGAAAGAAGGGATTTGTTTCTTTTTTGGCAATGATGCTAGGGTTACATCATTGGTAAGGGCTTTGTCTCCAATGGAGAAATCAAATTTGATGATGTTAATCATGTGGAAAATCTCAAGTACAATCTCTTGAGTGTCAGTCAAATGTGTGATAAAGGCCATGTTGCTCTTTTCACCAGTCAAAACTGTAGGATTCTGTCATCCAAAGTTTTGCACTTGATTGACAAGGTGTTGGATGATCACACTCTCCTGAGAGCCAACAGGACAGGAAGAGTGTATGCCTTAGATCTTTCTAAGAAAATAGATCTCAAAGGCAATCCTTGCCTATTTTCCAAAGCCTCTTCTCAAGAATCTAAACTGTGGCACAGAAGGCTTGGTCATGTTAATCTCAAAAACATGAATCAGCTTACCCACAATAGTTTAGTCAGAGGCTTACCAATAAAGGAGTTCCACTGTGATGAAACTGCACTGCTTGTTTAAAAGGAAAACACACAAAGTCTCATTCCCTCCTATTGAAGTGCCTAAGTCCACTGCCTGCTTGCAATTACTGCATATGGATCTATTTGGTCCTGTGAGAGTAATGAGCATGGCAAAGAAGAAATACTGTCTGGTAATTGTGGATGATTACTCCAGATTTGTATGGACTTTCTTTCTACATTCAAAGGATGAGGCTGCTCAGAAGATTATTCACTTTGTGTTGTATATTGAGAAGCAGTATTCCCTTCCAGTCAAGTGTATTAGGAGTGACAATGGAACTGAATTCAGAAATCATACACTTGATGACTTCTATCTTTCAAAGGGAATCAAAAGGCAGTTTAGCATTCCAAGGACTCCAGAACAAAATGGAGTAGTGGAGAGAAAGAACAGGACCCTCATTGAAGCTGCAAGGTCCATGCTGGCTGACTCAGGTTTGCCACTGACCTTTTGGGCTGAAGCTGTCAACACAGCTTGCTATGTGCAAAATAGAGTTTTAGTAAATCAGAGGTTGATGAAGACTCCATATGAAGTTCTCCATCATTTGGCTCCTCTGATTTCATTTTTCAAAGCATTTGGGTGTCCCTGTTTTATTCTCAACACAAAGGATCAACTCCATAAATTTGATCCTAAGGTGGATGCAGGGTATTTTGTTGGTTATTCATCTACTTGCAAGGCATACAGAGTCTTCAACTGCAGAACAAAGATGGTTGAAGAAACTCTACATGTTAAGTTCAATGAATCTCCAAAGGACAAGATTCCACAAAGCCCTGTGGAGTTATTTGATTTGGACATACTGCAATATGTTCCTTATCAAACTCCTGCTGTTGCTCCTGTCAACAGTTCACCACCTGGTGGTACTGCTGATGATGATGATGATTGCAGTACTCACCTCTTCAGGTTTAGTGATCAGCTGCCTGATTCAGCTAGACCTGATGTTCCTGTAGCTCCAGTAGCACCATCCACAACAAATGCTGATGAGATCTCTTCGAATTCAACTTCCTTTGAATTACCATCCACTGATTGGTTTCAAGGAAATGATTCACCATCACCATCTGTTACTGCTGAGCCTGCTACAAACACTTGCACAGATCTCATTGTGTATCAAGATCTGAAGAATCACCCTATGTCTCAAATCATTGGTGATATCACTGCTGGAGTATCAACAAGAAGTCAATTGTCAAATTTCTGCTTCTATGCTCTCTTCATCAGTCAGCAAGAGCCAAAGAATTATCACATTGCTTTAAAGGACAATGGATGGGTTGATGCCATGCAGCTTGAGCTTCTTCAGTTCAAGAAACAGCAAGTGTGGGAACTGGTTCCTCTACCTCCAGGTAAGTGTGCAATAGGCACTAAATGGGTGTTTAGGAACAAAACTGATGAAAATGGGCTTATTGTTAAGAACAAGGCCAGACTGGTTGTTCAGGGGTTTGCACAAGAAGAAGGTATTGATTATGATGAAACCTTTGCCCCTGTAGCCAGACTGGAAGCAATTCGATTGTTTTTAGCTTATGCTGCTTATCAAAACCTTAAAGTTTTTCAAATGGATGTCAAAAGTGCATTTTTGTATGGAAAAATTAAAGAAGAGGTTTATGTATGTCAACCTCCAGGCTTTGAGGACAATAAACATCCTAATTGGGTGTATAAGCTTGATAAGGCTCTTTATGGGTTAAAACAAGCTCCTAGAGCCTGGTATGAGACATTATCAAACTTTCTTCTGGAAAATAATTTCACTAGAGGCTCCATAGATAAGACTTTATTCATTAAGAAAGCTGGGCAGCATAATCTACTTGTTCAAATTTATGTAGATGATATCATTTTTGCATCCTCTGATCCAAAGTTGTGTGATGCCTTTACAAAGTTGATGCAACAGAAGTTTGAAATGAGTGCCATGGGAGAATTACAGTTCTTTCTGGGGTTGCAAATCAAACAAAAGGCTGATGGAATTTTCATTCATCAGTCCAAATACACAAAGATCTTTTGCAAAAGTTTGATTTACAAAACTGTAAGCCCTGTTCTACCCCCATGTGCAGCACCACACAACTGGATACAGATCAGAAAGGTAAAGTGGTTGATGAAACACTTTACAGATGTATGATTGGGTCCTTGATGTATTTAACAGCTTCTAGACCAGATATTATGTTTGCTACATGTGTTTGTGCTAGATTTCAGGCTGCACCTAAAGAGTCTCATCTGATTGCAGTCAAGAGGATCTTTAGATATCTGCAAGGCACTCCATCTCTAGGTTTATGGTATTCTACTGGACATTCTGGTAAATTAGTTGCTTTTTCTGACAGTGACTATGCAGGGTGTAAGTTGACCAGGAAATCAACTTCTGGTGGATGTCAATTCCTAGGCAACTGCTTGATTTCTTGGCAGAGCAAGAAACAGACCTCAGTTGCTACATCAACTGCTGAAGCAGAGTACATTGCTGCTGCAAGTTGTACATCTCAGGTACTCTGGCTTCAAAACCAACTTTTGGATTATGGCATTACAGAGACTAAGACTCCATTGTTAATGGATAGTGCTTCAGCTCTTTGCATTGTCAAAAATCCAGTCCAGCACTCTAGGACCAAACATATAGAGATCAGACATCATTTTATAAGGGATTGTTTTGAAAAAGGTCTGATTGATCCTAAGTTTGTGCCTAGTGCTGATGAGCTTGCAGACATTTTTACTAAGCCTTTGGATAGTTCAACTTTCCAAAACCTGGTGTTAAGGCTTGGTATGCTGCAGCTAGAATAAGTGACAACTACTGATGATCTTAGTAATAAGTACTGATGATCATTAGTAACTATGTCACATATAAGTACTGATGAGCTCTTTTACCCTCAGCAGTTTTTATAACTACTGAAGGCTAAATGTCTCACAAGTACTGAAGTACTTCATCTGTTCTAAACTACTGATGTAGTTACAACTACTGATGCAGCTACAACTACTGCAATCAGTAAACAGATAAGTACT
Source organism: Flaveria trinervia (assembly GCA_025506515.1). Classification (NCBI taxonomy): domain Eukaryota; kingdom Viridiplantae; phylum Streptophyta; class Magnoliopsida; order Asterales; family Asteraceae; genus Flaveria; species Flaveria trinervia. Next base: position 47,957,931 of record CM046453.1, read on the forward strand.
GATGTCCTATGAAACAACTGAAATCAGCCAAAAAGGCTGATGAATGTGTTGAGGACAGTATGAAACAGCTGAAAAGCTAAGAATTGACGAAAACAGCTGATGAAAATTTCTCTTCAGTCGTTTGTACAACTGCTGTTTCATTCTAAACAACTGAAGCAAAACCATGTCTTCAGTAGTTTTATAACTACTGATGACTAATACCAAGTCTTCAGTTGTTTACAACAGCTGATGACAAAACCACTGTCTTCAGTAGTTTCATAACTACTGATGACAAACACCAAGTCCTCAGTTGTTTCATCATCTGAAGTCAAAACCACGGTCTTCAGTAGTTTTCTAACTTCTGATGCCTAACACCACGACTTCAGCTGTTTCAACGTCTGAAAGGATAATACCATGTCAACGGTCGTTTAAAACTACTGATGACTAACACCACATCCTTCAGTCGTTTTCTTACCCGTACCCTATAAATATCCCTAACCTAAGCTCTCAATGCTTCATCTTCTTCAAACCTAACGTTCCTCTCCAAAACTTCCCTCTTCTCATGGCGTCCATGCAAATTAAACCGCGACACAACTGTGTTGCCTACCTCACTAAATCGCCTATCTGGACTAAGTTCGATACTGCTATCGATCTTATGGTTCAGTCCCAATACAATACATTTCTTCTGAATCCCATACTACATGCCGAATCCCTGCACCAATTTTGGATGAACGTTACTATTACCACTGGGGAGAACAACACACCATCTCTCCAGTCGGTCGTCAACAACAAAGAAGTAGTCATCACTCCTGCAATAATCCGCCAAATTCTTCATCTGAATGATGCTAGTTCTCCTGCTGGATATCCGAAGGGCACCACAGATCTATCCTTTGCCCAACATGGATATCAAGGCGATCTCAGTGCCTCCACTATCATGAAGAAACACTTTAATGACGCTGAGCGCCTAATTTTTCACATGGTGAATGTATGTTTGGCCCCTAAGACGTCGTCTTGGGATCAAATGTCGACAAAATGGCAGCAGGTAATGTATTCTATTCTTGAGCAACAACGCTAAACTTTTCAGAAATAATATTTTCAGAGCTCAAGGATATGGCTCAAAAACTAACTGCCAACCGTTGGATACTATATCCACGGTTCATAATGGCCATCATTACAAACCAGCTTAATGCTGAGGGACTTGTTGGCTTGGGAGTCCCTGCTACGGCTGTTCTGCCGGAAGTATACTCCGGCACAACTCTGACCAGACACTCAAAATGGCTGCCAAGCTGCGAAAACCCACGCAGCTGGAACCCACAGCCACCACCTCCAAATCAAAAGTCCCCACCAAACCCACCAAAAAGAAACCCAAAACGGCTACTCAGGGAATTGAGTCCCCTGAGGATGCCCCTGCAACACAAACGCAGGATATATCCACTAGTCCAAACCCCCTAGTGGATACAATGACTCTTCCAGCCATAGCCGCTCAGGCTTCCTCTCAACAGGAGCCTGCAGCAACCACACAAGGGGTACCTACATATCTGGGATCTTCCTCACTTGAGGGGATTGCCATTGAAGAGCACCAACCTCCCCAGGTGCACACTGCTTCTATCCCTTCACCCCAAACAACCGCCCCTCACAGCCCAACTTTAATAGTTGCACAAGTGCTGACTCAACTGCACTCCTCACCCCCTCCCCAGAAACCACTTACTACTGGGAATACCTCTACAATTGAGGGGGAGGAACACAGTGCACTTGAGAACCCACAGCACAGGGGTTTACCACTTCTATCTCCTGGTGTAGACAAGGAGCTTAGAATATCTAGTGAGGCTGCCACCTCCTCTGACTCAGCACATGATCAGAATGAGGCTGGTAATATTGCTAAGCTAAGACCTCACTAGAGGCAACAGCTGATGATGGACACTGTCCTGAGGCTGGAAGTCCCCAGTACCAAGCACAAGGGGCACATGCACAACTGGTCTACACCCAGTGCATGTAAATCCTGCTCTAAGCAGGAGGTCAGATGATTCAGCTTCGGCTGATGATGACCTGGGCTTTTTCTACGATGTTCTTGCCCAGAACACAATCCTTGAAGAGAAAGTCAGTAGGCTGCAAAACCTACTTGATCAACTCTCACAAGGAGAAAGACCATCTGCCTCTACCCACCCACAGATGGCACCTTCACTTGAAGGTTCCCCAAACACTGAGCCACTCCAAACTCAACCACCTGCCTCTGCTTCAGGCCCTACTTCTCAGGAACAGAACCCTCCTGAGCAAATAGGTGCTGTACTTCAAAATTCCCTCCCTCTCATCACACCCATAATCACTGATATTGTGACTAAAGCCATTGATGAGAGGCTTTCCTCAACTTTACAGCCCTTGATTGATGCTGCTGTACAAAAGACTCTTTCTGCGGTACAAACCCCTTCCTCCAATGCATCCAAAAAGGGGAGAGTACTGCAGTGAAAGAAAAGAAGAGGAAAAGAACAGAGGAAAAGAAAGAAGAAAAGCCCAAGAGAGGAGAAAGAAAAGCAACCTCTGCTCACTTACAAGCGAAAGAAAAGTGCTGATGATCATACTGCTGAAGACAATCCTTGGAGGAGCTGGTAAAAGAAGCTGACACTACACACAGCCGATCCATGGATAAAATAATTGAACAACTCTTCAGGCAGGGGTTTGACACAGCCACACTGGATAGTGAGATCAGAAGGTTGGAAGTGCAAGAGATACAAACCCGATGGGCAGGGTATGATGCTCTTGAAAAGAGAGATTGGAAATAATGATCCGCTTTATTGCAAAATACTTAGGAAGATCGTTAATGGAGATTCGCGCATGGACCAGGGACAGCATTCTGGCTATAGCCACCAGAATCTGTCTGTCTGAGCAATTCAACAAAGGGATTATTGTGGAAGCCCTTGATGAGGCTGGGGCTGGTAAAAGGTTAGAGATGGCTAAACTCACAAAGGCGAAACTAACTACAAGATGCTGGATCAACCTTCCCTTCCACCCACTCAAACAGAGCCTATCCCTCAAATCCCCAACCAATCTACTCTAAGCCAAAATCCAAACATCTTCATTCTTCAAAACCAATTCCTTCACCAACCCAACCATCATCCAGTGATGCACCCAGAAGGAGGAGAAGGGTGCTGAGGATGGAAAAAAGAAGAAGAGGAGGATGAAGATAGTCTGCCACTCTCTGCTGTTCTAAAGCTACCAAAACCCCGAAGTCAACCCATGATCACACCTGACTCTCAAAGGGAAATGGTCAGAGTCAAATAGAAGAAGAACAGCAGAAACAGCACGATGAGCAACTGTTGAAGATGGTTGACAAGGAATTTCCTCAGTCATCATCTATTCAAGCCATGAAAGGGCATGCTCAAAGGCTGTACACTCTCAGGCACACTTTTCAGTATCAGAAGGAGAGAGTGAGAGTATGGCCAGACCCCAGGGTGAGTTCTAGAATCCATAAAAGAACTATCCACACAGATACAATGGCCAGGTACGAAAAACAATAGATTCTACCATCATGTTGGCCATTGTAGTCTCACCTTGGGAAATCATTGATGAATTCAAGAAGCTCACCAAGCAAAGAAGACCCCTCAAGCTTTACTAGAAAACAAGATGATTAAGAAGGGGTTGTTATATAAAAAGCTTGAAGACATCCAAAGAATGAGCTCCAGTTACTCCTTGAAGGCAACCATCCTGATGAATTTGTATATAGGGAGGTAACTACGGTGGAGCTGAAAAATGGCAGGACCATGAAGTACTTATCAGAGTACTATGGTCCAGAGTTCTTCTTCGAAGGAGGAGTAGAAGAACTCTCTCAGGAGGAACAAGTTGTTCTCCTTGAGGCCTATGTTCGAGAGTCATACAGACTCATTATGGGGAAGTAAATCTCATGAATGGGATAACAACTCTGTGTCCAGTTCCCCAAAACAGAGTTCCCATTCATACCTTGCCAAACAAATATCTGAGATTTCTTCCCAGGCCGGAGCTTACATGGGTCATCTTCTCTACTGATCAAGAAGGAAAAAGACCAACATTTTGCCAACAATAAGTGGGATAATAAATATTTAGAGGTTTTGGCTGCATTGGTTCAGGGGGAGTTTGTTGGACCAAAAGAACCAATGAGCCAAGATCAAAAAACCTCTAAGTCCCACATGGTATCACAACAACTGCTGAAAGCATCAGCAGTTTGACAAGTGCTGAAGACTTCAACAGCTGAAGATCAAGTGCTGAAGACTTCAACAGCTGAAGAACAAAGTGCTGAAGTACAACAGCTGAAGAACACAAGTGCTGAAGCTGAAAGACCAAAGTACTGAAGTACAACAGCTGAAGAGTTTACAAGTGCTGAAGATCAACAACTGATGTACAAAGTCTGAAGACAAAGACTGAAGACATCAGCTGATGATATCTACTGAAGTCATCAGCTGATGAAACACCTGAAGGTCAAAGTCTGAAGATCAAGTACTGAAGCCTCAGTAGTTTGTCACAACTGCTGAAGAGTACTTCTTCAGTAGTTGTGATATCAGTAGTTTTATATTTCTAGTTTCAGTAGTTTTATGTTTCAGTAGTTTTGTAAAACGACTGAAGAGCTTGTTCTTCAGTCGTTGTAGTTTCAGTAGTTTTATATTTTGTACTTAACACTCTGATATGTTCTCAGTAGTTGTGAACATTTCAGTAGTTTGTTAGGAGTTAGTTATTTTTGTATTAGATCTGCCAGTTGTCACTTTCCGTGATAACAGCAGTGATTGTTGCACTCTATATAAGGAGTGACAACCTATTGTAATATGTGCGAATGAATGGAATGAATGAATGATTTGATTAGAAATATTCTATATCTATAAACATTCCTTGAATCAGAAATATATATTCTCTCACTATAACCGTATGTGCTCTTAATGCATACAAGTATCGATTCTTGCTACAATTTGTCTAATTCCTGTTCGTATTCCGCTGCTTTAAACCTAATACATCAAACTTGTGATCGCTGATCCTGTCAAATGCTGAGACAATGGGGTGATTATTCAGTTCTTGATAAACATGAGATCTGTGCAATTGTTTGTAAACCTTCACAGCACAATGTTGATGTATACTTTTGAAACCAAGAATTAGATTGTAACTCCAAAAGATGTAGAGAACAGGATCTCATCATCATGTGGTGTGGATGGAACTGCTGAAGCTACAGGAACATCAAATTTAGCAGACCAGGCAGTTGGTTTGCTAAACTTGATAGTGAGTATTGATATTATCATCATCATCATCAATGCCACCAGTGGAAGACATGCTGCAAAAGATGATTTATCCACAGGATCTGCAACAGCTGGATGTTGATAAGGAACATATGTCTTATGTCCAAATCAAACAACTCCACAACTCTCAGGGTTTGTTGAATCTTGTCCAAGGAGATTCATTAAACTTCACATGCAAGTATCTTCAACTACTTTGTTCTGCATTTGAAGACTCGTTCCTTGCAATTAGATGAATAACCAACAAAATACCCTGCATCCACCTTAGGATCAAATTTAATGGAGTTGATCCTTTGTGTTGAGAATAAACAGGAACCCAAATGCTTTGAAAATGAAATTAGAGGAGCCAAATGATGGAGAACTTCATATGGAGTCTTCATAACCTCTGATTTACTAAAACTCTATTTTGCACATAGCAAGCTGTGTTGACAGCTTCAGCCCAAAGGTCAGTGGCAAACAGAGTCACCAGCATGGACCTTGCAGCTTCATGGGGTCATTTCTTTCTCTCCACCACTACTCCATTTTGTTCTGGAGTCCTTGGATGCTAAACTGCCTTTTGATTCCCTTTGAGAGATAGAAGTCATCAAGTGTATGATTCCTGAATTCAGTTCCATTATCACTCCTGATACACTTGACTGGAAGGGAATACTGCTTCTAATATACAACCAAAGTTAATAACCTTCTGAGCAAACTCATCCTTGAATGTATAAAGAAAGTCCATACAAATCTGGAGTAATCATCTACAATTACCAGACAGTTTTTTCTTTGCCATGCTCATCACTCTCACAGGACCAAATAGATCCATATGCAGTAATTGCAAGCAGGCAGTGGACTTATGCTCTTCAATAGGAGGGAATGAGACTTTGTGCTGTTTTCCTTTTAAACAAGCAGTGCAGGTTTCATCACAGTGGTGGAACTCCTTATTGGTAAGCCTCTGACTAAACTATTGTGGATAAGCTGATTCATGTTTTTGAAATTAACATGACCCAGCCTTTTGTGCCACAGTTTAGATTCTTGAGAAGAGGATTTGGAAAATAGGCAAGGATTGCCTTTGAGATCTATTTTCTTGGAAAGATCTAAGGCATACACTCTTCCTACTGTTGGGTCTCAGGAGAGTGTGATCATCCAACACCTTGTCAATCAAATGCAAAACTTTGGATGACAGAATCCTACAGTTCTGACTGGTGAAAAGAGCAACATGGCCTTTATCACACATTTGACTAACACTCAAGAGATTGTACTTGAGATTTTCCACATGATTAACATCATCAAATTTGGTTTCTCCATTGGAGACAAAGCCATTACCAATGAGGTAACCCCTAGCATCATTGCCAAAAGAAACAAATCCTTCTTTCCTTGAGAGTAGTCATGAAGAAGAGAACTGTTCCCAGTCATATGCATAGATCCCCCGCTGTTACATACCAGATGCTACTTTGGCATGTTGGAGAACCCTGCAATAATAAACAATCCGTGAGTTTTAGAGACCCAAACCTTTTTGGTTTTGGGCCTGGTCTCATCAATAGATGGTAAACTAACAGGTTTATTAGAAACAACAGCTTGAGAGGAAGAAGATGGTGAAGAAGAGGAATCCTTTGGCTTGGATCTCCTTTTCTGTGGTTTCAACATAGGAGCATCTAGTTGGTTAACTCTACCCAACAGATGTTGAACCATCATAACCAGCTGTGTCTGATTCTGTGATAAAGCTTTCAGCTCATCAGACACATTGCCAATGGAGTTTGATAAGTTCCTATGTTGCACTTCTTCTTCTGAGCACTCTTAGCTGTCACCTGTTTAACCCCTTCCTTTTTGGATTTCTTTGAGGACTTAAGGGTTACAGGATTTGATGTTGCTGATACAAATGTGGTCTCAAACTCATTTCATTTTTACCATTCTCTTAATTTCTTCTTTTTGTTTGAGTTTGGAACCTCTTTTGTACCAACAATCATCTGTAAGATGATTGAACAAACCACATACTTCACATGGTTTCTTCTTCATCTTAGGTTGATTATCAACTAGTGAGGGTGAAGCAACTGAAGACTTGTTCTTCAGTGCTTTGGAAGCATTGTTTGCTTTCTTGACTGCCTCTTTAGTAGTCTTCAAACTCTTTCTACTGATAGTTTTCTTCTCTTCAGTACTGGTAGTAGTTGGAGTTTGAACTTCAGGTGTTAAATCCTGCTCTCTAGTCCTTTAGGACTTTCAGAATTAACTCCTGAGTTGATCACCCATTGATCATGTGAGTGTCAGCATTTGAACCATCAACATCAGCTGATAGGTTCTGAGAGGACTTGATGCTGACTTCTACTTCTGATTGTGTTGTATCAGAAAGTAGATCACATGATGAGATGGATTGGTTATTACTCTCACCATCAGATTCTACCTCTGCTCTTGGAGTAAAATCTGTAGGTGGAGTAGTGTGATTGTAACCAATCCAAACTTCACATTGGAAGCAGATTGCTTACTAAGAAGCATTTCAAAACACACTCTACCTGGGTAACTGCAAGGGTTTCTTTGAGATCTTTATACTTCTCTAGAAGTATCTCTTCCCTAGCCTTATCATCAATTATTTGGCATTTCAATTTGTAAATCTCATCATTTTTATCATTAAGCACAGACTCAAATTTAGCTTTGTTTTGGAAATAATTGTTCTAGCTCAATGTTCTTGTTGATTAAAGCTACATTTGCTTCTCTAATAGATGCAAATGCTGCTATGCATGTTTCTGAACATAATTTGGCTTTTGCCTCAGAGGATACCTATGATACCTTCGTGTAGAGGCATTAGAGGATGAAGTATCAGCAGAATCCAAAGCCATAAGAGCTAGATTTCCAAATGGACTTTCACCACCATGTTGACCAGCACCTGAGAACAGTTGTTCATGACCAGACAAGTCATCTGGTAAACTGCTCCAGTCAACAACTCCTGGGGTGAAGAAGCTGTGTTGTTGAGGTTGAGTTGTTGATGAGATTGGGAAGGCTGTGGTTCAAGCAATGCTTGTGGTTGTTGTGCAATTGGAGCTTGAACAGGATTTGGTTGAGGCATAATAGCAGGGATAAGGATATGACATTTGACCCTGGGAACACAAGTATGCAGGAGATCTAGGATGTGAATAATGACCAGAACCAGCAGGATGTTGCCCTCTGTTTTGTGGACTAGTACTAGGAAAAGTCACAAAGGGTGTAGAGGAGTTAGATCCAGTTGATCTACACTCTCTTGCAAAGTGTCCTAGCCTTTGGCATTTGTGACACCTCAACTTACTCTTGTCAAAACCAACTTTGGTTTTGCCAGAGAGTCCAGGAAATTTCCTGCCAGTTCTCTTATAGAACTTCTGAGATCTGATATTAATCAGTGCCATTTGGCTCAGAATATCCATCTCTTCTAGATCATCATCAGCTATTCCTTTCAGATCATCATGATGAAGCATAAATTGTCACTATTACTGCCAGAATGACTCTCAATACCAACAAATGCATGATCAGAACTATTTGAAGAGAAATCTATATGCTCATCATAATTGCTTTCAGATGCAGCATATTCTGACTCATGACCAACCAAGGCAGTATTCCCTGGTACAAAGTCATCAGTGAGCTTCCTGATGAGGACAGTTTCCTCTTCTGCTCTATCTCTCTTTCAAATGTAAGCAGTTTCCCATGAAGTTGGTGAGAGATAGACCATCCGGATTTGCACTGGAGCGTAGAACAATAGTGTAAGTGTCCCATCTCTCAGGCAGTGATCTGAGGAATCTGTTGTTCATCTGGCTATTGGTGTATTCCTGTTTCACCATTTTCAGCTCAGATATCAAGCAGGAAAAGCACTCAAACTGTTGAGTCAGTGTCTCACCCTTCTATGAGAGAATGTCTCATATTGTTGGGCAAGGATTTCTCTATTGTTTGCTAAGACCTCATCTGTGCCACCGAATTGTTCCTTCAGGGCATTCCAGAGAACATGAGCAGTTCATGATGCATAAGCCCTGAATAGATTTCATTAGGCAGTGCCATGGCCAGAATTCCATGGGCTTTAGCATCAATCTCAAATAGTTTCCGATCTTCATCAGAGTATTGTTCCTTCTTCTTCGGAACCATTTGATTGGTTTCCGGATGTTCACCATAGGCTTATGTGGTCCATGTACCACAGATGTCCAACAACCTGAACTGTTAACAGACAGGTGATGAAGCATTCTTCGTTGCCATATGTTATACTCGGTCCTAACCAGCATCGGAGGCTTGGTTGAGGAACCGGTATTGTAGGATCATTAGAAGGAGTCGTCATCTCAGATTCAATCAAATTCGGTTAAGCTAAAACAGATTTAGAACAAAACACAACAACCAATTGAACCAGAAGATCTCAAAATAAATGAACGAAAGCGACAGAAATTCAATAATCTATAACCAGTTCTTGCGAATACGCTAATTCAATCAAACACAGATATCAATTAGCAGTTTCAATGATCAATTGTTAGATCGATCAATAATTAACCGCTCTGATACCACTTGTTAGGATCAGTGATCTATGTTTGATTGATTGAAGAGTATAGCAGCGGAAATCGAACAACGAATTAGTCGATTCACAAGAACGAAACGATATTCAATAAAGAACAAAGACGGTTATAGAGAGAGAATTTCTGCAAATATATTCATTCAATTCGCTTTCGTGGTAACAGAATGTCACAATTACAATTAGGTCGACATCTCTTATATAAGAGATGTGACGTCTGCTGATGTCACTTGATGTGACATCTAACAGATTTATTACAACTGAAACACAACTACTGAAGATGTCAAAACAGCTGACATCTCCTTACAAAAATGCTAAGTGTTATCAGTTGTTATAACTACTGAAAAACATAAAACTACTGAAACTACAACGACTGAAGAACAAGCTCTTCAGTCGTTTTACAAAACTATGAAAGTAAAAATATAAAACTACTGATATCACAACTACTGAAGAAGTACTCTTCAGCTGTTGTGACAAACTACTGAAACTTCAGTAGTGGTCTTCAGACTTGAACTTCAGATGTTTCATCAGCTGATGACTTCAGTAGATATCATCAACTGATGTCTTCAGTCTTTGTCTTCAGACTTTGTACATCAGTTGTTGATCTTCAGCACTTGTAAACTCTTCAGCTGTTGTACTTCAGTACTTTGGTCATTCAGCTTCAGCACTTGTGTTCTTCAGCTGTTGTACTTCAACACTTTAGTTCTTTAGCTATTGAAATCTTCAGCACTTGATCTTCAGCTGTTGAAGTCTTCAGCACTTGTCAAACTGCTGATGAAGCTTTCAGCAGTTGTTGTGATACCATGTGGGACTTAGAGGTTTTCTGATCTTGGCTCATTGGTTCTTTTGGTCCAACAAACTCCCCCTGAACCAATGCAGCCAAAACCTCTAATTTATTTATTATCCCACTTATTGTTGGCAAAAGGTTGGTCTTTTTCCTTCTTGATCAGTAGAGAAGATGACCCATATAAGCTCCGGCCTGGGAAGAGTCTCTGATATTTGTTTGGCAAGATATGAATGGGAACTCTGTTTTGGGGAACTGGACACAAAGTTGTTATCCCATCCATGAGATCTACTTCCCGTGTATGAGCCTGTAGGATTCTCTGGTGTATGCTCTGAGAAACATGATTTGTTCTTCCATGGTCAGTTCTCGACTTCACCATCAAATAATCCTTCTCGCCCATACAGCTCTGAGATGTACTTGGCCCGTTTGCCTTTTTTGAGCTCAACAGTTGTAATTTGTCTATATGCAAACTCATCAGGATGATTCCCTTCGAGTAGCAGACTTAGCTCATTGTGTTTGAAGTTCTCAAGCCTCTTGTAGACTAACCCCTTTTTGATAATTCGGTTCTCTAGCATCTTCTGGGGTGGTTGTTAGTCTCGTAGGCCTTCTTGAAATCTTCGACAATCTCCCAGGGTGATACTACACGGGCCACTGTGATCTCTTCATCTACGATCCTCTTGACTTGACCCTTGTATCTCGAAGGAATGTCTTTCTTTACAATCCTGTGAGCCACCCTCGGATCAGGCCATACTCTCACCCTTTCTTTCAGATATTGAAATGTGTTGGCGAGAGTGTACAATCTCAAAGCTTCTTTCTTCATGCTGATAATTGATGAGGAGGCAACATAGGTTTTGTCAATGCTTTTCAGCATTTCATCATCATGAAGCTTTTGCTGCTCCTCTTCTTCAATTTTTACTCTCACAACATCCATCTGTGAGGGGGGAGTGATGGGCATAGGTTGGCTTTCGCCACTGTTAAGACTGCAGACAGAGGCATCCTATCTTCTTCACATCATCATCTCTTCTTCTTCTTCTAGCCTCAACACCCTTTTCTTCTTCTTCTTAGGTGCATCATCGGCTGTTGGTTTAGATGGTGAGGGAGTTGGTCTTATGGGTTGTGATTGTGGTTGTTTGGATTTGGGCTTTGAGATTGGTTTGGAGATTTGAGGGGTAGGCTGTTTTTTAGTGGGTGGAAGAGAAGGTTGTTCCAGCATCTTTGTTGTGAGTTTAGCCTTTGTAAGTTTTTCCATTTCAAACCTTTTACCAGCCCCAGCCTCATCAAGGGCTTCAATGATAATCCCCTTGTGGAATTGCTCAGACACACAGATTCTGGTGGCTATAGCCAGAATACTGTCTCTGGTCCACGCGCGAATCTCCATCAAAGATCTTCCTAAGTATTTGGCAATGAAGCGGATCATGATCTCCAATCTCTCCTTTTCAAATGCATCATAACCAGCCCATCGGGTTTGAATCTCTTGCACTTCCAACCTCCTGATTTCACTATCCAATGTGGCTGTATCAAAACCTTGCCTGAAGAGTTGCTCAATGATTTTATCCATGGATCGGCTGTGTGTATCATCAGCATCTTTTACCAGCTCTTCCAAGGATTTTTCTTCAGCAGTAGGTTGATCATCAGCACTTTTCGTTCGTTTATAGGTGATCAGTTGTTGTTTTTCTTTTTCCACCTCTTGGGCTTGCTCTTGGGCCTTCTCATCCTCTGTTCTTTTCCTCTTCTTTTCTTGCATTGGTGGTAGGGGTTTGTACCGCAGAAAGTGTCTTTTGCACAGCAGCATCATCGGCTGCCAACAACTTCAGCACCATACGGTTAAGTGCCGAGAGCTGTTCCACTACCCCACTAGAAGGTAGAGAGGATCCAGATGGGATGGAGGGAAAAGATGATGGTCCAGCTTGGTGGCTAGTGGTGGTAGTGGGGGTAGTGGTGAAGATTGGGGGTGGTATAGATGAAGGTGGTGGTGGATGAGCTGTGGTGTAGGTGGATGGTATGCAGGTAAGTGGTGGAGTGGGTGTGGTAGTGGTATGTGAGGTGGTAGATATGGTGGTGGATGGGTTGGTGGTAGTGGTGGTAGGTGGAGCGGTGGAAGTAGTGGTAGTAGTGGTTGTGGTGATGAATGTCATCCTCCTCTTCTTCTTCAAACCGTGGGGCTGAGCCATCCTTTTCTTCCTCGAGCCCCTCGAGGTGGATTCTCCCCCTGGAACACTGCTGGGCTGATCGGGAGTATAAGTAGGATCAGTTTCAGCCTCCCCAGACTCGCTAGGGTGTCCACCAACCTCCCGAATACCTCGGTCGGTGGCGACCACCCTGCTCCCCACAGTACGGGTCAAGGGATCCTCGTCTGTCTCCTCCTCCTCATCAAGACGAAAGTCCTGATGGAACCCTGCTACCTCTGTTCCACTTTGGATGGATGTTGGAGATGCTATATCAGTAGTGGGGGCCCTCAGTTGAGTGGGCCCTATCTCCATCATCACCGCTGTCATTGTCATCGGAGTCAGCTACAGGAGCTCCAACTGCTCGACATCCGAATCACTATCTACGTGGTGCCATTTACGCCTCCCTGGAACCATGTAGTCCACCTTGGCCAGATGGCCGATGAGTCTCTTCACCGGGGGTTTGACCTGCTTTCCCCGGTAAACCTTCATATGACCCAGTGTCGTATCATCCATGATCTCTAACGACACAGCGTCGTGGCTCTCCTTGGGCAGTGTGGGCAGCTTCTCATCAAAAATCATCTGTAAAAACCTAGAGTACATGCAGAAACCCTCTTTGCCCTTCGCCTCCAAGTTCTCTATCAAGTAGGAGAATACCATGCTTGAGAAGTTGAAAGGGCGGTTCAGTACCAGTGCCACGTAGGCATTTTGGATCTGGTCTGAAAGATCATCGAACCCACCCCTTCACGAAGCCAAGCACTTGAGGATGACATGTGCCAAGTACTTGTCCTGGGGACACAGGTTGTTCTTGTTCAGCACACCTGCATTAATATTCCCAACATACTTCATCCTCAAGAAGCACCCTCTCACCGTTAGCGGGTGAACTCTGGTGGGGTGGTCTGCATCATCACCCAACCCAAGTACACGCTGAATGTCCCCAGCAGTGATCTCAATATCCATCCCAAAGATAGAACTCCTGATGCTGTACAACTCATGAGAGCGGTCAACCGATGCCCCCTCCCAGAAGGCCTGCTGAATAGACATGTAGGGAGTGCATGGTGTAGATATCGCCTTGTAGATCCTGGATCGCTTGAGAAAAGCAATGATCCCTGCAAACTCGGCATCATTCTGAGTCGTGGAATCTAAATGAACACAAATGTTGAGCATGGGGTTGATAGACCACCTGTCAGCCATCAATCTGTAACACAAGAAACATAGACATTAGATAATCACATGACACAAATCAGTTCTAATTAACTTGTTTGAATTCTTCTTGTTCATTCACGCGATTGAAACATGCAACTGTGTTCCGTGGGTTAACTTGGCATGTGACTGGATTCAGTCGGGTGACTGTGCAGGCGACTGAGTTCAATCGGTTGACTGAGCCTGCGATTGGTTCAGTCGGCCGACTGAGCTCATTCGTATGATCCATTCGGCCGATTGAGCCATTCGACCAGCTTAATCGTGCGATTGGAGTTCATCCAGGTGTCCAGTCGCATGACCCACTATTCGGTCGACTGAGATTCGAATTTTAACCAATTCTTGAAATTAGACGTCGTGTAATGGTTCATTAGACTCACATTCAATATACTAATAACCTAATAACCTTTATTTCAACATTTTACTTGGTTTAGTTAGGTTATTAGTCCATTTAAGATCTCGGTTCTTGTTAGGGCCAATTTCTTGATTTGAAGTCTAATTGAAGGAGTTTTTGGCATGTTCACACCGCATATTACCTGTATAAACACCAAAAAACTTCAGAATATCAAAATATGTGAGTAAATTGGGTCAGAGGAAATTTTCGCAGGGTAACGGTAGGCTGTGAGATTTTAGGGCGATTGGGGGTGATGAGTTGAATGCGATCGACTGCGGCCCTATATATACTGAATATGATGTCAATCGGCCGATTGGACCCATTCGCTCGGTTCATTCAGGAAAATGGACCTCAATTGTGCGATTGCCTCAGTCGATCAGATTCAGTCGGCCAATTGGATTTCAGTCGGGCGACTGACTCATTCGCACAATTCCATTCGGTTGGCTGGCTCATTTTGATAAGCCATTCGGGTGTGTTGATACATATATGTCCCTAGATCATGATATGTGATGTAATAGATCTTGTTTGGTATGATTAATGAAATGATATTGATAGTTTGTTAGTTATAATGTTTAATGTTTCATTAATGTGTCGACATTGAATTGGTTAATTAGGTTAGTGATTGCTTGAATGATTACACATAATGTTTATTAATTAATACACAATACATTCAAACTTAACATAATAAAGTTCTCATGCGAATGGCTCATGCGAATGAACCATACGCATGAATAACTTCACACGATTGACTCAGTCGCACGACTGAACCAGGAGACTGGATCAGTCGTACGATTGTAACATAAGATTGCTCAGTCGCACGACTGAACACTCAGTCGTACGAATGATTCCGCATGGTTCAATCGCACGACTGAACCAGACTAATGGTTCAGTCACACGATTGAATAATACCACCTATAAATACAACTCAATTCGTGAAAAAGGAGGAACTCTCGATTAATTACGATTCCAGACGTACCCTAGCCGTCCAGAAACCTCCCAATTCGTTCTCCAAGTTCATAGAACACATTAGATCGATTCTCAATCGATTTCTAACGTTAGTTTCAATTCTTGATTGATTCTTCGTGTGTTCTCACTGATTGGATCGCCAATCAAATAGGATTCCGCACTATTTGATCTGGTTTACACGTTAATCTCTAGGTATTTCGGTCAAATACCAGGTCCTAACAAGTGGTATCAGAGCGATTGGCTCTTGATTACGTGTGATTCAATCAAGATTGATAAAAAGTTTGTGTTTTTGCACTAAAAACGCAATCTTTTGTGTCAAAAGTGATCTTGGACGTTCCCTGCTCATCAAAGTTTGGTTTCTACGGACTTAGGCAATTCAACCTTCCGAAAGTTCGAATTTTTACGGCTAAAACACGTTTAACCTAGAAATTTTCGCATAACAGTAGCTTCAGTCGCACGAGTGAGCCATTCGCACGACTGGACTCATTCGCATTGCTCAGTCGCACGATTGGACATAGTCGTATCTCCATTCGTACGATTGAACCGTTCGGTCGCACGGTTCATACGCATCAGATTCATTCGCACGACTGAGCTAATCACTTAGTTCAGCCGCACGATTGAACCAGTCGTAGAGTTCATACGCACGACTGAGTGTTCATACGCACGCCTAGTCCATTCGCACCCTTCAGTCGGCCGACTCAAAATTGCTTATTAGACTTAAAGTTATTTACAATGGAAGATCAATTGTCAGCCTTTACTGCTGGGAAGGACTCTAGGATCCAGAACCTGCTGCTACTTGAGAGTGAGGTGGGTAATCATAATAAACCACCAAAGCTTTTAATGTTAGATGAGTTTCCCCACTGGAAACAACGTTTTGAGATCTACCTCAATGGAGTGGATCCGAATCTATGGGAGGCCATCGAGATTGGATAGAGTACACCGTGGGAGCCGATGGAGTAAAGTTAACCTTAGGAGGGATGACAGACGCGTAGAATGTCAAATATAATGCAGAGAAGAGGGTCTATGCATTGATTACACAGTCTATCCCTAAAGATATTCCACCAGTACTCAGAAATAAGCAGTCCAAGAAACTATGGGATGAGCTAGAGAAGAGGTACGACGGGAATGCCTCGTTGAAGGCAATCAAGCTAAGGAGTTAAAGAAGGAATTCGACAACTTCTCATCGATGGAAACGAGAGTTTGGACGATGTTATAGATAGATTCTACCATCGATGAGTGAACTGCATACACATGGGGTGGCTACTACCATGGAAGAGAAAGTTAATAATTTTGCAGACGGATTGCCTGAAAAATGGGTTTCATTCGTGTCTAATCTTAGACAGAATGGAATGCTGTCAAACTGGATATTAATGACTTCATTCTTAAGTTACGAGAAGAATCACTTAGAATGAAGTACAGAGCTCAGAAGTCTACGTACAATCAAAATCCAGCTTTATACAATGCCACTCCTCAAGCTAAGACATCTGGAGCACCCCTCCAGACTGCATTTGTGTCTAGCTCATCGAGTCCTACACATGCACCTTCTTCAGGTTCAGAAATGTCAGGGTCTTCTTCTACCCAATACATTGGATCTGAAGGAAATGCTACTAGACTGAAGACCGAGAACCTCGGTAATGTGACTGTGGAAGTAGCTCGAGAGCACATGGATCTATTAGCAGCAATGGTCCATTCCTATGATGAACTTGTTGCTGGAAAGATGGAAACTGCCATCTGGCAGACGAGGACTACGAGCAGGTGGACGAAATGGAGCTTGAGAGAATGGACATAATGTGGGCCTTAGCAAGTGCTGTTCGGAGGGCGAAGAAGTTTGTGAAAAGACTGGACAGAACTTGGTTGCTACTAAGGATACCACCTTTGGCTTCGACAAGAGTAAAGTGACCTGCTTTAACTGTGGTGAAAAGGGGCACTTCAAGAGAGAATGTGTGAAGCCAAAGAAGACTGGGAATGGGAACCCGTTCTCATCCTTCACTCGTCTAGACAAGCAAACTACCAGTTCTACTTCCTCAAACAAGGACTCAAAAGCCTTGACTGCTCATGATGATGAAGGACAGGATTGGAGCTTTAGGTTTGTCTCACCAGGGGAATCAAACATTGCAAATGTAGAAGATATTGACAGTGATTCCGCTAGTGAAGGAGATCTAGCAGTTGAGATAGCAATGTCACATAGTGAAGAAGCAACTGCAACCGAGGTCAGTTACAAGCCAAAAGTGGAGACTACCATGTCAGAGACAGAAAAGACAGAAGCAAAAGAATCAGAATCATCTGATACTGCATTGATGGCAAACGCTTCTGAATCTGCTCAGGTAAGTACTACTGACACAATGTTTAATAATCATGCTTGTTCTGATTGTGATGCCTTTAGGAATAGCATAGATGCTAAATTTGCTAGGTTATTAGATCATAATGATAACTTGATAAAAGTTTGCATCTATGCACTGAGGCTAATAGGGTACTAAAACAAAATGAGCTCAGTTATAAAGAAAAGATAGACCTTTTGACTAAACAGCTTAGGGAAACCGAAGTAGTTGCCTTTAATCAAGCTAATGACATTAGGTATTATCTAAACTCCCTAGAAGACACTAAGAAACAAAGGGAGTTCTAGAAGTAGAAGTAAATCACTAAAACAGAAACTGCATAGTTTGGACTAGTTCGTCGCACATAGTCCAACACTTAGTAAAGAAAGGAACAACGGGAGGGACTGGGTTATAAAGTGGTTCCGCCACCACCTGACTTTGATGAACACTAAAACTAGACCTTTAAGTAGTAATCCCATCAAGGATCATGTAGTGTCTACTCCTCTTGTTAGTGATCCAGATTCCTTATGTTCATCTATTGACACTGGAAACAAACAAAAGGAGACCACTTCAAAGGCAAAGGGTAAATTGCCTTGTGTTAATCTGGAAAAGAAATTTGAAAAGGTTAACTTAAAGTCAGGTTCGAACAAAGTCAAATCAGAACCAAAAGGGCTTTTAAGGATATTTCACATACTTCAAGTCAAAGACCAATTAACCAAAAAGAAAAGGATGTAAAACAGGTTAAATCAGTTAATTTTGTTAAACCAGTAAACACATCAAAACCAGAGTCAAAACCTAAAGTGAGTGATATTACTAGAGTGTCACACACGTCTCCACAAAGAAAGTTTAATCATAAAGTTGATAGCAGGGCGTGCTACAACTGTGGAGAATGTGGACACATTGCTTCCTACTGTACTTATTATCAGACACCTAGGAAGAAGATTGAACTTCAGGACTCAAAACCTAAGTCTTCTAAGAGGAGCTCTTTAACTCCACCTAGAAGAACTAGTGAACAGAAAGTTCAATCCGTTAGCCAGTCGACTGTTTATCACAAACAGGCATTGCACAAATCTAGCTTATGGAAAGAAAAGTCAACCTCTGTGGCTGATAATGATGACAAGAAGGAACCTGAGCTACCCTCACCTTCGAAGGGTCAATGGGTTGAATTTCTGATGTGTGATGCCTCTGGGAAACCCAAGCCAGTAAAGGCTTGGGTTCCTAACCTAAACTAATCCTTTACCTTGTATGTGCAGGTTGTTCAATACAGTGCTGAAACTAACACGTGGATAGTAGACAGCGGAGCATCCAGGCACATGACAGGAAACAGAGCCCTTTTATCAAATGTCAAACAAATAAAAGGAGGGCATGTTTCGTTTGCTGGAAACAAGGGAGGATATATCACAGCTCAGGAGAAGTTGGAAATCAGAAAGTTAAGTTTGATAGGGTGAACTACGTCCAGCAACTTCAAAACAACTTACTCTCTGTTTCACAAATATGTGATAAGGAATTTAAAGTCATCTTCGACAACAAGAAGTGTTATGTACTGAAGAAAGACTACGTGATCCCAGAGGACCAAGTTTTGATGACTGCTTCAGATATAAAGATCTTTATGTCTTGGATCTGTCAACAGCTTCTACAATGGATCATGAGGTTCAGTGTTTCTATCCAAAGCTACTGAAAAAGACTCCATCTCCTGGCATAGGAGAATGGGACACATCAGTCAAAGGAAGATGAATCACTTGATTCAGAAGGATCTGGTGAGAGGTGTAAATGTCAAGAACTTTCAGCTTCCTGATTTCTGTATAGCTTGCAAGAAAGGTAAACAGACAAAGAAGTCTCATAAGGAAAAGAAAGTTAATTCAATAGACCTTCCTCTTGAACTTCTACACATGGATCTGTTCGGTCCAGTCAGTACAAAGCATTGCAGGCGACCTGTACTGTTTTGTGGTCACCGATGACTACTCAAGGTTCACTTGGTAATGTTTCTTCTGAAATCCAAATCAGAAACATTTGAATCATTCAAGGAGTTGGTAACCACACTGGAATCTCTCTACAAGCTGAAAGTTAGACAAGTACGCTCAGACAACGGAACGGAATTCAAGAACCATTGGATGGAGGAATACTGCAAGGAAAAGGGATTGTGCATCAATTCACTTCTGCTTACACACCTCAGATGAATGGCGTTGCTGAGAGAAAGAACAGGAGCTTGATAGAGACAGCACGGACTATGCTGGCAGACTCGAACTGCCTATCCAATTCTGGAATGAGGCAGTGGCAAATGCATGTTATACACTGAATCGAGTCCTGATAGTCAAGCGCCACGGAAAAACATGTTACGAGCTACTACAAAGACGCAAACCGAACTTGGAGTATCTCGAACCATTTGGGGTGCCGTGCACACTTCTGAAGAAGACACAAGAGGGTAAATTCAGCGAGAAGGCAGATGTAGGCATCTTTCTAGGATACAACATACCTAACAAGCGAGTTTACAATAACTCAACAGGTCTAGTAGAAGTTTGGTGTAATGTTGATGTTCAGCGATTCACCACACCACCTACTGGCAAAGGACCCGCCTACTTCTTTGACTATGATGGATTCTTCAAGTCCTTCAACATTCCTCTCTCTCCCTCGGATGACGAATTAGCTACACGAATGATGTATGATAGCTTGAATCCACCAACATCTAGCTCACAGGAGAATCATCTACTCATTCAGGGGGAGTAATCGACGACAGTGACACCTCCTCTGAAAATGAAGCTGAAGAAGATACCCAGAACAGTCAGGAGGAACAAGTTCCAGTTCCTGAAAGTCCACAAGCATCTACCAGTGGTGCACCTTCGACGTCAGAGCCTCAAACTCCAACTACCTCAGATGAAGAACCAAATGTTCATCATCTTGGCTCTGAGGTAGCTGTTCCTACTACTCCAGGATCACGTCTAAACGTTTATCATCCCTTAGACAATGTCATTGGGGATGTCCGATCAGGAGTACAAACCCGAAATCAGCTGTACTCAGCTGACTATGCCTCTGTTATGGAAAAAGGATATATTCATGATGTGCCTATCGGTGTTTTGTCTCACAGGTTGAGCCAAAATATGTCAGTGAAGCACTAAATGATGAGGCATGGGTGAGTGCAATGCAAGAAGAACTTCTTCAGTTCAAAAGTTAGGTGTATGGTCTCTGGTTGATAGACCTAAAGGTGCTAAGGTCATTGGCACCAAATGGGTTTTAAAATGCAAGAAAGATGACCAAGGGTCATTATCAGGAACAAGGCTCGACTGGTTGTTCAGGGATTTCGCCAAGTCGAGGGAATTGATTACAATGAGGTATTTGCACCCGTGGCAAGGATGGAAGCCATTCGTATCTTCCTTGCCTATGCATCGTACATGAAGATTAAAGTCTATCAATTAGATGTGAAGAGTGCATTTCTTCATGGGGAAATTAGAGAAACATTTATGTCAGTCAACCCGAGGGATTTGAAGATCCTTATCATCGGGATAGAGTCTACAAGCTCGAAAGGCTTTATACGGGCTTCATCAAGCTCCAAGAGCTTGGTATGAGAAACTCTCGACTCATCTTGTGAAACACGGCTTTCGCAGGGGAGTCATTGACTGCACGCTGTTCATTAAAGAAAAAGATGGCGACCTACTGCTCGTACAAATCTATGTTGATGACATAATTTTCGGTTCAAAGAACGAAGAGTTATGCAAAGAATTTGAAGCAGTTATGCAGAAAGAGTTTGAGATGAGTGCTATGGGGGAGATGAAGTTCTTTCTCGGGCTACAGGTGGATCAAACACCAAATGGGATCTTTCTACATCAGACCAAGTACGTAAGAGACATTCTAAATCGCTTTGACATGGAGAATGCATCTGCTGCCGGTACTCCACTGGCTACGAATCACGACATTGCACCTGATGAAAATGGAGATCTTGTGGATGCCACGATGTACCGAGGAATGATTGGATCCCTCATGTATCTCACTGCCTCTAGACCTGATATCATGTATGCGACATGTTTATGTTCTAGATATCAGGCTAAACCTAAGGTCAATCATCTGATCGGGGTCAAAAGGATTTTTCGCTATCTAAAGGGTACACCCACACTGGGGTTGTGGTATTCTCATGATGATGATTTTGAGCTCATGGCGTATAGTGACTCGGACTACGGAGGCTGCAAGATGAACTACAAGTCTACATCAGCAGGGTGTCAATTCTTTGGGAGAAGATTAATTACCTGGCAGTGTAAGAAGCAGACATCGGTTGCATTGTCAACCTGTGAAGCCGAATATGTTGCTGCTGCAAGTTGCTGTTCACAAATCATCTGGATTCAATAGCAAATGCGGGATTACGGTTTAACGTTCCATTCTACTCCTATTTTTGTAGATAACTCTGTTGCAATTGCAGTAACTAAAAATCCGGTCCAACATCCTAAGACCAAACATATCGGTATTAAATATCTTTCATACGAGATTGTTTCGAAAAGAACTTAATTGATGTGGTAAAAATTAATACTGATTTTCAACATGCTGACCTCTATACTAAAGCCTTTGATAAACCACGTTTTCAATATCTGCTAGAGGTCAACGGCGTTAAAAAGAGAAGTGATGTTATTCCTGATGATGATCATGTGTAGTCCGATGTAGTTTAGTTAATTTTCTTTTTTTTATTTATTTTATTTGTTTATTTTAGTCTGTTTAAATTAAACTCATGTTATTCTGCTGTTTATTAAAATCCTAAAATAATTAAACCAGTTTGATTTTAGTATTTTAGGGGAGAATAAGTCAGCAAGCAACATTAAAAAAAAGGGGAACCGAGGGAGAAGGAGTGGAAAGCTGATACAAGGTAGATCGTATCTGTGATACCGATTCAAACCCTTGGAATATGATAGTACACAGGAACAAGTCAAGAGGGACTTTAAAATCCTAATTTAGAAAAGATGAAAAAAATTCAAAGTATAAGTCTGTGTAGTCTAAGCAATATAAAAGGGAAGATGATAGAAAAACTGGTAACTCCTAAGGTAACACAATGAGAGTAGACCTAGAGGTTGCTAGACCACAATTGATATGTCGGTAGATTCAACACAATAGATGATTAGACCGGACTGGTGATCTCAAGATCAAACTAAGTTGTTCAACTGACTGTGGGCTTCCATCTTATCACTGGTTAACACAATCAAAAATATTCCAATAAGGGGTAATGAGCATGTAAACGCCACAAATGTGTGCGGTTGACCATAAATAGAGCAAAGCACGAAAAAATGAAAGAAAAATGCTATCAAGCTAATGACCTATGTTGTTGGTGCATTTGGTGCAAAATAAAAGCTGCTCTAACAAGGAGATAGGTTTGTGCCTCTCTGCTGTGCGATGGCACTGACCTGAGGATAAGCATAACCTAGATATTCTAGAATTCATTGTTGTTTGCCGCCTCTTTGCTGTGCGATGGCACTGACCTGAGGACTGGTTTCTCTATGAAAGCTCTAAGAATAGTCTCTTCTTGTAACAATACCCGTAGACCGCTCAAAAGCTCCTGAGGGATGTTGATTACCATATAAGTGTGGGATCCACAAATGTTCGTTGAATTAAATAAACCAAAAACAATCACCGGTTTGAGTCAAGAGTCTGTGTATGGATTTAAGTGGACAAACATATTGACAATCATTGTGGCTGCAATTCTTGAAAGTTCAAATCAATGTGGTAATCTAAGAGTTCCAGTATGATTCCCTAAAGCTGCTGATGACTCTGGATGAACACCAAGAATTGAGCATCGAAGATTTGATAACAAGTCCCAAATGATTTGATGTTCCTGTATGATTCCAAAATTGAATTGGTCCAGGTGTGGTCAATCTAAGTTGAAGCTTTCGATTCCGAACCAAATCCCGTAGATTTCCATCTTTAGGTTTATCCCTCACAAAGTCCAAAACAAATTTTATTGTGTATTTAGTTTAAGTTTCTAGTTTAATCTTTTAGTGTGTGTGTCTGTCGGACTACATCAGGAAAATCAGAATGGATTAACTCACCTAAAAGGGTCATGTCTGAGATGGCCACATGTTTTTCAAAGTTTAAAGAGTCACGTCAGAGGTGACAACGTGTTTTAAAAGAGTCACGTCTGAGGTGACTGAATTGGTTAAGAGCTTATAATGTTATTGTCAAAGTTAAAAGGGTCTTAAAAGTAAAATGTTCAAAATGACTGTAAACTCACTAAGTGTGACCCATTCGCACGATTGGATCATGGTTATGGACCAACTATGCGAATGGCTCCCAATCGGCCGAATGGACATGAATGATCCATTCGACCGAATAGAAGTGGGAGAATGAAGCAGTCGACCGACTGAGGCTCAGTCGGTCAACTGAAGATGCGAATGAAAGAGACCGAATGAGTTGTCGACCGACTGAGACTCAGTCGGCCGACTGAATGCGATTGACTAGGCCAATCGTACGACTGAGACTCAGTCGCCGAATGAACTGAGCGAATGAGGCCAGTCGGCCGATTGAACTTAAGTTCAGTATTTAAGGGCCTCAGTCGATCGCATGTTCCTCATCACACCAAAATCGCACTCAAATCGCATTCTTCCCGTTACTCTGCCAAAATTGCTACAGATCCTGATTTACATTGCTGTTGAGTTTCTTACATTCGAGTGACGATTTTACAGGTACATTACTCTTGAATCTTACCAAAATCAGAAGATTACCGAACCTACATAAGAGACACTCGATTGAATCAAGAACCAACTGTGAAATGACCTAATCACCTACGTAAACTAAGCAAAATGTTAAAATTAAGTTTAATAGGTTATTAGTGACAAGTAGGCGAGTCTAATGGACCATTAAACACTGTTAAATGACTTAAATTGGTCAAGATTCGACCCACAGGCGATCGAACAGTGGGGCAAGCGACTGGTCGTTCGAAATGAACTCCAATCGCACGATTGAACCTTGCGATTGGGTCATTCGGCCGAATGAACCACCCGAATGAGTTCAGTCGGCCGACTGAACCAATCGAAGACTCAGTCGGCAGATTGAACTCAATCGCATGTCTCATCAACCGAATGAACTCAGTCGTACTTAAGAACAACCGAATGACTCCAGTCGCATGATTCATTCGCATGAATGAATCAGAATGGAAGTGAAACACTACACTTAGAACTGAATTCTGATGTATTATGTACTAATGATCATGTGTTTTGTTTCAGGAAAAAATGGCTGACAGATGGTCTCTTAATCCAAAGCACAACATATGTGCCCATTTGGACCACACAACTCGGAACGGGGCCAAGTTCTCCGAGATTATAGCCTTCCTCAAACGCTCACGGATACATAAGGCTATATCTACACCGTGCACGCCTTACAAATCACTACACCAGGCATTCTGGGAGAATGCCTCAGTGGATCGCTCTCGTGAGCCATACAGCATCCGAAGCACCATTTTGGGTCAAGCTATCGACATTACCGCTACTGACATCCAGAATCCTTGAGTTTGGGGATGACTCCACTCACCCCACTAAGTTACATCCTTTGACAGTGAGAGGGTGTTTCCTCCGAATCAAGTATGCGGGGGACATTAACTCGGGGTGCTAAATAAGAGCAACCTGTGCCCACAATACAAATATCTGGCACATGTGATTCTTAAGTGCATTGCTTCGAGAAGGGTGGTTTCGATGACCTATCAGATCAGATACAAAATGCCTTCGTGGCTCTGGTGCTGAACCACCCTTTCAGCTTCTCTAATATGATCTTTGCTTATTTGGTAGAGAACATTGAAACAAAAGGGAAAGAAGGTTTTTGTATGTATCCAAGGTTCCTTCAGATGATATTCAATGAGAAGCTGCCTCTGCTCCCCAAGGAAAGTCACGATGCAGTGACTTTGGAACTTATGGATGACACTACTTTGGGTAGGATGGTGGTGTACCGGGCAAGCAAGTGAAGCCCCAGGCAAAGAGGCTGATTGGCCATTTAGCAGATGAAAGTTATGTGGCACCGGGGAGACGCCAATGGCGTCACGAGGACAGTGACTCCGACGTGGAGCCAATTGTCCTACCTACTGATGATTCAGATGATGATGATAGTGGGGGTGCCGAAGACAATATGCCTGTTCCACAGAGAGGCACTACGTCTGATGTCGTGCCTCCAGCATCCGCCCCGGCTGCAGAAGTTACCGAATCAGCTGGGTTTCATCATGACTTTGTCCTTGAAACAGAAGTAAAAGAAGAAGAGTCTGATGGAGCCCCTCACCAGGACTGTGGGAAGAAAAGTGGTTCCCACAGTACATGGGCTTCGGGTGGTTGGTGAGCACCCAAGACTCTGGAGAGACAGAGACCGACCCGACCTATGTCCAGGGTCAATCGGCAGGGTAGGAGGGGGCATCCACCTCGAAGGGAACGAGGAGAAAACGGATGGCTCAACCCCATGGGCAGAAACCAAAGAAGAAGCGTCGTTTGACCTTCATCACTACTACCTCAGCCACTACACCACTACCACCACCACTACCACCTCTTCAGACACACCATCCACCACCATAGCCACCACAGCCCCCACAGCAACCACAGACACCACCAGACCTACCACCACAATACAGATCCCAGCCACCACTACATCATTCACACCCTCACTCACCACCACTATCATCCCGACCTGACCCGATATTCACCACAGCCACCACCACCACCACTAGCCACCAAACCGAGCCCTCAGCCTATCCCTCATTCACTTACAGATCACCTCTACCTACAGTTGCGGTAGAAGAACAGTTGTCGGCACTAAACAGAATGGTAATGCGTTTGCTGGCTGCCGATGAGGAAAAGGCCTCCCAAATCCGCCAGCTTACTGACCTGACTGCTGCACAAACTCACCAAATTGCAGAGCAGGCTCAAGTGATAGAAAGCAGGCCCGACAGATGACTGCCCAGAGCAACGAGATAGCCCTTCTCCAAGCTCAAAGCGTCACCTCAGGGAAGAGAATAGAGGAGTTGGAAAAGGCTAAAAAGACCATTTTGCTAAAGCTGAAAGGATCGAAGGAGGAGCCATTAAAGATAAGGGATGGGGACAGAAATGATGATGATGATGAAGACAATGATGTGATGATGAGAGTGAAACTGACGAAGAGAAAACTGAAGAATGGCACGAAGATGAGACACTGACGGAGGAGAAGCAGCTGAATCTGTCTCAGCTCCAGGCAAGAGAAAAGATCAAAGAACAGACAAGATCTGTCAGCTTCTGCTTCTGCCCTCCACGTGATGAGCCGAGTATTCAGGATAAAAGTAAATAGTAGATGTTTATGTATTTATTTACTTTTGTATTCTGTATTGAAAACCCATGTATTAAATGTTTATATTAAGTTAATGCATTTCGTTTGATAAATTACTAATGATTTGAGTGTGAATGTGTAAATCAAACAGATCCAAATTACAAAAGAGATGAGTTTGATATTGCTCCCCTTCAGCAGGTCAAGTCTCAACTCACAATGGTTCTTGATCTGCAAGGGATTGTCAGAAGGTCAGTGAGTTATACCCCTGAAGAAGGGGAAATAATCCACGATCTATCAAACGAGCAACTGGCAGAAATTTTCAAGCTCAATCCTGATGAAATAGTGAAAGATGCTCCGACGTAATGCTACCTGTGATGACGAGCTAAATGACGTTGATGAAATAGAGATAGAAGATGTCACTGCAGAGCACTATCCTCAGTATGCTGACAATGAGGGCAATGTGGTTCCCAATCTGGGTGAATCCCTTGTCGGTGATACATTTGAGGTGTTAGACAAAATGGAGCAAGAGTCAGAGAAGACAGAGGGAATGGCCCAAGCCTCAAAGGATGATTGTTATATCCGTAAGGCTGAATGGGCTGCATGTTTTAAAGAAGTTAGAGCCCAACGTGCTGCACCGAAGAGGGATGCCTACACCAAGCTCTACAGAGTCAAGAAACATCTTAAGGTGTCAGGCAGGATTATAGCATGGGCATATTTTGATGATCTTAACGTTTATGCCGTTAAGAGGGAGAAGGGCATAGAGTACTTTAGATTTCCACATGATCTAAAGACTCTACCAGGTTTTGAGCTCAACCAGCTAGCCAAATTGAAGCTGTTGTATGCTGACCCGAGAAAGATGTCAGGCTGGTTTGAGGCTGCCCTAAAGAAAGAGTACCACACCAGGTGGATTAACTTCAGACCTCAACAACCTACAAGGTATATTAGAAGGTCTGAGATGGATGCCATTACTGGAAACCAAAGATAGTGTTGAAGTGGAATCCTCCGCGCACAATGTCAAGAATCCCACTTCGGGAAATGACAAAGGATTTCACACCACACTTTAAGTGGTGGTACTACGATTGGAGAACAGCAAAGCGGTCATAGTCCTAAATAAAGAGGGCCAAATGGATACAATCAGAGTATTCGATCCGATGTGGCTTACCAACTTGTCGGAAAATGATGTCTATACACTTTACAAGTGGCCACTGTTCTATGATACGCAAGATATTGTACAGGCCCTCCAGTTCCAAAATGTCATAAGACTTTGCTTCGCGTTTGATATTCACGCGGGAGTCACAAAAGAGGACAAGTACAAGAAATATGAGGAGGTAATGAAGAAAACAAGACATTAGAGAGATCTAGGTCAAGGGGAGTTTGTTGATACATGTATGTCCCTAGATCATGATATGTGATGTAATAGATCTTTTTGGTATGATTAATGAAATGATATTGATAGTTTGTTAGTTATAATGTTTCATTAATTGTGTCGACATTGAATTGGTTAATTAGGTTAGTGATTGCTTGAATGATTACACATAATGTTTATTAATTAATACACATACATTCAAACTTAACATAATAAAGTTCTCATGCGAATGGCTCATGCGAATGAACCATACGCATGAATAACTTCACACGATTGACTCAGTCGCACGACTGAACCAGGAGACTGGATCAGTCGTACGATTGTAACATAAGATTGGCTCAGTCACGACTGAACACTCAGTCGTACGAATGAATCAACCGCATGGTTCAATCGCACGACTGAACCATACTAATGGTTCAGTCGCACGATTGATAATACCAACCTATAAATACAACTCATTTGTGAAAAAGAGGACTCTCGATTAATTACGATTCCAGACGTACCCTAGCCGTCCAGAAACCTCCAATTCGTTCTCCAAGTTCATAGAACACATTAGATCGATTCCCAATCGATTTCTAACGTTAGTTTCAATTCTTGATTGATTCTTCGTGTGTTCTCACTGATTGGATCGCCAATCAAATAGGATTCCGCACTATTTGATCTGGTTTACACGTTAATCTCTAGGTATTTCAGTCAAATACCAGGTCCTAACAGGGTGAATGGTTCATATTCATGTGCCATTCGGTTGTTTAGGCATGAGATGGTCCATTCATACGTTGTCCGCATCATGGTCCAGTCATGCTATTGGATATACTCATGATTTTGACTTTATGACCATTTCTCCTTAAGCCCTTTTACCTTTTGAATAAACATTTTCATCATTTATTACCAGACATGATCATTTTCTTGAAAACTGTGATCACCTCAGACGTGATCCTTTTAAGCAATTGTCACCTCAACATTGACTGATTTTACCTTTGAAAACACGTGTGGTCATCTCAGACGGACCCTTTTAGATGATTAATCCCCTATTGAATTGCATGACTTAGTCCGATATCAAACAAACTGAATTTGACTAAATTTAAAAAATTGAAAGACTTAAAGTAAAATACAAAACTAAAACTTGTTTTTGACGTTTGTGTGAGGTGTAAATCCTAAGATAGAATCTAATGGATTTGGTTCCGAAATAGGCATCTTCAATTAATTTTGATCATAATTGGACCAATTCAATTTGGAATCATACAGGCAAGTCAAATTATTTGGGACAAGTTATCAACACCTTTTGATGCTCAATTCTTGTTTTCATCTAGAGTCGTTAGCAAGTTTTGGAAATCATACTAGTACTATTAGATCCCCACATTGATTTGGACTTTCAAGAATTGTAGCCATGATGATTGTCAGTATTCTGGTCCTCCTAAATCCATACACAGACTTTTGACACAGATTGGTGATAGTTTAAGGTTTGATTATTTCAACAAGCATTTGTGGATCCCACACTTATATAGTAATCAACATTCCTTAGGAGATTTTTGAGCGGTCTCAGGGTAGTTTTCAAGAAGAAACTATTCTTAGAACATTCAGAGAGAAGCCAAGCCTCAGGTCAGTGGCAACGCATAGCAGAGAGGCGGCAAACAACGATGACGTCTAGAGAATATATAGGTTATGCTTATCCTCAGGTCAGTGCCACCACACATTAGAGAGGCACATAACCTATCTTCTTGTTTGATCAATTTTAATCTTTGGCACAGTTCTCACCAATAACATAAGTAATTAGTTTGATTGCTTTTTCTCATATTTTGGTCTTACGCTCACATTTGTGGCGTTTTCTGCTCGTCACCCCTTATTGGAATTTTGTTGATTGTGTTAACCAGGGATAAGATGTTTAACCCACGGCTTGTTGAACAACTTAGTTTATTCTTGAAATCACCAACAAGGTCTAATCATCTATAGTGTTGAATGTACCGACATATCATCTATGGTCTAACAACCTCTAGGTCTACTTTGTTTGTGTTACCTTAGTAGTAGCTAGTTTTACTATCATTTTTCCTTTTATATTGCTCAGACTACACAGACCTATACTTTGAACTTCACATCTTATTTTATTTAAACTTTTAAAGTTCCAAGTTATTTGTACCTGTGTACTATCATTTTCCAAAGTCATTTAATCGGTATCACAGATACGATCTACATTGTATCAGCTAGCCTCTCCTCCTCCCTCGTTTTTTGTTGTATAAGTTACTAACTGACCTATTCTCCCATTAAAATTCTAAAATCATAACCGATTTATGCTTTTTAATAGGGGACAAAAACATTAATTTAATTTGACTACTTAAAATAAAATAGATAAATAAAAAAACAAAAAAAGAAAAATTTGACTATACTCATCGGACTACACATGGTCATCATCAGGAATTACATCGCTTTTCTTTTTAATGTCGTTGACCTCTAACAGATATAAAAACATGGTTTGTCAAAATCCTTTGTATAAAGGTCAGGGCTTGAAAATCAGTATTTATTTTAATCACATCGGTCAGGTTCTTTTCAAAGCAATCACGTATAAAGTGATATTTTATGCCGATGTGTTTGGTCTTAGGATGTTGGACCGGATTTTAAGTTACCGCAATCGCAGCAGAGTTATCAAAAAATATAGGAGTAGAAGAGAATTTCAAACTGTAGTCCCGCATTTGCTGTTGAATCCATATGATTTGTGAACAGCAACTTGCAGCAGGAGCGTATTGGCTTCACAGGTTGACAAAGCAACCGAGGTCTGCTTCTTACACTGCCAGGTCACCAATCTCTTCCCAAATAATTGACATCCCATTGATGTAGACTTGTAGTTCATCTTGCAGCCACCATAATTCGAGTCACTATACGTTGTTAGCTCGAAGTCATCATCATGAGGATACCACACCCAAGTGTTGGAGTACCCTCAGATAACGAAAGATCCTTTTTACCACTATCAGATGGTAACTTTTGGCTTTGCCTGATACCTTGAACATAACATGTCACGTACATGATATCAGGTCTTGAGGCAGTGAGGTACATGAGAGATCCAATCATTCCTTGGTACATGGTGGCATCAACCAGATCACCATTCTCGTCGGGTGCTTGTGGACCAAAAGAACCAATGAGCCAGATCAGAAAAACCTTTAAGTCCCACAAGACATCACAACAACTGTTGAAGGCTTGATCAACTGTTTGACAAAGTCTGAAGATCAACAGCTGAAGACTAAAGTACTGAAGACTTCAACAGCTGAAGACCAAAGTCTGAAGATCAACAGCTGAAGACTAAAGTAGTAAAGACTTCAACAACTGAAGACTAAAGTACTGAAGATCAACAGCTGAAGTACAAAGACTGAAGACATCAGCTGATGACAACAACTGAAGTTCAAGAAGTCCAAGTACTGAAGCCTTCAGAGTTTGTCACAACAGCTGAAGAAGCATTCTTCAGTTGTTGTGATGGTTTCCTTTCAGTAGTTTTCTTTTCTATTTCAGTACTTGTAAAACGACTGAAGAGCATGTTCTTCAGTCGTTGTTTCAGTAGTTTCTTTTCAGTAGTTGTAGTGAAATTAACACTTGGTATTTTTGTAAGAAGATGTCAGCTGTTTGACATCTTCAGTAGTTTTGTTAACTTTCAGTAGTTAAATAACAGTTAGATGTCACTGTCAAGTGACATCAGCTGACGTCAGCTTTCCTTATAAAAGGAAAGATGACCTAATTGTAACGATGAGCGAAAGCCAGCCGAAGCGTGTATTGAATGAATATATTGCTTTTTGCAGAAATTTTCTCTCTATAACAAACACTGTTTCATTGATAAATTTCATGTGTTCTTCTTTAAATTTGTTAATTCTTGGGCTCATTCCGCTGCAAAATCAATCTAATTGATCAAACTTGATGCCGAAATCCTAACAAATGGTATCAGAGCAGGTTAATCATAGATCTATTTAACAATTGATCATTGAAACTGTTCTTTTGTTATCTACGTTTGATCGAATTAGCAAACTTGCAAGAATCGGTTATAGAGATTGAGTTTCTGTTGCTTCTGGCCATTTTGTTTGAGGTTCTAAGTGGTATTGAGCTAGATTTACTTGTTTACCTTGAATTTGTCTGAATTCTGAATATGACTACTCCTTCGAATGACCCTCATAATACTGGTTCCTTAACCAAGCCTCCGATGCTGGTTAGGACTGAGTATAACATATGGCAACGAAGAATGCTCCATCACCTGTCTGTTAACAGTTCAGGTTATTGGAAATTTGTGGTACATGGTCCACATAAGCCTATGGTGAACAATCCGGAAACCAACCAAATGGTTCCGAAGAAGAAGGAACAATACTCTGATGAGGATCGGAAACTGTTTGACATTGATGCTAAAGCTCATGGAAATCTGGCCATGGCACTGCCTAATGAAATCTACTCTTGGCTTATGCATCATGAAAGTGCTCATGACCTCTGGAAGGCATTGAAAGAACAATTTGGTGGTACTGATGAGGTCTTAGCAAACAATAGGGAAATACTTGCTCAACAATATGAGACATTTGCTCATAGGAAGGGTGAGACTCTCACTCAACAGTTTGAGCGTTGTTCATGTTTGATCTCTGAGCTGAAAATGGTCAAACATGAATACACTAATAGCCATATGAACCACAGATTCCTCAGATCACTGCCTGAGAGATGGGACACATATACAATTGTCCTACACTCTAATACAAATCTGGATAGCCTATCTCTCACCCAACTTCATCGGAAACTGCTTACATTTGAAAGAGAGATAGAGCAGAAAAGGAAACTGGCATCATGAGGAAAGCTCACTAAAGACTTTGTACCAGGGAACACTGCCTTGGTCGGTCATGAGTCAGAATATGCTGCATCAGAAAGTATTTATGATGTGCATATAGATTTCTCTTCAAACAGTTCAGATCATAAAATTGTGAGTGTTGATAGTCAGTCAGGCTGTAATAGTGACAATTTGTGCTTCATTATGGATGATTTGAAAGGTATAGCTGATGATGACTTAGAAGAGATGGATATTCTTATCCAAATGGCCTTGATTAATATCAGATCTCAAAAGTTCTACAAGAGAACTGGTAGGAAGTTCCTGGACTCTCGGGCAAAACCAAAGTTGGTTTTGACAAGAGTAAGTTGAGGTGTCACAAATGCCACAGGCTTGGGCACTTTGCAAGAGAGTGTAGATCATCTGGATCTAACTCCTCTGCACCCTTTGTGACTTTTCAAAGTAATATTCAGCAGAACAGAGGGCAACATCCTGCTAGTTCTGGTCATCAATCACAACCTCTATCTCCTGCATATTTGTCCCTCAGGGTCCAATGTCATATCCATCCCTACTATTACATGCCACAAACCAGTCAAGTTCAAGTACCCATTGCTCAATACCACCTGCTCTTCCTGAGCCTCAACCTTCCCAATCTCATAAACAATCTTAACCTCAACAACACAACTTTTTCACCCCAGGAGTTGTTGACTGGAGTAGTTTACCAGATGATATGTCTGGTCATGAACAACTGTTTTCTGGTGCGGGTCAACATGGTGGTGACAATCCTTTTGGCAACCTTTCTTATGGCCCTGGAGTCTACTGATACCTCATCCTCTAATGCCTCCACACCACAGGTATCATAGGTATCCTCTGAGGCCAAAGCCAAGCTATGTTCTGAAACATGCATAGCCGCATTTTCATCTATTAGAGAAGCAAATGGAGCTTTAATTAACAAGACATTGAGCTAAAACACATAATATCCAAAAGAAAAGCTGAATTTGAGTCTGTGCTTAATGATAAGAATGATGAGATTTACAAAACTTAATGCCAAATCACTGATGATAAGGCTAGGGAAGAGGTACTTCTAGAGAAGTACAGAGACCTCAAAGAAACACTTGCAACTACCCAGGTAGAGTGTGATCGATGGGTACATTCCTGCAAGGGTTTTGAAATGCTTCTCAGTAAGCAGTCTGCTTCCAATGTGAAGTTTGGCATTGGTTATAATCACACTGCTCCTCCTATAGATTTCACTCCCAGAGCAGAGGTAGAATCTGATGGAGAAAGCAATAACCAATCCTTTTCATCATGTGATATACTATCTGGTACATCACCATCAGAGGTTGGAGTCAGCATTAATTCCTCCCAAAACCTATCAGCTGATGTTGATGGTTCAAATGCTGACACTCACATGATCAAAAGGTTGATCACTTCAGGTGGTATTTCACAAAGTACTGAAAGTACTAAAGAGCAAGTCATAAAACCTGGAGAACAAACCCAAACTACTGCATGTACTAAAGGGAAGAAAACTACCAGTAGAAAGGGTGGGAAAACTACTGAAGAAGATATCAAGAAAGCATCTACTGCAAGGACGAAAATTGCTAGTACTGATCGCAAACCACTGAAGAATAAGTCTTTAGTAGTTTCATCTTCTTCAGCAGATATCAACTTAAGATGAAGAAAAAGCCATGTGAAATATGTGGCTTATTCAATCATCTTACTGATGATTGCTCGTAAAAAAGGGCTCCAAACTCAAACACAATGAGAACATTAAAAAGAAAATGGATAAAATGAAAACTGAGTTTGAAACCAAGTTTGTACCAGCAACATCAAAACCTGTAACCCCAAAATCCAAGAAGAAATTCAAAAAGGAAGGGGTTAATCAGGCAACAGCTAAGGTTGCTCAAAGGGAGATGGTACAACACAGGAATCCATCAATCTCAAGCACTAATGTGTTTGATAAGCTGAAGGCTTTATCACAGAATCAGACACAACTTGTTATGATGGTTCAAGATCCATTGGGGAGAGTCAACCAATTAGATGCTCCTGTGTTGAAACCACAGAGAAGAAAATCCATGCCAAAGGATTCTTCCTCTTCACCATCTCCATCCCCTCAGGCTGTTCTTCATAGCAAATCTGTTAGTTTACCATCTGTTGATGTGAACAGACCCAAAACCAAAAGGTTTGGGTCTCAAAAACTAACTAATTTATTATGATTGTAGGGTTCTTTAGCATGCCACAGTAGCATCTGGTATGTAGACAGTGGAGGATCTATGCATATGACAGGGAACAGCTGTCTTCTTCATGATTACTCTCAAGGAAAGAAGGGGTTTGTTTCTTTTGGCAATGATGCTAAGGGTTACATCATTGGCAAAGGATTTGTCTCCAATGGGGAAATAAGTTTATGATGTTAACCATGTGGAGAATCTCAACTACAATCTCTTGAGTGTCAGTCAAATGTGTGATAAAGGCCATGTTGCTCTTTTCACCAGTCAGAACTGCAAGATTCTGTCATCCAAAGTTCTGAGTTTGATTGATAAGGTGTTGGATGATCACACTCTCCTGAGGGCCAACAGGACAGGAAGAGTGTATGCCTTAGATCTTTCCAAGAAAATAGATCTCAAAGGCCATCCTTGCCTATTTTCCAAGGCTTCTCATCAAGAATCTATTCTATGGCATAGAAGGCTGGGTCATGTGAATCTTAAAAACTTGAATCAGCTGATACATCATGGTTTAGTAAGGGGACTTGCCTAAAAAGGAGTTCAGATGTGAAGACAACTGCACTGCTTGTTTGAAAGAAAACAGCACAAAGTCTCATTCCCTCCTATTGAAGACCCTAAGTCCATTGCCTGCTTGCAATTACTACACATGGATATCTTTGGTCCTGTGAGAGTAATGAGTATGGCAAAGAAGAAATACTGTCTAGTAATTGTGGATGATTACTCCAATTTGTATGGACTTTCTTCTTGCATTCAAAGGATGAGGCTGGTCAGACGATTATAAACTTTGTGTTGTATGTTGAGAAGCAGTATTCCCTATCTGTCAAGTGTATAGAAGTGATAATGGAACAGAATTCAGAAACCATACACTTGATGATTTTATCTCTCAAAGGGAATCAAGAGGCAGTTCAGCATCCCAAGGACTCCAGAACAAAATGGAGTAGTAGAGAGAAAAAACGGGACCCTAATGAAGCTGCAAGGTCCATGTTGGCTGACTGGTTTGCCACTGACCTTTTGGGTTGAAGCTGTTAACACAGCTTGCTATGTGCATAGAGCCTTAGTAAATCAGAGGTTGATGAAGACTCCATATGAAGTTCTACATCAATTGGCTCCTCTAACTTCATTTTCAGAGCCTTTGGGTGTCCTTGTTTCATTCTCAACACAAAGGATCAACTCCACAAATTTGATCCTAAGGTGGATGCAGGGTATTTTATTGGTTATTCATCTACTTGCAAGGCATATAGAGTCTTCACTGCAGAACAAAGATAGTTGAAGAGACTCTGCATGTGAAGTTTAATGAATCTCCAAAGGACAAGATTCCACAAAACCCTGTGGAGTTATTTGATTGGACATACTGCAATATGTTCCTTATCAGGCTTCAGCTGTTGCTCCTGTCAACAGTTCTCCACCTGTGGTATTGATGATGATGATATATCAATACTCACCTATTCAAGTTTAGTGATCAACTGCCTGAGTCCACTAAACTTAATGTTCGTGTAGCTTCAGCATTCCATCCACAAAATGCTGATGAGATCTCTGATTCCTCTACATCTTTTAATTTGCCATCTCATTCTTGGTTTCAAGAGTCTGCATCACCATCTGCTGCTGTTGAAGGTCCTACAAACACTTGCACCGATCTTATTGTTTATCAAGAACTGAAGAATCACCCAATGTCTCAAATCATTAGTGATATCAATGCTGGAGTTTCAACAAGAAGTAATTGTCCAATTTTGCTTCTATGCTCTCTTCATTAGTCAGCAAGAGCCAAAGAACTATCATATTGCTTTAAGGGACAATGGATGGGTTGAAGCCATGCAGCTTGAGCTACTTCAGTTCAATAAGCAGCAAGTGTGCGAACTGGTCTCTACCCCCAGGTAAGTGTGCAATAGGCACTAAATGGGTGTTTAGGAATAAAACAGATGAAAACGGGCTTATTGTTAGAACAAGGCCAGACTGGTTGTTCAGGGGTTTGCACAGGAAGAAGGTATTGATTATGATGAAACCTTTGATCCTGTAGCCGACTGGAGGCAATTAGATTGTTCTTAGCCTATGTTGTATTCCACAATCTTAAAGTTTTCAAATGGATGTTAAAAGTGCATTTTTTTTATGGTAAAATAAAAGAAGAGGTTTATGTGTGTCAACCACCAGGTTTTGAGGATAATAAACATCCAGATTGGGTATACAAGCTTGATAAGGCTCTTTATGGGTTGAAACAAGCTCCTAGAGCCTGGTATGAGACATTATCAAATTTTCTTCTTCAAACTAATTTCACTAGATGCTCCATAGATAAAAACTTTGTTCATTAAAAGTGGATCAGCATAAGTTACTTGTTTAAATTTATGTTGATGATATTATTTTGCATCCTCTGATCCCCAGTTGTGTGATGATTTACCAATTTAATGCAAAAGAAGTTTGAAATGAGTGCAATGGGAGAATTACAGTTCTTTTTAGGATTGCAAATCAAACAAAAGGCTGATCGGACTTTCATTCATCATCTAAATATACAAAAGATCTTTTGAATAAGTTTGATTTACAAAACTATAAGCCCTGTTCTACTCCCATGTGCCACACCACTCAACTGGATGGATCAGAAAGGTAAAGCTGTTGATGAAACACTTTACAAATGTATGATTGGGTCCTTGATGTATTAACAACTTCTAGACCAGATATCATGTTTGCAACTTGTGTTTGTGCTAGATTTCAGGCTGCTCCTAAAGAGTCTCATTTGATTGCTGTCAAGATGATCTTTAGGTATCTGCAAGGTACACAATCTCTAGGTTTATGGTATTCCACTGGACACTCTTGCAAATTAGTTGCTTTTTCTGATAGTGACTATGCAGGGTGTAAGTTAACCAGATGTCAATTCCTAGGCAACTGTTTGATTTCTTGGCAGAGTAAGAAACAAACATCTGTTGCTACATCGACTGCTAAAGCAGAGTACATTTCCGCTGCATGTTGTACATCTCAGGTACCCTGGCTTCAGAACCAACTTTTGGATTATGGCATTACAGAGAGTAAGACTCCATTATTAATGGATAGTGCTTCAGCTCTTTGCATTGTCAAGAATCCTGTCCTAGCATTCTAGGACCAAACATAGAGAGATCAGACACCATTTTATTAGGGACTGTTTTGAAAAGGTCTGATTGATCCAAAGTTTGTGCCTAGTGCTGATGAGCTTGCAGACATTTTTACTAAGCCTTTGAATAGTTCAACTTTCCAAAACCTAGTGTAAGGCTTGGTATGCTGCAGCTAGAATAAGTGACAACTACTGATGATCTCAGTAAACAAGTTCTGAGGATCATTAGTAAACATGTCACAAATAAGTACTGATTCTGTTACAAACTACTGATGTAGTTATACTACTGATGTTACTAAAAGCAGATAAGTACTAATGTCCTATGAAACAACTGAAAACAGCCAAAAAGACTGATGAGTAAGTGTTGAGGACAGTATGAAACAGCTGAAAAGCTAAGAATTGACCAAAACTACTTATGGGAATTTTTCTCTTCAGTTGTTTACAACTGCTGTGTTCATCTTAAACAACTGAAGCAAAACCATGTCTTCATTAGTTTCACACTACTGATGACTAACACCAAGTCTTCAGTCGTTTACAACAACTGATGACAAAACCATGTCTTCAGTCGTTTACAACAACTGATGACAAAACCATGGCTTCAGTAGTTTCACAACTACTGATGACTAACACCACGTCCTCAGTTGTTTCCAACATCTGAAAATCAAAACCATGGTTTTCAGTAGTTTTATAACTGCTGATGCCTAAAACCAAGACTTCAGTTGTTTTAACCTCTGAAGGTTAATACCACGTCATCAGTCGTTTAAAACTACTGATGATTAACACCAACCCTTCAGTTGTTTTATAACCCTCCCTATAAATACCTAATCTTACAGAGCTTCATCATCTCAAACCTAATGTTCAAAAACTCAAACCTTTCTCACATTAATGGCACCATGCAGCTTAAACCACGCCACAACTGTGTTGCCTACCTTACCAATCACCTTTCTTTCTGGACGAAGTTTGATACTGCCATTGATCTAATGGTCCATTCTCCATACAAACGGCCTTCCTTATCAATCCTACCATTTATGTCGAATCCCTAAATCAGTTCGGGACAAACGTCACCCTTACCACTTGGAGAATGACACCGAGTCTCTACAGTCGTTCGTCAACTCCCGTAAGGTGGTCATCACTCCGACAATCCTTCGCCAAACCCTACAACTGGCTTATGCTACCTTCCCCGCTGGATATTCTACGGGCATCACTGATCTATCCTTTGCCCAACATGGATATCAGGGTAACCTCAGCGCTTCTACCATCCTCAAGAAGCTTTCCATGACGCAGACACCTTATTTTTTCATATGGTGAATGTCTGTCTAGCCCCTAAGACTTCTTCTTGGGATCAAATGTCAACCAGGTGGCAGCAGGTATTCTTCTCTATCCTTGAGCAACAAAACTTAAATTTTTCTGAAATACTTTCTTGAACTTAAGGATATGGCCTCAAAACTATTGCTAACCGATGGATTTATATCCTCGGTTCATAATGGCCATTATAGAGAACCAGCTGAAAGCTGAGGGACTTGTTGGCCTTGGAGTCCCTGCCATGGCTGTATTGCCTGAGTATACTCCAGGCACAACTCAGCCCAGTCACTCAAACAGTTGCCAAGCTGCGAAACCCACGCAGCTGGAACCCACAGCCACCACCTCCAATCCAAAGTCCCCACCAAACCCAAACACAAGAAACCCAAAAGGCTGCTCAGGGAGTTGAGTCCCCTGAGGATGCCCCTGAACACAAACGCAGGATATATATACTGGCCATAACCCCCCTAGTAGATACACGTACTCACCCAACCTCAACCACTCAGGCTTCCTCTCAACAGGAGCCTGCAGCAACCACATTGGGGCACCTAACATCTAGGAACTAGCTACCTTCCTCATTTGAGGAGGTTGCCATTGAAACGCACCACTCTCCCCGGTTGCATACTGCCTTTCACACCATCTCCCACTCAACCGCCCCCAAAGTCCTACCATAATAGTTGCAAAGTGCTAACTCAGTTGCATTCCTCACCCCTCCCCAGATACCAATCAAAACTGGGATAGCCTCAACAATTGAGGGGAGGATCCAAATGCTTCTGATAACCCACAGCACAGGGTTACACTGTTCCATCTCCAAGTGTAGAAACGGAGATTCGAACATCTGGTGAGGCTGCCATTTCTCCTGCTTCAGCATATGATCAGGATGCAGTTGGTAACATCCATAAACCTCACCAGGCAACTGCCAATGAAGGACATAGTGCTGAGGCAGGAAGTCCCCAGTACCAACCAAGGGCACATGCTGATACTGATCTACACTCAGAGCATGTACATGCTGATTCTATCAGGAGGTCAGGTGATTCAGCAAACACTGATGATGACCTTGGCTTCTTCTATGATGTTTAACCCAAAATACCATCCTAGAGAATGAGGTAAGCAGACTCACGAGCTGATTGCTAAAATGTCTCAGGATCTAAGTCCATCTGCCCCAATCCACCAACAGATGGCACCTTCCTCTGAAGGTCTCTTATACACAGAGACCTCCAAAACACTCAACCACCTGCCTCTACTTCTGGCACTATCTCTCAGGGACAGAACACCCCTGAGCAAATAGCTGCTGTCCTTCAAAATCCTTACCTCCCATCACACTAATTATCACTGATATAGTGCTTAAACCCTTGATGAGAGGCTTCCCTCGTACCCACCCTTGCTGGATATCACTGATATAGTGCTTAAACCTTGATGAGAGGCTTCCTCGGTTATCCACCCTTGGCTGGAGGAAGTTGTGAGCAAACGGCTTTCTGACACTCAAACCCTTGCAACCAATGCAACCAAAAAGGGGGAGATTCAGTCAGTTAAAGCAAACGAAAGAGGATTGAAGATGGGAAAGGAAAGAAACGAGATAGAGGTGGCAAATGAGAAGGATTTGGGTGTAGAGACTGTGAAGGAGAAGGAAAGGAAGCTGAAATGGAGAAAGTGACTAAAGTACTAAGACTTTCATGTCACATACAAGAAAAGGAAGAGTGAAAAGAAGGAGAAGGAGTTGGAGAAAATGGTGAAGGAGGCTGATGCCCCAACACCGCCGATCAATGGATAACATCATTGATCAGCTGTTTAAGCAGGTCATGACACTGAAAAACTTGACTCAAAAATTAGAAGATTGGAGATTGATGAAATCCAAGCAAGATGGGCAAGTACAGTGTGTTGGAAAGGAAAGGCTGGAAATCATGATCAGTTCATAGCTAAGTATCTTGAAGATCATTGATTGAAATCAAGTCATGGTCCAGGGACCGCATCTTGGCAATACCACCAAGATCTTTCGACTGAAGTATATACCCAAAGGGCTGGTCATGAAGCCTTGAATGAAGCTGGTGCTGGGAGCAGGACTGAACTGGTCAAACAATCTAAAGCCTCACTTACATCCAAAATGCTAGAACAGCATGTCAAAATTCCCACACCAAACCACCACAACCACAACCCACTAAACCATTCCCTTACCACAAACCAATAGCCGATGATGTACCCCAAAAGAGGAAGAGAAGGGTTCTGAGGCTAGAAGAGGAAGAAGATAATGATGAAGATGAAGACAGGCTGCCAATCTCAGCAGTTTTTACAGTTGCCTAAGGCATAAAGTCACTCTCCAACAATTACTCCTGAATCTCAAAGGCAATTGTGAAAGTGAAGTTAGAAGAAGAAGAGCTTCACAAACAACATGATGAGGAACTGTTGAGAAGAGTCGACAAAGCATACACTGCCAAATCAACATCAATATGAAGAAACATGCTCAGAGATTATACACTCTCAGACATACCTTTCAATATCAAACAGAGAGAATGAGGATTGGCCTGATCCCAGGTGTCTCATAGGATTCAAAAGAAAAATATTCCACAGAGATACATTGGCCAATAAAGAAGATTGTAGATGAAGTGATCTCACTGGCCTTTGTAGTATCATGTTAGGATCAGTGATCTACGTTTGATTGATTAGAGAGTATTGCAGCAGAAATCAAACAATGAATTAGACAATTCACAAGAACACAATTGATATTCAACATAAAGTAAACGGTTATAGAGAGAGAATCTGCGAAAGATATTTCATTCAATATGCGCTTTCGTGGTAACAGAATGTCACACGTGCAATTAGGTCAAATCTTTGTATAGGAGATGTGACGTCTACTGATGTCATTGATAGTGACATCTAACAGAATTATTCAAACTACTGATAGTTAACACAACTACTGAAGATGTCAAAACAGCTGACATCTTCTTACAAAAATACTAAGTGTTAACTATCCTACAACTACTGAAAGAAACTACTGAAACTACAACGACTGAAGAACATGCTCTTCAGTCATTTTACAAGTACTGAAATACAAAAGAAACTACTGAAAGGAAACCATCACAACAACTGAAGAATGCTTCTTCAGCTGTTGTAACAAACTCTAAGGCTTCAGTACTTGTACTGAACTCAGCTGTTGTCATCAGCTGATGTCTTCAGCTGTTGTCTTTAGTCTTTGTACTTCAGCTGTGATCTTCAGTACTTTAGTCTTAGCTGTTGATCTTCAGCTTTGGTCTTCAGCAGTTGAAGTCTTCAGTACTTTAGTCTTCAGATTTTGAAGTCTTCAGTACTTTAGTCTTTAGATTTGAAGTCTTCAGTACTTTAGTCTTCAGCTGTGATCTTCAGACTTTGGTCTTCAGCTATTGAAGTCTTCAGTACTTTGTTCTTCAACTGTTGCTCTTCAGACTTTGTCAAACAGCTGATCAAGTCTTCAGCAGTTGTTGTAATGTCTGTGGGACATAGAGGTTTTTTGATCAGGCTCATTGGTTCTTTTGGTCCAACAAACTCCCCTGAACCAATGCAGCCAAAACCTCTAAACTTATTGAAGATGTCTCACTTTTATGGCAGAAAGATTGGTCTTTTTGTCTTCTAGATCAGCTACGAAGTGACCCTTGTAAGCACAGGCCTGGGAAGAAGTCTCAATGATCTGTTTGGCAAAAGATGAATGGGAACTCTGACTTGGGGAACTGGACACAGAGCTGTTACCCCATCCATGAGATCTACTTCCAAATATGAGTCTGTATGACTCCATGTATGGCCTCAAGGAAGGTTGTTGTTCCTCCATGGTAAGCTCTTCTGCTCCCCTTCAAAATGTGATTCTGGCCCATAATACTCAGATAGGTATTTACCTGCTTCCCATTTTTGAGTTCCACAGTTGTTATTAATCTATAAGCAAATTCATCTGGGTGATTACCCTCTAAGAACAAATGGAGCTCATTCTTTCTAACTTCCTCAAGCCTCCTATACACTAACCCCTTTGTCACCATT
The DNA here is from genome assembly GCA_025506515.1 of Flaveria trinervia. Taxonomy (NCBI): domain Eukaryota; kingdom Viridiplantae; phylum Streptophyta; class Magnoliopsida; order Asterales; family Asteraceae; genus Flaveria; species Flaveria trinervia. The sequence goes on from CM046453.1 coordinate 48,001,439, forward strand.
TTATTCCGAGCATCTTTTGTGGGGTCAGATTAGCTTTATAGGCTTTCTTGAAGTCATCTAGGATTTCCCAGGGTGATACTACAAAGACCAGTGAGATCACTTCATCTACAATCTCTTTACTTGGCCAATGTATCTTGTGGAATGTTTTTCTTTTAAGTCCTATGAGACACCCTGGGATCAGGCCAAATCCTCACTTCTCCTTTTGATATTAAAATGTATGTTTAGAGTGTATAACCTGAGAGCATGCTTCTTCATGTTGATGATTGAAATGTGGCAACATATGCTTTGTCAACTCTTCTCAACAGTTCCTCATCATGTTGTTTGTGAAGCTCTTCTTTTTCTAACTTCACTTTCACAGTTTGCCTTGAGACTCAGGAGTAAAGTGGAGGGTGACTTGTGGCCTTAGGCATTGTCTAATAGCTGGTTTGGCAACTATCTTCATCTTCATCATTATCTTCTTCATCTTTCTAGGCTCAGTACCCTTCTCTTCCTTTCTGGGGTACATCATCAGCTATTGGTTTTGAGGGAAAGGGAATTGGTTTGGTGGGTTGTGGTGTGGTGGTTTGGTGTGGGAATTTGACAGGCTGTTCTAGCATTTTCGATGTGAGTGTGCTTTAGAGGCTGATAGTTTAGTCCTACTCCAGCACTAGCTTCATTTAGGCTTCAATAACCAATCCTTTGGTATATACTTCAGACGAAAAGATCTTGGTGGGTATTGCCAAGATACTGTCCCTGGACCATGCCTTGATTTAATCAATGATCTACCAAGATACTTAGGATGACCTGATCATGATTCCCAGCCTTTCCCTTTCCAACACATATAACTAGCCCATCTAGCTTGGATTTCTCAATCTCCAATCTTCTGATTTCTGAGTCAAGTTGTTTTTCAATGTCATGACCTTGCCTAACAACTGATCAATGATAGTATCCATGAGGCTTTTGGGTTGGCATCGCCTTCTTCACCATGTCTCCAAGTCAGTCTCCTTTTCATTTTCCTTTCTTGTATGTGACATGAAAGTCTTTAGTATTCAGTCACTTTCTCATGTCCTGTTTGTTGGACCAAAAGAACCAATGAGCCAAGATCAGAAAATCTCTAAGTCCACATGGTATCACAACAACTGCTGAAAGCCTCATCAGTAGTTTGACAAGTGCTGAAGACTTCAACAGCTGAAGATCAAGTGCTGAAGACCTTAACAGCTGAAGAACCAAAGTGCTGAAGTACAACAGCTGAAGAACACAAGTGCTGAAGCTGAAAGACCAAAGTACTGAAGAACAACAGCTGAAGAGTTCACAAGTGCTGAAGATCAACAACTGATGTACAAAGTCTGAAGACAAAGACTGAAGACATCAGCTGATGATATCTACTGAAGTCATCAGCTGATGAAACGCCTGAAGGTCAAAGTCTGAAGACCAAGTACTGAAGCCTCAGTAGTTTGTCACAACTGCTGAAGAGTACTTCTTCAGTAGTTGTGATATCAGTAGTTTTATGTTTTTGTTTCAGTAGTTTTGTAAAACGACTGAAGAGCTTGTTCTTCAGTCGTTGTAGTTTCAGTAGTTTTATATTTTGTACTTAACTTGCTGATATGTTCTCAGTAGTTGTGAACATTTCAGTAGTTTGTTAAGATTTAGTTATTTCTGTATTGGATCTGCCAGTTGTCACTTTCCGTGATAACAGCAGTGACTGTTGCACTCTATATAAGGAGTGACAACCATTGTAATCATTGAGCGATATGAGCAATTGAATGGAATGATTGATTGATTTGATTAGAAATATTCTACATCTATAAACATTCCTAGAAATCAGAAATTCATATTCTCTCCCTATAACCGTATGCGATCTTAACGCTTACATATATGTTTGCTTGCTACAATTTGTCTAATTCGTGTGTGTATTCCGCTGCTTTATATTCTGATACATCAAACTTGTGATCACTGATCCTGTCAAATGGTATCAGAGCAGGTTAATCATTGATCGATCTAATAATTGATCATTGAAACTGCTATTCAAGATCCAAGTTTGATTGAATTAGCTTTTGTTTTTGCAAGAAACGGTTATAGAGATTGAATTTTCTGTATTTCTGCTCATTCATCCTGAGATCTTATTCTTGGTTCTCATTGAGTTTGTTGTGGTTGTCTAAAACTTTTTAAAACTTGAACTAAACTGTTTTTGAACTGAAAATGACCACTCCCTCCAATGATCCTCACAATACTGGTTCCTCAACCAAGCCTCCTATGCTGGTTAGGAATGAGTATAACATATGGCAAAGACGTATGCTCCATCACCTGTCTGTTAACAGCGCAGGGTGTTGGAACATCAGTGGTACATGGTCCACACAAGCCTATGGTGAATAACCCGGAAACCAATCAAATGGTTCCGAAGAGGAGGGAGCAATATCAGATGAGGATAAAAAGTTGCTTGAGATTGATGCAAAAGCCCATGGAATTCTGGCCATGGCTTTGCCCAATGAAATCTATTCTGGGCTAATGCATCATGAAACTGCCCATGACCTCTGGATTGCTTTGAAAGAACAATTTGGAGGAACAGATGAGGTCTTGGCAAATAATAGAGAAATTCTTGCCCAACAATATGAGATTCTCTCATAGAAAGGGTGAGACACTGACTCAACAATATGAGCGGTTTTCTTGTTTGATCTCTGAACTAAAAATGGTCAAACTTGAATACACCAATATTCAGATGAATAACAGATTTCTCAGATCACTGCCTGAGAGATGGGACACATATACTATTGTCCTACGCTCCAGTGCAAGTTTGGACAAACTATCTCTCACCCAACTCCATGGGAAATTGCTCACTTTTGAGAGAGAGATAGAACAGAAGAGAAAGCTGTCTTCATCTGGAAAGCTCACTGAAGACTTTATACAAGGCAACACTGCCTTGGTGGGTCATGAGTCAGAATATGCTGCATCTGAATGCCAGTATGATGAGCATATTAATTTCTCTTCGAGCACTTCTAATTCTGCATTTGTAAGTGTTGATGGTCAGTTTACTGGAGGTAATAATGACAATTTATGTTCATTATGGATGATCTCAAGGGGATTGCTGATGATGACTTAGAAGAGATGGATATTTTGAGCCAAATGGCCTTGATAAATATCAGATCTCAGAAGTTCTATAAAAGAACTGGAAGAAAATTCCCAGGACTCTCTGGCAAAACCAAAGTTGGTTTTGACAAGAGCAAGTTGAGGTGTCACAAATGCCAACGGCTTGGACACTTTGCAAGAGAGTGTAGATCAACTGGATCAAACTCTACTGCACCCTTTGTGACTTTTCCTGGCAACAGTCAACAAAACAGAGGGCATCCTGTCACATCTAGTCATCATCCTCAACAACAATCTCCGGCATATTTTGTTCCTCAGGGTCAAATGCCTTATCAGTACCCTTGTTATTACATGCCACAGTCAAGTCAAGTTCAAGTTCCTATGACACCACAACCTCATGCATTACCAGAACCTCAGCCTTCCCTATCTCATCAACAACCTTCATCTCAACAACACAGCTTCTTCACCCCAGGAGTTGTTGACTGGAGCAGTTTACCAGATGACTTGTCTGGTCATGATCAACTGTTCTCAGGTGCTGGTCAACATGGTGGTGACAGTCCCTTTGGGAATCTAGCTCTTATGGCTTTGGAGTCTGCTGATACTTCATCTTCCAATGCCTCTACACCTCAGGTATCACAGGTATCCTCTGAGGCAAAAGCCAAATTATGTTCTGAACAATGCATAGCAGCATTTGCTTCCATTAGAGAAGCAAATGTAGCTTTAATTAATAAGAACATTGAGCTAGAACAAGTAATTTCCAAAAAACAAAGCTGAGTTTGAGTTTGTGCTCAAAGATAAAAATGATGAGGTTTATAAACTGAATTGCAAAATAATTGATGATAAGGCTAGAGAAGATGTACTTTTAGAGAAGTACAAAGATCTCAAAGAAACCCTTGCAGTTACCCAGGTCGAGTGTGATAGATGGGTACAATCATGCAAAGGTTTTGAAATGCTTCTTAGTAAGCAATCTGCTTCAAATGTGAAGTTTGGAATTGGTTACAATCACACTGCTCCACCTACAGATTTTACCCCAAGAGCAGAGGTAGAATCTGATGGTGAGAGTGATAAACCAATCATCAAGTCATGTGATCTACCTTCTGATACAGCACAATCAGAAGTAGCAGTCAGTATCAAGTCCTCTTTGAACCTATCAGCTGATGTTGATGGTCCAAATGCTGACATTCACATGATCAATAAGTTGATCAACTCAGGAGTCAATCCTGAAGGTCCTGAAAGGACTGGAGAGCAGGATTCAACTCCTGAAGTTCAAACTTCAACTGCTGTCAGTACTGAAGAGAAGAAAACTGGCAGTAGAAAGAGTTTGAAGACTACTAAAGATGCTGTCAAGAAAGCAACCAATGCTTCCAAAGCATTGAAGAACAAGTCTTCTGTTGCTTCACCATCTTTAGTTGATGATCAACCTAAGATGAAGAAGAAACCATGTGAAGTATGTGGTTTGTTCAATCATCTTACAGATGATTGTTGGTACAAAAGAGGTTCCAAACTCAAACAAAAGGAAGAAATTAATGAGAAAATGGTAAAAATGAAAACTGAGTTTTTGAGACATTTGTATCAGCAACATCAAATCCTGTAACCCTTAAGTCCTTAAAGCAATCCAAAAAGGAAGGAGTTAAACAGGTGACAGCTGAGGGTGCTCAAAAGAAGAAGGTGCAACATAGGACCTTATCTAACTCCACTAGCAATGTGTCTGATGAGCTGAAAGCTTTATCACAAAATCAGACACAGCTGTGTGATGATGGTACAACATCTGTTGGTAGAGTTAACCAACTAGATTCTCCTATGTTGAAACCACAGAAAAGGAGGTCTAAGCCAAAGGACTCCTCTTCTGCACCATCTTCTTCCTCTCAAGCTGTTGTTACAAATAAACATGCTAGTTTACCATCTATTGATGAGACCAGGCCCCAAACCAAAAAGGTTTGGGTCTCTAAAACTAACTGATTGTTTATTATTGCAGGGTTCTTCAACATGCCAAAATAGCATCTGGTATGTAGACAGTGGGGGATCCATGCACATGACTGGGAACATCTCTCTTCTTCATGACTACTCTCAAGAAAGAAGGGATTTGTCTCTTTTGGCAATGATGCTAGGGGTTACATCATCGGTAAGGGCTTTGTCTCCAATGGAGAAATCAAATTTGATGATGTTAATCATGTGGAAAATCTCAAGTACAACCTCTTGAGTGTCAGTCAAATGTGTGATAAAGGCCATGTTGCCCTTTTCACAAGTCAAAACTGTAGGATTCTGTCCCAAAGTTTTGCCCTTGATTGACAAGGTGTTGGATGATCACACTCTCCTGAAAGCCAACAGGACAGGAAGAGTGTATGCCTTAGATCTCTCTAAGAAGATAGATCTCAAAGGTAATCCTTGCCTATTTTCCAAAGCCTCTTTTCAAGAATCTAAACTATGGCACAGGAGGCTTGGTCATGTTAATCTCAAAAACATGAATCAGCTTAGCCACAATAGTTTAGTCAGAGGCTTACCAATAAAGGAGTTCCACTGTGATGAAACTTGCACTGCTTGTTTAAAAGGAAAACAGCACAAGGTCTCATTTCCTCCTATTGAAGTGTCCAAGTCCACTGCCTGCTTGCAATTACTGCATATGGATCTATTTGGTCCTGTGAGAGTAATGAGCATGGCAAAGAAGAAATACTGTCTGGTAATTGTGGATGATTACTCCAGATTTGTATGGACTTTCTTTCTACATTCAAAGGAGGCTGCTCAGAAGATTATCCACTTTGTGCTGTACATTGAGAAGCAGTATTCCCTTCCAGTCAAGTGTATTAGGAGTGATAATGGAACTGAGTTCAGAAATCATACACTTGATGATTCTATCTCTCAAAGGGAATCAAAAGGCAGTTTAGCATTCCAAGGACTCCAGAACAAAATGGAGTAGTGGAGAGAAAGAACAGGACCCTCATTGAAGCTGCAAGGTCCATGCTGGCTGACTCAGGTTTGCCATTGACTTTTGGGCCGAAGCTGTCAACACAGCTTGTTATGTGCAAAATAGAGTTTTAGTAAATCAGAGGTTGATGAAGACTCCATATGAAGTTCTCCATCATTTGGCTCCACTGATTTCATTTTTCAAAGCATTTGGGTGTCCTGTTTTATTCTCAACACAAAGGATCAACTCCACAAATTTGATCCTAAGGTGGATGCAGGATACTTTGTTGGTTATTCATCTACTTGCAAAGCATACAGAGTCTTCAACTGCAGAACAAAGATGGTTGAAGAAACTCTACATGTTAAGTTTAATGAATCTCCAAAGGACAAGATTCCACAAAGTCCTGTGGAGTTATTTGATCTGGACATACTGCAATATGTTCCTTATCAAACTCCTGCTGTTGCTCCTGTCAACAGTTCACCACCTGGTGGTACTGCTGATGATGATGATTGCAGTACTCACCTCTTCAGGTTAGTGATCAGCTGCCTGATTCAACTAGACCTGATGTTCCTGTAGCGCCAGTAGCACCATCCACAACAAATGCTGATGAGATTTCTTCGAATTCAACTTCCTTTGAATTACCATCCCTGATTGGTTTCAGGAAATGATTCACCATCACCATCTGTTGCTGCTGAACCGACTACAAACACTTGCACAGATCTCATTGTGTATCAAGATCTGAAGAATCACCCCATGTCTCAAATCATTGGTGATATCACTGCTGGTGTCTCAACAAGAAGTCAATTGTCAAACTTCTGCTTCTATGCTCTCTTCATCAGTCAGCAAGAGCCAAAGAATTATCACATTGCTTTAAAGGACAATGGATGGGTTGATGCCATGCAGCTTGAGCTTCTTCAGTTCAAGAAACAGCAAGTGTGGGAACTGGTTCCTCTACCTCCAGGTAAGTGTGCAATAGGCACTAAATGGGTGTTTAGGAACAAACAAAGATGATGAAAATGGGTTATTGTTAAGAACAAGGCCAGACTGGTTGTTCAGGGGTTTGCACAAGAAGAAGGTATTGATTATGATGAAACCTTTGCCCCTGTAGCCAGACTGGAAGCAATTCGATGTTTTTAGCTTATGCTGCTTATCAAAAACTTAAAGTCTTTCAAATGGATGTCAAAAGTGCATTTTTGTATGGAAAGGTTAAAGAAGAGGTTTATGTATGTCAACCTCCAGGCTTTGAGGACAACAAACATCCTAATTGGGTGTATAAGCTTGATAAAGCTCTTTATGGGTTAAAACAAGCTCCCAGAGCCTGTATGAGACATTATCAAACTTTCTTCTGGAAAACAATTCACTAGAGGCTCCATAGACAAGACTATTTATTAAGAAAGCTGGGTAGCATAATCTACTTGTTCAAATTTATGTAGATGATATTATTTTTGCATCCTCTGATCCAAAGTTGTGTGATGCCTTTACAATGTTGATGCAACAGAAGTTTGAAATGAGTGCCATGGGAGAATTACAGTTCTTTCTGGGGTTGCAAATCAAACAAAAGGATGATGGAATTTTTATTCATCAATCCAAATATACAAAAGATCTTTTGCAAAAGTTTGATTTACAAAACTGTAAGCCCTGTTCTACTCCCATGAGCAGCACCACACAACTGGATTCAGATCAGAAAGGTAAAGTGGTTGATGAAACACTTTACAGATGTATGATTGGGTCCTTGATGTATTTAACAGCTTCTAGACCAGATATTATGTTTGCTACATGTGTTTGTGCTAGATTTCAGGCTGCACCTAAAGAGTCTCATCTGATTGCAGTCAAGAGGATCTTTAGATATCTGCAAGGCACTCCATCTCTAGGTTATGGTATCCTACCAGACATTTTGGTAAATTAGTTGCTTTTTCTGACAGTGACTATGCAGGGTGTAAGTTGACCAGGAAATCAACTTCTGGTGGATGTCAATTCCTAGGCAACTGCTTAATTTCTTGGCAGAGCAAGAAACAGACCTCAGTTGCTACATCCACTGCGGAAGCTGAGTACATTGCTGCTGCAAGCTGTACATCTCAGGTACTCTGGCTTCAAAACCAACTTTTGGATTATGGCATTACAGAGACTAAGACTCCATTATTAATGGATAGTGCTTCAGCTCTTTGCATTGTCAAAAATCCAGTCCAGCACTCTAGGACCAAACATATAGAGATCAGACATCATTTTATAAGGGATTGTTTTGAAAAAGGTCTGATTGATCCTAAGTTGTGCCTAGTGCTGATGAGCTTGCAGACATTTTTACTAAGCCTTTGGATAGTTCAACTTTCCAAAACCTGGTGTTAAGGCTTGGTATGCTGCAGCTAGAATAGGTGACAACTACTGATGATCTCAGTAATTCATATTGATGATCATGAGTGCCTGTCACATATAAGTACTCATGAGCTCTTTTAACCTCAGTACTTTTTATAACTACTGAAGGCTAAAAGTTCTCACAAGTACTGAAGTACTTCATCTGCTCTAAACTACTGAAGTAGTTACAACTACTGATGTAGTCATAACTACTGAAATCAGTAAAAACAGATAAGTACTGATGTCCTATGAAACAACTGAAATCAGCCTAAAAAACTGATGAATGTGTTGAGGATAGTTTGAAACAGCTGAAAAGCTAAGAATTGACGAAAACAGCTGAAGAGAACTTTCCCTTCAGTCGTTTGTACCACTGCTGTTTCATTTTAAACAACTGAAGCATAACCACGTCTTCAGCATTTTATAACTAGATGACCAATACCAAGTCTTCAGTTGTTTACAACAGCTGATGACAAAACCACTGTCTTCAGTAGTTTCATAACTACTGATGACAAACACCATGTCCTCAGTTGTTTCAATCACCTGAAGTCAAAACCACGGTCTTCAGTAGTTTTCTAAACTACTGATGCCTAACACCGCGACTTCAGCTGTTTCAAACGTCTGAAAGGATAATACCATGTCAACGGTCGTTTAAAACTACTGATGACTAACACCACATCCTTCAGTCGTTTCCTCACCCGTACCCTATAAATACCCTTAACCTGAGCTCTCCATGCATCATCTTCTTCAAACCTAACGTTCCTCTCCAAACACTTCCATGGCGTCTATGCAATTAAACCGCGACACACTGTGTTGCCTACCTCACAAAATCGCCGATCTGGACTAAGTTCGATACTGCTATCGATCTTATGGTTCAGTCCCAATACAACAAGGCATTCCTTCTGAACCCCGTTTTACATGCCGAATCCTTGAACCAATTTGGATGAACATTACTGTTACAACTGAGGAGAGCCACACACAATCCCTCCGGTCAGTCGTCAACAACAAAGAAGTAGTGATTACTCCTGCAACAATCCGTAAAATTCTTCAACTGAGTGATGCTACCTCTCCTGCTGGATATCGAAGGGCACCCTAGATCTATCATTTGCTCAGCATGGATATCAAGGTGATCTCAGTGCCACCACCATCATGAAGAAACATTTTAATGATGCTGAGCGCCTGATCTTCATATGGTCAATGTATGTTTGGCCCCTAAGACATCGTCTTGGGATCAAATGTCCACCAAATGGCAGCAGGTATTGTATTCTATCCTTGAGCAACAACCACTGAATTTTCAGAATTAATATTTTCAGAGCTCAAAGATATGGCTCTAAAACTAACTGCCAACCGTTGGATACTCTATCCACGGTTCATATGGCCATTATAATAGACCAGCTTAATGCTGAGGGACTTGTTGGCTTGGGAGTCCCTGCTACGGCTGTTTTGCCAGAAGTATACTCCCGGCACAACTCTGACCGGACACTCAAACTGGCTGCCAAGCTGCGAAAACCCACGCAGCTGGAACCCACAGTCACCACCTCCAAATCCAATGTCCCCACCAAACCACCAAAAAAGAAACCCAAAATGGCTACTCAGGGAATTGAGTCCCCTGAGGATGCTCCTGCACAACAAACGCAGGATATATCCACTAGTCCAAACCCCCTAGTGGATACCATGACTCCTCCAGCCACAGCGCTCAGACTTCCTCTCAACAGGAGCCTGCAGCAACCCAAGGGGCACCTACTTATCTGGGATCTTCTCACTTGAGGAGATTGCCATTGAAGAGCACCATCCACCCCAGGTGCACACTGCTTCTACCTTCTTACCCCAAACAACCGCCCCTCACAGCCCAACTTTAATAGTTGCTCAAGTGCTGACTCAATTGCACTCCTCACCCCCTCCCCAGAAACCACTTATTACTGGGAATACCTCTACAATTGAGGGGGAGGAACACAGTGCACCTGAGAGCCCACAGCACAGGGGTTTCCCAATCTATCTCCTGGTGTAGAGAAGGAGCTTAGAATATCTAGTGAGGCTGCCACCTCCTCTGACTCAGCACATGACCAGAGTGAGGCTGGTAACATTGCTAAGACCTCCCTAGAGGCAACAGCTGATGATGGACATTGTCCTGAGGCTGGAAGTCCCCAGTACCAAGCACAAGGGGCACATGCACCAACTGGTCTACACCCAGCGCATGTAAATCCTGCTCTAAGCAGGGGGTCAGGTGATTCAGTATCAACTGATGATGACCTGAGCTTCTTCTTCGATGTAGTTGCTCAAAACACCATTCTAGAGGATGAGGTTAGCAGACTCAAAGAGCTGCTGGCCAAGATGTCTCAGGATGCAAGTCCATCTGCCATCCTCATACACCCACAGATGGCACCTTCCCTTGAAGGTTTCCCAAACACAGAGCCACCCCAAAATCTACCACCCGCCTCTGCTTCAGGCCCTACTTCTCAGGACAGAACCCTCCTGAGCAAATAGGTGCTATCCTCCGAAACTCCCTCCCTCTCATCACCCCCATAATCACTGATATAGTGATCAAAGCCCTTGATGAGAGGCTTTCCTCAACATTACAGCCCCTAGTTGATGCTGCTGTCCACAAGACTCTTTCTGCGGTACCGACCCCTCCCTCCAATGCAACCAAAAAGGGGGAGAGTACTGCAGTGAAAGATAGAAAGAGGAAGAGATCTGAGGAAGAGGAGAAACAAAGAAAAGCAAACTCTGCTCACGTACAAGCGAAAGAGAAGTGCTGATGATCATACTGCTGAAGAAAAATCCTTGGAGGAGCTGGTCAAAGAAGCTGACACACACACAGCCGCTCCATGGATAAAATAATTGACCACTATTCAGGCAGGGGTTTGACACAGCCACACTGGACAGTGAGATCAGAAGGTTAGAGGTACAAGAGATACAAACCCGATGGGCAGGGTACGATGCTCTTGAGAAAGAGAGGTTGGAAATAATGATCCGATTTATTGCAAAATACTTGGGAAGATCATTAATGGAGATCCGCGCATGGTCCAGGGACAGCATTCTGGCTATAGCCACCAGAATCTGTCTGTCTGAGCAATTCAACAAAGGGATCATTGTGGAAGCCCTTGATGAGGCTGGGGCTGGCAAAAGGTTAGAGATGGCTAAACTTACAAAAGCAAAATTAACTACAAGGATGCTAGATCAACCTTCCCTTCCACCCACTCAAAAACAGACCTATCCCTCAAATCTCCCAACCAACTCTAAGCCAAAATCCAAACATCCTCTCTCTTCAAACCAATCCCTTCACCAACCCAACCATCATCCAGTGATGTACCCCGTAGAAGGAGAAGGGTGCTGAGGATGGAAGAGAGCAGAAGAAGAGGATGAAGATGATAGTCTGCCACTCTCTGCTGTTCTGAAGCTACCAAAGCCCCAGAGTCAATCCATGATCACACCTGACTCTCAAAGGGAAATGGTCAGAGTCAAGATAGAAGAAGAAGAACAGCAGAAACAGCACGATGAGCAACTGTTGAAGATGGTTGACAAGGAATTCCTCAGTCATCATCTATTCAAGCCATGAAAGGGCATGCTCAAAGGCTGTACACTCTCAGACACACCTTTCAGTATCAGAAGGAGAGAGTGAGAGTATGGCCAGACCCCAGGGTGAGTTCTAGAATCCATAAAAGAACTATCCCACACAGATACACGGCCAAGTACGAAAAACAATAGAATCTACCATCATGTTGGCCGTTGTAGTCTCACCTTGGGAAATCATTGATGAATTCAAGAAAGCTCACCAAGCAAAGAAGACACCTCAAGCCTTACTAGAAAACAAGATGATTAAGAAGGGGTTGTTATACAAAAAGCTTGAAGACATCCAAAAGAATGAGCTCCAGTTACTCCTTGAAGGCAACCATCCGGATGAATTTGTATACAGGGAGGTAACTACGGTGGAGTTGAAAAATGGCAGGACCATGAAGTACTTATCAGAGTACTATGGTCCAGAGTTCTTCTTCGAAGGAGGAGCTGAAGAACTCTCTCAAGAGGAACAAATTGTTCTCCTTGAGGCCTATGTCCGTGAGTCATACAGACTCATTATGGGGAAGTGAATCTCATGAATGGGATAACAACTCTGTGTCCAGTTCCCCAAAACAGAGTTCCCATTCATACTCTGCCAAACAAATATTTGAGGTTCTTCCCAGGCCGGAGCGTACATGGGTCATCTTCTCTACTGATCAAGAAGGAAAAAGACCAACATTTTTCCCTCAATAAGTGGGAGTTTAAATAAGTTAGAGGTTTTGGCTGCATTGGTTCAGGGGGAGTTTGTTGGACCAAAAGAACCAATGAGCCAAGATCAGAAAATCTCTAAGTCCCACATGGTATCACAACAACTGCTGAAAGCCTCATCAGTAGTTTGACAAGTGCTGAAGACTTCAACAGCTGAAGATCAAGTGCTGAAGACCTTAACAGCTGAAGAACCAAAGTGCTGAAGTACAACAGCTGAAGAACACAAGTGCTGAAGCTGAAAGACCAAAGTACTGAAGAACAACAGCTGAAGAGTTCACAAGTGCTGAAGATCAACAACTGATGTACAAAGTCTGAAGACAAAGACTGAAGACATCAGCTGATGATATCTACTGAAGTCATCAGCTGATGAAACGCCTGAAGGTCAAAGTCTGAAGACCAAGCACTGAAGCCTCAGTAGTTGTCACAACTGCTGAAGAGTACTTCTTCAGTAGTTGTGATATCAGTAGTTTTATGTTTTATGTTTCAGTAGTTTTGTAAAACGACTGAAGAGCTTGTTCTTCAGTCGTTGTAGTTTCAGTAGTTTTATATTTTTTACTTGACTGCTGATATGTTCTCAGTAGTTGTGAACATTTCAGTAGTTTGTTAAGATTTAGTTATTTCTGTATTAGATCTGCCAGTTGTCACTTTCCGTGATAACAGCAGTGACTGTTGCACTCTATATAAGGAGTGACAACCCATTGTAATCATTGAGCGATATGAGCAATTGAATGGAATGATTGATTGATTTGATTAGAAATATTCTACATCTATAAACATTCCTAGAAATCAGAAATTCATATTCTCTCCCTATAACCGTATGCGATCTTAACGCTTACATATATTGTTTGCTTGCTACAATTTGTCTAATTCGTGTGTGTATTCCGCTGCTTTATATTCTGATACATCAAACTTGTGATCACTGATCCTGTCACAGTTTCCTTCTCCTTCTCCTTCTCAGTCTCTTTCCTATCTGCAATCCTCTTTCTTTTTGCTTTCACTGACTGAATCTCCCCCTTTTTGGTTGCATTGGTTGCAAGGGTTTGATTGTCAGAAAGCCTTTTGCTCACAACATCCTCTATCAAGGGTTGTAACTGAGGGAAGCCTCTCATCAAGGGTTTTAAACACTATATCAGTTATAATTGGTGTGATGAGTGGTAAGGAATGGTGAAAGATAACAGCTATTTGCTCAGGGGGTTCTGTCCCTGAGAAAAGTGCCAGAAGCATAGGCAGGTGGCTGAGTGTTTTGGAGTGGCTCTATGTATGGGAGACCTTTAGAGGAAGATGCCATCTGTGGGGTTTGAGGGGTAGACGGTCTTTGATCCTGAGGAATTTTGGCAAGCAGCTCTTTGAGTCTACTCACCTTCCTCTAGGATGGTGTTTTGGGCTAAAACATCATAAAAGAAGCCCAGGTCATCATCAATGTTTATGGAATCACTTGACCTCCTGATAAAATCAGGATGAACATGCTTTGACTGTAGATCAGTAGTAGCATGTGCTCCTTGGTCATGGTACTGGGGACTTCCTGCCTCAGGACCATGTCCTTCATCAGCAGTTGCCTCTGGTGAGGTCTTATGATGTTACCAACTTCAGCGCTGATCATATGCTGAAGCAGGAGAAGTGGCAGCCTCACCAGAAGTTCCAATCTCCTTGTCTACACTTGGAGATGGAACATTGTAACCCATGTGTTGTGGGTTGTCAGAAGCACTTTGGTCCTCCCCCTCAATGGTTGAGGTATGCCCAGTTGTAATTGGTTTCTGGGGAGGGGGTGAGGAGTGCAACTGACTCAGCACATGTGCAACAATAAGTGTAGGACTTGGAGGGGCGGCTGCATGTAGAGATTGGGTAGAAGCAGATTGTACCCGGGGTGAGTGGTGCGCTTTAATGGTAACCCTCTCAATGGAGATAGGTTCCAGCAATGTGGGATCCCCATATTGGTTACAACAGGATCCTGTTGAGAGGATACCTGTGCGGCTTTGGCAGGTTGAGTCTTTGACATAACTGGGGGGTTAAAACCAGTATGTGTGTCCTGTGTTTGTGGTATAGGGGCATCCTCAAGGGACTCATCTCCCTGAGTAGCCTTTATTGGCTTTCTCGATTTTGGTTTGGTGGGGACTTTGGATTTGGAGGTGGTGGTTGTGGGTTCCAGCTGCGTGGGTTTTCACAGCTTGGCAGCCTGTTTGAGTGATTGGTCTTAGTTGTGCCTGGAGTATATCCATCGGTTAGCAATAGGTTTTGAGGCCATATCCTTAAGTTCAAGAAATATTATTTCAGAAAAATTTAAGTTTTGTTGCTCAAGGATAGAGAATAATACCTGTTGCCACCTGGTCGACATTTGATCCCAAGAAGAAGTAAGCTAAGCATACATTCACCATATGAAAAATAAGGCGTTCTGCATCATGGAAATGTTTCTTCAGGATGGCAGAGGTGCTGAGGTTACCCTGGTATCCATGGTGGGCAAAGGATAGATCAGTGGTGCCCTTTGGATACCCAGCGGGGAAAGTGGCATCATCCAGTTTAGGGTTGGCAAAGGATTGCGGAGTGATGACCACCTGTTGGTTGTTGACGAACGACTGGAGAGAGTCGGTGTTATTCTCCCCAGTGATGAGGGTGACGTTCGTCCAGAACTGATGGATGGATTCGGCATGAATGGTATGATTTAGAAGGAGAGCCGTTTTGTAGGGAGAATGGACCATTAGATCAATGGCATTATCAACTTTGTCCAGAATGGTGATTTGGTAAGGTAGGCAACACAGTTGTGTCGTGGTTTAAGCTTCATGGTCGCCATTAATGTGAGAAAATTTGGAGGTTTTGAATGTTAGGTTTGGAGAAAATGAAGCTCTGTAAGATTGGGTATTTATAGGGTAAAGGTTAGAAAACAACTGAAGGGTCAGAGGTTGAAACAACTGAAGTCGTGGTTTTAGGCATCAACAATTATAAAACTACTGAAAACCATGGTTTTGGCTTCAGATGTTTGAAAACAACTGAAGACTTGGTTTTAGTCATCAGTAGTTGTGAAACTACTAAAAACCTTGGTTTTGTCTTCAGGTGTTGTAAACAACTGATAACTTGGTTTTAGTCATCAGTAGTGGTAAAACTACTGAAGACATGGGTTTGTCATCAGTTGTTGTAAACAGCTGAGGACTTGGTGGTAGTCATCAGTAGTTGTGAAACTACTGAGGACATGGTTTTGTCATCAGCTATTTAGGGTGAAACAACAATTGTAGAAAATAACTGAAGAGAAAATTCTCATCAGTAGTTTGTGTCAATTCATAGCCTTTCAGCTGTTTCGTACTGTCCTCAACACTTACTCATCAGTCTTTTTGTTGTTTTCAGTTGTTTCGTAGGACATCAGTACTGAGCTGTGTTTACTGATATCAGTAGTTATAACTACATCAGTAGTTATAACTTGATCAGTTGTTTTAACAGAATCAGTACTATATGTGATATGGTAACTAATGATCATCAGTACTTAGTTACTAAGATCATCAGTAGTTATCACTTATTCTAGCTACAGTATACCAAGCCTTAACACTAGGTTTTGGAAAGTTGAACTATCCAAAGGCTTAGTAAAAATGCCTGCAAGGTCATCAGCACTAGGCACAAACTTTGGATCAATCAGCCCTTTTTCAAAACAATCCCTAATAAAATGATGTCTGATCTCTATATGTTTGGTCCTAGAGTGCTGGACTGGATTTTTGACAATGCACAGAGCTGAAGCACTATCCATTAATAATGGAGTCTTAGTCTCTGTAATGCCATAATCCAAAAGTTGGTTCTGAAGCCAGAGTACCTGAGAGTACAACTTGCAGCTGCAATGTACTCTGCTTCAGCAGTGGATGTAGCAACAGATGTTGTTTCTTACTTGCCAAGAAATCAAACAGTTGCCTAGGAATTGACATCCACCAGAGGTTGACTTTCTAGTTAACTTACACCCTGCATAGTCACTATCAGAGAAAGCAACTAATTTGCATGAGTGTCTAGTGGAATACCATAAACCTAGAGATTGTGTACCTTGCAAATATCTAAGATCCTCTTGACTTCAATCAAATGAGACTCTTTAGGAGCAGCCTGAAATCTAGCACAAACACAAGTTGCAAACATGATATCTGGTCTAGAAGCTATTAAGTACATCAAGGACTCAATCATACATGTGTAAAGTGTTTCATCAACAGCTTTACCTTTCTGATCTGCATCCAGTTGTGTGGTGTTGCACATGGGAGTAGAACAAGGCTTACAATTTTGTAAATCAAACTTATTCAAAAGATCTTTTGTATATTTTGACTGATGAATAAAGATTCCACCATCCTTTTGTTTGATTTGCAAGCCTAGAAAGAAATGTAATTCTCCGATGGCACTCATTTCAAACCTTTGTTTCATTAAACATGTAAAATCATCACACAACTGGGGATCAGAGGATGCAAAAATAATATCATCAACATAAATTTGAACAAGTAGCTATGTTGATCCACCTTCATAATAAACAAAGTTTATCTATGGAGCCTATAGTGAAATTATTTTTAAGAAGAAAAATTGAAAGTGTTTCATACCAGGCTCTAGGAGCTTGCTTCAACCCATACAAAGCCTTATCAAGTTTATACACCCAATCAGGATGTTATTATCCTCACAACCTGGTGGTTGACACACATAAACCTCTTCTTTTATTTTACCATATAAAAAGAAACTTTTGACATCCATTTGAAAAACTCTAAGATTGTGGAATGCAGCATAGGCTAAGAACAATCTAATTGCCTCTAGTCTGTGTACAGGGGCGAAGGTTTCATCATAATCAATACCTTCTTCTTGTGAAAACCCTTGTACAACCAGTCTAGCTTTGTTCTTAACAATAAGCCCATTTTCATCAGTTTTATTCCTAAACCCCATTTAGTGCCTATTGCACACTTTCCTGGGGGTAGAGAACCAGTTCCCACACTTGCTGTTTCTTGAACTGAAGTAGCTCAAGCTGCATGGCTTCAACCCATCCATTGTCTCTCAAAGCAACATGATAGTTCTTTGGTTCTAGCTGACTGATGAAGAGAGCATAGAAACAGAAGTTAGACAATTGACTTCTTGTTGAAACTCCAGCATTGATATCACCAATGATTTGAGACATTGGTGATTCTTTAGCTCCTGATAAACAATGAGATCTGTGCAAGTGTTTGTAGAACCTTCAACAGCAGCAGATGGTGATGCAGACTCTTGATACCAAGAATTAGATGGTAGATCAAAAGATGTAGAGGAATCAAATATCGCATCAGCATTTGTTGTGGATGGAACTGCTGAAGCTACAGGAACATCAAGTTTAGCAAACTCAGGCAGTGATCACTAAACTTGAATAGGTGAGTATTGATATTATCATCATCATCAATACCATCAGGTGGAAGACATGCTGCAGAAGATGATTTATCCACATGATCTACAACACCTAAAGGTTGATAAGGAACATATTGCAGTATGTCGAGATCAAACAACTCCACAGGGTTTTGTGGAATCTTGTCCTTTGGAATTCATTAAACTTCACATGCAGAGTCTCTTCAACTATCTTTATGCTGCAGTTGAAGACTTTGTATGCCTTGCAAGTAGATGAATAACCAACAAAATACCCTGCATCCACCTTAGGATCAAATTTGTGGAGTTGATCCTTGTATTGAGAATGAAACAGGGACACCTAAAGGCTCTGAAAAATGAAATTAGAGGAGCCAAGTGATGTAGAACTTCATATGGAGTCTTCATCAACCTCTGATTTACTAAGGCTCTATTCTGCACATAGCAAGCTGTATTAACAGCTTCAGCCCAAAAGGTCAGTGGCAAACCAGAGTCAGCCAACATAGACCTTGCAGCTTCAATTAGGGTCCTGTTCTTTCTCTCCACTACTCCATTTTGTTTTGTAGTTCTTGGGATGCTAAACTGCCTTTTGATTCCCTTTGAAAGATAAAAATCAATCAAGTGTATGGTTTTTGAATTCAGTTCCATTGTCACTCCTTATACTTTGACTGATAGAGAATACTGCTTCTCACATACAACACAAAGTTTATAATCTTCTGAGCAACCTCATCCTTCGAATGCAGAAAGAAAGTCCATACAAATCTGGAGTAATCATCCACAATTACCAGACGTATTCTTCTTTGCCATGCTCATCACTCTCACAGGACCAAATAGATCCATGTGCAGTAACTACAAGCAGGCAGTCGACTTAGGTTCTTCAATAGGAGGGAATGAGACTTTGTGTTGTTTTCCTTTTAAACAAGCAGTACAAGTTTCATCACAGTGGAACTCCTTTATTGGCAAACCTCTCACTAAATATCGTGGATCAGCTGATTCATGTTCTTGATATTAACATGACCCAGCCTTCTATGCATGCTCATCACTCTCACAGGACCAAATAGATCCATGTGCAGTAACTACAAGCAGGCAGTCGCTTAGGTTCTTCAATAGGAGGGATGAGACTTTGTGTTGTTTTCCTTTTAAACAAGCAGTACAAGTTTCATCACAGTGGAACTCCTTTATTGGCAAACCTCTCACTAAAATCGTGGATCAGCTGATTCATGTTTTGATATTAACATGACCCAGCCTTCTATCCATAGTTTAGATTCCTGAGGAGAGGCTTTGAAAATAGGCAAGGATGGCCTTTGAGGGCTATTTTCTTGGAAAGATCTAAGGCATACACTCTTCCTGTCCTGTTGGCCCTCAGGAGAGTGTGATAATCCAACACCTTATGAATCAATTTAGAACTTTGGATGACAGAATCCTGCAGTTCTGACTGGTGAAAAGAGCAACATGACCTTTATCACACATTTGACTGACATTCAAGAGATTGTATTTGAGATTTCCACATGATTAACATCATCAAACTTTATTTCCCCATTGGAGACAAAGCCTTTGCCAATGATGTAACCCTTAGCATCATTGCCAAAAGAAACAAACCCCTTCTTTCCTTGAGAGTAGTCATGAAGAAGAGCTGTTCCCTGTCATATGCATAGATCCCCCACTGTCTACATACCCGATGCTACTTTGGCATGCTGAAGAACCCTGCAATCATAGACAATTAGTTAGTTTTTGAGACCCAAACCTTTTTGGTTTTGGGTCTATTCACATCAACAGATTGTAAACTAATAGATTTGCTATGAATAACAGCCTGGGGGATGGAGATGGTGAAGAAGAAGAATCCTTTGGTATGGATTTTCTTCTTTGTGGTTTCAACACAGGAGCATCTAATTGGTTGACTCTCCCCAATAGATGTTGAACCATCATAACAAGTTATGTCTGATTCTGTGATAAAGCCTTCAGCTCATCAGACACATTAGTGCTTGAGATTGATGGATTCCTGTGTTGTACCATTTCCCTTTGAGCAACCTCAGCTGTTGCCTGATTAACCCCTTGCTTTTTGATTTTTTTTGGATTTAGGGTCACAGGTTTTGATGTTGCTGGTACAAATTTGGTTTCAAACTCAGTTTTCATTTTATCCATTTGCTTTTTAATGTTCTCATTATGTTTGAGTTTGGAGCCCTTTTATACCAGCAATCATCAGTAGATGATTGAATAAGCCACATATTTCACATGGCTTTTTCTTCATCCTAAGTTGATCATCTGCTGAAGAAGACGAAACTACTGAAGACTTATTCTTCAACAGTTGCTATCAGTACTAGCAGTTTTCTTCTCTTTAGTACATGCTTTCTTGATATCTTCTTTAGTAGTTTTCCCACCCTTTCTACTTGCAGTTTTCTTCCCTTTAGTACATGCAGTAGTTTGGGTTTGTTCTCCAGGTGTTAGACATGCTCTTTGGTACTTTCAATACTTTGTGAAATACCACCTGGAGTGATCAACTTTTTGATCATGTGAGTGTCAGCATTTGAACCATCAACATCAGCTGATAGGTTCTGAGAGGAATTAATGCTGACTTCAACCTCTGATGGTGTTGTATTAGATAGTAGATCACATGATGAAAAGGATTGGTTATTGCTTTCTCCATCAGATTTTACCTTTGCTCTGGGAGTAAATCTGTAGGAGGAGCAGTGTGATTATAACCAATGCCAAACTTCACATTGAAGCAGACTTCTTACTAAGAAGCATTTCAAAACCCTTGCATATGTACCCATCGATCACACTCTACCTGGGTAGTTGCAAGTGTTTCTTTGAGGTCTCTGTACTTCTCTAGAAGTACTCTTCCCTAGCCTTATCATCAGTGATTGGCATTTAAGGTTGTAAATCTCATCATTCTTATCATTAAGCACAGACTCAAATTAGCTTTTCTTTTGGAATTATTTGTTCTAGCTCAATGTTCTTATTAATTAAAGCTACATTTGCTTCTCTAATAGATGCAAATGCAGCTATGCATGTTTCAGAACATAGCTTGGCTTTGGCCTCAGAGGATACCTGTGATACCTGTGGTGTGGAGGCATTAGAGGATGAGGTATCAGCAGACTCCAGAGCCATAAGAGAAAGGTTTCCAAAAGGACTGTCACCACCTATGTTGGCCAGCACCAGAAACAGTTGTTCATGACCAGACATATCATCTGGTAACTGCTGCAGTCAACAACTCCTGGGGTGAAAAAGCTATATTGTTGAGGTTGAGATTGTTGATGAGATTAGGAAGGTTGAGGTTCAGGTAATGCTTGTCGTTTTTGTGCCATAGGAGCTTGAACCGGATTTGGCTGAGGCATGTAATAGCAGGGATATGGATATGACATTGGACCCTGAGGGACAAAGTATGCAGGAGATATAAGGTGTGAATGATGACCAGAACTTGCAGGATGTTGCCCTCTGTTTTGCAGACTAGTGCTTGGAAAAGTCACAAAGGGTGAGAGGAGTTAGATCCAGTTGATCTACACTCTCTTGCAAAGTGTCCAAGCCTTTGGCATTTGTGACACCTCAACTTACTCTTGTCAAAACCAACTTTGTTTTTGCCAGAGAGTCCAGGAAATTTCCTACCAGTTCTCTTGTAGAACTTTTGAGATCTGATATTAACTAAAGGCCATTTGGCCTAGAATATCCATCTCTTCTAAATCATCATTAGCAATACCCTTCAGATCATCCATGATGAAGCATAAATTGTCACTATTACCGCTTGATTGACTATCAACACCAACAAATGCATGATCAGAACTGTTTGAAGAGAAATCTATATGCTCATCATAATTGCTTTCAGATGCAGCATATTCTGACTCATGACCAACCAAGGCAGTGTTCCCTGGTACAAAGTCATCAGTGAGCTTTCCTGATGATGCCAGTTTCCTTTCTGCTCTATCTCTCTCTCGAATGTAAGCAGTTTCCGATGAAGTTGGGTGAGAGATAGGCTATCCAGATTTGCACTGGAGCGTAGGACAATATTGTATGTGTCCTATCTATCAGGCAGTGATCTGAGGAATCTGTTATTCATCTGGCTATTGGTGTATTCCTGTTGACCATTTTCAGCTCAGAGATCAAACAGAAAACGCTCAAACTGTTGAGTTAGTGTCTCACCCTTTCTATGAGAGAATGTCTCATATTGTTGGGCAAGGATTTCTCTGTTGTTGCTAAACTACATCTGTTCCACCGAATTGTTCCTTCAGTGCATTCCAGAGGTCATGAGCAGTTTCATGATGCATAAGCCCTGAATAGATTTCATTAGGCAAAGCCATGGCCAGAATACCATGCGCTTTAGCATCAATCTCAAACAGTTTCCGATCCTCATCTGAGTATTGTTCCTTCTTCTTCGGAACCATTTGGTTTTTTCCGGATTGTTCACCATAGGCTTGTGTGGACCATGTACCACAGATGTCCAACAACCTGAACTGTTAACAGACAGGTGATGAAGCATCCTTCGTTGCCATATGTTATACTCAGTCCTAACCAGCATCGGAGGCTTGGTTGAGGAACCGGTATTGTGAGGGTCATTAGAAGGAGTAGTCATTCTCAGATTCAACCAAATTCAATTAAGCTTTAGCAGATTTAGAATAAAAACACAACAAACCAATTGAACCAAGAGAGAGCTCAAGTGAACAAACGAAAACAACAGAAATTCAATAATCTATAACGAATTCTTGCAAATATGCTAATTCAATCAAACATAGATATCGAATAGCAGTTTCAATGATCAATTGTTAGATAGATCAATGATTAACCTGCTCTGATACCATTTGTTAGGATCAGTGATCTACGTTTGATTGATTAGAGAGTATTATAGCGGAAATCAAACAATGAATTAGACAATTCACAAGAACACAATTGATATTCAATAAAAATTAAAGGTTATAGAGAGAGAGAATTCTGCGAAAGATATTTCATTCAATATGGGCTTTCGTGGTAACAGAATGTCACACGTACAATTAGGTCAACATCTCTTATATAGGAGATGTGACGTCTGCTGATGTCACTTGATAGTGACATCTAACAGAATTATTCAAACTACTAATAGTTAACACAACTACTGAAGATGTCAAAACAGCTGACATCTTCTTACAAAAATACTAAGTGTTAACTATCCTTACAACTACTGAAAAGAAACTACTGAAACTACAACGACTGAAGAACATGCTCTTCAGTCTTTTTACAAGTACTAAAATACAAAAGAAAACTACTGAAAGGAAACCATCACAACAACTGAAGAATGCTTCTTCAGCTGTTGTAACAAACTCTGAAGGCTTCAGTACTTGTACTTGAACTTCAGCTATTGTCATCAGCTGATGTCTTCAGCTGTTGTCTTTAGTCTTTGTACTTCAGCTGTTGATCTTTAGTACTTTAGTCTTCAGCTGTTGATCTTCAGACTTTGGTCTTCAGCTATTGAAGTCTTTAGTACTTTAGTCTTCAGATTTTGAAGTCTTCAGTACTTTAGTCTTCAGCTGTTGATCTTCAGACTTTGGTCTTCAGCTATTGAAGTCTTTAGTACTTTGTTCTTCAGCTGTTGCTCTTCAGACTTTGTCAAGCAGCTGATCAAGTCTTCAGCAGTTGTTATGATGTCTGTGGGACTTAGAGGTTTTTCTGATCAGGCTCGTTGGTTCTTTTGGTCCAACATATCACCTTGGGAGATCCTAGATGACTTCAAGAAGGCCTATAAAACTAAACTGACCCCACAAAAGATGCTGGAGAATAAAGTGGTGAAAAAGAGGTTAGTGTATAGGAGGCTTGAGGAAGTTAGAAAGAATGAGCTCCAGTTGTTCTTAGAGGGTATTCACCCAGATGAATTTGCATATAGAAACATAACAACTGTGGAGCTAAAAAATGGGAAGCAGGTCAAATACCTCTCTGAGTACTATGGGCCAGAGTCACTCTTTGAAGGAGAAGCAGAAGAGCTTACCATGGAGGAACAAATAACCTTCCTTGAGGCCTATACAAGGGAGTCTTACAGACTCATAGTTGGGAAGTACGTCTCATGGATGAGGTAACATCTCTGTTTCCAGTTCCCCAAGACAGAGTTCCCATCCATCCTTTGCCAAACAGATCATTGAGACTTCTTATCAGGCCTGTGCTTACAAGCGTCACTTCTGAGCTGATCTAGAAGACAAAAAGACCAATCTTTCTACCATAATAAGTGGGACATCTTCAATAAGCTTAAAGGTTTTGGCTGCATTGGTTCAGGGGGAGTTTGTTGGACCAAAAGAACCAATGAGCTAGATCAGAAAAACCTTTAAGTCCGACAAGACATCACAACAACTGCTGAAGACTTGATCAGCTGTTTGACAAAGTCTGAAGATCAACAGCTGAAGACTAAAGTACTGAAGACTTCAACAGCTGAAGACCAAAGTCTGAAGATCAACAGCTGAAGACTAAAGTACTGAAGACTTGAACAACTAAAGACTAAAGTACTGAAAATTAACAGCTGAAGTACAAAGACTGAAGACATCAGCTGAAGACATCAGCTGAAGACATCAGCTGATGACAACAACTGAAGTTCAAGAAGTCAAGTACTGAAGCCTTCAGAGTTTGTCATAACAGCTGAAGAAGCATTCTTTAGTTGTTGTGATGGTTTCCTTTCAGTAGTTTTCTTTTCTATTTCAGTACTTGTAAAACGACTGAAGAGCATGTTCTTCAGTCGTTGTTTCAGTAGTTTCTTTTCAGTAGTTGTAGTGAAAATTAACACTTGGTATTTTTGTAAGAAGATGTCAGCTGTTTGACATCTTCAGTAGTTGTGTTAACTTTCAGTAGTTAAATAACAGTTAGATGTCACTGTCAAGTGACATCAGCTGACGTCAGCTTTCCTTATAAAAGGAAAGATGACCTGATTGTAACGATGAGCGAAAGCCAGCCGAAGCGTATATTGAATGAATATATTCCTTTTTGCAGAAATTTTCTCTCTATAACAAACACTATTTCATTGATAAATTTCATGTGTTCTTGTTTAAATTTGTTAATTCTTGGGCTCATTCCGCTGCAAAATCAATCTAATTGATCAAACTTGATGCCGAAATCCTAACACTGCTACATCATGGTTTGTAGCAAGTGGAGTCCCAGCTACAGAAGCATTCTCCATGTCAAACCGCTAAGGATATCTCCTACATACTTGGTCTGATGTAAGAAAAACCCTTTTGGTGTCTGATCCACCTGTAACCTGAGAAAGAATTTCATCTCTCCCATGACACTCATTTCAAACTCAGCCTTCATTACTGCTTCAAACTCCTTACATAGATCTAAGTTCTTTGAACCGAAGATTATGTCATCGACATAGATTTGGAGAAGCAGTAAATCACCATCCTTTTCTTTTATGAACCGTGTACAATCAATGACACCTCTGCAAAAACCGTGTTTCACAAGGTGAGTCGAGAGTTTCTCATACCAGGCTCTGGGAGCTTGATGAAGCGCATATAAAGCCTTGTCAAGTTTGTAAACTCTATCCTGATGATATGGATCCTCAAATCCCTCGGGTTGATTGACATACACTATCTCTCTGATTTCACCATGAAGGAATGCACTCTCACATCAAGTTGATAAACTTTAATCTTCATATACGATGCGTAGGCAAGGAAGATACGGATAGCTTCCATTCTTGCCACAGGTGCAAACACTTCATTGTAGTCAATGCCCTCGACTTGTCAAAATCCTTGAACAACAGTCGAGCCTTGTTTCTGATGATCACGCCTTGATCATCTTTCTTTAATTTCAAGACCCATTTTATGCCAATGACCTTAGCATCTTTAGGTCTATCTACTAGAGTCCATACACCTAACTTCTTGAACTGAAGAATTTCTTCTTGCATGGACTCACCCATGCCTCATCATTCAGTGCTTTACTTACATACTTTGGCTCAAATTAAGACATAAAGCAATGATATGCACCATCATGAAGATAACCTTTTTCCATTACCGAGGCATAATCAGCTGAATACAAAAGATTTTTTGTTTGAACTCCTGATCTCACATCTCCAATGACATTATCCAAAGGATGATAGACATTTAGTCGTGATCCAGGAGTGGTTGGAACAACTACCTCAGAATCAAGATTATGAACATTTGGTTCAGTATCTGAGGTAGTAGGAGTCTAAGGTTCCGAAGACGCAGAGGCATCAATGTCAGATGCTTGTGGACTATCGGTAGGAGGAACCTGTTGCTCCTGGTTGTTATGATCATTCTCCACGCTTCTTCATCAGAGGAAGATTCACTATCTTCAAGTGCTCCACCTGAGTTGTTAGATGAATCACCTTGTAGTCCAGATGATGTAGATTCTTGAGATGTTGTTGTTTAGATCATCATACATCATCTTTGTTGCTAACTCATCATCAGAAGTGGAGAGAGGTATGTTGAAGGACTTGAAGAATCCATCATAGTCGAAAATGAAGGCGGTCCTCTTCCAGCAGGTGGTGTGGTGTATCTCTGAACATCAACATTACAACACCTCTACCTAACTCGTAGAGTTATTGTAAACCCTCTTGTTCGATATGTTGTATCCTAGAAAGATACCTTCATCAGCCTTCTCGCTGAATTTTCACTCCTGAGTCTTCTTCAGTAGATTGGGTTTACTTCGTTGTAGTTACTCTAGATTAGGTTTACGTCGTTGTAGTAACTCGTAACAAGCCTTTCCATGGCATTTAACCACCAGAACCTGATTTAGCATATAACACGCATTTGCAACTGCTTCATTCCATAATTGGATGGGTAGTTTTGAGTCTACTAGCATAGTTCGTGCTGTCTCTATGAAGCTGGGATTCTTCCTTTCAGCAACGGTGTTCATCTAAGGAGTGTAGGCAGAAGTGAACTCATGCACAATTCCCTTTTTCTTGCAGTAGGCCTCCATCCATTGATTCTTGAACTCCGTTGCGTTGTCTAAGCGCACTTGATGTACCTTCAACTTGTATAGCGACTCCAGAGTAGTTACTAATTCCTTGAATGACTCAAATGTCTCTGATTTGGATTTCAGGAACATCACCCAAGTGAATCTCGACTAGTCATCAGTAACTACATAACAGTACAAGTCGCCTGCGATGCTTCTTGTACTGACTGGACCAAACAGATCCATGTGAAGAAGTTCAAGAGGAAGTTTGATAGAATGAACTTTCTTTTCCTTATGAGACTTCTTCTTCTATTCTCCCTTCTTGCACGCAACACAGAAATATGGAAGTTGATGTTTTTGACGTTAACTCCTCTCACTAGATCATTCTGGATCAAGTGATTCATCTTCCATGGATTAATGTGTCCCATCCTCCTATGCCAGGTGATGGATCCTTCTCAGTAGCTTTTGACAAGAAGCACTGAACTTCATGATCCGTTGTGGAGGCCTTTGATAGATCCAAGACATAAAGGTCCTTATATCTTACCTTTGATAGATCCAAGACATAAAGGTCCTTATATCTTGAGGCAGAAATTAATACTTGATCCTCCGGATGACATAGTCCTTTTCAAGACGTAGCACTTCTTGTTGTCAAATACTACCTTAAAGTCTTTATCACAAATTTGAGAAATTGAAAGCAAGTTATTTTGATTTGTTCAACGTAGTTTACATTGTCAAACTTCACTTTCTGATTACCAACTTCCCCTTGAGCTATGATGTACCCACCTTTGTTTCCTTCAAACGAAACGTGACCTCCTTTTATCTGTTTGACGTTTGATAAGAGATCCATGTTCCCTGTCATGTGCCTGGATGCTCCGCTATCTATAATCCACGTGTTAGTTTCAGCACTATATCGAACACCCTGCACATTCAATTTGAAAACATTAGTGCTGGTTAGGGACCCAAGCATTCATTGGCTTGGGTTTCTAGAGGCATCACACATCATAATGTAACTCATTGACCGTTAGAGGGTGAGGGAAGCTTAGATGTCTTCTTGTTCTCATTATCAAACAATGAGGTTGATTTCTCCTTCCATAAGCTAGCTTTGTGTAAGGCCTGTTTGTGATAAACAGACGAATGGCTAATGTGTTGAACTTTAGGTTCAGTATCTCTTTTTGGTGGCATCACTGAGTTCCTCTTAAAAGGGTTAGGTTTTTGTTCAGGAAGTTCAACTTTCCTCCTCAGTGTCTGATAGTAAGGGCAATGAGACGCAACGTGTCCATACTCTCCATAACTATAGCAAGATCTGCTTTTGACTTTACGATTTAATTGTTTTGTGGAGATGTACATGACACCCGGGTGACATTACTTTGTTTGGGTTTTGACTCTGCTTGTTTAGATGTTTTGTCTAGTTTTACAAAGCTAACTGCTTTAGCATTTTTAACATCTTTTTCTTTTCTATTCTTAGGACTTTGACATGATGCACATGATTGGTTAACATTACTGGTCTTTTTAGGTTCAGATTTGACAGTTATTGAACCAGACTTTATACTAACCCTTTCAAACTCTTTGTCCAGATTAACGCAAGGCATTTTACCTTTTGCCTTTGAAGTGGCCTCTTTTTGTTTAGTGTCAGATTCATTTGATGAACATGTGGAATCTGGATCACTTACAAGAGGAATAGACACCACATGATCCTTGATTGGATTATCATTAATTGGTTTACATTTTGCGTTCATCAAGATCTCTAGTGGTGGTGGAACCACTTTATAACCCAATCCCTCCACGTTGTTTCTCTCTCATTAAGTTTTGGACTATGTGTGAAGAACTAGTCTAACTATGCAGTTTTTGTTTTAAGGAATTAACTTCTACTTCTAAAACTACCTTTTGTTTCTTAGTCTCCTCAAAGGAGTTTAGATAGTAAATAATGTCATTATCTTGGTTAAAGGCTACTACTTTTGTTTCCCTAAGTTGTTTGTTCAAAAGGTCTATCTTCTCTTTGTAACTATGCTCATTTTGTTTTAACACTCTGTTAGTCTCAGTGCATAGTTCCATGTCTTTTACTAAGTTATCATTATGCTTTAATAACCTAACAAATTTTAAATCAATGCTTTCTCTAAATTTATTACAATTAGAACAAGCATGATTACTGAAATGTTGGTCAGTAGTACTTTCCTGAGAAGATTCTGATGAATCAACCATCAATGCAGAATCTGGTGTTTCTAGAGCTGGTGATTCTGATGTTGTTGTAGTTTTCCATTCTTCAGGTAGGTAGGTGACCACTGGTGCAGTTTCTTTTGATGTTGACATCGTAAGTTCGACTGCAATATCTCCTTCACTAGCAGAGTTGTCATCAATATCCTCCACACTCGCGATATTGGGTTCTCCCGGTGAGACAAACCGAAAGCTCCAGTCCTGTCCTTCATCATTATGAGTAGTCAAGGCTTTGGGATCCTTGCTTGATGAAGTAGGACTGCTAGTGGGTTTATCCTGATGATTGAAGGAGGAGAAAGGATTCCTATTGCTAGTCTTCTTTGGCTTCACGCACTCCCTTTTCAAGTGCCCTTTCTCACCACAGTTGAAGCAAGTTACCTTGGTTTTATCAAAGTTGAAGTAGTGTCCTTAGTAGCAATCAAATTTTGTCCGGTCTTTTTGTCAAACTTCTTAGCTCTCCGAACAGCACTTGCTAAGACCCACATTATGTCCATCCGTTCTAGCTCTGTCTCGTCCACTTGCTCGTAATCCTCATCTACCAAATGGCAGTTCCCATTTTACCAGCAATTAGTCCATCATAGGAGTGGACTACAGCAGCTAAGAGATCCATGTGCTCTTTAGCTACCTCAACTGTCACATTGCCAAAGCTCTCAGTCTTCAGCTTTGCTGCATTTGCTTCAGGTGCAATGTATTGGGTACCAGACGACCCTGACATTTCTGACCCTAAAGTAGAGGCTGGTGAAGGA
Source organism: Flaveria trinervia (assembly GCA_025506515.1). Classification (NCBI taxonomy): domain Eukaryota; kingdom Viridiplantae; phylum Streptophyta; class Magnoliopsida; order Asterales; family Asteraceae; genus Flaveria; species Flaveria trinervia. The sequence goes on from CM046453.1 coordinate 48,031,142, forward strand.
CCAAACGAGCTTGATACAAAAGATGTCTGAAGAGGTGCTCCAGATGTTTTGGCATAAGGAGTCGCGCAGTACAGTGCAGGATTCTGATCATAAGAAGCCTTTTGAGCTCTGTACTTCATTCTTAGTTCTTCCTCTCTCAGCTTCAGAATGAAGTCATTGATATCTAACTTCGTTAGCATACCATTTTGTCTGAGATTTGAGACAAATGAGACCCATTTCTGTGGCAGCCCGTCTGCAAAGTTGGACACTTTGTCCTCCATTGTCGTCGATACTCCATGAGTGTGCATCTCACTCGTCAAGTGGTAGAACATATCGATAACATCATCTAGGCTTTCTTTTCCCATCAAGGAGAAGTTCTCAAACTCCTTCTTTAAAGCCTTAGCCTTTATGGCCTTCAATGATGCTTTTCCGTCATACCTCTTCTCCAATGCATCCCATAGCTTCTTTGCTTGTGTATATTCCAAGAATGGTGGAAAATATCCTTTGGAATTGACTATATAAGCAAAGCATAAACATTCTCTTTGGCATTGTATTTGACCTTTTGTCTATCAGTCATGCCACCAAATGTGAGTTTGACACCATTAGCTCCTACAGGCATGATGTACCCCGTCTCTATAGACTCCCACAGATTGGGATCTACTCCATTTATGTAGATCTCGAAACGTTGCTTCCATTGTGGGTATTCGTCTAACGTGATTAGGTTTGGGGGTTTGTTGTGATTCCCCACTTCATTCTCCAGTAGCAGTAAGTTTTGTATACGTGAGTCTCTCCCTGCTGTGAATGCTAAGTATTGGTCTTCCATTGTGATTAACTTTAACTTTAAACCAAACTATTGTTTTAGTGCGAATGAAGGTGTGCGATTAGGCTATTCGGGCGATTGAACTATGCGGATTGTTCAATCGTGCGACTAAACTAATGCGGATGACTCAGTCGGCCAATTGAACTAATGCGGTTGAACAATGCGAATAGGCTTCTTAGTCGTACGAATGGAAGTACGAATGAGTCAATCGTGCGACTGGGCCTGCTGGATTTCGAAAATTTGTAGGTTTAAGGTGTTTGAATGCAAAAACAAGAATTTCTTGCTAACCCTAATTGCCGTATGCCGGAAAAAACTAAACTTTATGATCAGGAGACGTCTAAGACACCGTTTTAACACAAAAAGATTGCGTTTTTAGTGCAAAAACATAATTTTTGTACCAAAAACGATTGAATCACACATAAATCTAGAGCCAAAGCTCTGATACCACTTGTTAGGATCGTGTACTGGACGAATACTAACAAATTTACGAGTATACCGAATCAAATAGTTCGGAATCCTATTTGATTGGCAATCCCATCAGTGAGAACGCACGTAGAATCAATTAAAGATGAATCTAAACGTCAAGAACGATTACCAATCGATCTACTGCGATCTATGAAGTTGGAGCAGGTTACTAGAGGTCTCTGGACGGCTAGGGTACGTTTAGGTATCGAAATCTTCAAAGTGTCATATTTTTCCACGATTTAAGTGGTATTTATAGGTTAGGGTTTCTCAATCGTGCAACTGGATCCATTCACACGAATGAGTGTTCAGTCGTGCCAATGAGTCAATCTCATGTTACAATCATGTGACTGATCTAGTCTCCTGGTTCATTCGTACAACTGGTTCATTAGCATGAAGTTTTTCATGCGTATGGTCCATTAGCATGGGCCAATCGCATGAGAACCTCACCTGATTAAGTTTGAATATGTTTTATAATCATTGATTGACTTAGATATTATTCAAACAACCATAGCCTATATAGTTAGTTCAATAAGCGTTATTACATACCAACCAATGAAATATTCAACATTATAAGCACAACCACATATTGTATTTCATTAAGTACCCATACAATTACAAATGTGTAAGACAATAAAAACATATTGCATTAAGTTCAGAAACTAGGGACAAATGTATCTACATATTCGAGCTTTATTACTCCACCAAAAGGACTAGTAAAGATAAAGTTCAAACAATAAGCCAGTCGTCTGTTTATCATAAACAGGCCTTACACAAAACTAGCTTATGGAAGGAAAAATAAGTTCAGTGTTTGATAATGAGAACAAGAAGAATAGAGACCTGCCCTCACCTTCTAACGGACAGTGGGTAAAATTCATGATATGTGATGCCTTTGGGTCACCCAAACCAGTTAAGGCATGGGTCCCTAACCTAAACTAATCATTTCCTTCAAATGTGTAGGGTGTACAAATACCTGGATTATTGATAGCGGCGCATCAAGGCACATGACTGGGAACTTGTCTCTCCTTTCAAAAGTCAAACAAATTAAAAGAGGACATGTTTCATTTTCTGATAATAAAGGAGGCTACATCACAGCTCAAGGAGAAGTGGGAAACCAAAAAGTGAAGTTTGATAAGGTAAACTATGTTCAACAACTTCAAAATAACCTACTTTCTGTATCCTAAATTTGTGACAAAGGCTTTAAGGTAGTCTTTGACAACAAGAAGTGTTCTGTGTTGAAGAAGGATTATATAATCCCGGAGGACCAAGTCTTAATGTCAGCTTGAAGATATAATGATTTATATGTCTTGGATCTATCAAAGGCCTCCACAACTGATCATCAAGTACAATGCTTCTTGTCAAAGGAAACAGAGCAAGACTCCATCGCCTGGCATAGAAGAATGGGACACATAAATCCCCGAAAGATGAACCACTTGATCTAGAATGATCTAGTGCGTGGCGTAAATGTTAAGAACTTCCAACTACCGAATTTCTGTGTCGCTTGTAAGAAAGGAAAACATACCAAGAAGGCTCATAAGGCTAAGAAAGTTAATTCCATTGAGTTACCACTTGAGCTTCTATACATGGATCTGTTTGGTCAAGTCAGTACGAGGAGCAATGTTGGCGACCTGTACTGCTATGTAGTTATAGATGACTACTCAAGATTTTCTTGGGTAATGTTTCTATAATCCAAATCAGAGACATTTGAATCACTCAAAGAACTGGTAACTACATTGGAGTCACTCTACAAGCTGAAGGTATGACAAGTTCGCTCAGACAACGGTACTGAGTTCAAGAACCAATGGATGGAGGCATTCTGCAAAGAAAAAGGAATTCTGCACCAGTTCACATCTTCCTACATTCCTCAAATGAACAGAGTTGCTGAGAGAAAGAATCGCAGCCTGATAGAGACCACACAGACAATGCTAGCAGACTCGAAACTGCCCATTCAGATCTGGAATAAGGCAGTTGCCAATGCATGTTGCACCCTAAATCGAGTTCTGGTAGTCAAGCATCATGGTAAAACATGTTACAAGTTACTACAATAACGTAAACCTAATCTAGAGTACCTCAAACCGTTTGGAGCACCATGTACTCTTCTGAAGAAAACTCAGTCAGGGAAGTTCAGCAAGGCTAAAGAAGGAATCTTTCTAGGATACAACATACTGAATAAGAGAGTTTACAACAACTGAACGGGTCAAGTAGAAGTGTGGTGTAACGTCGATGTTCAGAGATACACCACCCCCTTGGCGGGCAAAGGACCTGTATTCTTCTTCGATTACGATGGATTCTTTAAGTCCTACAACATCCTTCTCCCCCTCCTGAAGATGAGTTGGCAACCAAAATGATGTATGATATCTTAAACACACCGTCACAAGACTTAACAACATTATGTTCACAAGGTGACTCTTCTATTCATTTAGGGGGATCATTAGAAGTAAGTGACTCTTCCTCAGATGATGAAGACGTGGAGAACGATCAGGTGGATCAAGAGGAACAAGTTCCTACTACTTCAAGTACCCAAGAATCTGATAGTGATGCCTCTGACACTTCGAAACCTCACACTTCCACTACCTCAGATACCGAACCAGTTGTTCACAATCTGGATCATGAGGTAGTGGTACACACCACTTCTGGATCATGCTTAAATGTTTATCATCCTCTGGACAATGTCATTGGAGATGTAAGATCAGGAGTTCAAACAAGAAATCAGCTTTACTCAGCTGATTATGCCTCGGTAATAGAAAAATGAAATCTTCACGATGGTGCATATCGATGTTTTGTGTCTCAATTGGAGCCAAAATATGTCAGTGAAGCACTAAACAATGAGATATGGGTGAATACCATGCAAGAAGAACTTCTTCAGTTCAAGAAGTTAGGTGTATGGACACTGGTGGATAGACTTAAAGGTGCTAAGGTCATTGGCACCAAATGGGTCTTGAAATGCAAGAAAGATGACCAAGGGGTCATAATCAGAAACAAGGCTCAACTTGTAGTTCAAGGATTTCGAAAAATTGAGGGGATTGATTACAATGAAGTCTTTGCACCTTTAGCGAGAATGGATGCAATCTGTATCTTCCTTGCCTATGCATCTTACATGAAGATTAAAGTATATCAACTGGATGTAAAGAGTGCGTTTCTTCATGGTGAAATCCAGGAGACAGTGTATGTCAGTCAAGCCGAAGGATTTGAGGATCCATATCATCAGGATAGTGTTTACAAACTAAACAAGGCTCTCTATCGGCTCCATCAAGCCCCAAGAGCATGGTATAAAAAACTCTCGACTCATCTTATAAAACACAGATTTCGCAGAGGAGTGATTGACTATACACTGTTCATCAAAGAAAAGGATGGTGACTTACTACTTGTTCAAATTTATGTTGATGACATAATCTTCGGTACAAAAAAGAAGAACTATGTAAAGAATTTGAAGCAGTTATGAAAGCTGAGTTTGAGATGAGTGCCATGGGAGAGATGAATTTTTTTCTCGGGTTACAGGTGGATTAGACACGAAAGGCATATTTCTACGTCAGACCAAGTATGTAGGTGATATTCTAAGTCGGTTCGATATGGAGAATGCTTCTGCAGCTGGGACTCTACTTGCTACAAACCATGACGTAGCACCTGACGAAAATGGTGATCTGGTGGATGCCACTATGAACCAAGGAAAGATCGGATCCCTCATGTACCTCACTGCATCAAGACTTGATATCATGTACACGATGTGTCTTTGCTCCAGATATACAACAAAACTGAATGTCAACCATCTCATAGGCATCAAAAGGATATTTCATTATCTGAAGGGTACTCCAACACTTGGATTGTGGTATCCTCATGACGATGACTTTGAGCTTACAGCGTACAGTGACTCGGATTATGGCGGCTGCAAAATGAACTACAAGTCAACTTTAGCAGGATATCAATTCTTTGGGAGACGATTAGTCGCGTGCCTGTGTAAGAAGCAGACATCAGTTGCTCTATCAACTTGTGAAGCTAAATACGTTGCTGCTGCAAGCTGCTGTTCACAAATCATCTGGATTCAACAGCAAATACGGGACTACGGTTTGAAATTCTCTAACACTCCTATATTTGTTGATAATTCTGCTGCTATAGCCGTAACTAAAAATCCGGTCCAACATGCTAAGACCAAACACATCTTAAACTAATTCAATGTCTATGGAAAATGATAGTACACAGTAACAAAGAGTTTGGGACATTAAAAGAATGAAATTGTTTAAGATGCAAAATTAGAAGTATAAGTCTGAGAAGTCTAAGCAACGTAAAAGGAAAAATGAGAGTAAAACTAGCTAATACTATGGTAACACGGAGAAAGTAGAACTAGAGGTTGCTTGACCATTAGATGATGTGTCGGTAGATTCAACACAATAGATAAGTAGACCTCGTTGGTGATTTCAAGTTCAAACTACGTTGTTCAACAAGCTGTGGGTTATCATCTTATCCCTGGTTAACACAATCAACGAAGTTCCAATAAATGGTGACGAGCAAAATAAACATCACAAATATGCGCGGATGACCATAAAATGAACAAAGCACATGAAAAATGCAAAAAGCAATCAAGCTAATAACCTATGTTGTTGGTGCGATCTGTGCAAAAGGAATATAATTGATCAAACAAGAAGATAGGTTATATGCCTCTCTGTTGTGCGGTGGCACTCACCTGAAGATAAGCATAACCTAAATATTCTAGAATTCATTGTTGTTTGCACCTCTTTGCTATACGTTGGCATTGACCTGAGGCTTAGCATCTCTTTAATAGCTCTAGCATAGTTTCTTCTTGAATGCTACACGTAGATTGCTCAAAAATCTCCTGAGGAACGTTGATTACCCATATAAGCATGGGATCCACAAATGCTTGTTGAAATAGTTAAACCTTAAATCATCACCAATGGATTTAAGAGGACAAGTATTCTGACAATCATCGTGAGCTGCAACTCTCGAAAGTCAAAATCGTTGTGTGCATCTTGTAGTTCTAGTATGATTTCCTAAACTTGCTAATGACTCTGGATGAAAACAAGAATCTAGCATCAAAAGGCTTTGGTAAAATGTCTCAAATGATTTGATAAACCTGAATGATTCCATATTGAATCGCTCTAGTTATGATCAAAGTAACTAGACGCTATACTGAAGGGAAGAAAATTCTGGTAGATACTTAACTTAGGATTTCAACCTCACACAAAATTACAAAAATATGTTTTAGTTTTGTTTTATTTCTAGTTGTTTATTTAAGTCAATTTCAGTTAACTTAGTAATTAAATGTCGGACTACGCATCCGAAGTCAATCTGGGAATCACTCACTAAAATGGTCATGTCTGAGGTAACAAATGGGGTTTTCAAATGTAAAAGGGTCACGTCTGAGGTGACAAACTGTTTTGTTATTAAAGGGATCACGTCTAAGGTGATTAACAGTTTTCTAAATTAAAATGGTCATGTATGAGATGATCAATGGTCAAAATGTATTATCAATAAGTAAAAGAGTTAAGTGTATGAATGGTCATAAGGTCAAACTCATAAGTATGAGCCATTCTCACGACTAACCCACGAGTATGGATCAGTCGTACGATTGGACCATTAGCATGAGTAATCCATACGATTGGTTCATCAGAATGAACAAAACGTGAGAGTGGAGGTGACCGAATGAGTCAGTCGCACGACTAAAACCTAGTCGGGCAACTGAAGGTGACCGATAGACCCAATCGCACGACTAAGCTCCAATCGCATGAATGAAGAGTGTGAATGGATCCAGTCGCCCCATTGAAGTCAGACTCAGTATAAATAGGGCTAAAGTCAGTCGCATATTTTCATCACACCTCAATAGCCCTAAAATCGCCCGATAGTAGCGAGACTCTGCCAAAATTTAATAGAATCGATTTCCATTCACATTGTGATACTAACAAGTTGCTACATCTTTTGCAGCTATAAATGATCTATCTCGCACAAAATGCACCGTGAAATCTAACCCTAACAGGCCTAAACTGTTTAAAATCAAGAAATAAGGAAAAATGAATGAACTGAACATATAAACATGCAAATCGGTTAATTGAAAGACTTAATGCGACAATTAGGGTTCCTGGGAGTCTAAAGAACCTAACCACAATGTTTAGCTTCCAGTTTCTACCTAGATTCAGGATTAAAGTGTTGAACAGAGACGTATACGACTGGCCACTTTGAATGAACTTCAATCGCACGATTGAATTGGGCGAATGACACAATCAGCCGAATGAATTAAGCGTATGAGCACAATCGCCCGATTGAACTCAGCTGAATGCCCAGTCAGCCGATTGAACTCAGACACAGTCTTAGTCGCCCGATTGAAGTCAGTTGCACACTTAGTCGCCCGATGAATCAGTCGCATACTCAGTCACCCGACTGAACTCAGTCGTATGGTTGAATCGCACGATTGAACCAGACTGATTTCAAGATAGTTTAACATTCAATAGTTTCTACTATGGACAAATATAATGTTTATGTGTGTTGTGTTAAAGAAACATGGCAGAGAAGTGGATCATCAACACCAAGCACAACATTTGTGCTCATCTGGATGCCACTACAAGGAATGCTGCAGATTTTTTGAAATCATTGTATTCTGAGGAGATCTAGGATCTTCAGGGCTATATATGCACCATGCACACCCTACCGGTCTATACAACAGGCCTTCCAGGAAGGCGCATCAGTCGATAGATCCACAGAGTCTTACTACATATGCAACAAGATTTTTGGGCATGAGATAGAGGTAACAACAGCAGACCTCCGACGAGTTCTAGACCTGGGTGATGATTTTGCTCACCCAACCAGGTTACACCCCTTGATTGTTCGGGGATGCTTTCTCAGGATGAAGTACTCTCGGACATCAATGCAGGGGTGCTGAAAAAAAGCAACCTATCTCCCCATCTTAAGTACTTAGCTCACATCATTATCAAGTGCATTGCATCGAGGAGGGGTGGATTCGATGACCTCTCTAACCAAATCCAGAATGCCTACGTGGCACTGGTACTAAACCACCCCTTAAGCTTCTCCAATATGATTTTTACATACAGGATTGAGAACCTTGAGGCTAAAGGGAAAGAGAGCTTTTGTATGTATCCTCGATTCTTACAGCTGATTATAGATGAAAAGCTTCCCCAACTGCCAAAGGAGAAGGTCGACGCAGTGATGTTAGAGGTGATGGATGACCCCATTCTGGGAAGGATGAAGGTATACAGGGGGAAGCAAGTGCAGCCCCCTGTAAGAAGGCTGTTTGGGCATTTGGCCCAAGAAGATTACGTGGCGCCGACAAGGAGGAAGTGGCGCCACGATGATAGTGACTCGGACGTTGAGCGGATTGCTCTACCCTCCGATGACTTCGACGGAGATGACCACGATGATGATCAGGGTGGTGATGGTCAGGGTGGATCTAAGTCCGCTCCCATTCACCCTGATTTCTAGATGGAGGAGGAGGAAGAGACTGATGATGAGCCTCTAGTGCGAACGGTGGGGAGCCGGTCGTAGCCACGGAGAGAGGTCTAGGGCGGTAGGTGGACGCCAAGGTGAGTCTGGGGAGGCTACTACTGATCCATCTTACACCCCAGTCCCGCCCATCAGCCAAGGGGGAGACACAATGTCAAAAGGCTTGAGGAGGAAGAGAATGGCTGATCCTATGGCAAAAAAGGGAAGAGGCAGAGATTCACATTGACCACATCTACTCCCACTGCCACTGCCATCACTACAAACACCACCACCACATCCACATCTACCACAGCTACCACCACAACCACTACTTCCATACCACCCACTATCACTACCACACTCCCATCCACCACCACTACAGCCTACCCTTCACCACCCACTCATCTACCACCACCCATATTCACCACTACCACCACCAGTCATCAAGCTGGACCATCATCCCACCCGACATCCACCACAGGACCATCTCTACCCCCTATTGGGGTGGAGGAACAGTTGTCAGCACTCAACCATATGGTGCTGAAGCTGTTAGCTGTTGATGAAGAGAAGGCTGCCTAACTACGTCAGCATGCAGAGCTTAATGCTACCCAAGCACAACAGATCTCACAGAAAGCTCAGCAAATTGCCCAACTCCAGGAGCAAAACAACCAATCAGCTAAGAGGATTGGGGAGTTTAGGGCTATAAACAAGACCATCATGCTTAAGCTCAAGTGATCAAAGGATGAGCCAGTCAAGATAAAAGAAGGGGATGATAATGATATGATGAAGATGATGATAGTGATGATAATGAGGTCAGTGATGATGAAGAGACAAGGGAAAGGGAGAATGATGATGATGATGATGAAGTGCAGCTGCATGTAAGGCCCCGTTCCCAGGACGCTTACAGCTGGTAATTCATCGCACATAAAACATATACTTTGCATTTAATCATCAAAACATTGCAGCGGAAACATAAAACAAATGGCATTTCATTTCATCATAAAAACTTTTTCAAAATAATGCATCGTTTGTCGGTTACAAAATTTCATTATTGTATTACATCACAAACGCCTTAAATAAATGAATGCCATCCACAAGAGCTGAGCAGCTGCGTCGTGCCATCCTTAGCAATGCTCACCTGCCAACTGGAAAATGCATAAAAGTCAGCATTGCTATGTGAGTTCTAGTTTATAATAAAACTTACTTTTCTTTCATAAAACCATCCTTTTTCATAAAAACATACTATACTTTACATTCGTTCGTGATCATACATCATACGTACATACAGATAATATCATTAATATCTTCGTCATTCATTCGTTCATACTTTCATTCATTCATCATTACTTCCAGTGAAATGTATATTACCCCGAACATTGTGCGTGAAGCGGGTAATTGGGCCTGAGGTCTCTCATAGACCTCGAACATTATGCACGAAGCTGACTCCAGTACCTACGGTAAGTACATTCACAATGTATCTTTTCTCTTTCATTCTGGATCAATGCCATATGTTATACCCTGAACATTGTGCACGAAGCGGGTAACTGGGCCTGAGGTCTGTCATAGACCTCGAACATTGTGCACGAAGCAGGTATTTGGGCCTAGGGCAAGCGACAAGGATCCCATATATGGTCAATCACAAAGATTAGTCCACAATGTGCATCCTTGTGGGGTAGCTAACCCGCACATAGTTGAGCTAACACCCTTCATTGGGTGTGAACCTCCATACATTACTTGCAAGGCTTTCTTTCATTCATTCTTTCATTCATCAATGCATGCATTCATTCATCATGTTCCTTTTTTTCATTATCTTTCACTTTACGTTACATAATACTCCGTTCATTCATTCATTATCATAACACGTAAAATCATAGGAAAGATAATCATACAACATTACAAGGAACATAAACATATCATTCATACATCATCATGTAGAGCATCATACATACATAACATACATCATGCATAACCATGCAACATCATCATCATCATGCATAAACATCAATCACAATAAATTACATGCCCCACATACCATCTTTGACCTTAAAAGTCAACTTTCATAACCCCTGGGAACTTCCTAGGTCAAAGCCTAGATTACTCCTTTTTCTCCCAAAGTCAGAATTTTTCTAAGTGTTCATCCGCATTTGCTATAGTCATCCACATTTCCTGCAGTTCATCCACATTGGCTGTAGTTCATCCGCATTTGCCATCCGCATTTCTATACTTAGTCAATGCTCATCCGCATTGACTCACTTCATCCGCATTGACTCACTTCTTCGCATTGACTTACTTTGCTCATCCGCATTTCCCAGACTTAGGCACATGCTCATCCGCATTTCCTACACTTAGTCAATGTTCATCCGCATTGACTTACTTTGCTCATCCACATTTCTCAGACTTAGGCAAATGCTCATCCGCATTTCCTGAACTTAGTCAATGTTCATCCGCATTGACTTCATCTGCATCGACTTCCAAACACTTAAGCAGATTCAAGGACTTATCAAGTGGGTCTAAAACATCATAATCAATTTCCATGCACCATTCATCAGGTTCTAAGCTTAAATCTTACCCTCTAAGCCTTAGAACACAATCATACATCAAGCATGAACATAGTCACACATCACATCATACCATCATCATATACACATTCAAGCATATGGGTCCGAAACCCAGTTAAATAAAAACATACATTCATCCATTTCCAGCCCCAAAATTAGTTAAAAACCAATAAAAGAGGGGTCCTAGAACTCACTTTGCAGCTCTTTAGTATGGATTCCTCCAAACTCGTTTGCAAATTGAATTCAACCGCTTAGAACCCCCTAAAAACAACATACCCGAACACATACAAACACACATAAGCATAAACCTGAGGATATGACCAGTTAAAAACACCATAAAAGCATGAACTCTTACATTGAATTCGAATTCTTTCTTCTTGTTCTTCTTCAAAGCCGAAAATTTGCTGCTCCCAGCTACTCTCTCTCTCTCTCTCTAAAACCCGAAAATCAGTGTGTAGGTGACATATGGGTGGCCATACCACCTTTTACACCCACTTTTCAAACATTTTGTCCTTTTGGACACTTTTTACCCCTAGACTGGGTTTATTTTTCTTTTCCTTCTTTTCTTTACTTATTTTTCTTTCTTCGACTTTAAAATAACCGGTGTTACAAGTCCACCCCCCTTAAATAGGTTTCGTCTTCGAAACCTGTTATTCCTCAAAGAATTGAGGGTAATGCTATCTCATCTCTTCTTCAGTCTCCCACGTAGACTCGGATCCCTGCCTGTGCTTCCACTGCACACGCACAAGGGAACCACTTTATTCCTCAACCTCTTTTCCCTTCGATCAATTATTGCCACTGGTTGCTCAACATAATTGAGTCGTTCGTCTACCTCGATATCCTCCACTGGAACCATCATGCCTTCATCGGCTAAGCACTTTCTTAGATGAGATACATGGAATGTCGGGTGAATTCCACTTAACTCGTCGGGTAAGTCTAATCTATAGGCTACTCTCCTACTCGTGCAATGATTCAGAAAGGGCCTATGTACCTCGGGCTCAACTTGCCTCGCTTTTGGAAACGAATATACCTTTCCAAGGTGAGACCTTCAACATAATCCGGTCACCCACCTGGAACTCAATTGGTCTACGTCGTTTATCGGCATACGACTTCTGTCTATCTTTGGTTGCCTTCATGAAGGCCTTGATCTTCTCAAGCTTCTCAGTCGTAGCCTCGATTACCTCGACGCTTCCCAACTCTTTCTGACCAATGGCACCCCAACAAAAGGGTGTTCTGCATCTCCTACCGTATAACATCTCGTATGGTGGCATGCCAATGCTGGCATGATAGCTATTGTTATACGAGAATTCGGCTAACGGTAAGTGGTCATCCCAACTTCCACCAAAACCAATTACACATGCCCGAAGCATGTCCTCCAATGTCTGAATGGTTCTTTCTGACTGACCATCAGTTTGGGGATGATAAGCCGTACTAATATGTAACCTCCTCCCCATAGCATCATCGAATTTCTTCCAGAATTTAGATGTAAACCGGGTGTCACGATCAGACACAATGGACACCGGCACACCGTGACAAGTTACGACCTCCTTGATGAACAGGCCAGACAAGCTCTCGGATGAATATGTCTCGCAAATCGGTAGGAAGTGAGCACTCTTCGTTAACGATCCACAATCACCCATATGGCATCATACCCTTTTGGAGTACGTGGCAACTTCGTAATGAAGTCCATGGTGATGTGCTCCCACTTCCATTCTGGTATATCCAAAGGTTGGATCTTCCTATTGCAAGCAAGTAAGGCACTTACTCACATACTCCACCATGTCGCGCTTCATACTCGGCCACCAATAATCTTTCTTCATGTCTTGGTACATCTTTGTGGCACCGGGATGGATAGAGTATCGGGTCTTGTGAGTTTCATCCATAATCTTCACCCGTAGATCCCTAAAACGAGGAATCCACACACGGCCGAATCGGGTTCTAACAACGAGTGTGTTTTTCAACCAATTCCCCAACCAGACCTCTCATTCTTTCATAGTTAAGATGGTCTTCTTTCAATGCTTCATCTTGAAACTCTTTGATTTGCTTCATCACATCAGAGGTCATGATCAGTTGATATGCTTTCACCCGAATCGTCTCGGGTCTCTCCTTTCGGCTCAGGGCATCCGCCACCACATTGGCTTTGCCCGGATGGTAGTGGATCTTGCAATCATAGTCTTTTATGAGCTCCAACCATCTCCTCTGCCTCATGTTCAGATCCTTTTGCTCAAAGAATTACTTCAAGCTCTTGTGGTTTGTGAAAATGGTGCTCGTCGTACCGTAAAGATAGGCCTCCAAATCTTTAGTGCAAAGACCATGGCTGCTAGCTCCAAGTCATAAGTAGGGTAGTTGACCTCATGAACCTTCAACTGTCGGGATGCATAGGGTATAACCTTCCCTCTCTGTATTAACACGCACCCGAATCCCGAGTAGGAAGGATCAGAATAACCACCAGATCTTCAATTCTTCGAATGCCTTCTTTTGAGCTTGGCCCCGTACGAACTTCACATCTTTTTGGGTCAATTAGTTAGTGGAGAAGCGATCTTGGAAAAGTCTTGAATGAATTCTATAGTAGCCCGCCAAACCCAAGAAGCTACGAATCTCAGATGGCGTCTTCGGTGACTTCCATTGCATAACCGCATCCACCTTTGCCGGGTCCACCATAATCCCATCGGGATTCACCACATGACCCAAGAACTGAGCTTCGCGCAACCAGAATGCGCACTTGGAGAATTTTGCTTACAACTTCCCCCTTCTCAATGTCTCCGAAACCTCCCGAATGTGACCGGCTTGCGCTTTTCGCTTTTCGAATAAATTAGGATATCATCAATGAACACAACCACTGATTTATCCAACATCGGCCGACCAACACGATTCTTCAGATCCACAAAAGTAGCCGGCGCATTGGTCAAACCAAAAGACATGACAAGAACCTCGTAGTGACCGTAGCGCGTACGAAAAGCTGTTATAGGGATATCTTGCTCATTCACCTTCAACTTATGGTAACCAGATCGAAGATCTATCCTTGAAAACAAACTGGCACCCTGGTGCTGATCAAACAAATCATCAATTCTCGGTAAGGGGTATCGGTTCTTCACTGTCAACTTATTCAGCTCACTGTAGTCAATACACACCCTCAAACTACCGTCCTTCTTCTTTACAAACAGGACCGGAGCACCCAAGGAGAGATACCCCGTCTAATAAACCCCTTGTCAAGTAGCTCTTGCAACTGCCCCATCAATTCTTTCATCTCTGTCGGGGCCAATCGATACGGTGTCGTGGCAACAGGTTGGGCACCCGGTATCAGATCAATCTGGGACTCGATCTCACGGTCAGGTGGCACTCCTGATAAATCTTCTGGGAACACGTTTGGAAAGTCACACACCACGGGTACATCGGATAGTTGTGGTGTAGGCATATCCACATCCTTTACATAGGCCATGTAGGCACTACATCCACTCCTTATACACTTTCCCGCCACCGCCATTGAAATCACCTTTGGAATTGTAGTCACCTGATCACCATAAACCGTCACCAAACTACCGTCGGGCATTGATAGCTGAATCATCTTCTTGCGACACACAATGTTCACCTTGACGTTTGCTAACCAATCTATCCCAAGAACCAAATCGGACCTACCTAAGTTATCACAAACGGTCTGACGGGAACTTATGACCTTCGAGTTCCACGTCACAGTTCTCTATCATCTCGGAATCCTGGTAGACTTACCTATGGCAGTTTCTACATCCAAGGGCACATCAATACGTCTACTACTAATAGGCAACTTAGCACAGAAAGCAACAGAAATAAAACTCTTACTAGCACCAGAATCAAATAGCTCATAAGCTAAAGTTTGGTTCACCAGAAACATACGGACACTACACATTAGGGTACGTCCTAACGTCGTCCTGTGTCATTGTGAATGCTCTGGCACTCGCCTTTGGTCCTTCACCTCTAGTTTTCTTCACCATAGAACCATCAACTCTTGGCTTCTTACACTCCCTGCTCATATGACCACTTCCCCCCCAGTTGAAAGACTTCATACCTCCATAGTGGCTAGCCATATGACTAGGCTTCCCACACTTGAAACAAACATTCAACCCCCATCTACACTCGCCACCATGCTCCTTCCCACACTTGCCACACTTTTTCAACCCCGCACTTGATGTGCCCACACGGCGATCATCCACTCGAGCCTTCTTGTTAGTCGTCGAGGCACCATCCCGACCAAACCGCTTCCCGTTCTAGTTTCTATCACCTCCACCCTTCCGACTACCTTCAGCCACCACCACCACACTCCTTTTGTCATATAATCTTCACACCATATCCACCGCCGACCTAAACGTGCTTGGTCGGGCGCCAATCATGTGCCTGCGAATGTCCGCTAGCAAACCCTGAATATACCTCTTGATCTTCCAAGATAGAGGTGTCACCTAATCTGGCACCAGACGTGCCATTTCATTGAACTTTGTGGTGTACTCTCAGTGTGTCATCGTTCCCGCCTCAAATTGCAAAGACTCCCTTTCAACCTTGTCCATTTCCCGGTGAGGACAAAACTCCTCAATCACCAACTTCTTCAGTTCAGACCATCTTATTCTTCTAATGGCCCTGCTGCCTTCAGCTTGGACAATATTGTCCCACTAGCATAGAGCTGTGTCCACAACAGAGTGGGTAGCTAACTTAACTTTCTGGTCCTCTCGGCACTTGGTGATATCAAGTACAGCCTCCATTTCCTTCACCAACCGGTGAGCCGCAGCAGCGGTGCCGTTTCCATCAAAAGTAGGGGGCTTGCATCTCTTGAATTCCCCGTAGTTACATCCTCGCACTGCCTTCCACGCAGGCTCTACTTCTTCCTCTTTTTCGTCTTCAGACGGAACCGTCTCAGTCTCGGGCTGTCTTATTTCGCCCGTAGGTCCACTCCATTCCCTTCTCTCCCCTCCCTAACTACCTTTATCACTTCGGTCACCATAGATGGTAGGATCGTCTAGATTACTTAATGCACTTCTTCCACAACTGCCTCCTTCACTGAGGCTCTCAGGTTAGCACTCTCATCTCCGCCCTCCGTATGAGGGGTTTCTGGTTCTTCATGAACCACTTTTTCGGCCCTAGGCCTTCCTCTCGTAACCTGTGGTTCAGCACCACGTCGACCACCACGCGAAGCTTTAGATGATCTACCACCGGCCATTCTCTAACTCACACTGAAAGATTTAAACACTAATATGGTCATTCAAGGAAATGGCTCAGTTTATGGCAAGTATAGTAAGTCCCTAATTACAGTGGCCAGTTGTGATTAGCCACTTACTTTACTTTTCATACCCCAAGCATTACCTGTCCTCACTACATCAGTATTTAAATCTTCATACCACACATACCACATACCATGCGCACATAAAACCAGTTATCTTTACGAAAATACCTGATGGCACGCAGCTACTCAGATTGGCATCCTATTCCCTAGCCGTCCCATTCTCAGTTTAAGTTAAGGTTCATTTGAAAATTTACGCATTTCACTTAAACTTTGGCTCTGATACTAACTTGTAAAGCCGAGTTACCCGCTTCGTGCATAATGTTTGGGGTAATGTACATTTCACTGGAAGTAATGATGAATGAATGAAAGTATGAACGAATGAATAACGAAGATAATAATGATATTATCTGTATGTACGTACGATGTATGATCACGAACGAATGTAAAGTATAATATGTTTTTATGAGAAAGGATGGTTTTATGAAAGAAAAGTAAGTTTTATTATAAACTAGAACTCACTTAGCAACGCTGACTTTTATGCATTTTCTAGTTGGCAGGTGAGCATTGCTTAGGATGGCACGAGGCAGCTGCTCAGCTCTTTTGGATGGCATCCATTTATTTAGGCTTTTGTGATGTAATACAACAATGAAATTTTGTAACCGACAAACGATGCATTATTTTTCAAAAGTTTTTATGATGAAATGAAATGCCATTTGTTCTATGTTTCCGTTGCAATGTTTTGATGATTAAATGCAAAGTATATGTTTTATGTGCGATGAATTACCAGCTGTAAGTGTCTCGAGAACGGGGCCTTACACTGCATCTGCCTTAGCTCAGGGTCAAGAGAGACGTACCAAGAAAAATCAAGTCCAAGGAGCTTCATCTTCTGCCCCACTACTAACGCGCCTGCTATTCAGGACAAAAGTAATGATTAGATATTATGTATTGAAAACTTTTGTACTTGAATCTTGAATTAATATTATGTATTTAATGTTATATATCTTTATCAAATGTTTGATTGTCTTGATTATTTACTACACTGGTGTATTACATGCTTAAATCAAGCACATCATCATCTCAGCAAGATGAGTATGATGTTACACCCCTTTAGCAAATCAAGTCTCAACTTATAATGATTCTTGATTTGCAAGGGATAGTTAGAAGGCCTATAAGCTATACTCCTGAAGAACTAGAAATCATTCATGACCTTACCGATGAACAGTTTGTTGAGATGTTCCGGCTCAAACCGCACGAGATTGTCAAGGACGCTCCTACTTTTGAGGTTACAAGCGACGATGAGCTTAATGACATAGATGAAATCGAGATTGAGGACGTCACTGCTAATCATTATCTAGAGTATGCTGACAGAGAGGGAAATGTAGTCCCCAATCTGGGTGATACTCTTGTCAGTGATACGTTTGAAAAACAGGATGAGATGGAGAAAGAGTCCGAGAAGAATGAGGGTCAAGCCGAAGCCTCAGACGCCGATGTCAACATCCAAAAAGCTGAATGTGCGACCTGTTTTGCTGAGATCCGAGCCCTGCGTTCTGCATAAAAGCCTAATGTCTACACCAAGCTGTACAAAGTCAAGAAATGGTCAGGAAAAATCATCGCGTGGGCTTATTTTGAGGATCTTAATGTGTATGCCGTGAAGAGAGAAATGGGCATAGAGTACTTTAGATTCCCACACAATCTAAAGACTCTACTTAGTTTTGAGCTCAACTAGCTGGCACATCTAAAATTGGTATATGCTAATCCAAAGAAAATGTTAGGCTGGTTTGAGGCTGCATTGAGGAAAGAGTACCACACCAGGTGGGTTAACTTTAGACCTCAACAACCAACAAGGTACATCAGATGGTCTGAAGTTGATCCTATTACTGGAAAGCCTAAGATAGTGCTGAAGTAGAGACCTCTGCGCACAATGTCAAGAATCCCTCTAAGGGAAATGCCACAGGACTTCACTCCACACTTCAAGTGGTGGTACTACGCTTGGAGAACATGTGAAGCGGTCATAGTCTTACAAAAGGATAGCCAAATGGATACTATCCGGGTATTTGACCCTATGTGGCTGACCAACTTGTCTGCTGAAGATGTTTATACTTTATACAAATGGCCACTAATCTATGATATGCAAGACATTGTACAAGCCCTCTAGTTTCAAAATGTTACAAGGCTCTGTTTTGCATTTCAGATACATGCCGAGCTACAAGAGAGGAGAGGTACAAGAAGTTTGAAGAGCTAATGAAGAATGTTAGACAATGATGTAAACTAGGTCCAAGGGGGAGTTTGTAGATTCATGTGTACCTAGTTTAGGAGCCTAATGTAAAATGCGTTTCATGTCTTACATATACGTAATTGAATGGGTATGAATGAATACAATGTGTGGTTGATGCATATAATGTTTAATATTTCATTGTTTATTGTGTGATAATGCATATTGAACTAACTATATAGGGTTATGGTTGTTTACATAATTATTAGTCAATAATGATTGAGGAACATGTTCAAACTTAATTGTGTGAAGTTCTCATGCAAATGGGCCATGCTAATGGACCATACGCATGAATACTTCATGCTAATGGACTAGTCGCACGACTGCACCAGGAGACTAGATCAGTCGCACGACTGGACCTTCAATCATGCGAATGGATCAATCACATGCTTCAGTCGCACGACTGAACCATGCTAATAGTTTAGTCGCACAAATGGAAAACCCTAACCTATAAATACCACCTAATTCATGGAAAATCTTAACAATTCAAATACCTACGCACATAATCGTACCCTAGCCATCCAGAGACTCAAGAAGACCCGTTCCAAGTTCATAGATCACAATTGATCGTGTTCTAATCATTCATAACGTTTCATTAATCGTTAGAGTGATCATAACTATGTCCTTGATTGGATCGCCAATCAAATAGGATTCCGCACTATTTGAGTTGTATACGTGCAGAATCAGTTAGTACTCCATACCTAAACAGTCCCAATAGAGATACATATTTTGTTTACAATCATTAACTATTGCTAGCCTAGTGACGCCTTAGATCTTTGGGTCTGACAAGCCTATTTGGTGTTAAAGCCGATGTATTGCCGGCTCCTGATGACATATGACTTGTTTATCAAGGGAAACAAATACACTTAGTCAATCATATATACTTGTAATTAAGTCGAGGTTTGATTGTAGCTATATGTGTCCTTTGATATATTACACTTACTACACATGGATCTATACGGTCTTACAAATATGTTGGAGCTGTACAAGATAGTCTATATTATCAACAGAGTTAAAGTCAATAAAAGTCAACGTCACGGTCAAAGTCAACAAAAGTCCAACCCGACACGTTGAAGACGAGGAACCGAGACGAGACGTTGAAGATTTAAATGACTAGGAGTTTTATTGTAACAAATATATTTTTGTGAACAAAAATCTCTTATCTTGTTTAAGTCATTTTTACGATTTATATGTAATTTTTATTAATTAGCCTAAGTCTAGGGAGTTAAGTGCAATTAGTGAATATTAGTCTAGACTATAAATAGGTTAATTGTCATTAGTGTTGTTAATGGTTGAACGACCAATAGATTGGGGTTTTCCACTTTGTACAAATTATATGCAATCAATATAGATCAACGGGATTTTATTGTGTTTATCATTGTTTGATCTACAATCTTCAATTATCTGATTCATGTTTGTTTATCCTGGGTTTACAATTTGGTATCAGAGCCATTTTTAGATCAAATTCACTGATGATTTGAAGATTTTTAGAGAGGGAAGTTGAAGTTTTGGTTGTTTTTGTTCAATATCAAGTTTTCATCAATTTTAGATCAACTTCGAGTGTATTTGATATGGAATTTGCTTGAATTTTGTTTGTTTTTGGTTGGGGAAGCTCTGTTAATCATCATATCTCAAATCTATTGAGTTTTTGATGATTTCAGATTAATTTCATGTTGAAAAAGCTTTTCCACTTCGTCCAGTGAAATTACAGAATCATCAAACAAAACTGCTTGTTTTTTTAGCGCAACTACAAGTGATTTACACTTAATAGTTAATTTCAGCATCTCAGCGAAAGTAGTGATCTTGAACGGAAGTTCAACAGGCTTGTGTGCATATTACAAGCGAAATTGTTGTCGAAAGTATCTTTGAACAAAGTTCAAGCTTGTTTTGTGCGAAATTGTCAGCGAAACTAAGCAGTCAAAAGCATTTGGCTAGCCAAACTGCTGCCGAAATATCCAGCGAAACTACTGTCGGCTCAGCGAAACTAGATTTTTCTGCGAAACTAGCTCTACGAAACTATAATTTTGGCGAAATATTAATTTTCTTTCAGCCAAACTAGAATGTCAAAGATGACTTTTTCCCCCTAGTTGGATTAATTGAGTTCCTCCCAATAAAGAAATTTTGATGAATTTTAAAAGATTTATAAAAAAAATATTTTTCCGAGGGGAGAATTGTTTTACAAATTTTAGGAAAAATATTTTTGGAGGGGTTAATTGCAATAAAAAATAATAAAAATAAAAATGGCTTTTGTAGAACTATTTAAGTCCTTCAAATCTGATAATCTAACAATTGCACAATGTCAGTTTGATAATTTTGCAGCTTTAATAATGAAAGGATGTCCGATTTTTCTTGATCGTTTCCTGTTGGTGGCAAACAATCTGAGAACTTTGATGCCCAATTGGGAAATCATGAACAAGTTCTAAAATTGCATGATTCCATCCCATTTGAATGGAGCTCACACGACCAGTCGATTAAACGAGATAGAGGTTTTCAGGATTACAAAGTAATGGAGGTGATCAAGAAACTAAAAGAAATGTACTTGGATATGAAACGTCCTGAGTATTATGAAGCTACATATCTAACTCCAAAGATGTAGGCCCCATTCCCGGGACACTTACAGCTGGTAATCATTGCACATAAAACATATAACTTATATTTAACGTTCATAAAACATTACAGCGGAAACATAAAAATAACTTTTCATATCATTACAAATGCTTTTGCAAGTTAATACAAACATTCATTTCAAACATCTTTTGTTCACATTACAATGCAAAAACATTAATCAAAAGAATGACGTCTAAAAGAGCTGAGTAGCCGCCTGTTGCCATCATCAGCAATATTACCTGCCAACTGGAAACACATAAAAGTCGGCTTTGCTGAGTGAGTTCTACTTTTATAACAAAACATATTTTATCTTTCGTTTGAAAACCGTCCATTTCTTTCCTTCAAGTCATATCAGTCTTAAAATGTGATCACATATTGTACGTACACATAGATAATAGTTATTATCTTCATCATTGTTCATTTCACACATTTAATATCTTTCGTTTTCATCTAGGTCCTTTCAGTGCTTAACCCCCCCTCTAGAGCACCAAGCAATTCATCTAGGGTTAAGCGACAAGGACCCCATACATCTGGTCAATCACAAAGACTGGACCCCTGTGTGCATCCTCATGGAGTATTTAACCCGTACACAGTTGAGCTGTCAACCCCTCATTGGGTGTGAACCTCCATACATATGCATGATCACATGGATCAAGCCCCAGTGTGCATCCTCATGGGGTAGCTAACCCACACACGGTTGAGCTAACACTGCTCATTGAGTGTGAACCTTCATACATTTGCTTGCAAGACTTTCTTACATTTGTTCTTTCATTAATGCATGCATTCTTCATTTCGTTCCTCTTTCATTATCTTCCACTTTACGTTACATAATAATTTTCATTTCATTCAATAACATTTAACGCAAATCCATGGAAAATAATCATGCAAAATAAGGAACATAACATACACAGTCAGCATCATCATACAGGGCATCAACATACATACATAACATACATCATGCATAATCATATAACATCATACATCGCCATACATCATCATCCATGCCCAACATAACCTCTAAGGCCTCGAAAGTCAACTTACATGAACTCCCGGGAACTTTTCACGTCAAAACTTACATCTGCACTTTCCCCCAAAAGTTAGTAAATAGACTATGTTCTCTCGGATACACAAGCCTTTGTTGGGCTTATGGGCGCCCTTCAGTCGCATGGCCTCCCAGGTGATTGAACGTCATGCGAATGAACGTTAGGTGAATGGGCCTATGCAAATGGACCCAATGCAGATGAACTCAATGCGGATGAATCCCATGGGAATGGAACTAATGCCGATGAATACCTTGTGGAAATGAAACTATTGCGGATGGACACTAATGAGGCTAGGCACCTGTGCGAATGGAACTAATGCAGATGGACACTAATGTGGATGTGCACTTAGGCAAATGGACCCTCAGTCGCATGAGTCCCCATGCGAATGGCCCGCAATCGTGCAACTCACAAGCGAATGGACTCCAGTCGCACGACTCACATGCAAATGAACCTCAATCGCACCCCTTTCGGCCGTCTGGCCTCCATTTGGTCGTCTAGCCCTAGCTGAGATTTTCGGCCTCCAAACCCTTCCAAACTCGTTCTAAGCCCAAATCAACCATCCTAAACCTTAGAAACACCTACCACAACACCATTCAAGCACACAGAAGGCCAAAAACAAACTCCACACGCATCATACACAAACACATACATACGGATTCAACACACATATTTCAAAAATGGGTTTTACTATGTGTTCCGGCCCCAAATCAGTTGAAAACATTTAAAAGAGGGGTCCTAGAACTCACGCAAACAACACCGTCGAGTAGAGTTTCGATTCGACCCGCTACACTTCAACTTTCATGCTCGAATCTACAAGAATCATGCTTGAGACCCTTCTTCTCCCTCTCTTCTCCTCTTGGCAGAAATTTTCAAGTGTGGGGGAGGGTGTGGGTTGCCCTCCCCTCTTATTTCCCCTACTCGTCCAATCTTTCTCCCGTTTTGGCAAGTTTGGTCCCCCGACTTTGGACTTTATTTCTTTTTATTCTGTTGTTGTCTTCAAAGAAAATATCCTGGGGTTACCAAAGATCACTTCAAATTCTAAAGAGAAACAAGAAGAGAGATCAGATGCTAGAACCAATTATGACGGTTTACCGAAACCTAGAATTGAAGAGGAACAAGAGGAGCATAAGCAGACGTCAATGGGTAAAGGTGGAGTTGAGTTGAATGATGAAGTTTTGATGCTGAGAAGGAAGAAGAATGGAAGCGAAATACCAGAGTTTGCAACTGCGAGAAGGCTCTTACTACTGAAAGAGTTATCCTGGATCTTCCATACGAGATATTTTAGGATATATGTTCTTCTGCTTGCAAATGAGGCTATTTGGTGTGTATAAAGCTAATAGGTTACTTTTAGATAACAAAAAGGAATTAACCACTGTAAACGCAGAGCTACTATGTAAACAAAGGGGAGCTAGGATTAAAACGGGAGTGGGTTGTGGTGAAAATCCATACATCTATCCTCCTCCTAGCACTCATTGTAACTATCCTATGCGTCAACCTCAGCATCTAATTATTTGATTGAAGCTGCTGAAACTAATAGTTTAAATGCAGGTTTAAGCAATGTTAATCTTAAAGAAATTAGAGATGTGCATGATTCTCCTCTAGGTTTGGGATTTCTCAAGTAGGGGTCTGATAAGAAGATTATGACGATTCCACTTCTGATGCTCCAACACCAATATCAGTTGCTTCTCCAACCTTCTTCAACAAATTCAAAATATGTAACATTCTTCATTTGTTCTTGTCAGGTTTGTCAAAAAAGGAACAGTTGTTGAATCGTTAGGCAATTAGAATCCTATAACCGAAGCCGAGACAATAGGAGGTGTCAATCAAGATCCTTTGGAAGCAGATCTGTGTATACGAGACTGGATAAGCTCGAATGATGAATCAAACATAGAGGAGCGTGTTGATTCCTCACAGATGAAGATATCTCCTGACATTGTCAAGTATCCAAAGCTTCCAAAATTTGAATTTAGACCAATACGGATCTTGTCTCCAACTGCAAAACAACCCAGACAATCCGTGAAGATTTTATTCCCTGTTCAGCACGGGAAACTTCAGAACAAGCAAGAATCTACAACAACCTCAAAGCAATCTCCAATTCCAAATGCTTCACAAGGGTCAGTCAAACATCAAAAGCCTTTCAAAGCTTGTTTTGAGTGTGGAAAAGAAGGTCATGTGGTAAAGAAATGTCCTCAAAGGCTTGGTACAGATGGTAAAGGAAAAATAAATTGCTTCTCTAGCTGTAAGCCTACAAAGAATGTTCCATATGGTAAAGGCAACACGGGTTGCTTCTCTGGATCAGGAGGTATAAAGCACACATCTTTGAATGGTTGGATGAGAAACCCTCCATTCAAACCTTTTCATGTGAAGCAGGTTTCACATGATTCAAAGATAAAAATAACCAAAGGTTTAAAACCATTTCTTTTCCTTATGGTCTTAAACATAAAATTATTTCCAAATTTAATTTATTGAAATCTAAATTAATTAAACCGAAACAAATTTGGTAAATTAAAAAGAATGATACAGATATCCCCAATTGTTTAAATGGTTGTGTGCAGAAGCAGGTTTCTTATATTGATGAAAAAGGAACTTCCAGGACTATGATGGCCTGGGTTCCCCTTTCTAACTAATTTGTTAATGAGTGTAGGAACAATTTAGGAAGACTATTAGTAATCCGGTTTACTGACAGAGATTGTTCCTAAGTCAACTTTGAGGCGACACAAACAAGTTAAGGTCATGGTATTTTATCCACAATCTCGATATTTATATGTACAATCACAGTTCTCACTTCACAATCACTGTATATCTCTTGATAATTCATTATTATCTTGATAATCAGTGTAATTAGAAGACCTTCTTGGTAAATTTCAATTTTTGTACAGTTTTATAAAAACAAATTAAAAAATTAAAAAAATTAAAAAACAAAAGAAAAAAACAAAAATAACAAAAATAATAAAAATAACAAAAAAAACAAAAAGGGTCTACAAAAATAAAAATTTAAGGGGAGAGTATAGTAATAAAAATGAAAAGAGAACAGGGAACTTGATTCGAGATGATTGAGAAATGATTTTATATCTTCTTGAAATGCTTGTTTTTACATCACTTGCATTTATAAAATGAGATATGATAGTAACTGATATTTTTATCTGATTCACATCTTATTTTTAATTGCAAATAAGAAAAACAGATCTTTTAATGATATGCTTGGTAGACTCAACCTGAAGAATAAAGTAGAGAGTAGCATTTTGATTTAAATTAAAATATATGCTTAAGGATGTCTTGACTTACTCAATCATTTTGGCTTGCACGAAAACTGAGTCCCGACAAAAATTTGATTGAGAATTGATCTTTCACCCACCATGATACAAATCTTATAAGCCATATCTTTGAATCGTGTCTGGTGTATTTATGTGTCTTGTACTTGTGCTTATCTCCCCTACTGTACAGTAGTACTAACCTTGAGTGATGATCTCCTCTGCTGTACGGTAGTACTGAACCGGAGCTCTCATCGGCACATGATTAAATTGTCATCTCCTTTGTTATACGTGAGTATAGACATGGAGCTCTCGCCATCTTGATGTATGTTATGTTAAATCATCTAAATGATGAATTCATCACAGAATGCAATATTCTGTTGATAATGACTTACACAGATCTGCACAAGCCTTGTTCTATAGAGATCGTAACAAAATTCAAGAAATTCTGATGTTGGGTGAGGGTTTTTGCCAAATGCTTGTGGGGTCCTAACATTCTAATGTATTTAATCTAACCTTAATGAATCATCTGTTGCTTGTTAAAAAAGATAGGGTATGAGTTTAAGTGGACAAACATATTAGCAATCGTTATTGATATGTTTGAGAATTTCATATTCATTCAAAGACTGTGATTAGATTCGGTTATCAGTGTGATCATTGCTTTCCGGTGATTAAATTCATCTTTCTGCTAAAGAATATCTTGTGGATGTGATCTCATGATCGATTCAGTTCTCGATTATTAAAAAAATTTAATAGATAATAAAATGTTATAATTAATGTATATAACAAAAATAAAAATTATAATAAAATTTCATTTCTACATTTCTTTTAGGTCTTCCATATTATTTTGTTACAATTTTATTATTTTTCATGCATTGCATAGACATTGCGTAGAAACAAATACGGGTTCCTTTCTTTTTCATACATAGATAGAAATGAGTTTATTTTGTTAAAATGAGATGACCTAATTAGAAATGTCGAGACTGTGTTTGTGAATGTGTTTCAGATTTCTGCTGCAAGTGATGGCCGATCATTAGTGGAACAGTGTATCTGATCAGAGAATCTGTTCTAGGAATCCTCCTCCTACATCTTCCGAAGCACTTAAGATTAGAGATTTGAGAAAGTTGTTCCAATATCTTTTGCAAAGGTTGCATTAAAAATGGGGGAGCACATAAATAGGGGGAGCTTATGTGATGAATAATTTTTTTCATCAGATTCAGAAAGTTTCAGTTTGAATATCTTTCTACGGTTGAGTTCTCGGTGCTGATTTTGTTTAAAACATCGATAATGATAGACTAAGGGGGGGGGGGGTATTGTTGGAGCTATACAAGATAGTCTATATTATCAACACAGTCAAAGTAAAAAAAAAGTCAACGTCACAGTCAAAGTCAATGCGAAAGTCAAACCCGACACGTTCAAGATGAAGAACCGAGACGAGACGTTGAAGCTCTAGATGACTAGGAGTTTTATTGTATTAAATATATATTGTGTCAACAAAAGATATTTAAAATATGTTTTAGTCAGTTTTATGTTTTATATGTAATTTCCATTAATTAGTCGAAGTCTAGGGGGTCAAGTGTAATTATTGAATATTAGTCTAGACTATAAATCGGTTAATTGTCATTAGTGTTGGCTAATGATTGCATGACCAATAGATTGAGGATTATTTGTAAACACATATTTTGCAATCTAATTGAAGATCAAAGGGTTTTGATTGTGATTATCATATTTTGATCTAAATATTCATCATTTGAATCAAGTGTGTTCACCCTGGGTCAACAAAGTATAATGAACATTGGAAGGAAATCATACTATCTTGTGATTGTTGACGAATTTACAAGATTTACATGGGTATTCTTTTTAAGATCTAAAGATGAAATTGTTGAAACGTTAAAATCAAATTGATCACAAGGTTAAAATAATTAGAAGTGTTGAAGGGACTGAGCTTAAGAACTACATTCTTGACTCATTTTGTAACTCAAAAGGGATTGACTGACAATATAGTGCTCCTATAACTCCTTAACAAAATGGTGTTGCTCAGCAGAGGAACATGACACTTATTGAGGCTACTCGAACTATGTTAGTTGATTCAAAGCTGCCTCTAACATTCTGAGCAGAGGCAGTTAGCACTGCATGGTATGTGCAGAACAGGTTTCTTGTAGTAAAGCCACATGGAAAAACCACTTATGAGCTATGGAACAAGAGGCCATCGTTCATTAAGGTTCTTTGGCAGTAGGTGTACCATACTTAGCACAAAACACAATTCAGCAAAATTTGCTGAAAAGTCGGATGATGCTATCTTTGTTGGATACTCCTCTAACTCTAAAGCTTAAAGAGTTTATAACATCAAAAATCAAAAATTTTAGGAATCATCCAACATTGTTGTTAATGAGCATACTCCTTATGTTAGAGGGAATGGCATTGATCATATTTTTGACATAGAATTGTTTTCAAACTATTCTAAACCATCTTTGAGAATATTTAAACTAGAACAGGTGCTTAATGTAATTCTGACGATGATCAACTATTTGAGCTACCCAAATCTATTCCAAGTTCTCCAAGAGCTACAACAAATCAAGCTATCACTATTGGCAGATCTGACAGTATGACTATCTCAAGGGATAGTGGAACTTCAACCAGTGATTCACCTAATGACCCTCAAATTCATCAGATGAGACTGCACAACATCAAGGTCATAGAAGTAGCATCTTGAAGGAACATGCAACTATTAATGCTTGCAGGACCAATGAAGGATGGTCACTTACAACACAACAACACAAAGACGAGATTAACTTGACTAATCAACCAGTGAGACTGGATTAACCACAACAGATGATACGAAGAACACAAGTAAATAAGAGACAAAATAAGATAGCAAAATACACAAGGAGATGGTTTTCAAGATTACAATATATTTCCTTCTCAAGTTCTTTTACAAGTGTTACAAAGCATAAAGGAAAGTTACAAGTACTTGAGATACATATACTACATCCTACAACCGACCATACTTTGAAGGCTAGCTGGATACAATGGAATAAACATAACACAAAATCAATGGTAGAGTCAAAAGGTAGATTGTTGGATCTTCTAGTGTTCAGAGACAAACATATGAGGACCCACAGAGCCAGTCTTCAACTTCTAAATATTCGGCTCCTATCACAACTTCTTCTGAGCTATTTGAAGTCACTCTAACAATTGATTCAAGGATGCTTAAAGATCTCTACAGATTCTTTTCTCAGTTCTTGTTGAGATCTGCTCATGATCAGCCAAGTCTCGATGCTGCCATGATTTACTTTGGAGCTGAAGATCTTCAAAGGCTTGTTGCACCTTCTACCACTGTGGAAGAAGTTGGTCAACCTAAGGTCCACATGGAACTTGAGATTCAATTCGAATGGGAAATGGGGACTAATGGCCCAACAATTGAAATAGTTGGGACAAAATCTGCATTCCCTCTTACTTCCGAAGCCGAAGTTAAAGCCTTGGAAGAACAAGCTGAATCTTCTGAAGCTGAAATGGAAGCTGCGGAAGGACTGTTCAAAATGTTCGAACAACTGATCATCACAGATGCAATCCTTGAAATGGCATCTGAGATGAACAATGTGGACTTTCGGGATCAACCTCCTCTCCAAACACCATCTCTACCTCTCACACAATCAATATCCACTGTCCAAGAACCAGCAAAGTGAAGGATTTGTTAGAAGATAAAATCAAAGTTTAACCTCTTAAACTTTCTGAAAAAACACAGCAGATATATATTTCGAAACATGATTATAAAACTGAAAAATCATGTGCTTTAGGTGACAAATATATGTATAAAACAAACCCATATTTCAAAGGATCATATTATGTGAATAAGCAAGCTATGAAAACATAAAACGAGCATTATGGACAGCCATATAGAGGCTGCCATAAAGTACGTTTCGGCAGCTCAAAATGGTCGAAATCTTTGAAGATGATGATGGTTTTTGAGTAGCAATCCTTCAGGGTGGAGGACCTCAAGCTTGTAATACCCACAAGGTCTTCATACACCTAGCTAGTTAGGAAGCTTGACACCAAAGTTCTACACCAAGGAACCTTCAAAACACGAAATTTTCAGTCTCCTTTTGAGCTGGAAAAATCCGAAAATAGTCTAGCCTTGTAGAGAACTTTTGTTGCTTAAGTGTGTGTTAGAGAAGATGAGATGATGGAAGAGTGTTCAAGTCAGTAATGTCACTCAAGAACCAAGACAAAAATTGGGTGTTTCAAGGCCAAGGGCGGCCGAAATTAGCCCATTTCAATGGGTTTCCCACCCATTTGAAGTTTTATAAAATTAACTCTTTCAATCCCTTAAATTTATAAAATTAAAACCTAGTTTAATTTTGTAACATTTACACAATTTTATTTGTCATTATTTAACCAACTTAAATAATGAAACAAATAACTATCTCACGAACAAATTATCCATATAATGTTGTTCTATCACAAAAGCAATAATTTAGAAAACCCATTTTCTAAATTGGTGTCAATATTTATTTGAATGATCTTATCAACAAACAAATATTTATTGGTGTATGTTTCGCTTGTTATTGGGTATGACCCAACTTGGATCATAACGTACTAACCACATCAATCTTGTATGTGATTTGGGCAAATGAGGTCCAACACAAAGTTAACCTCCTCAAAAGATACCAAAGGAAAAAGGAAGATGACCGTGGAAGAGCTTCAGGAAGAGGAGAAGATTGAAAAGCTTAAAAGAAAAGGGTCACCTCCAACTGGGAAGCTGTTGGCTGCTTGTACAAAAGCAGCTGCAGCCAACCAGGAGGCTGTCAACAACAAATAGAGAGAAAAGATCATTGACTTGCTCATCCAGCTCGAAGCCGCCAATGAAGAAACACTCCTGCTACCATTAGAGGAGTTGGTGAAACTGGAAAAGGCAACCAAGCTGCAGCAGGAAGCAGCAAGGTTGGCCTCAGAGGAAGAGAAGGAAAAGGAACAGACGGAAGCTGACATGCAGCTCAGGAGGGAAAGGATAGATTTCCTAACCTCTAGAGGCTTCTCTCTTCATGAACTTTGTCCACATAATGATGAAATGATCCTTTGGCTCTTTAACAAAGAGCATGATCAAATGGAGAAAGAAAGAAAAAGGTCTGCATGAGAAAAGTTGAAGGAAAAGAAGAAGAAAGAGGAAGAAGCAAGGGCATCTGCAACGAGGAAGATAGGTGACAAAGCCTGGATGAAAGACTATCTCCGGCCTCATGGCTTCTCGGAAGGTAGGTGGGTCCCATGTTAGAAAAGACACTCCAACAAATTGTCAGTGAGATCAATGCTGACATTCGTTCAGGAAAAAGGAGAGAGGTGTATAGAAGGGTACAGGGGATAACCTTCACACCTAACACTCAACCCCAACCTGAACCAATTCCCTCTCCCTTCACCATCAAAACTGAACCTTACACTCCTGAACCCACACCTTTACCTTCATCTACTTCTTCACAACTTTGTTGTGGAAAGAGAGAATAGTGAAGTTAATAGACTGAATACCACCTCTCTACTACACTCTAGTAGGTTTGATAGTGCTGAGTTAGCAAAGAAACCATTCTCTAACCCCTCCAACTCTAAAACTACTCCTCACATCAATAATCATCTTAGCAGTCTTCATCTGGCTGGGTTAACAGATATAGCCAAAATTGAAGAAGAGTTAAGGTTGAGAAGAAAGGAAGCCAAGGATAGATCTCCCACCAAGGGCACAACCTTTCTACAGATGGTGGAAGGTCTTGAATTGGAACCTATAGTTTGATGGGAATATGATTATAGCTCCCATAAACTAAGTCTTTTTAGAGGGCCACAACAAAGGGTACATATCATCTAAGGAGACAAACTAGAGACCCTATCAACCAAAGATTGTACAAACTTCTCAACACCACATCAGGGAAAAACAAAGAGACTGATAATATATACTTTCCATGGTGCTGAAAGTTTTAAGGAGCAGAAACAAGTGAGGTTTTGGTAGCATCAGCCTAGGGGGAGTTTGTTGGATCAAGAAGAAGGCTGGTGCAACCAAAACCAAATCACTTAGACAAATTTTGGTGATGCATACAAAGGCTTCCGAAGCCAAGTGAGGAACTTCCAAAGGAATTTGAGTTCTTCCAAAGACAAAGCAAAAGTTCCACTTCCGAAGCCAAAGCTCTACTTCCGAAGATAAGTATTCAATTCCGAGTATGAAGTCTCAAAGGAAGAAATCAGAAGACTAGTTTCGAAGTATGAAGAAAGAAGAAGGTCTAAAGCCTCGGAAGAAGCAACCTCTTCCGAAATATAAGTGGCTTCAGAAGTACTTGTTCTTCTCAAGCCATTTAACCTTCGGAAGACACTGCTATGAACCAGTGGACATAAGTATGGCCTCTGACACTCCGCTGCAGACCTCTGATACCGCATGGGGTTTTCTCAAAGAGCCATGTAGTTGACCATACTTTATTCCATTTTTCACCTTTTTATGTTAGTACAAGTTACCAACTTTAGTTGGTAACAAAAGATAAGTTACGGACATGTCCTGACTACCATATCTTAGATAAAGTCTTATTTGAGATACCTTAAATTATAGCTTTGTAGTATTTGCTTTAGTTAGAGGGTTCTAGCTGGTATCAAAGTATATGTGGCTACAGGTAGTATTATATATAGTTTCTCATTGTGACTCATATGAATATGCTTGTAAGAGAGTCTTGTGATATTTGAGTTGAGAAGAAATATATCCAAGTACTTTGAAAATTACTTCTTGTGTTTTTTATTACTTATTATATTGTGATCAAATTTATTAACTCTATCTTCATCCAAGTGTTGTTCAAGTGAGTTTGAGAGAAAGACAAAGTGTTAGTGACGTAAACCGTTCCTGCACAGCCTTTAACTTGTGACTATGACATGTTATAGCTCACATCCTAATATATCACAAAAAAGATAAAGTACAAAAAGTAGAAAGTTACAGACTCAAGGACCTCAATTTATAGTTACTTAAAGCATGGACCTTTTCACCAACCCATGCAAGTTTGTGACTTCATAGAGTTGCAACGGAAAGGGGGTCCACCTTTATGTAAAGTACATCAGATAAAGCATGTACACTAAAAGTCTTCCGAAGAAATATGTCTTCAAATGTTGGCTTCGGAAGACTTTGTCTCTGAATATTCGGAAGACTTTATCTTTGGCTTTGGAAGATATTGGTCTTGGCTTCAGAAGATTTGACACTAAAAATATTTCTGTTGCATGTGTGAAAGTTCTGAAGCATTCTTCTTCTATGTGCTTATGCAGCATGTAGGAGACTTGGAGTGTTTGAGTTGCATCAGCCTGAACATGTATTCCTTACAAACTCCCCCTAGGCTGATGCTACCAAAACTCTTTGAAGACTTCAGATATCAACAGTCCTCATTATGATCATGACCATCCCTTTCTTCATGAGATGATCAGGATCACTCAGACTCTCAAAATGTCTTCTCATGTCAAAGAGATCATGCATATGTAGATTGAACATATCCTACCATGTGTAGACATCCTTAATGCCTTGATCTGTAATGACATGACATATTTCTAGATATGTAGTGTATGTCCAGGACAAGATGGGTCTTCCTACTGCTAGAGGAGCTGCTTGATTAGGAGTTGATGTAGCATCCTCTAGCTACACATCGTCAGGATGTTCTAACTCATCTTGAGTTTCAAAAAAGGATGTATCTTTCTTCTTCTTTGGCTTTGGCTTTAAAGCCATCCTTTTCTTTCTCTTTGTTCCTTTTAACTGAGAAGACTAGCCTCCAACACCTGATTGATCTTCTTTGTCTTTCTCAGTTGGGTCTTCCTCTCTCATAAGTTCAGAAGGAGAAGGAGTCTGACCCTGCTATGGATCAGAATATGAAGCTTGCTGAGATTCAGCAGGAGGTTTAGGTTGTGTTGTCTCTGGTTGTTCAACCTTAACCTCCACTTTAGGTGGAGCTTGACTTGGAGGGGAGTGTAAGTCAATTAGCTCTCCACTCGTGATATTCTGCTTGATTACCCTTATATGCTCATCCATAATGGATAGAGTCATAGGGCCAAGTCTCCTTCCAGAGAATCCATACAGCTACAAGAAGCTCATAATCCTCTACCTATATATAGACTTCTTCATGCTCTTCTGCATGATGGCTCTTGACTTAGCAGCTTCTTCCCTTAGTTTCCTTTGGTAGTCTTTCTTTCCTTGACTATCTCAAGTTCAAGTTATTTTAGATACTCAAACTCAACATAGTCATGGGATAAGGGAAGGAGTGTATCTGCCTGGTAGAGGCCTGTGGCACTCAGGTAGTGATCATCTTGATCTTGTCTTCTTCTTTGTCTACCTGAGGTTCTTGTAGAACCACATCCTCATGTGCAGGACTTTCTTGAAGTGGGGGAGAGTGGGCACATGCTTATATAACCTTTTCTTTCTTCTTTCTTCTTTTATTTGTACTAATAGCTTAGCATATTCTGCCTTTTTCTTCTTCTTTGACCTTTTTTTGTAAACCGGTTCATTTAACTCCTCTAAGGGGAAAGAAATGACAATGTCAATGTCATAGTTCCTCGTGTGCAAATAGTTGATCCTAACTGCCCTCAACTCATCATCCTGAGTGTTGGTCTGGGGGCAGCCCTGATAGCAGTGTCCATAAGTCTGTAGACCTAGAAGAGGAACTTTCTCCCCTCAGCTTCCTTTCCTCTCTCTCTCTCCTCCTCCTCAATCTCCTCAGATGTCATCTTTCTTTTCCTTTGTCACTCACAGACCTTTGTGACTCATGGTGGAGAGAGCTTTGGCCATCACTGCTTGGTGTAGGATCCAAGCTTTGGCCAGAGAGAGGTTGAGAAGCACCTTCACTAGCAGGTGTCTCAATAAAGGTATGACTCTCTATAGCAGTTGATGATGATGAGATAGGGCACTAAGGTTTGCCACTGGCCTTCAATCAAGTTTTCCCTTATGAAACTAATCTTAGGGTCTGCCTCAACATCCAGTTGACGGATGGCATTGCCTGATTGCCTTAGTATCCTTCTGAAGCTGAACTCTGTAGTGATCTTGTATTGGATTCTTTGAGCCAGCCTGTTATCTTGTCTTGATTGTCTTTGATGACAAGTGGCATGTTGACTAGATACAGACCTTCATAGAAGTTCAAGGTCTAAAAATTAAAGACCTCTTGCTACCCTTGAACTCTAAGAATGATGAGGGCTTTTCTATTGCTTTCATACCTCCACCTAATGATGTCATTTGAAGATGGTGAAGATGATATAGCCCTGATATTCCTTCCTCAAATAGACTCTGTATGAAGGAGTCCATGGAGTCCACATTAATGTGAACTTGAGGATGTTGCTGAATGTGCATAATTGCAAGTGAGGATGGTGAGTCCTTAGTGTCCACACTCTCTGAAGAACTCCCACATTCTGTGATTGTAATGACTTTCCCCCCCTTTTTAGTAGCATCACCCTCTTGTATACGTGAGGTAGGAGTTACATCAATCACATCCACAAGTTCTTGTGTTCCTGGTTGATCTCCTCTTAAAGGTCTTCCAGCTAGTTTTTCCTTAAGATAAGAAATCTCAAGTTGCTGATCACTGACCCTATTTTCCAAGGTAGTCACTTGAGATTCAACGTGACTGACCTTGGAGACTAAATAGGTGCATGTTTTAGATAGTTTTTGCACCTTTAGTCTCAAATTCCCCTCATCTTCATCAAATGAATCATTAGGGGATGAGATGATTGGACGGGAGTCCTCTCTCTCACTACCAGCTTTAGGTTCTTGGCTGCAGGATTTCCTCTACTCACTGGCAGCCTCAGTTCTAGTGTTAGTGGACTGAGTTGCCATGGTGGAGGTCTTAATGATGGAATCACTTGTAAAAGTGAGAGCCTCTTCCATATGGACATCCTGAACAGGTTCAGAAGTGTCCACCTCAGTAGTAAGTCACTGATGTGGGCTAGAAGTAGGAGATTTAGGAGCACTTATCTCTCTTTGAGTAGGGGAAAAGAAGAGAGAATCATAGTACTCACCGAAACCTAGATCTTTGTTAGTACATAAGTCAAGGTTGGGGATTGGTTGGTTTAAGTCCAAAGACTGGGGATGGTAACTATCCGCTGAAGGTTGATCACTTGAGTGTTAAGACTCAGAGTGATGGCTTAAGGCATCCGGGCTTATGAGCTCATCAGGCTGAGCATCAGGAACTTCAACACTGATTATTGAAGGAATGGGAGTGGTCTGCTCCTCAGGAGAAGTGGGAGCTCCAGTGTCCACTTCTTCCTGTGTGGGTGAGTGTATAGGGACCTGCACAGACTGAATAGTTTGTGTAGGGGTTCGTTTGTGTTTTCTTTGGTAGGTGAGGGTGATCTGTGGCTACCGAGGTGGTTGGGATGTAGAAGGTATGGGTTCAACACTAGCTAGTGCTGCTAGGTTGTCAACTGGAGCAATGAACTCTAACATTTTTGTGACAAGGGTTGTTTCTACACCAGAGAAGCCAACAGTGGGCTTTGTCAATATTTTAACGATGCCGGGCTTTAGCTGTCCTAATTTAATAGTATTACCTGTTCCCCGTAACTATGAGCCCAGTTCACAGTTAAGAATGTATTGAACATATCTAGCGAACATATAGTACTCTAAGGAGTCCATGTTTGCAAGCAAATTAGTATAAACAAACTGTGAGTACATGAACTTGATTCCCTGAATCATCCCATGAACAATGAAGGAAAGATCCTCAGGAATCTTATCCCATCCACCATGCTTGTTTGATAAGCTGTAGATAACCACATGGAGCAGGAATTTCCATTTGGATGAGACTTTCCCTTTCCCGAAGGTCTTGATAGAAAAGTCTCCCTCATAGCCCATCTATTCAAAGGACTGGTTAATAGCTTCTTTGGGAAAGAATGCCTCATCCAGCTGAAGATGCATGTTGATAATGGTCGGAGTGATGAAGACTGTTCTACCCTCCACTATGGCAGATAGTGCCTTCTCCTCATCCATGATGACCTCTTGGCAGGTCTTCCAAAATTCTAGAAGTTGATGTTCATAAAGAGTAGGATCAATGATTAGGGAGGTAAAGTAGTTTACAAATTTTAACTTCCGCATTTGCAACAGTACACAAATGTGGATAGTCAATGATTATCCAAGTTTAACTTCCGCATTTGCAACAGTACACAAATGCGGATAGTTAATGTTTTCAAATTTCAAATTCCGCATTTGTAACAATACACAAATGTGGGTTACCTAAAGGTTGAAAATTTAGACTTCCGCATTTGCTACAGTGGTGACCGCATTTGCTCTAAAACTTGTAAAATCTCGTGAAAGCCATTATTTGACTATTTAAAGGAATTTAAACTAGTCATTTAATAATTTTCAAATTTGAGAGACTTTATAGCGAGACGAGTGCAAATACATAGTACACCATCTTTGATCATCTTCATCATAAACAACCACAAAGTCTTGAATGATTCTACTCAATCTATTCTTGTTATCGATTTGGAAACTACAGTTACAACAAAACAAAGTGAAATTTCCAAAAATTTCATCACGACCTATCTTTCGAACTGTTAAACCTAAATCAAACAATGAACCAAATGATAATGAAGAACACCAAAATCCGACTTATTCATGTGATAATCTACATTTTTGACTTCAATAAATATACACACTAATAGGAATTCAAACGTCATGAAAACCTTTAGAGTCATGTTTACTGTGAGAACAGAGCACAATGAAAAATGAAAATGTGTAAAAAATCAATGTAACATCATCCAATGAATGGTTCAAACATAGATACTATGATTGTTGAACAATAAACTCACAATTTGTTATGACAACAATGATACAGTAATGTTAAACGTTCATCTTTGACCATTAGCAGTCAAACTAATAACTGACACACATGTCTTTCGAACTGTTAAACCTAAATCAAACAATGAACCAAATGATAATGAAGAACACCAAAATCCGACTTATTCATGTGATATAATCTACATTTTTGACTTCAATAAATATACACACTAATAGGAATTCAACACGTCATGAAAACCTTTAGAGTCATGTTTACTGTGAGAACAGAGCACAATGAAAAATGAAAATGTGTAAAAAATCAATGTAACATCATCCAATGAATGGTTCAAACATAGATACTATGATTGTTGAACAATAAACTCACAATTTGTTATGACAACAATGATACAGTAATGTTAAACGTTCATCTTTGACCATTAGCAGTCAAACTAATAACTGACACACATGTCTTTCGAACTGTTAAACCTAAATCAAACAATGAACCAAATGATAATGAAGAACACCAAAATCCGACTTATTCATGTGATATAATCTACATTTTTGACTTCAATAAATATACACACTAATAGGAATTCAACACGTCATGAAAACCTTAGAGTCATGTTTACTGTGAGAACAGAGCACAATGAAAAATGAAAATGTGTAAAAAATCAATGTAACATCATCCAATGAATGGTTCAAACATAGATACTATGATTGTTGAACAATAAACTCACAATTTGTTATGACAACAATGATACAGTAATGTTAAACGTTCATCTTTGACCATTAGCAGTCAAACTAATAACTGACACACATGTCTCTTGTGTAGATTACATGGCAAATCTTTCATGGAGCAAGCTCCATAATGTTAGCGGTTATTTGAACCCTGATGTGCCAAAAGCTGAGGGACTAAGAGATATTATTAGATTAATCTCTATAACAAGGGTAGCTTATGCCATCACAGTTAGACCCACTAACTATGAGGACCTCATAAGGTCTTCTAGAACTCAGCTGCAGTAATTGAAGCAGATGGTGTTAGAACCTTGACTGGAAGAATTGATAATGAACACACTCTGAGCATCACTAAAGATTCAGTTAGAAGATGCTTACATTTTGGTGATGATGCCAATGCACCAATAGAGCTGGATGATGATGTAATAACCACATTCTTTGCTGAGATTGGTTATGAAGGAGGATATGAAGCTAAAAAAATTGTTAAAGGATTAGTTGATCTACCTTGGAGATTCCTAATTCACATGTTTTAGCACTGCCTATCCAAGGGAAAGACAAGATGGAATGATATTCTAGTCACCACATCCTTAGCAATCTGTGCTCTCTACTCAAATAGGCCATTCAACATGTCGCCTATGTCTTCAATGGCATGATTTCAAACATTCAACAGACGAGAAGATACCAAGTTTTGATGTATCCAAGATTTATTCAGTGCCTGATAAATGAAGCCTTTCCAGATATTGCAAATGAGGGATCGGTACTGATATTCATCACTATGATGCAAGATCATACAAGTACATAAAGAAGAGGGACCCCAGAAACTTTATAGTGGGGCTCACTCACCTCTTCTACCATGGATGATTTGGCAGATAAATCAAGAAGTTCAAGCACACGAACAAGCTGCTGGACACCATTATCACAACCAACACCACAACCATCACCACAACCATCACCACAACCATCACCACAACCAACACCACAACCAACACCACAACCAACACCACAACCAACACCACAAACTAGAACCACAACCAACACCACAATCATCACCACAACCAACATCACCACCTCATCAATCACTAATACTACCATCTCATCACTCACCAATATCACCATACCATCCTTTGCCAACCCATGATTACACCGCTGAAGTTGGAGACTCAACTAGCACTTCTAAAGCATCCAAATAATCTTCAGATGAGGAGGATAACCATGCTTAAATACCTGTAAAGAAAACAACTTCTGAGACTGCTCCCTTAGAGAGCTTTGCTGAATGCAATATAAACAAGCTTGATGAAAAAGATGAGCTGATATCTAAGTTCCTAAAAAAGGTGGAAAGGATGGAAAGGATTTTAAATAGGAGAGCTAGAATCATTGATGACAGGATTCTAGAGCTTGATGAAAAGGAGAATGAATTAAAAGAGCTGAAAGAAAATTATGAAGCTGAAAGAAAAGAAAAAGAAACAAAGATTGACTATTTAAAAGCTTCACTGAACCATTCTAGAGAAGAAGTTTATAGACATGCTGACACTCTTGCCATTCAAACCATAGCAATGGTAGAACAAGATAATATTATTGAAGAACAAGCTAAAATCATCTCTAATCTTGAAAATGAAATTCATAGCCAAAACAAAAGGATCTCTGAACTTGAGCTGATAATTGAGATTCAAAGAAGTTTTGTGGCTGATGATAGGAAAGAAAAACAAGAAAAGGTTGATAATGATGAGAACCAGTCTGTCTTGACAATGAAGAACAAGAAGAAGATACAAGTCAAACAAAGCATGAGGAACAAAGTCTAGAGATGGTGATTTACTCTGGAAAAACACATGCTACTCACACTAACAAAGCTGAATTTGAGGAACTTATCAATGCTTTAGAAAGCTTTACATCTGAAGAATTCAGTGTAGATGATCATTTTTGGGAATTTGTTAACAATCAAAGGACTGACTCTGAACTATTGTATTCATCCGTCAATCTCTAGTTCCTTTGGAGAAAGAGTTGAGCATGCAGATTGTCCCTGTTGTGTCACTGACTGAAGAACAGAAAGAAATTATAAGAGAAATGTGTGAAAAGGAAAAAGAAAAAAAAAACAGAAAAAGAAAAGGAAAAAGAGAAGGAGGAAATAGAAGTTAATGTTCAAGAACAAACCATACCTAAAAAAATGTCTAAAGTGATTGAAAAGGTTGAAACTTCAACTCCACAACTTCAAACATACTCAAGAAAGAGAAAATATCTAGCTGAAAAGGCTAAGGGTAAAAGACAAGTGGTTGAAGAAGAAAGTGTTAAGAAACAGAGAGATGATCCAAGAAGACTGGCAGCAATAGCTGAATTTCTTGAAGAACATGAACAGGCTGAAGCTAAATTAAAGAAACAATTTGTTACCATTGATCTATAAGAAGGAGAGATAGCTGGAGGTTATGATGCTACAAAGGATGTTGATATGGACAGTCCATGAAACCTAAAAAATCAGTTGAAGAAATGGTGTCAAAGGCTTAAACTAATGATTAATGATAAAAATTATATTTTTGATCAATCATGGGTATGATCCAGATAAAGTCTTTGGGATGACCTATGAATGAATGAAAGAAGAGGAAGAAAAACTGAAAAAGCTGTTGGATCCAAGTGTTGAAACTGAGTATGAGAAATCAGTAATTAGAAAGGATTCTGTACCAAAATTGCCTCCCATGAAGAAATCAACTACAACTAAGTATGAAAGATCTTTTTCAAGGAATGCTCCTCTGCCTAAACTGTCATCTATGAGGAAATCATCCCCAACTCCTGAATCACTATTTCCTGATCTTTATAGTATGTCAGATAAGGAAATGAAGGACTATCTTTCAAGCCAAGGGTTCACAAGAAGGAAGATTGGGAACATGAAAAATAACTCATTAAGGGTTGTAACTCTTCAAATGATTAATGAGAAGAAAGAAAGACTAAAGTGGTAAGAAGAAGAAATATCAAGCAAAAAGCCAAGATATAGAGTATCTGCTCAAGACATGATGCTGAATTAGAAAGATCAAGAACTATTGGCTCCTGTTCTACACAAGTACCCTGAATGGTTTACAGAACCATATAAGTTGTAACTACAAGAAGGATTAACCACTACGACTTAATCAGAGGGGTGTCTACTCCCAAAGGCAAAGTTGATCATATGATAATTGCTTGGAAGTATGACAGTATGTGGAATATGTTCATGGTAAAAAGGATCTTAGGGCTAGTCCCATTCTTTACAGAGTACTCAGCTCTTGTAAATGCCCTAGAGATTCATGATTTAAAAGAACTAGCTCAACTGTAACTAATCAATGATGCAGCTATGTTCAAGGGATATGAATTTGAAAACATACTTAAGATGATCAGAAGAACTGTCAATTTCAATTCATTAAAGAAAATATGCATAAGAAGGGATAATGTCTTTGTTAGTCCCCTGAGAAGAAGAAGAAAATGCAAGCAGAAGAGGTTATCTTCCCTGAGTTGAAGGTGAGACCAACAAAACCATTAAAGAGGAAAACGTGTCTGGTACTCATTCCTCCACACCCATCTCAAATGTGTTATATGATGAGAAAACTTATGAGATGGTGATTGAAAGGAAGTGGGGAGGAAAGGAGGGAGCTGAATAAGATTATTTTGTTGATACGAAGTAAGACTACTTGATGAATCATATATCCACTACATATATACCAGCACTTCAGGGAAATAAATAATAAATTGGGTGAACTAGATATGCACTTCTTTCTAAAGTGCATCAAGTTGCTAAAACTGCCTTATGATCGGATAAGTGCTAAAACAGACAAAATAAAGAAAAAGAAGACACCATTGCAACTTGGGAATATTGTCAAACTTGAGGTAGATGTGGGGGGGAGCTACTGATTCATAGAGATGGTCTTTCTACAATTTCCATTTGGGAGCCTATTTCACTAAAGAAGTTACCAATGGAAGCCATCTATAACATGAGCAAAATGAAGATACATGTGCTAAGTAGAGACAGGATGTCAGAACCAACAAATTTTGTGAACATACTAAAAGCTATCTTGGATCCAACTAAAGCTGCATTCTTATTACCTGTAGAAGACCCAGCAGAATCCTGATAACATCAATCACCTCTGTTAGGACCTGGTATTTGACCGAAATACCTAGAGATTAACGTGTAAACCAAATCAAATAGTGCAGAATCCTATTTGATTGGCGATCCAATAAGTGAGAACACACGAAGAATCAATCAAGAATTGAAACTAACGTTAGAAATCGATTGGGAATCGATCTAGCATGTTCTATGAACTTGGAGAACGAATTGAGAGGTTTCTGGACGGTTAGGGTACGTCTGGAATCGTAATTGATTGAGAGTCCCTCTTTTCACGAATTGAGTTGTATTATAGGTTGGTATTATTCAATCGTGTGACTGAACCATTAGTCTGGTTCAGTCGTGCGATTTAACCATGCGGTTGATTCATTCGTACGACTGAGTGTTCAGTCGTGCGATTGAGCCAATCTTATGTTATAATCATACGACTGATCCAGTCTCCTG
Source organism: Flaveria trinervia (assembly GCA_025506515.1). Lineage (NCBI taxonomy): Eukaryota > Viridiplantae > Streptophyta > Magnoliopsida > Asterales > Asteraceae > Flaveria > Flaveria trinervia. Next base: position 48,073,825 of record CM046453.1, read on the forward strand.
GTTCAGTCGTGCGACTGAGTCAATCGTGTGAAGTTATTCATGCGTAGGTCATTCGCATGAGCCATTCGCATGAGAACTTCATAGTTAAGTTTGAATGTTTTAATTAATATAACATAATGTGCAACCATTCAAACAATCATAAACCCAATCAATTCAATCACGACTCATTAATGAAATAGTAAACATCACAAGTAACAAACAATTATGTCATTTTTTCATTAATCAATACAAATTACTGAAGGATTCTGTGTGCCCAAGACAGTTAGAAAATTGATGTGGTTAGTACGTTATGATCCAAGTCGGGTTATACCCAATAACAAGCTTAGCAAACACCAATTATATATTTAATTGATGATAAGATCATGCAATTGAATATTTACACCAATTTAGAAAATGGGTTTTCTAAATAATTGATATGAGAGGGAACAACTTATTAGGATATTTTGTTCAATAATATATTTGAAGTGTTATTTAAATTAGTTAGATGACACCAAATAATAATGAGAAATTACAACTTATAGTTAAATGGTTAATTGTATGAGTTGTATATAACTTGTACATACAATTAAATTGTTATTTGTATGTCTAGTTAACAAGACTTTTAATGTGTGATATTTGAAGGAGGGAACCCAAATTTAAACCTCCTTGGCCGTCCCCCCCTTGATTTCTATTGGACCAAAATTGGTCTTGAACATAACACACATTAAGTAGTCTAGGTCACTTCACTTCTCAAGAACCCACTCTCATTGCATGCAACAAAACTTCTCTCTTTCTCTCTCAAAAGCTTCGAACCTGGCAGATTCCTTGGGAGTTTTTGAAGAGCAAGCTTTGTTGTGTTCTTGGTGATAATCTACCTAACAAGAAGGGTATTGCAAGGGCTTGGGGTATAGACACTTGAGGACCTCTACACTTGAGTTCTTGGCCGATTTTAGCATCCCAAATCTCTCACTTTTGGTCGTTTTCTTGCTGCTCAAAGAGGTAGTAATCACAGCTCATTGTGGCTGTGATTTTATATATAGTTTTACTCATATTATAGCTCGTTAATTCACATATAATGATCCTTTTGATTTGGGTTTGTTTTACATCTTAAAAGATCACTAAGAACATGAAATTTTCAGCTTTTAAAATGGGTTTTAAAGCTATATTTATATCCGCTGCGTTTCCTGAAAGTTTAAATGGTTAAACTTAGATTTTGTGTTCTAGCAAACCCTTCAATGGCATCAAGAGCCGGTTATGTGGATGACTTGCTTGTTTGTCTTTAAAATGGTTTTAAAGAATGATAATAAACTCATATAAGCTGATTTGGGGCTGCTATGTTTTGTTTTGTTGAATCCCCAACTTTCAAGATTATATTATACATGCTTGTGATTAAATCTTGAAAGATATATATATGTTGATATGTTGTGTTGTTTGGACAACATCTAAACCCGAATTTTTCAGTTTATGTTGGCTGAAAATTCATTGGTTTTAAGGGGATTCATAGTTATATTTTGGATGATATAATGGATGCTTGTTTTAGTGCATAACCTAGCCATTGACCTTGTGATTGTTTGGATGTTTGTGATGGTTGTATTCATTCATTCAATTGGGTTGTATTATTTTTTTTGTGCTTTGTTTCAAATGTAATTTATTTATTATTGGGTTGTAATAAATAGATTAGGTGTATTTTCATTTTACTAGATATGTATTAGGACTTTATATCTTGTAATATGAAGACATACACATTGGAAGCACAAAGGAAGGTCCTGAAAGAAACATGGAGCATTTTGGATGCGGTTTCAAGTGGGAGGCTTTTGGATGTTTTCCATTTGCTTGTTTGTGACCCTAGGAATGACCTATGGACCACACTTGTGATGGCAAACAAGTGTGGACCACTTTAGATGCTATGGTTATGCACAAATGCACATATGGTGTTTATGTTTGGTTGATTGTTTGTTGTTTGATTTTGGTTGATATTTGGATATTCATAACAAACTCATTAACAAACTTAACAAGCTGAAAATTGATGGTTCTTAAAAGTTTAAATAAAGTTACTAAAATGGTTTAATGATTTTAAAATTAGGTTTTAATCTAAGAACCATAGGGTACCTTGTATTTGAAAGCATGCAAATACAAGTACATAGAGTTTTCTAAACTAGAATTTTGGAACCTCTAACCTTTTTTACAAACAAGATCAACACCGTCCTTTTACACACACTTGAGTCACTTGGGAACTCTTAGTGGGATAAAGGTCACCTAACCATTTTGAGAGAACTTGTGACTTGAGGTGAGAATGCCTTATTTGTGGGATAAAGGTCACCTAACCACTTATTTTGGCAAACTCACACGTAGGTGTAAGTAGGGTATCTTGGTTTGCAAACCATGTCAAATGGATCACCTACGGTGTGGTTTCCAAATGGTGTTGATGGGATTAACATGCCGACTTTACATATGATGTTTCAAGTCGATCCCATATTTCTAGAAATTGCAAATGGTTGCAATCGTCAAACGTTGACCACCTTATTAATTTAAATCGTGGGATAAAGGTCACCTAACCACAATTTGAATGTAATGTTGGGTTCTAGACTTTAATATAAAAATGACCTTAAAAGGCATTAATTATTAAAAATAACAATATCGAAAATACTAAAATAGATCTTTGTTAAATTTTGTAGATGGCCACAAATAATGAAAATCATGATAACTCATCCGCGTCCAACCAATCATTACGAGCGATCCTCCAAAAGGAACGTCTAAATCATAACAACTTTATTGATTGGTACCGAAACTTGAGAATCGTTCTCAAGCAAGAGAAAAGATCATATGTTTTAGACGACCCAATCCCCGATCAACCTTCTGAGGATAATGAGGAGGCCTATAACGATTGGCTGAAATACACTGAGGACTCCGTCCAAGTGTCTTGTCTCATGCTAGCGAGCATGACTCCGGATCTCCAAAAGGAATATGAACATCACGGAGCTTACGACATGATAACCCAACTGAAGGAAACGTTCCAACAGCAAGCAAGGGTTGAGCGCTTCGAAACGGTTCGAGCACTCCATGCATGTCGTATGGATGACAACCAATCTGTTTCATCTTATGTACTTAAGATGAAAAGTCATATTGACCGCCTCGAGAGGCTAAATTGTCCCGTCTCGAAGGAATTGGCCACGGATTTGATCCTCAATGGCCTTACCAAGAAGTTCGAGACATTCGTGTTGAACTACAACATGAATGCATGGGACAAAAGCATTGGTGAGCTTCACTCAATGCTCAAAACGGCCGAGGCGGCCATGGGTAAAAGGGTTTTACCCGTTCTCACCATCAATGAAGGTGGGAACAATAAAAGGCCTCGTCCCGCACCCAAGGCAAAGGTTGCTAAGGGTAAGGGACCCGCTTGGGGAAAAGGGAAAGGGGTGGCAAGGATGCCACCCAAACAACAGAGAAAAAGCAAAAGGTTGCTACTAACGACCCATGCTTCAAGTGTGGGGAGATTGGACATTGGGCAAGGAATTGTCCTGTCCATCTCCAAGAGTTGAAAGCAAAGAGGGATGCCGGGCAGACCTCAGGTACAATATACATGATCCATATTGATTTAAACATGATATCCTCTAACACATGGGTATTAGATACCGGATGTGGAACTCACATTTGCAATTTGTTGCAGGGGTTCAAAAGAAGTAGTGACTTCAAGAAAGGGGATGTAAGCCTCTACATGGGCAATGGGGCTAAAGTTCAAGTTGAAGCCCGTGGTGACTACATCTTGAAACTTCCAAATGGTTGGAAGTGATTTTGAACAATGTTTTGTATGCTCCTAGTTTGACTAGGAATATATCTCTGTAGCCCTGTTAAAACAATTTGGATATGTATTATCATTTGTTGAAAAGATATTCATGTTTCTTTTAATGGTATGTTCTATTTTAAAGCTATTCCCATTAATGGTATTTATGAATTGGTTCATGAAAATACTTTAAATAGCTCATTGTACCAAACTAACACCAAGAAACTCAAGTTGGACTTGAGTGATACCTATCTTTGGCATTGTCGTCTTGGCCATATAAACAAGAAACGTTTACAAACACTACAAAAGAATGGTCTTTTAAAAACAAATGAATGTGATTCATTTGACGTTTGTGAATCTTGTTTACAAGGTAAAATGACTAAGACACCCTTTAGTGGAACTAACGAAAGGGCAAAAGATCTATTAGGAATCATACATTCGGATGTATGTGGTCCTTTTAAGCCAATGACTAGGAATGGTGAAAGATACTTCATTACCTTTACCGACGATTATAGTCGCTATGGGTATGTGTACTTATTAAGGCACAAAGATGAAGCTTTTGAAATGTTCAAAATCTTCAAGAATGAAGTAGAAAATCAACTTAACAAGTCAATTAAAGTTCTCGTACAGATAGAGGAGGTGAATACCTGAGTGATGCTTTTCAAGATCATCTTAGGAGTTGTGGGATTGTCTCACAACTCACTCCACCTGGAACACCACAACATAATGGTGTGTCTGAGAGGAGGAATCGAACCTTATTGGATATGGTTCGATCTATGATGGCTAGAAGCACATTACCTCTATATTTTGGGGTTTCGCTCTGCTCTCCGCGGCCCGTATTCTAAATATGGCCCCAACCAAAAAGGTGGAAAGGACACCCTTTGAGATATGGCATGGAAGAGTTCCATCCCTATCATACTTAAGGTTTGGGGATGTGAGGCTTATGTTAAGACTCCCACCCCAAACAAATTGAAGTCCGATCCACCAAGTGTATCTTTGTTGGATATCCTAGAGATTCTATGGGATATTATTTCTATGATCCACTGGAACAAAAAGTGTTTGTTGCCAGAAAGGGTGAGTTCTTAGAAACAAAGTTCCTTATGGAAGGAGCTGGAAGTAGAACAGTGGACCTTGAAGAAGATCAAGAACCACAACCCTATGCACGTTTGGTTGAAACTAGCACTCAACATGAGGATGTTGAGGATGATCAAGGGGGTGATCAATACACACAAAACGTTCGAAGAAGTGGTAGAATTAGTAATCCACCTGAAAGATACGGATTTTCATGGATGGATGCTATGTGTAGATTCAGATGAGCCAACCACATACCATAATGCAGTGTCCAATTCGGATTGTGACAAATGGCTTGAGGCCATGAACGTTGAGATGCAATCCATGTATGACAATCAAGTTTGGGAACTTGTTGTACCACCTCTTAATTCCAAGGTAGTTGGAAGTAAGTGGGTTTTCAAGAAGAAAACCGATATGCATGGAAACTTGGATACTTATAAAGCTAGACTTGTAGCGAAGGGTTTCACTCAAACTCAAGGGGTTGATTATGATGAAACCTTCTCACCTGTTGCGATGCTAAAGTCTATAAGAATATTGTTTGCCATAGCTGCTCATTATGATTATGAGATTTGGCAAATGGATGTCAAAACCGCTTTCCTAAATGGATATCTTGAGGAAGATGTCTATATGGTTCAGCCTGAAGGTTTTGTCGATCCAAAACATCCTAATAAAGTATGCAAGTTAAAGAAATCAATCTATGGATTGAAACAAGCATCGAGAAGCTGGAATCACCGTTTTGATGAGGAAGTAAAGAAATTTGGCTTCATCAAAAACGCTGATGAGGCTTGTGTGTATAAGAAGGCTAGTGGGAGCACAATAACTTTCCTAGTATTGTATGTTGATGACATACTACTATTTGGAAATGACATTCCAACCCTGGAAGGTGTAAAAACCTGGCTTGGAAGTTGTTTTTCCATTAAGGATCTTGGTGAAGCCGCCTATATTCTGGGAATAAAGATCTATAGGGATAGATCAAGGCGGTTGATTGGTTTGAATCAAAGTGCGTACATTGATAAAATCTTGAAAAGGTTCAAGATGGAAAACTCTAAGAAAGGTACCGTACCTATTCAAAGAGGAACAATATTGAGTACGACTCAATGTCCTAGCTCAAAGGATGAGCAAGATAAAATGAAGGCAATCCCATACGCATCAGCTATTGGATCCATCATGTATGCGATGATATGCACTCGACCGGACGTGTCATGCGCCTTGAGCATGACAAGTCGTTACCAGCAAAATCCTGGAAACAGTCATTGGATGGCTGTTAAGAACATACTTAAATACCTAAGGAGGACAAGAGATATGTTCCTGATCTATGGATCTGGTGACGAGGAGCTCGTTGTAAAAGGTTACACGGATGCGAGTTTCCAAACCGATCGTGACGATTCACGGTCACAATCGGGATACATTTTCATTCTGAATGGAGGAGCTGTCTCTTCCAAGCAGGATGTGGTGGCTCTATCAACTACAGAATCAGAATACGTCGCCGCCTCATTGGCAGCTCAAGAAGCTGCATGGTTGAAGAAATTCATTGCCGATCTAGGGGTTATCCCTTCCATTCAGGAACCCCTAGAGATTTTTGTGACAACGAGGGTGCGATTGCTCAAATCAAGGAACCTCGTGCTCATCAAAAGACTAGGCACATTGAGCGGAGATTCAACTACATACGAGATGAAGTTGAAAAGGGAAAGATATGTATTCGCAAAGTTCACACGGATCAAAACATTGCGGATCCTCTCACGAAGCCTTGAAAAGGCAAAGCATGAAGGTCATACTTGTGCCATGGGACTTCGATATTCCAGTGATTGGATTTGATCTGTAAATTTTGTATTTGGATATGTGGAACTCTATATTATTTGAATAACAATTATTTGGTTATAGTGTTTCAATTAATGTTCCTATTTAGCATGTTTTATCCATGAGTAAAATGTTTACTCTAAAATGTCCGTAGTCGCTCATACTTGTGGGAACAAGTGTGAGAGTAAGATTATTATGAACTTGGATTGGTTGATATTCATAAGGATGAATATAGAGCAATGGGTTGCTACCAAGGTTTGTAGATATTTGTGGGACACAAATATTGGACTAACCCGCATCTCAAATTTTACTACATGGAATCTTAATGATTGATCATAAGTAAATTTGAGTAAAGGCGAATATCATTTGGTATCCTCCGACCTGAGATACATATTGAGTTTTGATATTCACTAAGTATTATACCTTGAACTAATTCTTCATTGTCCTGAAATAGTGGACAGTACATAAGGGTATGTTCAGATATAACACGAAGTGTTTGTGAGAAACGTATGTAGTCAAGATGGAATTTGTTCCTCTTTTCGTTGAGAGTTAGATGTCTAAGGCCTGATTAAGTTAAATCAACAAGGAATGATCATTCTGTGTCCTTGGATTTAACATGACATCTGTAACAAAAGGATAGATGATTAATTCACCTAAATCATTTCAAGTAGGGTACTTGAAAGAGATGATGTTATTGAATGGCTATAAGTCATGCGTATTAAGGGTAGTAAACCGTTGTTAGGCGGAATTTACTGCTTACATCAATCTTCTATGAATCTTGGGCAAGTGGGAGATTGAAGGATTCTGTGTGCCCAAGACAGTTAGAATATTGATGTGGTTAGTACGTTATGATCCAAGTCGGGTATACCCAATAACAAGCTTAGCAAACACCAATTAATATATTTAATTGATGATAAGATCATGCAATTGAATATTTACACCAATTTAGAAAATGGGTTTTCTAAATAAATTGATATGAGAGGAACAACTTATTAGGATATTTTGTTCAATAATATTATTTGAAGTGTTATTTAAATTAGTTAGATGACACCAAATAATAATGAGAAATTACAACTTATAAGTTAAATGGTTAATTGTATAAGTTGTATATAACTTGTACATACAATTAAATTGTTATTTGTATGTCTAGTTAACAAGACTTTTAATGTGTGATATTTGAAGGAGGGAACCCAAATTTAAACCTCCTTGGCCGTCCCCCCCTTGATTCTATTGGACCAAAATTGGTCTTGAACATAACACACATTAAGTAGTCTAGGTCACTTCACTTCTCAAAACCCACTCTCATTGCATGCACAAAAACTTCTCTCTTTCTCTCTCAAAAGCTTCGAACCTGGCAGATTCCTTGGGAGTTTTTGAAGAGCAAGCTTTGTTGTGTTCTTGGTGATAATCTACCTAACAAGAAGGTGTATTGCAAGGGCTTGGGGTATAGACACTTGAGGACCTCTACACTTGAGTTCTTGCCGTTTTAGCATCCCAAATCTCTCACTTTTGGTCGTTTTCTTGCTGCTCAAAGAGGTAGTAATCACAGCTCATTGTGGCTGTGATTTTTATATAGTTTTACTCATATTATAGCTCGTTAATTCACATATAATGATCCTTTTGATTTGGTTTGTTTTACATCTTAAAAGATCACTAAGAACATGAAATTTTCAGCTTTTAAAATGGGTTTTAAAGCTATAATTATATCCGCTGCGTTTCCTGAAAGTTTAAATGGTTAAACATAGATTTTGTGTTCTAGCAAACCAAATTACATCATACTCAGACAGACAAGATTCATACATTTCAAATCATGATTTAGGGACATACATGCATCAACAAACTCCCCTTGGACTAGATCTATCTAATCTCTTATCTCTGCATAACCTCCTTATACTTCTTGTACTTCTCCTCCTTAGTGACTCCTGCGTGAATCTCAAACGCAAAACAAAGTCGTATAATATTTTGGAACTGGAGGGCTTGTACAATGTCTTGTGTGTCATAGAACAGTGGCCACTTGTATAATGTATAGACATCATTAGCAGACAAGTTGGTTAGCCACATCGGGTTAAATACCCTGATAGTATCCATTTGGCCCTCTTTATTCAGAACTATGACAGCTTCAGCAGTTCTCCAATCATAGTACCACCATTTGAAGTGTGGAGTGAAGTCCTGTGGCATTTCCCTGAGAGGGATTCTCAACATAGTGCGCGGAGGACTCCACTTCAACACAATCTTGGGCTTGCCAGTACTGGCATCAACCTCAGACCTTCTTATATACCTCGTAGGCTGTTGTGGTCTGAAGTTAACCCATCTAGTGTGGTACTCCTTCCTCAGGGCAGCCTCGAACCAGCCTGACATTTTTCGTGGGTCAGCATACAGCAGCTTTAGCTTAGCCAGCTGGTTGAGCTCAAAACAGGTAGAGTCTTCAGATCATGTGGAAATCTGAAGTACTCTATGCCCTGTTCCCTCTTAACTGCATAACGTTAAGGTCATCAAAATAAGCCCATGCAATAATCCTGCCTGACACCTTATAGTGTTTCTTGACTCTGTAGAGCTTGGTGTAGGCATCTTTCTTTGGTGCAGCACGCTGGGCTCTAACTTCTTCAAAACAGGCAGCCCACTCAGCCTTCGAATGTCTACGTCATCATTTGAGGCTTGGGCTGTTCCTTCGGTCTTTCCTGTTCCTGCTCCATCTTGTCTAGTACCTCAAACATATCACTGACTAGGGACTCACCCAGATTGGGGACCACATTACCCTCGTTGTCAGCGTACTGAGGGTACTCTTCTGCAGTAATATCTTCAACCTCAACTTCATCAACGTCATTTAGTTCTTCATCACTGGTTGAATCAACTCTTGGAGCATCCTTGACAATTTCATCATCAGGATTGAGTCTGAACATCTCATCATTTGCTCTTAGATAGGTCATGAATTATTTCCCCTTCTTCAGGGTATATCTCACAGACCTTCTTACAATCCCTTGCAAATCAAGAGTCATGGTTAGTTGAGTCTTGACCTGTTGAAGGGAGCCATGTCAAACTCATCCCTTTGAAAGTTTGGATCTGTTTGATTTAAACATTCAACACATAAACCATTAGTAAGTATCAAACAGAATTATATCAACTTAATATATAACATTCAACACACTTGTTTTCACTCCGTGATTCAAAACACAAAATAAATAAATACATAAGACATCTAATCTGTACTTTTGTCTTGAATCCTGGGCTCGTCGCTTGGAGGAGCAGAAGTGGTAGATGGCTGATCCTGTCGATTCTTCGATCTTCGCTCTTGACCAGAAGCAGAGGCCGATGCAGCCGCATCCCCTCCTTCTGCTTCGTCATCATCATCTCTACCTTCTGTCCTTCTTCCTCTGTCTCTTCTTCATCCTCATCATCTTCCTCATCGTCTCATCATCATCTTCACATGACCATCTCCATCATCCCCATCACCCTCCTTTATCTTCAAAGGCTCATCCTTTGACCCCTTTAACCTCAGCATAATCGTCTTGTTGGTCGTCTCCAACTCCTCTATACGTTTGGCTGATTGGGCCTGCTGGTCCTGGAGTTGGGACATTCTCGACTCTCCTAGCATCGATTAGCTGGGTCTGCTGATCTATCACCCGAGCCTGCTCTGCCATCTGCTGAGACTGGGCAGCAGTCAGATCGGTCAACTGGCGAATCTGCGCCGCTTTCTCTTCATCTGCAGCTAGCAGGCGCATCACCATACGTTTAAGCGCCGACAGCTGCTCCTCTACCCGATGTGAGGTAGAGTAGATCTATATACATGTGTGGCTAGGATTAAGGTCCGGCATGATGTGAGGTGGTGGTGGTAGTAGCATGGTGAATGGGTCGGTAAGCAGGTGCTGGTCATGTAGGTGTGAATGGTATGGTGGTGGTATAGCAGTGGTGAATATTGGTCGGTAAGCAGGTGCTGGTGATGTAGGTGGAGGTTGGTGGTGTGGATGGGAAGGATACAGTGGTGGTAGGTAGGTGGTGGCTGTGGTAGCATAGTGGATGTGGTGGCTATGGTGATGGGTGTATGTCAGTGGAGGTGGTAGTGGTGGCTGTGGTGGTGGAAGTATGGCAGCAGTGGTACGAGGTCAGGCGACGCTTCTTCTTCTTCAGTCCGTGGGGTTGAGCCATCCTCTTTCTCCTAGTCTCGATGGAAGTGGATGCTCCCCCTGCGCTCTGCCCACTGAACCCGGAGCATAGCTCGGGTCAGTCTCTCTCTCAGTGGAGTCCGAGGGTGTTCACCAACCACCCTAAGCCCATGTTCTGTGGGAACTACTTGCTTCCCACAGTCCTAGTGAGGGGCTCCTCATCCGACTCCTCCTCCTCCTGATCACCAACAATGAACTCCTGATGAAACCGGCCGTCTCAGCAACCTCTCCGGCAGTGTCAGACCCCGGGAAATAACATCTGACTCAGTGCCTCTTTGTGTAGCAGCATGTCATCCCCGACGTTGCCGCTATCATCATCATCAGAATCCATATCTGGTAGGAGCAACCTCTCATCATCGAGTCGCTGTCATCATGACGCCATTTGCGTCTGCCAGGCGCCACATACCTCTCGTTGGCCAGGTGGCCAATCAGTCTCTTCACTTGGGGCTTTACCTGCTTTCCCCTGTAAACTCTCATCCTGCCCAGAGTAGTATCATCCATAATCTCTAAGGCCACTGCGTCATGATTCTCTTTGGGCAACTGTGGCAGCTTCTCGTTAAAGACGAGCTGTAAGAATCTGGGTACATACAAAACCCCTCTTTACCCTTGGCCTCCAAGTTCTCCACTAAGTAGGAGAATATCATGCTGGAAAAACTGAAGGTTGGTTCAGAACCAGTGCCACGTAGGCATTTTGAATCTGGTCTAAGAGGTCGTCAAACCCACCCCTCCTCGATGCAACGCACTTGAGGATCACGTGTGCGAAGTACTTGTACTGGGGCTCAGGTTGCTCTTGTTGAGCACACCTGAGTTGATATCCCCAGCGTACTTTATCCTCAGGAAGCATCCTCTCACTATCAATGGATGTAGTCTAGTAGGATGATCAGTGTCGTCCCCAAACTCTAGGACCCTCTGAATGTCGGCAGCAGAGATCTCAATATCATGGCCCAATATAGAGCTCCTAATACAGTACGGCTCCGAGAGCGGTCCACCGAGGCATTCTCCCAGAATGCCTGATGGAGTGATCTATATGGCGTGCAAGGCGTGGAGATAGCCTTATGAATCCGGACCGTCTCAGAAAGTATAATGTTTAAACTCGGCCCCGTTCCTGGTGGTGTGATCCAAATGAGCACAGATGTTGTGCTTTGGATTTATGGACCACCTTTCTGCCATTTACCTAACACACCAGACATAGAACCATTAGTACATAAGACATGAAAAATTCTGTTCTAAGTGTAAAGTTGAAAGTCATTCTGATTCATTCGTGCGAATGAATCATGCGACTGAAGTCAGTCGTCTTTTCTTTCATGCGACTGGACTCATTCTGGTCAATGTGACATGCGTTGGGTTTAGTCTACTGACTGAGTCTGCGAATGGTTCAGTCGCCGACTGAGATCAATCGTATGGTTCATTCGGCCGAATGACCCAATCGCCAGATTCAATCATGCGATTGAAGTTCATCCGGACGACCAGTCGCTTGTCTCAGTTGTTCAGTCGCCTGTGGTTCGAGTCTTGATCAATACAAGTGATTTAACATGGATTACCGTTCAATATACTCGCATTCTTGTTACTAATAACCTATTAACCTTAATTTTAACATTTTGCATAGTTTAAGTAGGTTATTAGGTCGCGTTCTGTCTGTTTCTTGTTTTCGTTCGAATATTCACCACATTATGGTTCAATCCTTCTGATTTTAATGAAACAAGACTTCAATCTACCTGTATAATGAATGGCGAACGTTAGTGAATCAAAACAATGATAAACTAGGCTAATAAAATTTTGGCAGTGTAACGGTAGGAGTGCGATTTAAGGGCGATTTGGGAGTGATGAGTGAAATGCGATCGACAGAGCCCTTTAAATACTGAAGCTGGGCTCAGTCGCCGACTGGCCTTAGTCTCCCAGTTCATTCGGGCGACTCAGCTCAATCGTACGATTAGCCAAACCAGTCGCATGCACTTGACCGACTGAGATTCAGTCGGTCGACTGGCTCAGTCGTGCCTTTCATTCGCATGTTCAGTTGACCGAATGAGTTTCAATCGGTCGACTGACTCATTCACCCTCTTCCAATCAATCGAATTGGCTATTTGATGAGCCATTCGTGTTAGTGGAAGCCATTCGCATGGTTGGTCCATTCTCATGGTCCAATCGTGCGAATGGATCACACTTAGTTAATTTTCTGCCATTTATACCAATTTACATTTAAGCCCTTTAAATTATTGAAATTAACGTTATGAGCCTTTGATCATCTCAGACATGATCATTTTATTTTGAAAACATTTTGATCACCTCAGACGTGATCCTTTTAAACACTTTAGTCACCTCAGACGTGACCCTTTTAAAACACTTTGTCACTCAAACGTGACTATTTAAACTTTCAAAGCACATATGGTCATCTCAGACATGACCCTTTTAGTGATTTGATTCCTTCTGATTTTCCTGATGTAGCCCGACACACACCTACAATTAAAATTAAAAACAACTAACTAATTTAAAACCTTAAACTAATTTCATAAACAAACTTATTTTGGCTTTTGTGAGAGATAAATCCAGAGATTAATATCTACGGATTTGGTTCGGGAGTAGACAGCTTCAACTTAGATTGATCATATCTGGACCAATTCAATTTTGGAATCATACAGGTAAGTCAAATCATTTGGGACTTGTTATTAAAACTTTTTATGCTTAAATTCTCGGTGTTCATCCAGAGTCGTTAGCAACTTAAGGAATCATACTGGAACTCTTAGATTTTCACATTGATTTGAACTCTTGAGAATGTAGCCACTAAGATTGTCAGTATGTTTGTCCACTTAAATCCATACACAGACTTTTGACGCAGAGGTGGTACTGATTTAGGTTTAATTATTTCAACTAACATTTGTGGATCCCACACTTATATGGTAATCAACATTCCTCAGAAGCTTTTGAGCGGTCTACGGTATTATTACAAGAAAGACTATTCTTAGAGCTTTCAAAGAGAAGCCTGTCCTCAGGTCAGTGCCATCGCACAGCAGAGAGGCGGCAAACAACAATGAATTCTAGAATATCTAGGTTATGCTTATCCTCAGGTCAGTGCCATCGCACAGCAGAGAGGCACACAACCTATCTCCTTGTTAGAGCAGCTTATTTTATTTGACACAATATGCACCAACAACATATGTCATTAGCTTTATTGCATTTGTCTTTCATTTTTCTAGCTTTGCTCTAATTATGGTCATCCGCACACTTTTGTGGCATTTAAATGCTCATTACCCCTTATTGGAATATATTTGATTATGTAACCAGTGATAAGATGGAAGCCCACAGTCAGTTGAACAACTTAGTTTGATCTGAGATCATCAATCAGGTCTAATGTCTATCGTGTTGAATCTACCAACATATCATTGGTGTCTAGCAGCCTCTAAGTCTACTTTCTTTGTTGTCACCTAGGAGTTGCCAGTTTTCTATCATCTTCCCTTTTTATGTTGCTTAGACTACACGACTTATACTTTGAACTTTTGCATCTTTTCAAAACTTAAAATTTTAAAGTCCCTCTTGATTTGTTCCTGTGTACTATCATTTTCCAAAGGTATTGTATCGGTATCACAGACACAATCTACCTTATTTCAGCTAGTTACCCCTTCTCCCTCTTTTTTATTAGTATTTATTTATTATTTTTTTTAATGTTAACTTGCTGACATATTCTCCCCCTATAATACAAAATCATTTCTGGTTTAATTATTTTTTGGTTTTAATAAACAGCAAAATAACATGAGTTTAAATATAACAGACGAAAATAAAACAGATAACATAAATAAAATAACTTTAACTAAACTACATCGGACTACACATTATTCATCATCAGGAATTACCTCACTTTTCTTTTTAACGCCGTTGACCTCTAGCAAATATTGAAAACGTGGTTTATCAAAGGCTTTAGTATAGAGGTCAGCGCGTTGAAAATCAGTATTAATTTTAACCACATCAATGAAGTTCTTTTCAAAACAGTCTCTTATGAAGTGGTATTTAATACCGATGTGTTTGGTCTTAGGATGTTGAACCGGATTTTTAGTTACTGCAATTGCAGCATAGTTATCAAAAAAAAATAGGAGTAGATGAGAATTTAAACCGTAATCCCGCATTTGCTGTTGAATCCAAATGATTTGTGAACAGCAACTTGCAGCAGCAACATATTCGGCTTCACAGGTTGACAATGCAACCGATGTCTGCTTCTTACACTGCCAGTAGTTAATCAATCTCCCAAAGATTGACACCCCGCTGATGTAGACTTGTAGTTCATCTTGCATCCCCCGTAATCGAGTCACTATACGTGATAAGCTCAAAGTCATCATCATGAGGATACCACAATCCAAGTGTGGGTGTACCCTTCAATAACAAAAAATCCTCTTGACCCCGATCAGATGGTTGACCTTTGGTTTAGCCTGATATCTAGAACATACACATAGCATACATAATATCAGTCTTGAGGCAGTGAGATACATGAGGGATCCAATCATTCCTGGTACATAGTGGCATCTACAAGATCTCCATTTTCATCAGTGCTATATCATGATTCGTAGCAAGTGGAGTCCCAGTAGCAGAAGCATTCTCCATGTCAAAGCGCTGAGAATGTCTCCTACATACTTGGTCTGATGTAGAAAGATCCCATTAGGTGTTTGATCCACCTGTAACCGAGAAAGAACTTCATCTCCCCCATAGCACTCATCTCAAACTCTTTTTCATCACTGCTTCAAACTCTTTGCATAACTCTTCGTTCTTTGACCCGAAGATTATGTCATCAACATATATCTGTACAAGCAGTAGGTCGCCATCCTTGCCTTTAATAAACAGTGTACAGTCATGACTCCCCTGCAAAGCCGTGTTTCACAAGATAGTCGAGAGTTTCTCATACCAAGCTCGAGAGCTTGATGAAGCCCATATAAAGCATTGTCGAGCTTGTAAACTCTATCCCGATGATAAGGTCTTCAAATCCCTCGGTTTGACTTACATAGACTGTTTCCCTGATTTCCCCATGAAGGAATGCACTCTTCACATCTAATTGGTAAACTTTAATCTTCATGTACGATGCATAGGCAAGGAAGATACGAATAGCTTCCATCCTTGCCACGGGTGCAAACACCTCATTACCAATCCCCCTCGACTTGGCGAAAACCTTGAACCACCATCGCGCTTTGTTCCTGATAATGACTCCTTGGTCATCCTTCTTGCATTTTAGTACCCATTTGGTGCAATGACTTTAGCACCTTTAGGTCTATCAACCAGAGTCCATACACCTAACTTCTTAAACTGCAGAAGTTCTTCTTGCATGGCACTCACCCACGCCTCATCATTTAGTGCTTCACTGATATTTTTGGCTCAACCTGCGAAACAAAACATCGATAAGCACCATCATGAATGTAACCTTTCTCCATAACTGAGGCGTAATCAGCTGAGTATAGCTGATTTCGGGTTTGTACTCCTGATCTGACATCCCCAATAACATTGTCAAGGGGATGATAGACGTTTAGCGTGATCCTGGAGTAGTAGGCACACCCCTCAGAACCGAGATTGTGAACATTTTGTTCTGCATCTGAGGAAGATGGAGTTTGAGGTTCCGAAGTCGAAGGTGCATCACTCATGGATGCTTGTGGACTTTCAGGAACTGGAACCTGTTCCTCCTGACTGTTCTGGTCATTTGCTTCAGTTTCATCTTCAGAGGAGGAGTCACTGTCATCGACTACCCCCCTGACTGAGTAGATGATTCTCCCTGGGTGCTAGATGGTGTATTTAGAATATCATACATCATCCTAGTAGCTAACTCATCATCCGAGGGAGAGAGAGAGATGTTGAAGGACTTGAAGAATCCATCATAATCGAAGAAGTATGCAGGTCCTTTGCCTGTAGGTGGTGTGGTATATCTCTAACGTCGACATTACACCACACTTCTACAAGACCCGTTGAGTTATTGTAAACTCGCTTGTTCGGTATGTTGTATCCTAGAAAAATTCCTTCATCTGCCTTCTTGCTGAATTGCCTTCTTGTGTCTTCTTCAGAAGTGTACACGCGCGCCAAAAGGTTCAAGATACTCCAAATTCGGTTTGCGTCTTTGTAGTAGCTCATAACATGTCTTTCCGTGGCTTGACTATTAGGACTCGATTCAGTGTATAACACGCATTTGCCACCGCCTCATTCCAGAATTGGATAGGCAGTTTCGAGTCTGCCAGCATAGTCCGTGCTGTCTCTATCAAACTCCTGTTCTTTCTCTCAGCAACGCCATTCATCTGAGGTGTGTAAGCAGAAGTGAATTGATGCACAATTCTCTTTTCCTTGAAGTATGCCTCCATCCCTTGATTCTTGAATTCTGTCCCGTTGTCTGAGCGTACTTGTCTAACTTTTAGCTTGTAGAGAGATTCCAGTGTGGTTACTAATTCCTTGGATGTCTCCAATGTTTCTGATTTGGATTTCAGAAACATTACCCAAGTGAACCTTGAGTAGTCATCAGTGACCACAAAATAGTACACGTCCGCTGCAATGCTCTTGTACTACTGGACCAAACAGATCCATGTGAGAAGTTCAAGAGGAAGTTCTATTGAATTAACTTTCTTTTCCTTATGAGACTTCTTTGTCTGTTTGCCTTTCTTGCAAGCTTATACAAAATCAGGAAGTTGAAAGTTCTTGACATTTACTCCTCTCACTAATCCTTCTGAATCAAATGATCATCTTCCTTTGACTAATGTGTCCCATTCTCCTATGCCAGGAGATTGAATCCTTCTTAGTAGCTTTAGATAAAGCACTGAACCTCATGATCCGTTGTAGCAGCTGTTGACAGATCCAAGACATAAAGGTCTTTATATCTTGAAGCAGTCATTAGAACTTGTCCTCTGGGATCATATATTCTTTCTTCAGCATGTAACACTTCTTGTTGTCGAAGATGACTTTAAATCCTTTATCACAGATTTGGGAAACAGAAAGTAAGTTTTCTGAAGTTGTTGAACGTAGTTCACCTTATCAAACTTAACTTTCTGATTTCCCACTTCTCCCTGAGCTGTGATATAGCCTCCTTTGTTTCTTGCAAAGGAAACATGCCCTCCTTTTATTTGTTGACGTTTGATAAAAGGGCTCTATTTCCTGTCATGTGCCTGGATGCTCCGCTGTCTATAATCCACGTGTTAGTCTCAGCACTGTATCGAACACCCTGCACATACAAAGTAAATGAATTAGTTTAGGTTAGGAACCCAAGCTTTTACTGTCTTGGGTTTCCCAGAGGCATCACACATCATAAACTCCACCCATTGACCCTTAGAGGGTGAGGGTAGCTCAGGTTCCTTCTTGTCATCAGTATCAGACACGTAGGTTGACTTTTCTTTCCATAAGCCAGATTTGTGCAATGCCTGTTTATGATAAACAGTCATATGGCTTACAGGTTGGACTTTAGGTTCACTAGCTCTTCTAGGTGGAGTTAGAGAACTCCTCTTAGAAGACCTAGGTCTAGAGTCCTGAAGATCAATCTTCTTCCTAGGTGTCTGAGAGAAAGGACAATAGGAAGCAATGTGTCCACATTCTCCACAGTTGTAGCATGACCTGCTATCAACTTTATGAGTAGACTTTCTTTATGAGAAGTGCGTGACACTCTAGTAACATCAATCACTTTAGGTTTTGACTCTTGTATGTTTGATGTTTTCTCTGGTTTAACAAAATTTACTGTTTTAACCTGTTTAACATGTTCGACTTTTGGTTAACTGGTTTTTGACTTGAAGCATGTGGAGAAAGTAACATTTGAAGTCTTTTAGGTTCTGATTTGACTCTTTTGACCCTGACTTTAAGTTAACTTTTTCAAATTCATTTTCCAGATTAACACAAGGCAATTTACCCTTTGCCTTTGAAGTGGCCTCCTTTTGTTTCTGTCCAGATTCAGTAGATGACCATGAGGTGTCTGGATCAGTAATAAGAGGAGTAATCACCACATGATCCTTGATGGGTTATTATTTACTGGTCTAGACTTAGTGTTCATCATGGTCTCAGGTGGTGGTGGAACCACTTTGTAGCCTAATCCCTCCCCGTTATTCCTTTCTCTCACTAAGTGTTGAACTATGTGAAGAACTAGTCCAACTATGCAGTTTCTGTTTTAATGAATTAACTTCTACTTCTAGAACTGCCTTTTGCTTCTTAGTTTCTTCTAGGGAGTTTAGATAGTACCTAATGTCATTTGCTTGGTTAAGGCCACTACTTCGGTTTCCCTAAGTTGTTTAGTCAATAGGTCTATCTTTTCTTTATAACTATGCTCATTTTGTTTTAGTACTCTCTATTAGCCTCAGTGCACAGTCGTAAATCTTTTACTAAGTTATCATTATGATCTAATAACCTAGCAAATTTTCATCTATGCTATTCCTAAAAGTATCACAATCAGAACAAGCATGATTATTAAACTTTGGTCAGTAGTACTTACCTGAGTTGGTTCAGAAGAGTTAGCCATCAGTGCAGCATCAGATGTCTCTGTTCTGGTGATTCTGACTTTTCTGTCTCTGACGTGGAAATCTCTCATTTGGCTTGTAACTGACCTCGGCTGCAGTTGTTTCTTCACTATGTGACATTGCTATCTCAACTGCTAGATTACCTTCACTCACAGAATCATCATCAATATCCTTAACACTGGCAATGTTAGATTCTCCTGGTGGACAAACCTAAAACTCCAATCCTGTCCTCATCATCATGAGCAGTCAAGGCTTTTGGATCCTTGTTTGATGAAGTAGAACTGGAGGCTTGCTTGTCTTGGCGGTAAAGGACGAGAACGGTTCCCATTACCCGTCTTCTTTGGCTTGACACATTCTCTTTGAAGTGCCCCTTCTCTCCACAGTTGAAGCAGGTCACTTTGCTCTTATCAAAGCCAAATGTGGTATCCGTAGTAGCTATCAAGTTCTGTCCATCTTCTTAACAAACTTCTTCGCCTTCGGACAGCGCTAGCTAAGGCCACATTATATCCATCCTCTCAAGCTCCATTTCATCCACCTGCTCGTAGTCCTCATCTGCCAGATGGCAGTTCCAATCTTCCCGGCAACAAGTCCATCATATGAATGAACCACTGCTGCTAAAAGATCCATATGCTCTCGAGCTACTTCTACGGTCACATTACCGAGGTTCTCGATCTTCAGTTTGGTAGCACTTGCTTCTGATCCAATATAATGGTACATGACGACCCAGACGTGTCTTGATCAAAAGGAGAAGCATGTGAAGGACCTGACGAGCTAGACACAAAAGCAGTCTGGAGTGGTGCTCTAGATGTCTTAGCTTGAGGCGTGGCGTTGTATAAAGCTGGATTTTGTGTGTACGAAGACTTCTGAGCTCTATACTTCATCCTTAGTGCTTCTTCTCGCAACTTAAGAATGAAGTCATTTATATCCAGCTTTACAAGCATTCCATTCTGTCTCAGGTTAGACACGAATGTAGCCCACTTATCAGGCAATCCGTCTGCGAAGTTGCTTACTTTCTCTTCCATAGTCGTTTCCATCCATGTGAATGCAATTTGCTCATCAAGTGGTAGAATCTGTCTATGACTTCATCTAAACTTCATACCACGATGAGAAGTTATCGAATTCCTTCTTTAACTCATTTGCCTTGATTGCCTTCAATGACGCATTCCCATCATATCTCTTCTCTAGCTCATCCCACAGTTTCTTGGACTGCTTGTTCTCTGAATACTGGTGGAATATGTCTTTGGGGATAGACTGAGTGATCAATGCATAAACTCTTTTCTCTACATTGTACTTTATTTTCTGTGCGTCTGTCATCCCGCTTAATGTTAGCTTAACTCCATCAGCTCCCACCGGTGTACTATAATCGATCTCAATGGCTTCCCACAGATTAGGATCTACTCCATTAAGGGATCTCAAAACGTTGTTTCCAGTGGGGAAACTCATCTAAAGTCAAAAGCTTTGGTGGTTTATTGTGATTACCCACCTCACTCTCAAGCAACAGCAGGTTCTGTATCCTTGAGCCTTCCCAGCAGTAAAGGCTGACATCTGATCTTCCATGACTAATAAACTTAGAATCTAATCAAACAAACTTTCACTGATGCGACTGAAGGATGCGAATGATCTAATCGTGCGTATGAACTCTGCGACTGGTTCAATCGTGCGGCTGAACTGGGCGATTGGTTCAGTCGGGCGAATGAATCTGGTGTGTATGAGCTATGCGAACGAACGGTTCAGTCCGCCGAATGAGGGTGCGACTATGTCCAATCGTGCGTATGAGCAATGTGAATGGAGTCCAGTCGTGCGAATGAGTCACTCGTGTGACTGAAGCTGCTGTGTTGCGAAAATTTTTAGGTTTGACGGGTTTCAGCCGTAAAGATTCGAAATTTCACACAAGTTCTAATCGCCTAAGTCCATAGAAACCAAACTTCGGAGCAGGGAACTTCCAACATCACTTTGATGCCAAAGATTGCGTTTTTAGTGCAAAAACACAAACTTTTATGCAATCTTGATTGAATCAACACGTAATCAAGAGTCCAGCTCTGATACCACTTGTTACGACCTGTCCGAAACACCTAGAGATTAACGTGTAAACCAGATCAAATAGTGCGGAATCCTATTTGATTGCGATCCAATCAGTGAGAACACACGAAGAATCAATCAAGAATTGAAACTAACGTTAGAAATCGATTAGGAATTGATCTAATGTGTTCTATGAACTTGGAGAACGAATTGAGAGGTTTCTGGACGGCTAGGGTACGTCTGGAATCGTAATTGATTGAGAGTCCCTCTTTTTCACGAATTGAGTTGTATTTATAGGTTGGTATTATTCAATCGTGCGACTAAACCATTAGTCTGGTTCAGTCGTGCGATTGAACCATGTGGTTGATTCATTCGTACGACTGAGTGTTCAGTCGTGCGACTGAGCCAATCTTATGTTACAACCGTACGACTGATCCAGTCTCCTGGTTTAGTCGTGTGACTGAGTCAATCGTGTGAAGTTATTCATGCGTATGGTTCATTCGCATGAGCCATTCGCATGAGAACTTCATTAAGTTAAGTTTGAATGTTTTAATTAATAAACATAATGCGCAACCATTCAAACAATCAAAAACCCAATCAATTCAATCACGACTCATTAATGAAATATTAAACATCACAAGTAACAACAATTTATGTCATTTCATTAATCAATACAAATTACATCATACTCAGACAGACAAGATTCATTACATTTCAAATTATGATCTAGGGACATACAGCATCAAAACCTCCAAAACATTG
This sequence comes from Flaveria trinervia, assembly GCA_025506515.1. NCBI lineage: Eukaryota > Viridiplantae > Streptophyta > Magnoliopsida > Asterales > Asteraceae > Flaveria > Flaveria trinervia. The sequence continues at coordinate 48,095,838 of CM046453.1, forward strand.
AAGAAAACTAGGCTGTGTAATCCTTAGGGGGAGTATTGTTGCACCCTGAAAAGCTCATACATGCCAACTCAATGGGTGATTTGATGATTGCTTTGTTGGAATCCATTTAAGTCCAAGAAGAATGCGGATGAAGATTCTACTAAGAAAAAGAACAAAGGTTGTCTTCCGCATTTGTCAATGCGGAAGACATAAAGCAAATATGGACAGGTATTTGTTCTTCTGCATTGACAAATGCGGAAGACTAAAAGTTAATATGGACAAGACTTTGCTCATCCGCATTTGTCAAATGCGGATGACTGAACAAATGCGCCTAAGTATTTGTTCATCCGCATTAACCAATGTGGATGACCAACATACTAATGCGGATGATCAAGTGAAGAAATGCTAATCAGGTTAACCAATCCGCATTTGTCAATACGGATGAACAAGCAAAGATGCGGAACAAGACTTAGACTAGTTCTGATGTAATAGGTCAGGGATAGTTTAGTCATTTTGTAACAAGCATCTTGTCTGCCTATAAATGGAATAGATAACCTCGTACCTAACGGGATGGTAGATAGACATAGAGATTTTTTGTTGTAATTATTCTCTGTAATTCATCAACTTTGATATATACAATACAAAAGCGTTTATGAGTAATTTTCTTGCATTGAATGTTCTTTGATTGTTTATTTCCGCCATTCAATCACTTACTTGATTACCATATTCTATTCACAGTAAGAATCTCAATCTTACTCAACCTAGTCAATAATTATCTCTAATTAAATGATACCTGATGTGATATGTTTGGTCCTTGAGTACTGTACAAGATTTTCTATGATTGAGATAGCATTATTGTTGTCTATGTGAATAGGAGTCTCCTTGAAATTTAATCCATAGTCAAGCATCTGATTTTGAATCCAAAGCACTTGAGCACAGTAGCATGCAGTAGTAATGCATTCAACTTCACTAGTTGATGCAGAGACACATGATTGTTTCTTGCATTGCCATCAGACACCCTTCCACCAAGAAATTGACATCCCCCAGATGTAGACTTTGTAGTCATGGTGCAACCACCACAATCACTATCTATATAAGCATACAGATTGAAGTCAGAATTCTTAGGATACCATAGACCAAGTGTTGAAGCACCTTTGAGGTATTTTAGAATCCTTTTAACAGTGATAAGATCAGACATCTTAGGGTTGTCTTGATATCTTGCACAAAAGAGACCCAATCATAACAAGGCTTGATATGAGGCTTGGTAGCTGTAAGATACATAAGGGACCCAATCATAGCCCTGTAAAGGTGTTCATCCACACACTTCCCCTCAAGATCAGGTCCAAGGGAGTGGTTTCTTGCTATGGGTGTCTTAGCAATCTTACAATCAGTCATGTTGAATCTCTTAAGTATGTCTTGAACATACTTTGACTGGCTAATGAAGATTCCATCTTCAACTTGCTTCATTTGAATTCCCCAAAAGAAATTGAGTTCCCCCATGGCACTCATTTCAAATCTGTCATTCATCAACTTCTCAAAGTCTTTGCAGAGCCTTGGATTAGTTGAATAAAAAATGATGTCATCTACATATACTTGAACTAGCATTAAGTTATTACCCTGTCCTTTGATGAAAAGAGTTCCATCAATAGTATCCCTTTCTGTATCCATGGTCGCAGAGCTACTGAGATAGAGTCTCATACCACTTCCTGGGTGCCTGATACAGCCCATAAAGAGCTTTGTTAAGCTTGCAAACATAATCAGGATGATCAGGATCTGCAAAATCAGGTGGTTGTATGACATACACCTTTTCATCAATCACTCTATAAAGAAAACTACACTTGACATCAAGTTTATAGACATTGAAGTTCTTGGATGCAGCAAATGCCAGGAATATCCTTACAGCTTCTAGTCTTGCTACAGGAGCAATGACATTAGTGTAGTCAATCCCTTCTTCTTGTGTGTATCCTTAAACAACTAGTCTAGCTTTATTCTTGATGAAAAAGCCTCTATCATCCTTCTTTTCCTAAACACCCATTTGGTTCCAATAGTAGTCTTCCCATGAGGAAGCGGTCAAACGTTTCAAAGTTTCTGTCTTTTGAATTGAAGCAACTCCTGTTGTATGGCTTCAACCCAACTTTCATCCTTTAGAGCCTCATCAACTTTCTTTGGCTCTATCTAGGAAAAGACACAAGAGTGAAGACAAACATTTGCTTCATTGGTTTGTCCTCTTGTTCTTACCCTACTGTCAACATCTCCAATGACGTTTGTTGTGGGGTGAGACTTTTGGATTCTTAGCTGAAGGATCACATCAAGTTGCTGAGAGAGATCTAAATTAGAGAAAATTAGATCTGGCATAGATGTTTCACCCATCACATCAGCTCACTTATTAAGAGAAACTTGATCCAATAAGTGTATGACATCATTGATGTTTTCATCTATGGAATGGTTATTAGCAGCAAGAAATTCCTTATCACAGTCACCACCTCCATTGTATTCTTCTACATTTGAAGTATCTTTATCTAGTTATGGAGCCTCTGAGCTGGAATTTAAAGGCATGCCAGATGTATGAGCTGAGTTTGTCATTGTGGTGCTGATAGGCACTTCATTTGCATAAGTAGTTACAACTAGAGCTGAAGATGTGTTACTTGAAGGTCTTCTCAGCTCAAATCTTGGATCAAGATCACCTATTGATAAGATATCTGTAGATCTTGAAATAGTCTCACAAACAGTTGCTAACTACATCAATATCAAATAGCCAATCAGGACCAGAACCAACCACACAAGGTGTGTGTTCAATGAAAGTCACATTGGCTGACTCCTCAAAAATTCTACTTTTGAGATTGTATACTCTATAAGCCTTAGCTTGAGAAGAGTATCTAATAAAGTTTCCATCATCTAAGTTCTCAGCAAATTTGGCAATTTGATGTTTGGTATTCAAGATGGTGCAAGGACATCCAAATGACCTAAGAAAACCAATGAAAGGTTTCATCTTGTGCCAAAGTTCATAAAGAGTCTTGCATTAGTCTTAACCACTAAAACTCTATTATCCACATAGCAGGCAGTGTTGACTGCCTCTACCTTGAAGGTGATGGGCAGCCTAGAATCAGACAACATCATCCTTGCAGCTTCAATCAGTGTCTTGTTTCTCCTCTCAACAACACCATTCTCCTGAGGAGTCCTGGGAGCACTATATTGTCATGTAATACCATTTTCATCACAATATATATCAAGGATTTTTTTCTTGAATTCAGTTCCTTGATCACATCTATTGATTTTGACCTTGTGATCAGATTGATTCTCAATCCTTAGGATGAAATTCTTCAAAATATTAGGATTCTTATCCTTAGTTCTAAGGAAGAAGATCCAAGTGAATCTTGTAAAGTCATTTGTGATCACTAAATAATAAGAGGTCCTTCCTAGACTCATTACACTGGTGGGGCCAGAAAGATCCATATGTAACAAGTGTAGGGGAGTAGTGATGGAGTTTCTTTCCTTAGGCTTATGAGATACCTTATGTTGCTTCCCTTTCACGCATGCAACACAATGATCATCTCTTGTAAACTCTTTCTTGGCATTCTAGTTACCAAATCATTTTTAATCACTTTATTCATGTTCTTCAAGTTTAAAAGGCACATTTTATATGACATAGGAAATACTCATCACTATTAGCTTTAGATAGAAAGCATGAAACTTCTCGAGAGGGAGATGTCTCTTGCAAATTCATCTTGTACATGTTCACTTTCCAGGGAGTTCTGAGCAAGATATGCTCATCAGGAATGACCACCCCAGGCTTGGGAACAATGCATTCATGCTCGGTAAAGAGCATGTTATGACTCTAATCACAAAATTGGGATACACTCAGAAGATTGTACCCAAGCTCCTTGACAAGTTTACCTTTTCAATGCTGAGCATACCAGTTGTGACCTTGTCCTTTCCAGAAATGTAACCACCTTCATCTCCTCCAAAAGAAACTAGCCCACAATCAATCCTTTCAAAGTTCTAGAGTAGTGACCTATTGCCTATCATGTGCCTGGAACAACCATTGTCAATGATCAAGACATTCTTGTTTGTCTTGAGCTGTCCCTGCACAAAGAAAATGATTAATTACATTTGGAAACCCAAGCCTTACTTGTCTTGGGCTCACTAAGAGAAATAGAAGTTAATGCAACAGTAATAGATCTTATAGTTGTGCTATGAGAATCTTGAGCTGTTGTTGAAGTAAAAAATCTAGTCACTTGGTCTTGCTTTGACTTCCACACCACCTTTGGATGTTTGGACTTGACCTTAAAACTTTGGAAGCTTTTGACACTTCAGAAGTTTTGATGACTGGACCTTTGGAAGATTCTGCAGACATTACAGCAAACTTCAGTGCTTCGGAAGTATTCCTTCCTTCCGAGACCAAATTTTCTCCCGAAGGAAATTTTCCACTTGCCTTCTTCTTAGTTCTGGAGCTTCCGAAAGAAAACAGATTTTCTTTCCGAAGCTTGAATCTTCTTGGAACTCTTGGAAGTCCTTGTCCTAGTCATATGAAGAGTACCTTTAGGATTTTATGGACAATCCTTAGCAAGATAAGCATTACTTCCATACATGACACACTCAATTTTCTTCTTTAGAAGAGCCTTCTGCTGAGAACAAGACTAACTTTGATCATATCCCTTCTCCACCTTCATCTTTGCAGATGCTGAGACTGTCCTTTTGGGCTGAGGACTGTTCTTGGAGTTGGATGGTCCAGGTTGTGTCGCAGTGGTACATAATAGAACTCTTAGCAGCAGAGTTTAGGTTGATGTTTTCATTATTCGCTACTTCAAACCCTACAGATATAAAAACTTGTTTCTACTTGGAGTGAAAAGTAGCCTTGATCTCTTGAGCCTTCCTTGTTTTACTTTTGCTCTTTCTGATCAATTCCTTCCTCATAGACTTGCTCATCATAGTCTTCTTCTTCTCCTTAGAAGGATAGTGGCCCTTCTTAGAATCCTCCTCTTCACTCTTCTTAGAGGAATTCATCACTATCACTTCTTCATCCTCTTCACTTAAAAGGTCTATGAGAGGAAGCTCATCTTCACAAGTTCCACACCTAGGTGATCTTACAAACAAGAATATGTGTGGAGGAGCTATTTCATTAGCGCCCAGTCCCTACTTGTTTTGATAGCATACCTTGTTATGCAGGGATGGTGATATCATGTTCTTGAAGGTCTCTTTTTCAAGAACACACTTTTTTGCCCTAGCTTTGCTGATGACAAGCTCAGCTTGGCACTCAGTCAACTTAGTTATGAGATCCTTGATCTGAGTCCTAAAATTTATATGCTCATGTTTTTGAACAGAAATAGTTTTCTCTAAGTCCTCTATCTTTAACTTATAATTATTTTTAGACATTCTAAAATCAGCTTTTAAGATGTTTAAGGACTTAAGATCAGATCTCATTTCTAAGTTGTAGGACCTGTATCTGTTAACTTTAGCAATGAATTTATGGGTACAAAGACGTTCCAATACCTTGGTTTCATCATGATCTACCATCAGTGCTTGGTTTGGAGAAGCATCTTCCACCAAAAAGCTCTAGTCAAAGCCTCCTTCTTCAACAGCAACTGCAGCTTGTTGCTTTGGCTTCTCATTCTGGGTAGCCTTGTCAGTGTAGTTTGGTTTGGATTGTGCTTGGCCACCACTTGTTCTTAATGCCTTACACTCCCTAGCAAAGTGGCCCATCAAGTTACAGTTGTAACACTTGACTTTGCATTTGTCCAGTCCAAACTTTCCATTGGTTATATTGCTGGGAAATTTCCTTCCTGTCTGCTTGTAAACTTCTTGGCTCTGTGAGTGAGAAGAGTCATCTGCTAGACTTTTTCCATTTACTCCACATTATCCGGATTGATACAGTCCAGGTCTTCAAGGGTGAAAGAAAGTTGCCACAACTTTCATCAGAAGACACAAAGGCTTGAGAAGAACTTGTCCTTTGGAATGGGCTTCCTTAATTGTAGTTCTTCATTGGTGTGTCGGGGAAGGTGATGAAAGGACCCTTTTGTGAGTTGATAGGGTAGCATATGAGATGATGTGGGGGTTCTATGCTATCCCTTTCAACCATATGAAGGGTTGAACCCATTTGATTGTTGGAGTTTCCTGATGACCTTGCATGTTCATTTCCATCTAGTAGCCACTAACAATCCTATACAACTTTATCAAAGTAAGAGTTTTCAGGTTCTTAGTTTTCTTAATAACCACACAATAGTGTGTCCATTGCCTAGGACGTGAGTACATGAACTTCCTTACAATGTCTCTATTCTCAAAAGCAACTCCTCTATCAACTAGGGTGTCCATAATCTCAACATATCTCAAATATTGCTGAGTCGTGGTTTCACTTGCTTTGAAGGTGAAGTTTTCAAACTGCTGCTTCAGGAGATCGTTCTTGTTCTCCTTGGCTTCAGAGGAACCCTCATACATCAGTTTCAATGCATCCCACAGCTGCTTAGCTATTTTGCATTTCTTGAAAGCTCTATATACAAAGTTAGGAAGAGCAGTCTGAAGGGTTGTCGTGGCTTTCTAGTCAATCGCTACTCTTATCTATATTCATTAAAGTAGTTAGCAACAGCCTTGGGGATCATACCACCACCACTAGTAGAAGGGGTGCTTGGTATGTAAGGTCCATTCTCAACAGACTCCCATATTCTTAAATCTAGAGACCTGATGAAACCTTTCATTCTTTGGCACCAGGTGTCAAAGTCATCTAGAGTGATTAGTGGGGACTTGTTCATGGTTCCACTTTCCATATCAGTCTTGGAAATGGCTGCTATTAGAAAAGTTTAATATTTATGTGTGTGAGAGATCTAAAGATGGGAGATCTTATATCAAGAGCCTGGAAAGCTCTGATACCAAATGTAGACTCGTAAAGGGTGATCACTTACCACAAAAAACAACACAGAGGTAGATAAACATGGGACTAACAAATAGTGAGACTAGATTAACCAGAGGTAATACAAAGACACAAGTAAATAGTTGGACAAAAGAACCAATGAGCCAAGATCAGAAAACCTCTAAGTCCCACATGGTATCACAACAACTGCTGAAACTCATCAGTAGTTGACAAGTGCTGAAGACTCAACAGCTGAAGAACACAAGTGCTGAAGCTGAAAGACCAAAGTACTGAAGTACAACAGCTGAAGAGTTTACAAGTGCTGAAGATCAACAACTGATGTACAAGGTCTGAAGACAAAGACTGAAGGCATCAGCTGATGATATCTACTGAAGTCATCAGCTGATGAAACACCTGAAGGTCAAAGTCTGAAGATCAAGTACTGAAGCCTCAGTAGTTTGTCACAACTGCTGAAGAGTACTTCTTCAGTAGTTGTGATATCAGTACTTTTATATTTTTATGTTTCAGTAGTTTTGTAAAACGACTGAAGAGCTTGTTCTTCAGTCGTTGTAGTTTCAGTAGTTTTATATTTTGTACTTAACATGCTGATATGTTCTCAGTAGTTGTGAACATTTCAGTAGTTTGTTAAGAATTAGTTATTTTGTATTAGATCTGCCAGTTGTCACTTTCCGTGATAACAGCAGTGATTGTTGCACTCTATATAAGGAGTGACAACTCATTGTAACGATGATGAATGAGAATGAATTCAATAAACGAATGATTTGATTAGAAATATTCTCATCTATAAACATTCCTTGAAATCAGAAAATATATTCTCTCCCTATAACCGTATGCGCTCTTAATGCTTACAAGTATCGATTGCTTGCTACAATCTGTCTAATTCTTGTTGTATTCCGCTGCTTGTATCCTAATACATCAAACTTGTGATCGCTGATCCTGTCAAATGGTATCAGAGCAGGTTAATCATTGATCGATCTAATAATTGATCATTGAAACTGCTATTCAAGATCTAAGTTTGATTGAATTAGCTTTTGTTTTTGCAAGAAACGGTTATAGAGATTGAATTTCTGTATTTCTGCTCATTCATCCTGAGATCTTTTCTTGGTTCTCATTGAGTTTGTTGTGGTCTGTCTAAAACTTTTAAAAGCTTGAACTAAATTGTTTTTGAACTGAAAATGACTACTCCTTCCAATGATCCTCACAATACTGGTTCTCAACCAAGCCACCTATGCTGGTTAGGAATGAGTATAACATATGGCAAAGACGTATGCTCCATCACCTGTCTGTTAACAGCGCAGGGTGTTGGACATCAGTGGTACATGGTCCACACAAGCCTATGGTGAATAACCCGGAAACCAATCAAATGGTTCCGAAGAGGAGGGAGCAATACTCAGATGAGGATAAGAAGTTGCTTGAAATTGATGCAAAAGCCCATGGAATTCTGGCCATGGCACTGCCTAATGAAATCTATTCTGGGCTAATGCATCATGAAACTGCCCATGACCTCTGGAATGCCTTGAAAGAACAATTTGGAGGAACAGATGAGGTCTTGGCAAATAATAGAGAAATTCTTGCCCAACAATATGAGACATTCTCTCATAGAAAGGGTGAGACACTGACTCAACAATATGAGCGGTTCTTGTTTGATCTCTGAACTAAAAATGGTCAAACTTGAATACACAATATTCAGATGAATAACAGATTTCTCAGATCACTGCCTGAGAGATGGGACACATATACTATTGTCCTACGCTCCAGTGCAAGTTTGGACAAACTATCTCTCACCCAACTCCATGGGAAACTGCTCACTTTTGAGAGAGAGATAGAACAGAAGAGAAAGCTGTCTTCATCTGGAAAGCTCACTGAAGACTTTGTACAAGGCAACACTGCCTTGGTGGGTCATGAGTCAGAATATGCTTCATCTGAATGCCAGTATGATGAGCATATTAATTTCTCTTCAAGCACTTCTGATTCTGCATTTGTGAGTATGATGGTCAGTTTACTGGGTGTAATAATGACAATCTATGTTTCATTATGGATGATCTCAAGGGGATTGCTGATGATGACTTAGAAGAGATGGATATTTTGAGCCAAATGGCCTTGATAAATATCAGATCTCAGAAGTTCTATAAAAGAACTGGAAGAAAATTCCCAGGACTCTCTGGCAAAACCAAAGTTGGTTTTGACAAGAGCAAGTTGAGGTGTCACAAATGCCAAAGGCTTGGACACTTTGCAAGAGAGTGTAGATCAACTGGATCTAACTCCACTGCACCCTTTGTGACTTTTCCTGGCAATAGTCAACAACACAGAGGGCAACATCCTGTCACCTCTAGTCATCATCCTCAACAACAATCTCCGGATATTTTGTTCCTCAGGGTCAAATGCCATATCCGTACCCTTGTTATTACATGCCACAGTCAAATCAAGTTCAAGTTCCTATGACACCACAACCTCATGCACTACCAGAACCTCAGCCTTCCCAATCTCATCAACAACCTCAATCTCAACAACACAGCTTCTTCACCCCAGGAGTTGTTGACTGGAGCAGTTTACCAGATGACTTGTCTGGTCATGATCAACTGTTCTCAGGTGCTGGTCAACATGGTGGTGACAGTCCCTTTGGGAATCTAGCTCTTATGGCTTTGGAGTCTGCTGATACTTCATTTTCCAATGCCTCTACACCTCAGGTATCACAGGTATCCTCTGAGGCAAAAGCCAAATATGTTCTGACCATGCATAGCAGCATTTGCTTCCATTAGAGAAGCAAATGTAGCTCTAATTAATAAGAACATTGAGCTAGAACAAATAATTTCCAAAAACAAAGCTGAGTTTGAGTTTGTGCTCAAAGATAAAATGATGAGATTTATAAACTGAATTGCCAAATAATTGATGATAAGGCTAGAGAAGAAGTACTTCTAGAGAAGTACAAAGATCTCAAAGAAACCCTTGCAGTTACCCAGGTCGAGTGTGATAGATGGGTACAATCATGCAAAGGTTTTGAAATGCTTCTTAGTAAGCAATCTGCTTCAAATGTGAAGTTTGGAATTGGTTACAATCACACTGCTCCACCTACAGATTTTACACCAAGAGCAGAGGTAGAATCTGATGGTGAGAGTGATAACCAATCCATCACATCATGTGATCTACCTCTGATACAGCACAATCAGAAGTAGCAGTCAGCATCAAGCCCTCTTTGAACCTATCAGCTGATGTTGATGGTTCAAATGCTGACATTCACATGATTAATGAGTTGATCAACTCAGGAGTTAATCCTGAAGGTCCTGAAAGGACTAGAGACAGGATTTAACACCTGAAGTTCAAACTTCAACTGCTGTCAGTACTGAAGAGAAGAAAACTGGCAGTAGAAAGAGTTTGAAGACTACTAAAGAGGTAGTCAAGAAAGCAACCAATGCTTCCAAAGCATTGAAGAACAAGTCTTCTGTTGCTTCACCCTCTTTAGTTGATGATCAACCTAAGATGAAGAAGAAACCATGTGAAGTATGTGGTTTGTTCAATCATCTTACAGATGATTGTTGGTACAAAAGAGGTTCCAAACTCAAAACAAAAAGAAGAAATTAATGAGAAAATGGTAAAAATGAAAACTGAGTTTGAGACCACATTTGTATCAGCAACATCAAATCCTGTAACCCTTAAGTCCTTAAAGAAATCCAAAAGGAAGGGGTTAAACAGGTGACAGCTGAGGGTGCTCAGAAGAAGAAGGTGCAACATAGGAACTTATCAAACTCCACTAGCAATGTGTCTGATGAGCTGAAAGCTTTATCACAAAATCAGACACAGCTGGTGATGATGGTACAACATCTGTTGGGTAGAGTTAACCAACTAGATTCTCCTATGTTGAAACCACAGAAAAGGAGGTCCAAGCCAAAGGACTCCTCTTCTACACCATCTTCTTCCTCTCAGGCTGTTGTTTCAAATAAACCTGTTAGTTTACCATCTATTGATGAGACCAGGCCCAAAACCAAAAAGGTTTGGGTCTCTAAAACTAACTGATTGTTTATTATTGCAGGGTTCTTCAACATGCCAAAGTAGCATCTGGTATGTAGACAGTGGGGGATCTATGCACATGACTGGGAACAGCTCTCTTCTTCATGACTACTCTCAAGGAAAGAGGGGATTTGTCTCTTTTGGCAATGATGCTAGGGGTTACATCATCGGTAAGGGCTTTGTCTCCAATGGAGAAATCAAATTTGATGATGTTAATCATGTGGAAAATCTCAAGTACAATCTCTTGAGTGTCAGTCAAATGTGTGATAAAGGCCATGTTGCCCTTTTCACCAGTCAAAACTGTAGGATTCTGTCATCCAAAGTTTTGCACTTGATTGACAAGGTGTTGGATGATCACACTCTCCTGAAAGCCAACAGGACAGGAAGAGTGTATGCCTTAGATCTTCTAAGAAGATAGATCTCAAAGGCAATCCTTGCCTATTTTCCAAAGCCTCTTCTCAAGAATCTAAACTGTGGCACAGGAGGCTTGGTCATGTTAATCTCAAAAACATGAATCAGCTTAGCCACAATAGTTTAGTCAGAGGCTTACCAATAAAGGAGTTCCACTGTGATGAAACCTGCACTGCTTGTTTAAAAGGAAAACAGCACAAAGTCTCATTCCCTCCTATTGAAGTGTCCAAGTCCACTGCCTGCTTGCAATTACTGCATATGGATCTATTTGGTCCTGTGAGAGTAATGAGCATGGCAAAGAAGAAATACTGTCTGGTAATTGTGGATGATTACTCCAGATTTGTATGGACTTTCTTTCTACATTCAAAGGATGAGGCTGCTCAGAAGATTATTCACTTTGTGCTGTACATTGAGAAGCAGTATTCCCTTCCAGTCAAGTGTATTAGGAGTGATAATGGAACTGAGTTCAGAAATCATACACTTGATGACTTCTATCTTTCAAAGGGAATCAAAAGGCAGTTCAGCATTCCAAGGACTCCAGAACAAAATGGAGTAGTGGAGAGAAAGAACAGGACCTCATTGAAGCTGCAAGGTCCATGCTGGCTGACTCAGGTTTGCCACTGACCTTTGGGCTGAAGCTGTCAACACAGCTTGTTATGTGCAAAATAGAGTTTTAGTAAATCAGAGGTTGATGAAGACTCCATATGAAGTTCTCCATCATTGGCTCCTCTGATTTCATTTTTCAAAGCATTTGGGTGTCCTGTTTCATTCTCAACACAAAGGATCAACTCCATAAATTTGATCCTAAGGTGGATGCAGGGTACTTTGTTGGTTATTCATCTACTTGCAAGGCATACAGAGTCTTCAACTGCAGAACAAAGATGGTTGAAGAAACTCTACATGTTAATTAATGAATCTCCAAAGGACAAGATTCCACAAAGTCCTGTGGAGTTATTTGATTTGGACATACTGCAATATGTTCCTTATCAAACTCCTGCTGTTGCTCCTGTCAACAGTTCACCACCTGGTGGTACTGCTGATGATGATGATGATTGCAGTACTCACCTCTTCAGGTTTAGTGATCAGCTGCCTGACTCAGCTAGACCTGATGTCCTGTAGCTCCAGTAGCACCATCCACAACAAATGCTGATGAGATTTCTTCGAATTCAACTTCCTTTGAATTACCATCCACTGATTGGTTTCAAGGAAATGATTCACCATCACCATCTGTTGCTGCTGAACCGGCTACAAACACTTGCACAGATCTCATTGTGTATCAAGATCTGAAGAATCACCCTATGTCTCAAATCATTGGTGATATCACTGCTGGAGTATCAACAAGAAGTCAATTGTCAAATTTCTGCTTCTATGCTCTCTTCATCAGTCAGCAAGAGCCAAAGAATTATCACATTGCTTTAAAGGACAATGGATGGGTTGATGCCATGCAGCTTGAGCTTCTTCAGTTCAAGAAACAGCAAGTGTGGGAACTGGTTCCTCTACCTCCAGGTAAGTGTGCAATAGGCACTAAATGGGTGTTTAGGAACAAAACTGATGAAAATGGGCTTATTGTTAAGAACAAGGCCAGACTGGTGTTCAGGGGTTTGCACAAGAAGAAGGTATTGATTATGATGAAACCTTTGCCCCTGTAGCCAGACTGGAAGCAATTCGATTGTTTTTAGCTTATGCTGCTTATCAAACCTTAAAGTTTTTCAAATGGATGTCAAAAGTGCATTTTTGTATGGAAAAATTAAAGAAGAGGTTTATGTATGTCAACCTCCAGGCTTTGAGGACAATAAACATCCTAATTGGGTGTATAAGCTTGATAAAGCTCTTTATGGGTTAAAACAAGCTCCCAGAGCCTGGTATGAGACATTATCAAACTTTCTTCTGGAAAACAATTTCACTAGAGGCTCCATAGATAAGACTTTATTCATTAAGAAAGCTGGGCAGCATAATCTACTTGTTCAAATTATGTAGATGATATCATTTTTGCATCCTCTGATCCAAAGTTGTGTGATGCCTTTACAAAGTTGATGCAACAGAAGTTTGAAATGAGTGCCATGGGAGAATTACAGTTCTTTCTGGGGTTGCAAATCAAACAAAAGGCTGATGGAATTTTATTCATCAGTCCAAATATACAAAAGATCTTTTGCAAAAGTTTGATTTACAAAACTGTAAGCCTTGTTCTACTCCCATGAGCAGCACCACACAACTGGACAGATCAGAAAGGTAAAGTGGTTGATGAAACACTTTACAGATGTATGATTGGGTCCTTGATGTATTAACAGCTTCTAGACCAGATATTATGTTTGCTACATGTGTTTGTGCTAGATTTCAGGCTGCACCTAAAGAGTCTCATCTGATTGCAGTCAAGAGGATCTTTAGATATCTGCAAGGCACTCCATCTCTAGGTTTATGGTATTCTACGGACATTCTGGTAAATTAGTTGCTTTTTCTGACAGTGACTATGCAGGGTGTAAGTTGACAGGAAATCAACTTCTGGTGGATGTCAATTCCTAGGCAACTGCTTGATTTCTTGGCAGAGCAAGAAACAGACCTCAGTTGCTACATCCACTGCTGAAGCAGAGTACATTGCTGCTGCAAGTTGTACATCTCAGGTACTCTGGCTTCAAAACCAACTTTTGGATTATGGCATTACAGAGACTAAGACTCCATTGTTAATGGATAGTGCTTCAGCTCTTTGCATTGTCAAAATCCAGTCCAGCACTCTAGGACCAAACATATAGAGATCAGACATCATTTTATAAGGGATTGTTTTGAAAAAGGTCTGATTGATCCTAAGTTTGTGCCTAGTGCTGATGAGCTTGCAGACATTTTTACTAAGCCTTTGGATAGTTCAACTTTCCAAAACCTGGTGTTAAGGCTTGGTATGCTGCAGCTAGAATAAGTGACAACTACTGATGATCTTAGTAATTCATACTGATGATCATGAGTACCTATGTCACATATAAGTACTGATGAGCTCTTTAACCTCAGTAGTTTTTATAACTACTGAAGGCTAAATGTCTCACAAGTACTGAAGTACTTCATCTGTTCTAAACTACTGATGTAGTTACAACTACTGATGCAGTTACAACTACTGCAATCAGTAAAAACAGATAAGTACTGATGTCCTATGAAACAACTGAAATCAGCCAAAAAGACTGATGAATGTGTTGAGGACAGTTGAAACAGCTGAAAAGCTAAGAATTGACGAAAACAGCTGAAGAGAACTTTCTCTTCAGTCGTTTGTACAACTGCTGTTTCATTTTAAACAACTGAAGCAAAACCACGTCTTCAGTAGTTTTATAACTACTGATGACTAATACCAAGTCTTCAGTTGTTTACAACAGCTGATGACAAAACCACTGTCTTCAGTAGTTTCATAACTACTGATGACAAACACCAAGTCCTCAGTTGTTTCAATCATCTGAAGTCAAAACCACGGTCTTCAGTAGTTTTCTAAACTACTGATGCCTAACACCACGACTTCAGCTGTTTCAACGTCTGAAAGGATAATACCATGTCAACGGTCGTTTAAAACTACTGATGACTAACACCACATCCTTCAGTCGTTTCCTTACCCGTACCCTATATATATCCCTAACCTTAGCTCTCATGCTTCATCTTCTTCAAACCTAACGTCCTCTCCAAAACTTCCCTCTTCTCAATGGCGTCTATGCAAATTAAACCGCGACACAACTGTGTTGCCTACCTCACTAAATCGCCCATCTGGACTAAGTTCGATACTGCTATCGATCTTATGGTTCAGTCCCAATACAACACGGCATTTCTTCTGAATCCCATTTACATGCCGAATCCTTGCACCAATTTTGGATGAACGTTACTGTTACCACTGGGGGAGAACAACACACCATCCCTCCGGTCGGTCGTCAACAACAAAGAAGTAGTCATCACTCCTGCAATAATCCGCCAAATTCTTCAACTGAATGATGCTATTCTCCTGCTGGATATCCGAAGGGCACCATAGATCTATCCTTTGCTCAACATGGATATCAAGGCGATCTCAGTGCCTCCACTATCATGAAGAAACACTTTAATGACGCTGAGCGCCTGATCTTTCACATGGTGAATGTATGTTTGGCCCCTAAGACGTCGTCTTGGGATCAAATGTCCACAAATGGCAGCAGGTAATGTATTCTATTCTTGAGCAACAACCACTTAATTTTCTGAAATAATATTTTTAGAGCTCAAGGATATGGCTCAAAAACTAACTGCCAACCGTTGGATACTTATCCACGGTTCATCATGGCCATTATTACAGACCAGCTTAATGCTGAGGGACTTGTTGGCTTGGGAGTCCCTGCTACGGCTGTTCTGCCGGAAGTATACTCCCGGCACAACTCTGACCGGACACTCAAAATGGCTGCCAAGCTGCGAAAACCCACGCAGCTGGAACCCACAGCCACCACCTCCAATCCAAAGTCCCCACCAAACCCACCAAAAAGAAACCCAAAACGGCTACTCAGGGAATTGAGTCCCCTGAGGATGCCCCTGCAACACAAACGCAGGATATATCCACTAGTCCAAACCCCTAGTGGATACAATGACTCCTCCAGCCACAGCCGCTCAGGCTTCCTCTCAACAGGAGCCTGCAGCAACCACACAAGGGTACCTACATATCTGGGATCTTCCTCACTTGAGGAGATTGCCATTGAAGAGCACCAACCTCCCCAGGTGCACACTGCTTCTATCCCCACACCAAACAACCGCCCCTCACAGCCCAACTTTAATAGTTGCACAAGTGCTGACTCAATTGCACTCCTCACCCCCTCCCCAGAACCACTTACTACTGGGAATACCTCTACAATTGAGGGGGAGGAACACAGTGCACTTGAGAACCCACAGCACAGGGGTTTCCCACTTCTATCTCCTGGTGTAGACAAGGAGCTTAGAATATCTGGTGAGGCTGCCACCTCCTCTGACTCAGCACATGACCAGAGTGAGGCTGGTAACATTGCTAAGACCTCACTAGAGGCAACAGCTGATGATGGACATTGTCCTGAGGCTGGAAGTCCCCAGTACCAAGCACAAGGGGCACATGCACCAACTGGTCTACACCCAGTGCATGTAAATCCTGCTCTAAGCAGGAGGTCAGCTGATTCAGCTTCGGTGATGATGACCTGGGCTTTTTCTATGATGTCTTGCCCAGAACACAATCCTTGAAGAGAAAGTCAGTAGGCTGCAAAACCTACTTGACCAACTCTCACAAGGAGAAAGACCATCTGCCTCTACCACCCACAGATGGCACCTTCACTTGAAGGTTTCCCAAACACCGAGCCACTCCAAAATCAACCACCTGCCTCTGCTTCAGGCCTACTTCTCAGGAACAGAACCCTCCTGAGCAAATAGGTGTTGTACTCCAAAATTCCCTCCTCTCATCACACCCATAATCATGATATAGTGATCAAAGCCATTGATGAGAGGCTTTCCTCAACTTTACAGCCCTTGGTTGATGCTGCTGTCCAAAAGACTCTTTTGCGGTACAAACCCTTCCTCCAATGCAACCAAAAAGGGGGGGAGAGTACTGCAGTGAAAGAAAAGAAGAGGAAAAGATCCGAGGAAAAGAAGGAAGCGAAGCAAGCCCAAAAGAGGAGAAAGAACAGCAACCAATGCTCACCTACAAGCGGAAGAAAGGTGCTGATGAGCACATTGCTGAAGATAAAGCCTTGGAGCTACTGATAAAAGAGGCTGATGCCGAACACAGCAGATCAATGGACAACATCATTGATCAGTGTTTAGGCAAGGCCATGACACCAACAAACTTGACTCTGAGATTCGACGACTAGAGATTGAAGAATCCAGAATAGATGGGCAAGTTATGAAGTGTTAGAAAGAGAAAGGCTTGAAATCATGATAAGATTTATTGCAAAATATCTTGGAAGATCAATGATTGAAATCAAAGCTTGGTCCAGGGACAGTATCTTGGCAATCACCACCAAGATCTGTTCGTCTGAAGCATACACTAAGGGGCTTGTTATTGAAGCTTTGAATGAAGCGGGTGCTGGGAGCAGGACTGAGCTAGCCAAGCAATCAAAAGCCACACTCACCTCAAGGATGCTAGCACAGCCTGTCAACAAGAGCTAACCTTGGACCAACAAAATCACCTTCCATGAGGCCTACCCAAGAGAGTCGTACAGACTCATTATGGGGAAGTGAACCTCTGTGATGGGATAACAACTCTAGTCTTGTTCCCCAAAACAGAGTTCCCATTCAATACTCTGCCCACCAATAAAGATGGTTCTTCCAGGCCGGAGCTTACATGGGTCATCTTCTCTACTGATCAAGAAGGAAAAGACCAACATTTGCCATCAATAAGTGGAGAATAAATAAGTAGAGGTTTTGCTGCATTGGTTCAGGGGGAGTTTGTTGGACCAAAGAACCAATGAGCCAAGATCAGGAAAACATTAAGTCCCACATGGTATCACAACAACTGCTGAAAGCTCATCAGTAGTTTGACAGTGCTGAAGCTTCAATAGCTGAAGAACACAAGTGATGAAGCTGAAAGAACAAGTACTGAAGTACAACAGTGAAGAGTTTACAAGTGATGAAGTCAACAATGATGTACAATCTGAAGACAAAGATGAAGGATCAGTGATGATAATACTAAGTCATCAGCTGATGAAACACTGAAGGTCAAAGTCTAAAGATCAAGTACTGAAGCCTCAGTAGTTGTCACAACTGCTGGAAGAGTACTTCTTCAGTAGTTGTGATATCAGTAGTTTTATATTTTTATGTTTCAGTAGTTTTGTAAAACGACTGAAGAGTTGTTTCTTCAGTCGGTTGTAGTTTCAGTAGTGTTATATTTTGTACTTAACATGCTGATATGTCTCAGGTGTTGAACATTTCAGTAGTTAGTTTGTTAAAATTAGTTATTCTTGATTAGATCTGCCAGTGTCACTTTCCGTGATACAGCAGTGATCTGTTGCCTCTATATAAGGAGTGACAACTCATTGAACGATGATGAATGAGATGAAGAATTCAATAAACGAAGTTTGATTAGAATATTCTTCATCCAGAAACATTCCTTGAAATCGAAATATATATTCTCTCCCTATAACCGTATGCGCTTTTAATGCTTACAAATATCAATTGCTTTTACAATCTGTCTAATTCTTGTTTGTATTCCACTGCTTTGTATCCTAATACATCAACTGGTGAGCGTGATCCTGTCAAAATAAGAGATTTGAACAATATAGCAAAATACACAAGGAGATGATGTTTCAAGATTTCAATATATTACCTTCTCAAGTTCTTGTATATGTTCAAAGCATAAAGGAAAGACAAAACCTTGGATACATATACTACTCCTACAGTCAGCCATTCTTGGAAGGCCAGCTGGATACAATGACTAACATCAACAAACTCAATTGTAGGGTCAAAAAGGAGATTGCGAATGATAAGTACAGAAGTAGAAAGTTAACAGCCTCAAGACTCAATGTACAGTTACTTAAAGCATGGACCTTTTCATAAATCATGCAAGTTGGTGACTTCACAGAGTGCAGCAGAAAAGGTGGGGTCCAACTTTATGTAAGTACATCAGATAAAGAATTGTACACGTAAAGTCTTCAGAAGAAATCTATATTCAAGTGTTGGATTCGGAAGACTTTGCCTCTGAAGCTTCGGAAGACTCTCTTTTGGGTCGGAAGATATTTGTCTTGGCTTCAGAAGATTTCACCATAGGATATTTGACAGGATCAGTGATCACAAGTTTGATGTATCAGAATGTAAAGCAGCGGAATACAAACCGAATTAGACAAATTGTAGCAAGCAACAATATATGTGAGCATTAAGATCGCATACGTTTAGGGAGAGAATATAATTTCTGATTTCTAGGAATGTTTATAGATGTAGAATATTTCTAATCGAATCAATCAATCATTCCATTCAATTGCTCATTTCATTCATGATTACAATAGGTTGTCACTCCTTATATAGAGTGCAACAGTCACTGCTGTTATCACGGAAAGTGACAACTGGCAGATCCAATACAGAAATAACTAAATCTTAACAAACTACTGAAATGTTCACAACTACTGAGAACATATCAGCAAGTTAAGTACAAAATATAAATACTGAAACTACAACGACTGAAGAACAAGCTCTTCAGTCGTTTTACAAAACTACTGAAACAAAGAAATAAAACTACTGATATCACAACTACTGAAGAAGTACTCTTCAGCAGTTGTGACAAACTACTGAGGCTTCAGTACTTGATCTTCAGACTTTGACCTTCAGTGTTTCATCAGCTGATGACTTCAGTAGATATCATCAGCTGATGTCTTCAGTCTTTGTCTTCAGACTTTGTACATCAGTTGTTGATCTTCAGCACTTGTGAACTCTTCAGCTGTTGTTCTTCAGTACTTTGGTCTTTCAGCTTCAGCACTTGTGTTCTTCAGCTGTTGTACTTCAGCACTTTGGTTCTTCAGCTGTTAAGGTCTTCAGCACTTGATCTTCAGCTGTTGAAGTCTTCAGCACTTGTCAAACTACTGATGAGGCTTTCAGCAGTTGTTGTGATACCGTGTGGGACTTAGAGGTTTTCTGATCTTGGCTCATTGGTTCTTTTGGTCCAACAAACTCCCCCTGAACCAATGCAGCCAAAACCTCTAACTTATTTATACTCCCACTTATTGATGGCAAAAATGTTGGTCTTTTTCCTTCTTGATCAGAGAGAGATGACCCATGTACGCTCCCGTGGAAGAACCTCAAATATTTGTTTGGCAGAGTATGAATGGGAACTCTGTTTTGGGGAACTGGACACAGAGTTGTTATCCCATTCATGAGATTCACTTCCCCATAATGAGTCTGTATGACTCACGAACATAGGCCTCAAGGAGAACAATTTGTTCCTCTTGAGAGAGTTCTTCAGCTCCTCCTTCGAAGAAGAACTCTGGACCATAGTACTCTGATAAGTACTTCATGGTCCTGCCATTTTTCAGCTCCACCGTAGTTACCTCCCTATATACAAATTCATCAGGATGGTTGCCTTCAAGGAGTAACTGGAGCTCATTCTTTGGATGTCTTCAAGCTTTTGTATAACAACCCCTTCTTAATCATCTTGTTTTCTAGTAAGGCTTGAGGTGTCTTCTTTGCTTGGTGAGCTTTCTTGAATTCATCAATGATTTCCCAAGGTGAGACTACAACGGCCAACATGATGGTAGATTCTATTGTTTTTCGTACTTGGCCGTTGTATCTGTGTGGGATAGTTCTTTATGGATTCTAGAACTCACCCTGGGGTCTGGCCATACTCTCACTCTCTCCTTCTGATACTGAAAGGTGTGCCTGAGAGTGTACAGCCTTTGAGCATGCCTTTCATGGCTTGAATAGATGATGACTGAGGAAATTCCTTGTCAACCATCTTCAACAGTTGCTCATCGTGCTGTTTCTGCTGTTCTTCTTCTTCTATCTTTGACTCTGACCATTTCCCTTTGAGAGTCAGTGTGATCATGGATTGACTCTGGGTTTTGGTAGCTTCAGAACAGCAGAGAGTGGCAGACTATCATCTTCATCCTCTCTCTTCTTCTTCTTCTTCCATCCTCAGCCCCTCTCCTCCTTCGGGGTACATCACTGGATGATGGTTGGGTTGGTGAAGGGATTGGTTTTGAAGAGAGAGGATGTTTGGATTTTGGCTTAGAGGTTGGTTGGGAGATTTGAGGGATAGGATCTGTTTGAGTGGGTGGAAGGGAAGGTTGATCTAGCATCCTTGTAGTTAATTTTGCTTTTGTGAGTTTAGCCATCTCTAACCTTTGCCAGCCCCAGCCTCATCAAGGGCTTCCACAATGATCCCTTTGTTGAATTGCTCAGACAGACAGATTCTGGTGGCTATAGCCAGAATGCTGTCCCTGGACCATGCGCGGATCTCCATTAATGATCTTCCCAAGTATTTTGCAATAAAGCGGATCATTATTTCCAACCTCTCTTTCTCAAGAGCATCATACCCTGCCCATCGGGTTTGTATCTCTTGTACCTCTAACCTCTGATCTCACTATCCAGTCGTGTGCTGTGTCAACCCCTGCCTGATAGTTGTTCAATTATTTTATCCATGGAGCGGCTGTGTGTGGTGTCAGCTTCTTTGACCAGCTCCTCCAAGTTTTTCTTCAGCAGTGTGATCATCAGCACTTCTCTTTCGCTTGTACGTGAGCAGAGGTTGCTTTTCTTTTTTCCTCCTCTTCCTCAGATCTTTTCCTCTTTCTTCTTTCACTGCAGTACTCTCCCCCTTTTTGGTTGCATTGGAGGAAGGGGTTGGACCGCAGAAAGAGTCTTGTGGACAGCAGCATCAACCAGGGGCTGTAATGTTGAGGAAAGCCTCTCATCAAGGGCTTTGATCACTATATCAGTGATTATGGGGGTGATGAGAGGGAGGGAATTTTGGAGTATAGCACCTATTTGCTCAGGAGGGTTCTGTTCCTGAGAAGTAGGGCCTGAAGCAGAGGCAGGTGGTTGATTTTGGGGTGGCTCTTGTTTGGGAAACCTTCAAGGAAGGTGCCATCTGTGGGTGTATGAGGTGGCAGATGGACTTGCATCCTGACATCTTGGCCAGCAGCTCTTGAGTCTGCTAACCTCATCCTCTAGAATGGTGTTTTGAGCAACTACATCATAGAAGAAGCCAGGTCATCATCAGTTGATACTGAATCACCTGACCTCCTGCTTAGAGCAGGATTTACATGCACTGGGTGTAGACCAGTTGGTGCATGTGCCCCTTGTGCTTGGTACTGGGGACTTCCAGCCTCAGGACAATGTCCATCATCAGCTGTTGCCTCTAGGGAGGTCTTAGCAATGTTACCAGCCTCACTCTGGTCATGTGCTGAGTCAGAGGAGGTGGCAGCCTCACTAGATATTCTAAGCTCCTTGTCTACACCAGGAGATAGAATTGGGAACCCCTGTGCTGTGGGTTCTCAGTGCACTGTGTTCCTCCCCCTCAATTGTAGAGGTATTCCCAGTAGTAAGTGGTTTCTGGGGAGGGGGTGAGGAGTGCAATTGAGTCAGCACTTGTGCAACTATTAAAGTGGGCTGTGAGGGGCGGTTGTTTGGGGTAAGGGGTAGAAGCAGTGTGCACCTGGGGTGGATGGTGCTCTTCAATGGCAATCTCCTCAAGTGAGGAAGATCCCAGATAAGTAGGTGCCCCTTGGGTTGCTGCAGGCTCCTGTTGAGAGGAAGCCTGAGCGGCTGTGGCTGGAGGAGTCATTGTATCCACTAGGGGGTTTGGACTAGTGGATATCCTGCGTTTGTGGTGCAGGAGCATCCTCAGGGGACTCAATTCCCTGAGTAGCCATTTTGGGTTTCTTTTTGGTGGGTTTGGTGGGGACATTGGATTTGGAGGTGGTGGCTGTGGGTTCCAGCTGCGTGGGTTTTCGCAGCTTGGCAGCCAGTTTGAGTGTCCGGTCAGAGTTGTGCCGGGAGTATACTTCTGGCAGAACAGCCGTAGCAGGGACTCCCAAGCCAACAAGTCCCTCAGCATTAAGCTGGTCTATAATAATGGCCATTATGAACCGTGGATAGAGTATCCAACGGTTGGCAGTTAGTTTTTGAGCCATATCTTTGAGCTCTGAAAATATTAATTCTGAAAATTCAGTGGTTGTTGCTCAAGGATAGAATACATTACCTGCTGCCATTTGGTGGACATTTGATCCCAAGACGATGTCTTAGGGGCCAAACATACATTGACCATGTGAAAATCAGGCGCTCAGCGTCATTAAAGTGTTTCTTCATGATGGTGGTGGCACTGAGATCACCTTGATATCCATGCTGAGCAAATGATAGATCTATGGTGCCCTTCGGATATCCAGCAGGAGAGGTAGCATCACTCAGTTGAAGAATTTTACGGATTGTTGCAGGAGTAATCACTACTTCTTTGTTGTTGACGACTGACCGAGGGATTGTGTGTGCTCTCCTCAGTTGTAACAGTAACGTTCATCCAAATTGGTTCAAGGATTCGGCATGTAAAACGGGTTCAGAAGGAATGCCTTGTTGTATTGGGACTGAACCATAAGATCGATAGCAGTATCGAACTTAGTCCAGATCGGCGATTTTGTGAGGTAGGCAACACAGTTGTGTCGCGGTTTAATTTGCATAGACGCCATGGAAGTTTTGGAGAGGAACGTTAGGTTTGAAGAAGATGAAGCATGGAGAGCTCAGGTTAAGGGTATTTATAGGGTACGGGTGAGGAAACGACTGAAGGATGTGGTGTTAGTCATCAGTTTTTAAACGACCGTTGACATGGTATTATCCTTTCAGACGTTGAAACAGCTGAAGTCGTGGTGTTAGGCATCAGTAGTTTAGAAAACTACTGAAGACCGTGGTTTTGACTTCAGATGATTGAAACAACTGAGGACATGGTGTTTGTCATCAGTAGTTATGAAACTACTGAAGACAGTGGTTTTGTCATCAGCTGTTGTAAACAACTGAAGACTTGGTATTGGTCATCAGTAGTTATAAAACTACTGAAGACGTGGTTTTGCTTCAGTTGTTTAAAATGAAACAGCAGTGTACAAACGACTGAAGAGAAAGTTCTCTTCAGCTGTTTTCGTCAATTCTTAGCTTTTCAGCTGTTTCAAACTGTCCTCAACACATTCATCAGTCTTTATGGCTGATTTCAGTTGTTTCATAGGACATCAGTACTTATCTGTTTTTACTGATTTCAGTAGTTATGACTGCATCAGTAGTTGTAACTACTTCAGTAGTTTAGAGCAGATGAAGTACTTCAGTACAGTTGTGAGAACTTTTAGCCTTCAGTAGTTATAAAAACTACTGAGGTTAAAGAGCTCATCAGTACTTATATGTGACAGGCACTCATGATCATCATATGAATTACTGAGATCATCAGTAGTTGTCACCTATTCTAGCTGCAGCATACCAAGCCTTAACACCAGGTTTTGGAAAGTTGAACTATCCAAAGGCTTAGTAAAAATGTCTGCAAGCTCATCAGCACTAGGCACAAACTTAGGATCAATCAGACCTTTTTCAAAACAATCCCTTATAAAATGATGTCTGATCTCTATATGTTTGGTCCTAGAGTGCTGGACTGGATTTTTGACAATGCAAAGAGCTGAAGCACTATCCATTAACAATGGAGTCTTAGTCTCTGTAATGCCATAATCCAAAAGTTGGTTTTGAAGCCAGAGTACCTGAGATGTACAGCTTGCAGCAGCAATGTACTCTGCTTCCGCAGTGGATGTAGCAACTGAGGTCTGTTTCTTGCTCTGCCAAGAAATCAAGCAGTTGCCTAGGAATTGACATCCACCAGAAGTTGATTTCCTGGTCAACTTACACCCTGCATAGTCACTGTCAGAAAAAGCAACTAATTTACCAGAATGTCTGGTAGAATACCATAAACCTAGAGATGGAGTGCCTTGCAGATATCTAAAGATCCTCTTGACTGCAATCAGATGAGACTCTTTAGGTGCAGCCTGAAATCTAGCACAAACACATGTAGCAAACATATATCTGGTCTAGAAGCTGTTAAATACATCAAGGACCCAATCATACATCTGTAAAGTGTTTCATCAACCACTTTACCTTTCTGATCTGAGTCCAGTTGTGTGGTGCTGCTCATGGGAGTAGAACAGGGCTTACAGTTTTGTAAATCAAACTTTTGCAAAAGATCTTTTGTATATTTGGATGATGAATAAAAATTCCATCAGCCTTTTGTTTGATTTGCAACCCCAGAAAGAACTGTAATTCTCCCATGGCACTCATTTCAAACTTCTGTTGCATCAACTTTGTAAAGGCATCACACAACTTTGGATCAGAGGATGCAAAAATGATATCATCTACATAAATTTGAACAAGTAGATTATGCTGCCCAGCTTTCTTAATAATAAAGTCTTGTCTATGGAGCCTCTAGTGAAATTGTTTTCCAGAAGAAAGTTTGATAATGTCTCATACCAGGCTCTGGGAGCTTGTTTTAACCCATAAAGAGCTTTATCAAGCTTATACACCCAATAGGATGTTTATTGTCCTCAAAGCCTGGAGGTTGACATACATAAACCTCTTCTTTAACTTTTCCATACAAAAATGCACTTTTGACATCCATTTGAAAGACTTTAAGTTTTTGATAAGCAGCATAAGCTAAAAACAATCGAATTGCTTCCAGTCTGGCTACAGGGGCAAAGTTTCATCATAATCAATACCTTCTTCTTGTGCAAACCCCTGAACAACCAGTCTGGCCTTGTTCTTAACAATAAGCCCATTTTCATCAGTTTTGTTCCTAAACACCCATTTAGTGCCTATTGCACACTTACCTGGAGGTAGAGGAACCAGTTCCCACACTTGCTGTTTCTTGAACTGAAGAAGCTCAAGCTGCATGGCATCAACCCATCCATTGTCCTTTAAAGCAAT
Organism: Flaveria trinervia; assembly: GCA_025506515.1. Taxonomy (NCBI): domain Eukaryota; kingdom Viridiplantae; phylum Streptophyta; class Magnoliopsida; order Asterales; family Asteraceae; genus Flaveria; species Flaveria trinervia. Next base: position 48,121,453 of record CM046453.1, read on the forward strand.
GTGATAATTCTTTGGCTCTTGCTGACTGATGAAGAGAGCATAGAAGCAGAATTTGACAATTGACTTCTTGTTGATACTCCAGCAGTGATATCACCAATGATTTGAGACATGGGGTGATTCTTCAGATCTTGATACACAATGAGATCTGTGCAAGTGTTTGTAGCCGGTTCAGCAGCAACAGATGGTGATGGTGAATCATTTCCTTGAAACCAATCAGTGGATGGTAATTCAAAGGAAGTTGAATTCGAAGAAATCTCATCAGCATTTGTTGTGGATGGTGCTACTGGCGCTACAGGAACATCAGGTCTAGTTGAATCAGGCAGCTGATCACTAAACCTGAAGAGTGAGTACTGCAATCATCATCATCATCAGCAGTACCACCAGGTGGTGAACTGTTGACAGGAGCAACAGCAGGAGTTTGATAGGGAACATATTGCAGTATGTCCAAATCAAATAACTCCACAGGACTTTGTGGAATCTTGTCCTTTGGAGATTCATTAAACTTAACATGTAGAGTTTCTTCAACCATCTTTGTTCTGCAGTTGAAGACTCTGTATGCTTTGCAAGTAGATGAATAACCAACAAAGTATCCTGCATCCACCTTAGGATCAAATTTGTGGAGTTGATCCTTTGTGTTGAGAATAAAACAGGGACACCCAAATGCTTTGAAAAATGAAATCAGAGGAGCCAAATGATGGAGAACTTCATATGGAGTCTTCATCAACCTCTGATTTACTAAAACTCTATTTTGCACATAACAAGCTGTGTTGACAGCTTCGGCCCAAAAGGTCAATGGCAAACCTGAGTCAGCCAGCATGGACCTTGCAGCTTCAATGAGGGTCCTGTTCTTTCTCTCCACTACTCCATTTTGTTCGGAGTCCTTGGAATGCTGAACTGCCTTTTGATTCCCTTTGAGAGATAGAAGTCATCAAGTGTATGATTTCTGAACTCAGTTCCATTATCACTCCTAATACACTTGACTGGAAGGGAATACTGCTTCTCAATGTACAGCACAAAGTGGATAATCTTCTGAGCAGCCTCATCCTTTGAATGTAGAAAGAAAGTCCATACAAATCTGGAGTAATCATCCACAATTACCAGACAGTATTTCTTCTTTGCCATGCTCATTACTCTCACAGGACCAAATAGATCCATATGCAGTAATTGCAAGCAGGCAGTGGACTTGGACACTTCAATAGGAGGAAATGAGACCTTGTGCTGTTTTCCTTTTAAACAAGCAGTGCAAGTTTCATCACAGTGGAACTCCTTTATTGGTAAGCCTCTGACTAAACTATTGTGGCTAAGCTGATTCATGTTTTTGAGATTAACATGACCAAGCCTCCTGTGCCACAGTTTAGATTCTTGAAAAGAGGCTTTGGAAAATAGGCAAGGATTGCCTTTGAGATCTATCTTCTTAGAGAGATCTAAGGCATACACTCTTCCTGTCCTGTTGGCTTTCAGGAGAGTGTGATCATCCAACACCTTGTCAATCAAGGGCAAAACTTTGGATGACAGAATCCTACAGTTTTGACTTGTGAAAAGGGCAACATGGCCTTTATCACACATTTGACTGACACTCAAGAGGTTGTACTTGAGATTTTCCACATGATTAACATCATCAAATTTGATTTCTCCATTGGAGACAAAGCCCTTACCGATGATGTAACCCCTAGCATCATTGCCAAAAGAACAAATCCCTTCTTTCCTTGAGAGTAGTCATGAAGAAGAGAGATGTTCCCAGTCATGTGCATAGATCCCCCACTGTCTACATACCAGATGCTACTTTGGCATGTTGAAGAACCCTGCAATAATAAACAATCAGTTAGTTTTAGAGACCCAAACCTTTTTGGTTTTGGGCCTGGTCTCATCAATAGATGGTAAACTAGCATGTTTATTTGTAACAACAGCCTGAGAGGAAGAAGATGGTGCAGAAGAGGAGTCCTTTGGCTTAGACCTCCTTTTCTGTGGTTTCAACATAGGAGAATCTAGTTGGTTAACTCTACCCAACAGATGTTGTACCATCATCACCAGCTGTGTCTGATTTTGTGATAAAGCTTTCAGCTCATCAGACACATTGCTAGTGGAGTTAGATAAGGTCCTATGTTGCACCTTCTTCTTTTGAGCACCCTCAGCTGTCACCTGTTTAACTCCTTCCTTTTTGATTGCTTTAAGGACTTAAGGGTTACAGGATTTGATGTTGCTGATACAAATGTGGTCTCAAACTCAGTTTTCATTTTTACCATTTTCTCATTAATTTCTTCTTTTGTTTGAGTTTGGAACCTCTTTTGTACCAACAATCATCTGTAAGATGATTGAACAAACCACATACTTCACATGGTTTCTTCTTCATCTTAGGTTGATCATCAACTAAAGATGGTGAAGACTTGTTTTTCTTCAATGCTTTGGAAGCATTGGTTGCTTTCTTGACAGCATCTTTAGTAGTCTTCAAACTCTTTCTACTGCCAGTTTTCTTCTCTTCAGTACTGACAGCAGTTGAAGTTTGAACTTCAGGAGTTGAATCCTGCTCTCCAGTCCTTTCAGGACCTTCAGGATTGACTCCTGAGTTGATCAACTTATTGATCATGTGAATGTCAGCATTTGGACCATCAACATCAGCTGATAGGTTCAAAGAGGACTTGATACTGACTGCTACTTCTGATTGTGCTGTATCAGAAGGTAGATCACATGACTTGATGGATTGGTTATCACTCTCACCATCAGATTCTACCTCTGCTCTTGGGGTAAAATCTGTAGGTGGAGCAGTGTGATTGTAACCAATTCCAAACTTCACATTTGAAGCAGATTGCTTACTAAGAAGCATTTCAAAACCTTTGCATGATTGTACCCATCTATCACACTCGACCTGGGTAACTGCAAGGGTTTCTTTGAGATCTTTGTACTTCTCTAGAAGTACATCTTCTCTAGCCTTATCATCAATTATTTTGCAATTCAGTTTATAAACCTCATCATTTTTATCTTTGAGCACAAACTCAAACTCAGCTTTGTTTTTGAAATTATTTGTTCTAGCTCAATGTTCTTATTAATTAAAGCTACATTTGCTTCTCTAATGGAAGCAAATGCTGCTATGCATTGTTCAGAACATAATTTGGCTTTTGCCTCAGAGGATACCTGTGATACCTGAGGTGTAGAGGCATTGGAAGATGAAGTATCAGCAGACTCCAAAGCCATAAGAGCTAGATTCCCAAAGGGACTGTCACCACCATGTTGACCAGCACCTGAGAACAGTTGATCATGACCAGACAAGTCATCTGGTAAACTGCTCCAGTCAACAACTCCTGGGGTGAAGAAGCTGTGTTGTTGAGATGAAGGTTGTTGATGAGATAGGGAAGGCTGAGGTTCTGGTAATGCATGAGGTTGTGGTGTCATAGGAACTTGAACTTGACTTGACTGTGGCATGTAATAACAAGGGTACTGATAGGCATTTGACCCTGAGGAACAAAATATGCCGGAGATTGTTGTTGAGGATGATGACTAGATGTGACAGGATGTTGCCCTCTGTTTTGTTGACTGTTGCCAGGAAAGTCACAAAGGGTGCAGTAGAGTTTGATCCAGTTGATCTACACTCTCTTGCAAAGTGTCCAAGCCGTTGGCATTTGTGACACCTCAACTTGCTCTTGTCAAAACCAACTTTGGTTTTGCCAGAGAGTCCTGGGAATTTTCTTCCAGTTCTTTTGTAGAACTTCTGAGATCTGATATTTATCAAGGCCATTTGGCTCAAAATATCCATCTCTTCTAAGTCATCATCAGCAATCCCCTTGAGATCATCCATAATGAAACATAAATTGTCATTATTACCTCCAGTAAACTGACCATCAACACTTACAAATGCAGAATTAGAAGTGCTCGAAGAGAAATTAATATGCTCATCATACTGGCATTCAGATGAAGCATATTCTGACTCATGACCCACCAAGGCAGTGTTGCCTTGATAAAGTCTTCAGTGAGCTTTCCAGATGAAGACAGCTTTCTCTTCTGTTCTATCTCTCTCTCAAAAGTGAGCAATTTCCCATGGAGTTGGGTGAGAGATAGTTTGTCCAAACTTGCACTGGAGCGTAGGACAATAGTATATGTGTCCCATCTCTCAGGCAGTGATCTGAGAAATCTGTTATTCATCTGAATATTGGTGTATTCAAGTTTGACCATTTTTAGTTCAGAGATCAAACAAGAAAACCGCTCATATTGTTGAGTCAGTGTCTCACCCTTTCTATGAGAGAATGTCTCATATTGTTGGGCAAGAATTTCTCTATTATTTGCCAAGACCTCATCTGTTCCTCCAAATTGTTCTTTCAAAGCAATCCAGAGGTCATGGGCAGTTTCATGATGCATTAGCCCAGAATAGATTTCATTGGGCAAAGCCATGGCCAGAATTCCATGGGCTTTTGCATCAATCTCAAGCAACTTTTTATCCTCATCTGAGTATTGCTCCCTCCTCTTCGGAACCATTTGATTGGTTTCCGGGTTATTCACCATAGGCTTGTGTGGACCATGTACCACTGATGTCCAACACCCTGCGCTGTTAACAGACAGGTGATGGAGCATACGTCTTTGCCATATGTTATACTCATTCCTAACCAGCATAGGAGGCTTGGTTGAGGAACCAGTATTGTGAGGATCATTGGAGGGAGTGGTCATTTTCAGTTCAAAAACAGTTTAGTTCAAGTTTTAAAAGTTTTAGACAAACCACAACAAACTCAATGAGAACCAAGAAAAGATCTCAGGATGAATGAGCAGAAATACAGAAAATTCAATCTCTATAAACGTTTCTTGCAAAAACAAAAGCTAATTCAATCAAACTTGGATCTTGAATAGCAGTTTCAATGATCAATTATTAGATCGATCAATGATTAACCTGCTCTGATACCATTTGACAGGATCAGTGATCACAAGTTTGATGTATCAGAATATAAAGCAGCGGAATACAACACGAATTAGACAAATTGTAGCAAGCAACAATATATGTAAGCATTAAGATCGCATACGGTTATAGGGAGAGAATATGAATTTCTGATTTCTAGGAATGTTTATAGATGTAGAATATTTCTAATCGAATCAATCAATCATTCCATTCAATTGCTCATTCACTCAATGATTACAATAGGTTGTCACTCCTTATAGAGTGCAACAGTCACTGCTGTTATCACGGAAAGTGACAACTGGCAGATCCAATACAGAAATAACTAAATCTTAACAAACTACTGAAATGTTCACAACTGAGAACATATCAGCAAGTTAAGTACAAATATAAAACTACTGAAACTACAACGACTGAAAACAAGCTCTTCAGTCGTTTTACAAAACTACTGAAACAAAGAAAATAAAACTACTGATATCACAACTACTGAAGAAGTACTCTTCAGCAGTTGTGACAAACTACTGAGGCTTCAGTACTTGATCTTCAGACTTTGACCTTCAGGTGTTTCATCAGCTGATGACTTCAGTAGATATCATCAGCTGATGTCTTCAGTCTTTGTCTTCAGACTTTGTACATCAGTTGTTGATCTTCAGCACTTGTGAACTCTTCAGCTGTTTTCTTCAGTACTTTGGTCTTTCAGCTTCAGCACTTGTGTTCTTCAGCTGTTGTACTTCAGCACTTTGGTTCTTCAGCTGTTAAGGTCTTCAGCACTTGATCTTCAGCTGTTGAAGTCTTCAGCACTTGTCAAACTACTGATGAGGCTTTCAGCAGTTGTTGTGATACCGTGTGGGACTTAGAGATTTTCTGATCTTGGCTCATTGGTTCTTTGGTCCAACAATTTATGTTGCATGTGTGAAACGTCCAAAGCATCTTTTCAAATGTACTTGTGCAAGCATGCACGAGACTTTGTAGTCTTTGAACTTGCATCATCCCTTACATGTACTCCTTACAACGTCTTTGTCACTTCACACTAATAAATGATGATGTTTCTTATAGCTTTATTAACCAGTTCTCATTGAATGGTTCGACAACGGCTTGACAAAAGTGTTCAAGCTCATTCTTAATAGCTAGCTTTTATCAAAAGCTAGCTAGAGGTCTCCTTATGCTAAGCTCAACAAAGCTAAGCTCAAGCTCTAGCCTATTAGCTGTTTTAGCTACGCTCTCCCTGAGCAACATTCTGTCCATAACTGGATCTATCTTTTCACTGAAAGGTAATTCCTTTACTTAGGATTCACAACCCTTATCCAGCTGAGAACATCATAGGTGAAGTCTCCTGAAGGTTAAGAACAAGTGGACAAAGTCATAATGGGAATGTCTGCTTGTATCATTGCTTTTTTATTATTAATCCCAGATGGAACTCAAGAAGGTGTAGACAGATGCCTTAAAGATAGTATTGGGTTGAATTGAGTAAGAGGAGCTGCTTCACTTCAAGAGACAAAGGTTTTTGGGAACCTATGTCCGCTACCTCCGATCAAGCGTACCTTAGTCACTAAAATGGGTTTTTAGAAACAAAAGAGATGAAGAGGCTTGACCATCAAGAACAAAGCAAGAGTTGTGGTTCAGAAAACACACTCTAGAGGAGGAATCAATTATAATGATGTCTTTGCACTATTGCAATACTTGAGGTAGTAGGATCTTCCTGGCCTATGCTACATCCAGAATTCACTGTCTACTAGCTTGATGTCAAGTGTGCCTTTCTATATGGGGATATAGATAGGGAAGTCTATGTGTGCCAGCCTCTAGGATTTGAAGACCCGCAACACCATAACTAAGTGTGCAAATTGAATAAAGCTCTACATGGGCTATACCAAGCACCTAGGCTTAGGTATGAGACATTCTCTTAGTTTCTCCTGAAGAATGGTTACACCTAGATTTACCATTGATAAGACTCTTTTCATAAGGAAGTATGGAAGGACATCTTGTTCATTCAAGTCTATGTTGATGATATCATCTTTGGTTCCTCAATGACCAATGTTAAAGGCTTTAAGAGCATCATGGAAAAGTTTGAGATATGTTCCATGGGAAAATGGAAATTTTCCTTGGAATTCAGGTGGGCAATGAAGGAAGGCTTTTCATGAATCAATCTAATTATGTCAAGACCCTTAGAAATATTTGACATGAAAGATTGTAAGTCAACAAAAACACCTATACCCAGAAACCATAATCTCTGTCCTAACTCTATGGGGGGAGGATACTGATCAACATCAGTATAGGACAATTATTGGTTCTCTGATGCATCTCACAGCAATAGACTGATATCATGTTTGCAACCTGCATTTGTGCAAGATACAATGCTACCCCAAGGTGTCTCACCTAGTTGCTGCCAAGAGAATCCTCAGATACCTTAAAAGAGCACCTAAATTAGGTCTCCTGGTATCTAAGGAATAACAATTCAATCTCTATGGCTACTCTCATAGTGACTATGGTGGCTGTAACATCAATAAGAAATCAACGTCAGGTAGATGTCAATTTCTTGGTGGAAGGATCATCTCATGGCAATGGAAGAAGAAATCCTATGTCTCAACATCAACTGCTGAAAAAGAATACATTGCTGCGACTAGTTGTTGTGCTTAGCTGGTGTGGATTCAGAACCAGATGATAGACTACGCATTAAACTTAATGAGCACTCCTATCACATTGACAACAATAGTGCTATCTCCATTACTAAAAATCCAGTAAAGCACTCCATGACAAACACATTCATATCAGGTACCATTTCATTTGAGGTATTCATGAGAAAAATCTAATTAAGCTAATCAAAGTTGACTCAAATGAACAATATGCTGACTTGTTCACAAAAGCTTTTGATGAACAAAGATTTAAGTATCTCATTACAACCATTGGGATGATAAACATTGATTAATATCTCTCTTTTGTAAACCTTTTTAAAATATGTAAAGTCTTATGTCAAAACAATCTAAGACCTATTAAAAAGGTCTTTCTCTGAAATTTTCACTAAGTATAAATTCTTCCAAAGAGAAAGTAATTCTTGGAAGATTTTTTACATATCTTCCAAAGTAAATCCACCCAGGACAATTTCCTTATCGGAAGAGTTTTTAGTCTCGGAAGAAGCGATTGATTACATATCAGATCTACTTCCGAAGCTTATAAAACTCTCCATTCGGAAAGCAATCTTTACTCTTGGAAATTAGAACTTTACCTTCAGAAGTAAAATGCCTTCAGAATAACATTTCCTTCAGAAAATGCTATACTCGGAAGAAAGGCTTTACTATGTAACGGAAATCTTTGGTTCCCACTTTGTAAAAAGTAAATATTTTGTTAATGATGTCGGATTATTTAAATAAACAAACCACCGCCTATCACATTAGCACCTTACACACACATCACATCTTATAATAACCCCTAAACTGCCATTTCACTCATTTAAATAACCCCAAAACTAATCAGTTCATCTTCTTACAAAATTTACTGCCCTAAAAGCATCCTTTGTCTCTATTTACCCAAGTCCGAACTCATCTTCCTACAACTTTCTCAAATGGCACTTAACCCTCAGCACAACAAGTCCCACTTCTTGATTTTCAAGGGATGTGACTTCTCTGATCTCATCTCCTTCTTAGCCAATGATCTTATTACATTGTCTGGTTGTTATCCGTACCGTTTACTCAAATCATATGGCTGAATTTTTGGGCCAATGGTCTGATTGAAACCCTAAATGGGGTTCGGATAATAAGATCGAGCATTTGTGGCAAGGAGTTGGTCATTTCCGAACAACTCATCAGGAGCATCTCAAGCTTCATGATAAGGGCACCACTACAAAGTTCCCCAAAACAAATTTGGGCAACACTTGTATCCAAATGGGATATGGTGGAGATGTTAGCAGGTCTACCATCTACAAGTTAAATTTTTTTATAATTGTAACTTTCTATTGCATGTTGTTCATCATTACTTATCCAACAAATCTAAGAGATGGGATCAAATCCATATGAACTAGGATGCCTAGTTCATGGATTGGTGAGAAGCCTTTGACTTAACTACTCAAGGTTTGTGTTGACCAATTTTATGGGAAACCTCTAGCGGAAATATTTTCATGTATCCAGGCTTCTTTAGCACATAATCAACCCTGAGCTGGACCAGAGTCAGCTTGACTGTGCAGCTACTCTGACTATCCTCAAATGAGGCCAACCATCATCAAGACTTTAAAGAGAGTGTCCACCAATTCACCGGAAGACATACTGCACTGCTTGCAGGTATGACTGAGCCATGGCTCCGGTGACATCCTTGTTAACCCCACAAGGTGATGAACCCACCACCAGCAACTACCCTCACATTGCCAAATCTTCCTTCTCACCCCATCATTATCACTTATCAAAGACACCCCAAACGAACCTTGTTAAATCTTCTCTGACTGAACAAGCTTCTTCTATTCAATCCAAAAACACTAGAGTAGAACAATGGTCTCCCACTCAGTATGATGTCTCAACATCCTTCACAATTAATCTCAATATGGGTATTGAGTCTCCTCAGTCTCAAACCCGTGAGCCCAAAACCCAAGCTGAAAAACCTCAGGGTGAGTCTTTATACACCCCTGAGCAGCCAATAAGGGACGACCCCACCATAGGCTCAATGCCATTAGATATTGACCAAGGTCCCGGGTCACTAGGTTTAACTTCTATTTCCTTTACTGACCTTCTATTCAAAACTAATGAAGAGATTACGTCCTTTCATGGCAATGAAGTTGATCCACAACACTTTCTGAAGGATCAACAAAGCCTAGAGAGACCTCATATTTGTAGCCCCCATAATCAAACCTTTCCCGAGGTGAGTCGCCCTAATATGGAGAGGATCATGTAGATTCAGTTGCCACTACGGAAGGAGCCTCAATGGACCTTCAGGATAGTGGTAACATCTCTAAGAATGATCTACAGCAACCATGCCTTTTGATGACTCTGAAAGAGACATCATTAAGCAAGGGAAACCAAGGTGTGCCAAGAAACCACATCTGGTGGTTAAGATGAACATACTAGGTAGTTACCTTATCCCCTAAGATTCTTCAAAAGAGGATAAGGGAAGACTGCAAGTCATGATTAAAGACCTACTTTCTAAGTCTCAACTTTTAATCTAAGGTTAGGTTGGAGGATAGGCCTGCCACTCAGCAACTTGAGATTGAAAATCTCAAGGCCAAACTAGCTGAGAAAGAGATTGAGAGGTCTGTTAGGCATGTACCAATTAGTTCTCATTACCTCTCCTCTAGCTCATCAAGATCTCAAGATGATGCTACCAAAAAGGGGGAGTGGTTCAGGGACAAATCCAAAGACAAGAGGAACCACAGAGTCAAGCTCTCACTCCTTAAGTTCAAGATATACCATGCAACAAGCTTTAGTTTTTCCTGAGCCTCCTCTAGTTATGATTCAAGTAGAAAAGGATGCTCCAAGATTTTGACAGGTTCTTTAACAAGTTCCTGATAGAATCTCTCATTGAACAGCCAAGTCCTGACTTGTCTGTGATTACTTTGGAGCTCAAGAGCTTTAGAGGTTGAATGTACCTTTCTACTATTGAGGAAATTGGTCAACCTAAGGTCCAGGTGGAACGAGAGATTAATTTTGAAGGGGAAACAAGGACTGATGGCCCAGCAACTGAAATGGTGGGACAGAAAGTGCATTCTCACAGACTTCCAAGCACAAGTCAAAGCCTCGAAAGAACAACTTCAATCTTCCGAAGTTGAGATTGTAGCTGCGGAAGGACTATTCTCTTTATCCGATGATCTAATAGTCACAGATGCAATCTTAGAACTTTCATCTGAGGTTAATAAGGAGGATTATCTCGGCCAACCCCTACCTCAAACATATGCACTAACTCCAGCTCCCAATAACACTACTCAACCTGAACTTTTATCCAAGAACCCCCAAGTCTAGCACTTCCAAAGATCTCAAAGGAAAGAGGAAGATGACTGAGGAAGAGCTTCAGGAGGAAGAAAGGTTAGTAAAGCTCAAATGAAAAAGTAGACATCCAACTGGGAAGTTGCTAGCTGCTAGTAGGAAAGAGCTGCAGCCAACCAGGAGGCTGTCAATAACAAAAGAAGAGTGGAAATCATCGACAGACTTGTCCATTTAGGAGCTGTGAATGAGGATGTACTCCTGCTACCATTAGAGGAGTTAGTTGAGTTAGAAAAGGCAACCGTGCTGCAAATCCAACAAAAGCAAGAAGCAGCAAGGTGGCCTTAGAGGAAGAAAGGATGAAAAGAAGGAGAAGCTAATCAACAGATTAGGAGGGAAATGATAAACTTCCTAACCTCTAGGGGTTTCTCTCTAGAAGAACTATCTCCACAGAACAATGATACGATCTTATGGCTCTTCAACAAAGAGCAAGATCAAATGGAGAAAGAGAGAAAGAAAGCTGCTAAGGAGAAGCTGAGGTTGAAGAAGAAGAATAAGGAAGAGGAAGCAGGACTCGCTGCTATCATAAAGATAGGTGACAAGGCCTAGATGAAGATTATCTCCGAGCTCATGGCTTCTCTGGTAGGAAGGTGGGTCCTTTGTCTGTGAAGACACTCCAGCGACATGTTAGTGACATAAAGGCTAACATTTACTCGGGGAAGAGGAAGGAAATGTATAGAAGGGGATAGGGGATGATCTTCAAACCAACCACTCAATCCCAAACACAAACCAACCACGACCTAAACCAATTCGTTTTCATCTCCATCAAGAGTGAACCAACCACTGAACCTTACACACCTAAACCTACAACATCAACCGTACCAACTTCCTCACCTCAACCACCTAATCTACCCATTATCTAACACAAAACACTATCTAGAACCCTAACACCACAACTTATTCAACAACCTCTCAAACCATCCCTTCAGCCTTCCAACCATCTCTCCTTAGAGGAGTTCAAGGCAATCAAGACAAAGCTCATCAATTGTACAACCTTGAGCGACATATCTTGTGAGGAGGACTATTTCAAATTGACTTATGTTGATGGATCCTCTTGTTCCCTCACTAGAGATAAATTGCTAGATTTGCCCAAGGAACATTGGACCAAGCTGCAAAGCTTTTTGGCCTCAACTCAGATGCTCTGAATGAGGAAGAAAAGAAGCTAAGGACAAGGTTGGTGACTCTGCTGGATACGAAGAAAGGAGGACAAGGTACCATGTCAACCCCTTGTGCCAAGGAAGAAGATTATCCGGTGGAGGTTCAAAGTCTCTTCTCACAATTTTTTTGTAAAGAGAGAGAGTAGAGAGCTAAATAGGCAAATGCCTCATCTCTATTACACTTAAGCATATTTGATATTTATAAGTTAGCGGAGAAGCCATTCTCCAACCACTCCAACTTTGAAGTAGCTACTCACATCAGAATTCACCTAAGCAGTCTTCATCTGGCTGAGCTAACTGCTAGGACCAAGTTGAAGAAGAGTTGAAACTAAGAGAGGAGGAGAAAAGGAAAGGATCAACAACCAAAGGCAAAGTTCTTCAAATGGTTAGGGTCTAAATTTGAATCCATATTAGATGGGAGTATGACTATAACTCCAATCAATTAACTCTCTTCAGGGGGCACAAAAAAAAGGTACATATCATCAAAATGACAGACTGGATCTTTGTCTACCTATGATTTGTACAACTTCTCAGCACCACTTACGGGAAGAACAAAAAAAAGATAAGTATCTGCTTTCCTGGTGTTGAATGTTTTGAGAAGTAGGAACAAGTAAGGTTTTGGTAACATCATCCTAGGGGGAGTTTGTTGGATCAAGAAGAAGGCTGGTGCAACCAAAACCAAATCACTTTGACTATTTTGGTACAACTAATAAACGACTTCCGAGGCTAAGTATGGAACTTCTGAAGGAAAAGAAGTTCTTCCAAAAATAAAGTGTAAGATCACCTTTCGAAGGTAAACTCCAACTTCCGAAGATAAAGTATTCACTTCCGAAGATCAATACTTACAAGAAAAGATAAGAAGTCAACTTTCGAAGAATGATGGAAATAAGAAGTCCACAAGCCTCGGAAGAAGTAGCCTCTTCTGAAGTATAAGTGGCTTCGAAGAACTTGTTCTTCCGAAGCCAACTAGCCTTTAGAAGACACTAATATGAACCAGTGGACATACGTATGATCTATTTGACACTCCGCTACAGACCTTTGAGATACTGCATGACGTTTTCTTAAAAGCCATGTAGTTGACCAAACTTTATTCCATTGTTCACCCTTATTAGTTAGTACAGTTGCCAACTTTAGTTGCTGATAAAAGGGAAGTCATGGACATGTCATGACTACCATATCTTAGATAATACTTTATCTAAGATACCTTAACTTAGCGTTGTTGTATATGCTTTAGTCATAGGTTTCTAGCTGGTATCAAAGTATATCCGGCTGTAGGTAGTAGTATAAATAGTTTTTAATTATAACTTGTGTAACATGCTTGTAAGAGTCTTGTAATACTTTGAGTTGAGAAGTAATATATACAAGTACCTTGAATATTATTTCTTTGTGTTCTTTGTACTTATTATATTATCATCAACTCTTAGAAGAGATTCTGCTTCATCTGATCCGAGTGTGGTATAAGTGAGTTTGAGAGAAATCCAAGTGTTAAGTGACAAAAACCCGATCATGCATGTCTTCTTCTTTAGTTGTTTTTGTGCTTCAACTCCTTTTCGAAATTTATAGCTGATGAATCATTGACATTCCTAGACATGGTGTCAAAAGGATCTTGTTTAGTAGCTGATGAATCCTTGACATTCCCAGACAGATTCAACAACTTTCTTATTCTTTAGCTACTTAGGACTCACATCCTCTTGTTTTTTGACTTTTTTCATGTTTGATTCAACTAATGTTTGCTTTCGTACATTTGCTACGGATTCAGTAGATTTTGCTTCCATGGATATGCTATGGATGTTAGTTGATCAGCTTGTTTCTTCTGCGGGAGAAATTTTGTTGATGTTGCTTTCTTTTCCTTTTCTGTGGAAGAGATTTTGACTTCTTCCATAGATTTGACATTTTCAACAACTTCAACTGATTTTGTTGATATTTTTTGTTGTTTGTGAAGTTCATGATGACCTTTATTCAGCTGAGCAATCCTCTAGTAGATAGTCTTCAACATATTTCTTTGCTTCAAAGGATAAGGAAACTTGATTTCTTCGAGAACGTTCGGCATGATGGGTCAAATGAAAGGTTATTTTCCTTTTCCATGCCATCATAATTTTTCTTATCATGTTCATTAGAATTATCCAAATCAACACACTCATCATAGTCAATTTTAGGTCATTTTATTTTAATTTTTCTTATTTAGAAGACTCAGTTTCACTCACCTTAATATCATGACCATTTGTCAATTGTGTTGGGTTTTGTAACATGTTAATCGATGTTAGTTTAACCATTCTAAACTATAAAACCCACTGGAAATAAGATTTAAACATGTTGTTTACAACCTAAAATTTATCACCATTATAAAGCATAAACGAAACCCTAATACATTTTTCTAGTAAAGATAAAAACCTAATCTATTTATTACAAACCATATGAATGAATATATTACAAAATAAGACTTGAAACAAAAATAAATATTACATACCCAAATGAATATAACATGACAACCAATCATTCAATCCAAATGGTCTAGGCTTTGTTATGCATAATCAACAACAACAACATCAAACATACACAAGATGATCGATTTTGGCAGCCCCTTTGTGCCAATGTTTTTGGCCAACATAAACCAAGAACAATGGGTTAAGAACATATAAATAAGCATCAAATAATCTAGAGTTTTAAAGATCCTTATATGCATAAAGAAGCATCTTTAAAACACCAAAGAGGGTCAAAATCCAGCCCCTAACTCACGGATTTTTTGTGTCAAACACCACAAAACTGTGAACTAGGGAGGAAATATATGTATGCATATGTATAAGTGGCTCCTCAAGAATCCAAAAATTTCAGCTTTGTTCTTCCTTGAATCCGAAAATTTCAGCCTCCTTGGAGAGAGTTTTGCAATGTGTGTGTGTAAGAGAAAGTGTGGGTAGAGAGGAGAGTGTAGGAAGTGTCCTTAAGTCTTCCAAAGACCAACTAAAGCAAGAACTCCAAGCCCATTTGGGCGGCCGGATCCATCAATTAAAATGGGTTCCCCCTATTTTTATTTTTATAAACTATTGCACTCCTAACTCATAACTTTATAAAATTAAAACATGTTTTAAGTATATAACATTAACACACTTTTATTTGTTATTATTTAACTTACTTAATAATGAAACAAATAATTTCTCATGAACAATTTATCCATATAATGTTTTTATATTACAAAGCAACGTTGTAGAAAACCCATTTTCTAAATTGGTGTCTATATTTATTTGTATGATCTCATCAACAAATAAACATTTATTGGTGTTTGTATAGCTTGTTATTGGTTATGACCCGACTTGGATCATAACATACTAACGACATCAATCTTGTACATGCCTTGGGCATATAAGATCCAACAATCTCCCACTTGCACAAGATTCATAGAAGATTGATGCAAGTTGTAAATACCGCCTAACAACAGTTTAGTACCTATTGCACCCTGAAAGGATCATACATGCCAACTCAATGGGTGATTTGATGATTGCTTTGCTGGAATCCCTTTAAGTCCAAGAAGAAATGAGGATGAAGATTCTGCTAAGAAAAAGAACAAAGGTTGTCTTCCGCATATGTCAATGCGGAAGACATAAAGCAAATACGGACAAGTATTTGTTCTTCCGCATTGACAAATGTGGAAGATTAAAAGTTAATGCGGACAAGACTTTGCTCATCCGCATTTGTCAAATGCGGATGACCGAACAAATGCACATAAGTATTTGTTCATCCGCATTAACTATGCGGATGACCAACATACTAATGCGGATGATCAAGTGAAGAAATGCTAATCAAGTTAACTCATTCGCATTTGTCAATGCGGATGAACAAGCAAAGATGCGAATGAAGACTTAGACTTGTTCTGATGTAATAGTTCAGGGGTAGTTTAGTCATTTTGTAAAAGGCATTTGTCTGCCTATAAATAGAATAGATAACCTCGTACTTGAGGTGACAGCAGATAGACAGAGAGAATTTTTGTTGTAATTATTCTCTATAATTCATCAACTTTCATATATACAATACAAAAACATTTATGAGTAATTTTCTTGCTTTGAATGTTCTTTGATTGTTTGTTTCCGCCATTCAATCACTGACTTGATTTACCAGATTCGATTCACAGTAAGAATCTCAATCTTACTCAACCTAGTCAATTGGTATTAGAGCTTTGGCTCTCGATTCTCTTTCAGATCTGCACAAGAACTGAATAGAATTCGATTGATCTGATAATCAAGTTGCTAGTAGTGAATATCATTATCTCTACTTAGTAAACAACAAAAATACTCTTGTCAACTGCAATAAAATCATTATAATTACAGATTTAATTCTGAACTTCGAACGAACTGGTTGAAGAAGTTGGTCAAATCAATCTTAAAATCAACTTAATCTATATTTACACAAGTAAAATGGATTCTAACAGTTACTTAGAACTTGGTCATTCACCTAAACCTCCTATGCTTAACACAAATATGAGTTTAAACAGTGGAGAATAAGGTTTAAAAATTACATCACAGGTGTAGATCCTGATTTCTGGTTATCAATGTGCAAGGGTCCACACATCCCTGTTACTCTATGTGTAGATCAAGCTGCAATTTACAAAACTGCTAGAATACCCGTTGAAGATTTAACTCTTGGTGACGAAGACCTCAAAGCTTATTCATTTCTGACTCCAGCACTCAAGATGGATGTGCTTAAAAGATTGGAGAAGTATGGAACTGCAAAAGTTGTGTGGGATGCACTGAAAATCATGTGTGAAGGAAGCAGTGAGGTGGCCTAAATCAACAAGGATAAGCTTGTTAATCAGTATGAAACATTCCACCACACCAAGGGAGAATCAATATCTAAACTGTAGGGGTTTTAACAAGTGTATCAAAGCTCACATAATCTTGTTTATATGAAAACGCAGCAGAATATATATATGTTTTAAAACATGTTAATAAGATGATTATTAACCATTTAATAAAGAACCCCATGCCATGGATCATTATACAAGTGCATACAAAAGATAAACATGAGATGATGAAACTACAACCTTTGTAGCTGCTGGATTACGAGGTTAGAGAGGAGAAAGAAGATGAAAACTTGGCTGAAACTTCAAAATCGAAGCCGTCAAGTGGTGATACCCCAAGCTTGTTCTAACACCTTTGATTGCTAGGAATCTTGACACCCAATTTTCAGCAACCAAAACCCTTTTGAAAGCTGAAAAATTCTGCTCAATTTTGCTTCCAAAACCGTGAGAGAGAGAGAGATGGAGAGAGCAAAAGTCTTTTTTTTAGAGTGAATGGCAGATTTTTTTGTTAGAGTGTGTTAGTCTTTGAGTCTTCAATTTACAAGACAAAATTTGGAACCCCAAGGGCCCTTTTGGGCGGCCAAAACAAAAGACAAAAGGGTCCCATCCCATTTAAATTGTTAAACATAACTAACACACTTTAATCTTTAGTTTATAAAGTTGAAAACTAATTCTAAACTTTATAAAATTAAACACTCTTTTATTTGTTATCATTTAGTAGAACTAAATAATGAAAAACAAATAATATCTCATGAACAAGTATCCACATAATAATGTTCATTTACAAAAGCAATATTTAGAAAATCCAATTTTCTAAATTGGTGTCACTACTTATTTTTATGATCTTATCAGCAAACAAATTATCTTTCGGTGTTTGTTTGGCTTTTTATTGGGTATGACACGTCTTGGATCATATCACACTAGCCACGTCAATTTAATATGAATCTTGGGCAGATCAAATCCTTCAATCTCCCACTTGCACAAGATTTATAGAAGATTGATGCAAGCAGCAAATTACGCCTAGCAACGGTTTGCTACCCCTAATGTATATGACTAAGTGCCATTCAATAACATCATCCTTTTCAAGTACCTTACTTGAATATGTTTTAGGTGAATTAACCATCTATCCTTTTGTTGCAGATGTCATATTAAATCCAAGAGACACAGAATAGTAATTCGCTGATGATTTAACTTTAACAGGCCTTAGACATCTAACTCTCAACGAATAAGAGGAACAAATTCCATCTTGACTACATACGTCTATCACAATCACCTCATGTCATACCTGTACTCAGCCTTATGTACTGCCTTTTCAGAACAGCAAAGGACTAAGTCAAAGTACAATACTTGGTGAATATCAAGACCCAATATGTATCTCAGGTCTGAGGATACAATGATATTCGCCTTTACTCAAAATTTCTTATGACTAATCAGAAAGATTCCATGCAAAAATAATTGAGAGCGGGTCAGTCCAATATCTATATCCCGTAGATATCAATGAACCTTGGTAGCAACCTCTTGCTTTATACTCATACCTTATGAATATCAACCAATCCAAGTTCATTATAGTCTTACATTCATAGTTGTTCCCATAAGTATGATCGACTACGGACGTTGAGAATAATTTATTTATTCACGGATTTAAACATGCTAAAATAGAAGAACAAATGAAATTATAACCATATAATTAAGTCAAATAACATTAGTTCTAATATCCAAATATAAAATACAACATCAAACCCAGTCACTTGAATATCTAAGTCCCATGGCACAAGCATGACCTTCATGCTTTGCCTTTTCAAGGAGCTTTGTGAGTGGATCCGCAACGTTTTTATCAGTGTGGACTTTGCGAATACATATCTTTCCTTTTTCAACTTCATCCCTTATGTAGTTGAATCTTCGTTCAATGTGCCGAGTCTTTTGATGAGCACGAGGTTCCTTGATTTGAGCAATCGCACCCTCGTTATCACAAAAGATCTCTAGGGGATCCTGAATGGAAGGGACTACCCCTAGATCGGCTATGAATTTCTTCAGCCATGCAGCTTCCTGTGCTGCTATTGAAGCGGCGACGTATTCTGACTCTGTAGTGGACAACGCTACGAGTTCTTGCTTTGAGCTTTTCCAAGAAACAGCTCCCCCATTCAGAATAAAGATGTACCCCAATTGAGATCTTGAATCATCTCGATCGGTTTGGAAACTCGCATCCGTGTAACCTTTTACAACGAGTTCCTCTTCACCAGACCCGTAGATCAAGAACATGTCCTTAGTCCTCCTTAGGTACTTCAGAATGTTCTTGACAGCCATCCAATGACTATCACCAGGATTTTGCTGGTATCTACTTGTCATGCTTAAAGCGCATGACTCGTCTGGTCTAGTGCATATCATTGCATACATGATGGATCCTATAGTAGATGCATATGGGATTGCCTTCATTCTATTTTGCTCCTCCTTGGAGCTTGGACATTGAGTTGTACTCAATATTGCCCCTCTTTGAATAGGTACAGTACCTTTCTTAGAGTTTTCCATCTTGAACCGTTTCAAGATTTTGTCAATGTATGCACTTTGATTCAAACCAATTAGCCGTCTTGATCTATCCCTATAGATCTTTATTCCCAGAATATAGGCGGCTTCACCAAGATACTTGATGGAAAAACAACTTCCAAGCCAGGTTTTTACACCATTCATGGTTGGAATGTCGTTTCCAAACAGTAGTATGTCATCAACATACAATACTAGGAAGGTTATTGTGCTCCCACTAGCCTTCTTATACACGCAAGCCTCATCAGCATTTTTGATGAAGCCAAATTTCTTTACTTCATCATCAAAACGGTGATTCCAACTTCTTGATGCTTGTTTCAATCCATAGATTGATTTCATTAACTTGGATACTTTATTAGGATATTTTGGATCGACAAAACCTTCAGGCTGAACCATATAGACATCTTCCTTAAGATATCCATTTAGGAAAGCGGTTTTGAAATCCATTTTCCAAATCTCATAATCATAATGAGCTGCTATGGCAAACAATATCCTTATAGACTTAAGCATTGCAACAGGTGAGAAGGTTTCATCATAATCAACCCCTTGAGTTTGAGTGAAACCCTTTGCTACAAGTCTAGCTTTGTAAGTATCCAAGTTTCCATACATATTGGTTTTCTTCTTGAAAACCCACTTACTTCCAACTACTTTGGAATTAAGAGGTGGCTCAACAAGTTCCCAAACTTGATTGTCATACATGGATTGCATCTCAACGTTCATGGCATCAAGCCATTTGTCACAATCCAAATTGGACACTGCATCATGATATGTGGCTGGTTCATCTGAATCCACCACATAGCATCCATCCATGAAAAATCCGTATATTTCAGGTGGATTACTAGTTCTACCACTTTTGCGGACGTTTTGTGTGTATTGATCAACCGCTTGATCATCCTCAACATCCTCACGTTGAGTGCTAGTTTCAACCAAACGTGCATCGGGCTGTGTTTCTTGATCCTCCTCAATATCCACTGTTCTACTGCTAGTTCCTTCCATAAGGAACTTAGTTTCTAAGAACTCACTCTTGTGGCAACAAACACTTTTTATTCCAGTGGATCATAGAAATAATATCCCATAGAATCTCTAGGATATCCAACAAAGATACACTCGGTGGATCGGACATCTAATTTGTTTGGGGTGGGAGTCTTAACATAAACCTCACAACCCCAGACCCTTAAGTATGATAGGGATGGAACTCTTCCATGCCAAATCTCAAAAGGTGTCTTTTCCACCTTTTTGGTTGGGGCCATATTCAGAATACGGGCTGCGGAGGGCAAAGCGAAACCCCAAAATGATAGAGGTAATGTGCTTCTAGCCATCATAGATCGAACCATATCCAATAAGGTTCGATTCCTCCTCTCAGACACACCATTATGTTGTGGTGTTCCAGGTGGAGTGAGTTGTGAGACAATCCCACAACTCCTAAGATGATCTTGAAAAACATCACTTAGGTATTCGCCACCTCTATCGGTGCGGAGAATTTTAATTGACCTGTTGAGTTGATTTTCTACTTCATTCTTGAAGATTTTGAACATTTCAAAAGCTTCATCTTTGTGCCTTAATAAGTACACATACCCATAGCGACTATAATCGTCGGTAAAGGTAATGAAGTATCTTTCACCATTCCTAGTCATTGGCTTAAAAGGACCACATACATCCGAATGTATGATACCTAATAAATCTTTTGCCCTTTCGTTAGTTCCACTAAAGGGTGCCTTAGTCATTTTACCTTGTAAACAAGATTCACATACATCAAATGAATCACATTCATTTGTTTTTAAAAGACCGTTCTTTTGAAGTGTTTGTATACGTTTCTTGTTTATATGACCAAGACGACAATGCCAAAGGTAGGTATCATTGAAATCTAATTTGAGTCTTTTGGTGGTTGCTTGGTGCATGGAGCTATCATATGTTACGTTTTCATGAACCAATTCATAAATACCATTACAAGATATAGCTTTAAAATAAAATACATGATTTAAAGAAACATGAATATCATTGTCAACAAACTTGAAATCATAATCATATTGTCTTAAACGGGAAACAGAAATTATGTTCCTAGTCAAACTAGGAGCATATAATACATTATAGAAAATGACTTCCAAACCACTTGGAAGCTTCAAAATGTAGTTTCCTTGGGCTTCAACGTGAACCTTTGCACCATTGCCCATGAATAGACTTATTTCCCCTTTTGCATAATGCTCATTTCTTTTGAACCCCTGCAATAAATTGCATATGTGAGTTCCACATCCGGTATCTAATACCCATGTGTTAGAAGAAATAACATTTAGCTCAACATGTATCATGTAAATTATACCTGAGGTTTGCCCTGCATCCCTCTTTTCTCTCAACTCTTTGAGATAGACTGGACAATTTCTCATACAATGCCCTATCTCACCACATTTGAAGCATGGGTCGTTTGCAACAACCTTTTGCTTCTTCTCCTTGGGCTTCGGAGGTTCCGCCCTAACAACCATCTTCCCCTTTCCTCCAACGTGCCCCTTTCCTTTGGCAACATTTGCCCTAGGAGGGGGTAGAGACCTCTTCCTTCTCCCACCTTCATTAATGGTGAGAACGGGTAAAACCCTTTTACCCATTCCCGCCTCAGCTGATTTGAGCATTGAATGAAGTTCATTTATGCTCTTGTCCCATCCGTTCATGTTGTAATTCATAACGAATGCCTCAAACCTTTTAGATAGGCCATTAAGGATCAAATTCATGGCCAACTCCTTTGAGACAGGACAATTTAGCCTTTGAAGGCGGTTGATGTGGCTTTTCATCTTAAGAACATAAGATGAAACTAATTGGGATTCTTCCATCCGACATGCATGAAGCCCTCGAACCGTTTCGAAGCGCTCTACTCTAGCTTGTTGCTGGAACGTTTCCCGCAACTGAGTGATCATGTCATAGGCTCCATGGAGCTCATACTCCTTTTGGAGTTCGGGTGTCATACTTGCTAACATTAAGCAAGAGACTTGGACGGAGTCTTCCACATATTTAACCCAATCATTATAGGCCTCCACATCCTCCTCGTTAGGTTCATCGGGGATGGGATCATCAAGAATGTAGGCCCGCTTTTCTTGCTTGAGAACAATTCTCAAGTTGCGGTACCAATCCATGAAGTTGTTAGGTGTTAGACGATCCCTTTGAAGGATCGCCCTAAGAGATTGGTTGTTTTGGTTTGGTACATCGTTATTAGCGTTGGTGTGGTCGGCCATCTACAAGATTTTACAAAGTTCCATTTTAGTAATCGTTGATATAATTATATATTTCATTTATTAATACCCTTTACGTCTCATAGACTATTAATAAAATTTTTTTTTTAGAATCCAACGTTATATTTAAACATTGGTTAGGTGACCTTTATCATATTATTTAAATAAACAAGGTAGTCATAAATGACAATTGCAACCCATTGCAACTTCTAATGGTATGGGATCGTTTGAACATCTTATGTTTATAACGGCATGTTTACCCCATCAACACCTTTTATAAAATACATTTTAGGTGATCCATTCAATAAATTTTATAAATCAAGTCGTCCTACTTACACACACGTGTGAGTTTACCACATAAGTGGTTAGGTGACCTTTATCCCACAAACATGGCATTATCACCTCAAGTTACAAGTTCCCTCAAAGTGGTTAGGTGACCTTTATCCCACGAAGAGTTTGCAAGTAACCTAAGTGTTGTGTAAAAGGATGGTGTTTAACTTGTTTCTCAAAAGGGATTTATAATTTCACAATTCTTGTTTTAGAAAAGACCATGTACTATATGATTGTATGCATTCAACCATATGGTATCCATTTGGTACTTTTAAATAAAACCCATTTTATTTTGCAAACCATTAACTCCTTTTATAGACCCATTCTATTTTGCTTAATGATTTGAGAACCAATTTCTTGTAATAGCTTGTTCTAGTTGATGGTTTGTTAATGACATCCAAATATCCAGAACAAAACAACATCATAAGCTTTCAACCAAGCATAACCAAACAATTCATATATGCATAACAAAGCATACTAAATTGAGCACACTTGTTTAGCCAAAACAAGTGTGTCAAAAGGTCTTGTCCTAGGGGTTAAGAACATGACACATGGTTGACAAAAGGAACTCCCACTTGAATCCACATCTTCAAGCATCCTCTTTGTCCATCTTTTCTTCAAGTCTTGATCTTGAGCATCCTTACAAAATATGTATCCTAATACATTTTTCTAGTAAAGATAAAAACCTAATCTATTTATTACAAACCATATGAATGAATATATTACAAAATAAGACTTGAAACAAAAATAAATATTACATACCCAAATGAATATAACATGACAACCAATCATTCAATCCAAATGGTCTAGGCTTTGTTATGCATAATCAACAACAACAACATCAAACATACACAAGATGATCGATTTTGGCAGCCCCTTTGTGCCAATGTTTTTGGCCAACATAAACCAAGAACAAATGGGTTAAGAACATATAAATAAGCATCAAATAATCTAGAGTTTTAAAGATCCTTATATGCATAAAGAAGCATCTTTAAAACACCAAAGAGGGTCAAAATCCAGCCCCTAACTCACGGATTTTTTGTGTCAAACACCACAAAACTGTGAACTAGGGAGGAAATATATGTATGCATATGTATAAGTGGCTCCTCAAGAATCCAAAAATTTCAGCTTTGTTCTTCCTTGAATCCGAAAATTTCAGCCTCCTTGGAGAGAGTTTTGCAATGTGTGTGTGTAAGAGAAAGTGTGGGTTAGAGAGGAGAGTGTAGGAAGTGTCCTTAAGTCTTCCAAAGACCAAGACTAAAGCAAGAACTCCAAGCCCATTTGGGCGGCCGGATCCATCAATTAAAATGGGTTCCCCCTATTTTTATTTTTATAAACTATTGCACTCCTAACTCATAACTTTATAAAATTAAAACATGTTTTAAGTATATAACATTAACACACTTTTATTTGTTATTATTTAACTTACTTAAATAATGAAACAAATAATTTCTCATGAACAATTTATCCATATAATG
Organism: Flaveria trinervia; assembly: GCA_025506515.1. NCBI lineage: Eukaryota > Viridiplantae > Streptophyta > Magnoliopsida > Asterales > Asteraceae > Flaveria > Flaveria trinervia. The sequence goes on from CM046453.1 coordinate 48,145,787, forward strand.
TTTTTATATTACAAAGCAACGTTGTAGAAAACCCATTTTCTAAATTGGTGTCTATATTTATTTGTATGATCTCATCAACAAATAAACATTTATTGGTGTTTGTATAGCTTGTTATTGGGTATGACCCGACTTGGATCATAACGTACTAACGGCATCAATCTTGTACATGCCTTGGGCATATAAGATCCAACAATCTCCCTCTTGCACAAGATTCATAGAAGATTGATGCAAGTTGTAAATACCGCCTAACAACAGTTTACTACCCATTGCACCCTGAAAGGATCATACATGCCAACTCAATGGTGATTTGATGATTGCTTTGTTGGAATCCCTTTAAGTCCAAGAAGAAATGCGGATGAAGATTCTGCTAAGAAAAAGAACAAAGGTTGTCTTCCGCATATGTCAATGCAGAAGACATAAAGCAAATACGGACAAGTATTTGTTCTTCCACATTGACAAATGTGGAAGATTAAAAGTTAATGCGGACAAGACTTTGCTCATCCGCATTTGTCAAATGCGGATGACCGAACAAATGCACATAAGTATTTGTTCATCCGCATTAACTAATGCGGATGACCAACATACTAATGCGGATGATCAAGTGAAGAAATGCTGATCAAGTTAACTCATTCGCATTTGTCAATGCGGATGAACAAGCAAAGATGCGAATGAAGACTTAGACTTGTTCTGATGTAATAGTTCAGGGGTAGTTTAGTCATTTTGTAAAAGGCATTTGTCTGCCTACAAATAGAATAGATAACCTCGTACTTGAGGTGACAGCAGATAGACAGAGAGAATTTTTTGTTGTAATTATTCTCTATAATTCATCAACTTTCATATATACAATACAAAAACATTTATGAGTAATTTTCTTGCATTGAATGTTCTTTGATTGTTTGTTTCTGCCATTCAATCACTGACTTGATTTACCATATTCGATTCACAGTAAGAATCTCAATCTTACTCAACCTAGTCAATTGGTATTAGAGCTTTGGCTCTCGATTCTCTTTCAGATCTGCACAAGAACTGAATAGAATTCGATTGATCTGATAATCAAGTTGCTAGTAGTGAATATCATTATCTCTACTTAGTAAACAACAAAAATACTCTTGTCAACTGCAATAAAATCATTATAATTACAGATTTAATTCTGAACTTCGAACGAACTGGTTGAAGAAGTTGGTCAAATCAATCTTAAAATCAACTTAATCTATATTTACACAAGTTAAAATGGATTCTAACAGTTACTTAGAACTTGGTCATTCACCTAAACCTCCTATGCTTAAACACAAATATGAGTTTAAACAGTGGAGAATAAGGTTTAAAAATTACATCACAGGTGTAGATCCTGATTTCTGGTTATCAATGTGCAAGGGTCCACACATCCCTGTTACTCTATGTGTAGATCAAGCTGCAATTTACAAAACTGCTAGAATACCCGTTGAAGATTTAACTCTTGGTGACGAAGACCTCAAAGCTTATTCATTTCTGACTCCAGCACTCAAGATGGATGTGCTTAAAAGATTGGAGAAGTATGGAACTGCAAAAGTTGTGTGGGATGCACTGAAAATCATGTGTGAAGGAAGCAGTGAGGTGGCCTAAATCAACAAGGATAAGCTTGTTAATCAGTATGAAACTTCCACCACACCAAGGGAGAATCAATATCTAAACTGTAGGGGTTTTAACAAGTGTATCAAAGCTCACATAATCTTGTTTATATGAAAACGCAGCAGAATATATATATGTTTTAAAACATGTTAATAAGATGATTATTAACCATTTAATAAAGAACCCCATGCCATGGATCATTATACAAGTGCATACAAAAGATAAACATGAGATGATGAAACTACAACCTTTGTAGCTGCTGGATTACGAGGTTAGAGAGGAGAAAGAAGATGAAAACTTGGCTGAAACTTCAAAATCGAAGCCGTCAAGTGGTGATACCCCAAGCTTGTTCTAACACCTTTGATTGCTAGGAATCTTGACACCCAATTTTCAGCAACCAAAACCCTTTTGAAAGCTGAAAAATTCTGCTCAATTTTGCTTCCAAAACCGTGAGAGAGAGAGAGATGGAGAGAGCAAAAGTCTTTTTTTTAGAGTGAATGGCAGATTTTTTTGTTAGAGTGTGTTAGTCTTTGAGTCTTCAATTTACAAGACAAAATTTGGAACCCCAAGGGCCCTTTTGGGCGGCCAAAACAAAAGACAAAAGGGTCCCATCCCATTTAAATTGTTAAACATAACTAACACACTTTAATCTTTAGTTTATAAAGTTGAAAACTAATTCTAAACTTTATAAAATTAAACACTCTTTTATTTGTTATCATTTAGTAGAACTAAATAATGAAAAACAAATAATATCTCATGAACAATTATCCACATAATAATGTTCATTTACAAAAGCAATATTTAGAAAATCCAATTTTCTAAATTGGTGTCACTACTTATTTGTATGATCTTATCAACAAATAAATTATCTTCGGTGTTTGTTTGGCTTGTTATTGGGTATGACCCGTCTTGGATCATATCACACTAGCCACATCAATTTAATATGAATCATGGGCAGATCAAATCCTTCATAAACAACTGCATAAATTTGTACAGTTAGTAAATGACCTGGAAATCATGGGAGTCACTTATAAGATTAAAAGATTAAACAAGAAAATGCTTCATAGTCTCCCTGAAAGCTGGAAACAGAATGTAACCATGCTAAAAAATACTCTTGATCTTGAGAGTACAACTTTAGACATCATGATAGCCAAAATTGAAGCTTTAGAACTTGATGAAAGAAGTAGAAATCTTGGCGGACCAAGAGTGATTGAGGCTTACAAATTTCCATTTGAATCTCATTCTGTGGAAAATGCCTTCATCACTGAAGAAGATGATTTTATCTCATCAAGAGATCAAATGAACAACACTGGGTTCATTGCAACTCCACCAATCAATCATCGATCGACCTCATCTCAAACACCTAAAGTCTCTGCTGCTCCTGAAACCACTGTTGAATACTCAAGATCAGAAGAACAAAAGGCAACTTACAATGCCTTTGTTGCAAGCTTTGAAGCCTACTTGGGAGGAGGACTCACTTCTACTCATCTAAATCAGGAAGATTTGGAGGAAATGGATCCTGATGATGTGGAGGAAATGGATCTACAATGGCAAATGGCCACGTTTGCCATGAGAGCCAAGAAATTCTTTAGAAAATGAAGAAAGCTCAGCCTAAATGAAAATACAAAACTTTGATATGATAAATCCAAGGTGAAATGCGTTAATTGTGGCATGGCTGGTCACTTCTCCAGAGAGTGCAATGCCCCCAAGAGAAACAACTATAAAAGGAACTCTCAAGGCCAGTCATCCTCATAGCCTAACTCAAGCATTAACTCCAATAACCAACAACAGCAGTATCATCAACACCAATCATATCAGAATCCACCCCAACTGACAAATCAAGCCCACGGAAGCAGTGAGTCTTTTGCTAGTGCTCTTGTGATAAAACAAGATGGAGTATGTGACTAGAATGTGTATGCAGAGGAAGTCAAGCCTCAATTTCAAAATCATGCTCTTATGGTTCACATCAACGATGGACCATCTCTAATGCCTACTGAGGTAAAATCTAACCTTTGTAGTGAAAAATACATTAATGAATTGCAAGGTTATAGGGAGCATAACCATAAACTGGCTAATAAAATCAAAGAAGAAAAGGTAAAGTCAGAGATGATGAAGAGAGAAATAAAAAGCTTTGAAATCAAAATTAAATCTCTCATCTTGACATAGAAAAAACTACATGGTGAGAAGTACACTCTTGCATCTGAGAATGAGCTACTTACTGAAAAGTTAACTCAATCTAAGGCTCAACAATCTATGACTGAAGTGAAACTTGAAAAGTTTCAAATGTCTTCAGTCATGTTGCAAGAGATGCTTGATTCCTAAAAGGATCCAAAGGACATGTTTGGGATTGGGTATAATTCATGTCCTCCACTATACAATGACAACTACACTGTCATGCCTAAATCTGTCTCACTCACTAAAGCAATTGAAACTAAAACTATGGAACCTAAATCTGTAGTAAAACAGGTGACCAATCCTCAAAACAAACCTGATGTTTATATTGAAACAAATGAGGATAAAATCAAGTTAGGTCACCCAATCAAAATCAAAGAGTGTTCAGACAAGACAGTGAGTGTCATGAAACCATCAAGCCCTGTAAAAGCAATTGTCCCTTTTATAAAATTCATACCATCTGTTTTACAAGGTAAAAAGAAATATGTGAAGATAGTGAAACCCACTACTGAAAGTAGTTCTGATAATGAGATCATATCTCCAAAAAATTCAAGCAAATCAAAAAAAGATTTATTGCAAAAGAAACAAACAGTAACACTGAGTTCAACACATAAAACATTATCAGACCCTCAGTCTTCAAGATTAAGGCAGGGAGTTGGGTTTGATATGTGCAACAAGGAACATGTTGACTAGTTTGCGAAAGAAGTAAGAAATGGGTTGAAGAAACAAAAACAACCCAGACAATTAAAGAAAGGTAGTGTTGTGAAGCAAACTACTAAAAGGGCTGATTTTGATTCATCACCCAAAGAAAAGAGAGTAATTCAGCAAAAGAAAATATCAGCTGAGTCACACAAGGAAAAATCTGATTCAAGAAACAAACAAATGTATTGTGACAGTTGTGAAATGTTTAATCACAAGAAAGATGAATGTTTTTTAATCAATATTGTTATATCTGGGACATGAACAATCACTCCACCAAAAAATGCTATTTCAACATGTATTGTTCAGTCTGTGACATGAACAATCATAATACATCTGATTGTTACTTCAGTCAAAAGGGTTTGAGAATTCCCCAACACGAGCCCATCTAAAAAACATCCACTATCACACATTCTGTCAGACCTCCTTTTTACAATGATCAATCTAGGACTTCTAGATCAACAAATGATAGAAACACTTTGAAGAAATTGTGGAAGGATCAAAGAAAACATCTTACAATGAAACACAATACTGACCTTCCAAAACAAAAACCTAGTTTTGATAATGAAAAACAAGCTAAATTTCAACAAAGAAACAGAGAACAACGATTTCATTACTCAACTGAATCTTCAGTGGATGTGGATGTGATGACTCACCCAATTCATTACCAAAATTCTCGTAGGACACCTCCAACTAAACCACAATTTAGAGGAAAATACCAAGAAGTCACCATCATGAAGAGGAACGGGAAACCCAAGACCATCATGGCTTGGGTTCCTTATTCTAATTAGCTCCTTTTGCTTGCAGGTTCATCCACACAGGTCTAATAGCTTATGGTACGTGGACAATGGATGCTCCCGACACATGACTGGAGATCGTTCCCTCCTTCATGACTTCAAGCATGTAGAAGGAACTACTGTAGCATTTGGTGGAGACTCACAAGGTGGTAGAATTATAGGTGAAGGATCTGTGACAAACAGGATACTGAGCTTTGATAGAGTGAACTACTATGAACAGCTGAATTTCAATCTGCTTAGCGTGTCTTAGATCTACGACAAGAATTATTCCACTCACTTTACAAACACTCATTGCTACATTCTGAAACCTGGATTTCAGATCCCTGATGAATGAATTTACAAGTTTGACAAAGCTTTGTATGGTCTTCATCAAGCCCCAAGAAAGTGGTATGAGACTCTATCATCTTTTCTTCTTGAACATGGATATGAAAGAGGAATGATTGATCAAACTCTCTTCAGAAGAACAAGAGGAAAAGATATCTTGTTACTCCAGATCTATATGGATGACATTATATTTGGCTCGACAAACAAGCAACTCTACAAAGAATTTGAAGACCTTATGCACTCAAAGTTCCAAATGAGTTCTATGGGGGTACTCACCTTCTTTCTAAGGGTGCAAGTCCAACAGACAGTAGATGGAATCTTCATCAATCAATCAAAATATGTAGAAACCACACTGAAGAAATTTAACTTTGCTGATTGTCAGTCTATCAGAACTCATGTGGATACTAAAGTAAAGATTGGACCTAATCCTAAAGGCAAACCAGTAGATCAGACTCACTATCAATCAATGATTGGTTCACTTGTGTATCTAACATCCAGTAGGACTGACATAATATTTGGTGTTTGTGTGTGTGCCAGATATCAAGCTGATCCAAAAGAATCACATATGAATGCAGTCAAGAGGATATTCAGATATCTAAAGGGCAAACCAGCTCTTGGGTTATGGTATCCAAAGGAAGGAGAATTTAATCTCTATGCCTACACAAACAGTGATTATAGAGGATGCAATTTCAATAGAAAATCCACCTCTGGCGGTTGTCAATTTCTTGGTCCCAGACTAGTATCTTGGCAATGCAAGAAGCAGACAAATGTATCTGTGTCCACTATAGAAGATGAGTATATTGTTGCATGAGCATGTTGCTCTCAAGTACTCTGGATTCAAAACCAAATGCTTGATTATGGTTTTCACTTCTTGCACACATCAATTTCTATTGACAACACCACAACTGTTTTTATAATTAATAATCCAGTTCAGCATTCAAAAACAAAACATATTGAGATTAGATATCACTTTTTGAGAGACTGTAATAAAAAGGTTTAATCAAATTGATTCAAGTATCAACTCAAAATAATTAGTTGATTTGTTTACTAAGGCATTCGAACCTAGTAAATTTGAATTCCTGGTTCAGTCAATTGGCATATTTAACCTAGAGTAAAAACCATGAAAAACATTCAAAACAATTAAAAACATCAGAAAACCACAAAAAAAATCAAGTTTGATGAAGAAAAGAATTCTTTGGGAATGATATAATTGCAGTCTCTATATCATTCACTATGCTTAATTTCGAAATATGAAAGATTGAAATGACTTACCAGATATGTTGGTAGGCTCAACTTGGAAGAAAAGATACATGTAGTGATGAATTAAAGACTTATTCAATTTTGAAACACTTATCACAAAGTACAGGTATGTATTGGCTTATCTGAATGCATGTGTGTATAGTAACCTAAACACACTAGGTAATGATACTTTATGAATCTCTTTCACCACATCATGTTCCATCTTTGTTTTGCTAAGCAAAGACCTGATGAAACTTGCACATAGTGAAGATGTTATGATCCAAAAGATTCACAATGTGGAACACATCCAAATTGGATGAATCAACAAAAGTAATACATTCCAAGTGAATGAACAAAAGAATCCTATCATGGATCACCTTCCAAAGTGAAGTGAAAAGAATCCCAATGTGGATCATCATGAAAAAGGATCAAAGTAAAGAATCCCAATGAGGACCAGTGAAAATGAGATTTCATAACTTAAGTGACATGGTAAGAAAAGCTATGAAAAAGTTCTACCATACATTGTACAAGGATGGTTGATCATTCCATGTTTGTGTGTGAGGTACATATTGAAAAATTAAATCAACCAAACATGATAAAAGTCATTTGCATCAAAATATCAACCTGTATGAGTTTAAGAGGACAAACATACCTTCAATATTCAAGTTCATAAACATGTCCATTTAATCATAAAGGATGCACATGTGTAATATAAGACTGATATGATCCCAACAAAAGAGATATTTCTCTTCATTATTAATAGCATAATAAAAATCAAAAGGTTTTTTAAATCTTAAAAGTTTCTATCCAAATGTGGATATAAACTTTAGGCGGAGTAATTTAAAAAATTTTGAGTAAGTCCAAATTTTTGTTTATTAACTTCAATTTCAAACAAAAAAAAGAATTTTGGTGTTGTTGCAAAAAGTCATACCATTATATCTCAGCTTATGCAGATTCTTAGAAAGATGATAAGTCCAAGATCTGTCAAAATTGGGAAACTTGTATCACTTGTGACATACAAGTTAATCCAAGAAGAATTGACAACTTCAACAATCAACTTCATAAGAAAAATCAATCAAGGACAAATCTTCATATGATGAATAATCAATTCAATCACATTAACTTATGATTATGTTTAAAAGTTATGCAGGTAAGTGCATTGGTTAATGCGGGTGAAGGTAACCCATGCGTATAACCAATGCGGGTAACAGTATATTTTCAAGTGCAACTAATACGGACAATTATTTTACTCTACCGCATTAGTGTATTACAAGTATACATGAAATTTTGAAGTTAAAACCTATGCGGAACAAGAATTGTTCTATGGCATTTTTCAATGCGGATAAAATAATTTTCAAGTGTTCAACCGCATGTCAAATACGGATGAAATTTACACTTCCGCATTTGTGTTACCTATCCGCATTTGTGGATACACATCTTCAATGCTCATGTATGATCAAGCAGAGATAATTAAGTGATCAATATCTTGTGAATGAATGATGATCAAGTAAATGTGGATTTTATTCTATCGCATTTGCTATAGTTAGCAAATGCTGACATATTTTATTCTATCGCATTTGCTACAATTAGCAAATGCTGAGAAATTTTATTCAACCGTATTTGCTACAGTGAGCAATGTTGAATAAGTTTTGTCAACCGCATTTGGTATAGTGAATAAAAGCTGATGAACTAAGTTCTTTCACATTTACAACCGTGAACAAATGCGGATAGAATAAATCAAAAGTAACAAAACTTCCACATTTACAACAGTGACCAAATGCGGATAGTCAAAGTCCAAAGTTTGTCTTCCATATTTGCTATAGTGGTGATCGAACTTGCTCTTAAACTTGTAAAATCTTTCAAAATGCACTATTTGACTATTTAAAGGAATTTAAATGGGACATTTAATACTTTTCAAATTGAGAGACTCATAGTGAGACGAGCGCAAATACACAATACACCCAAGTCGATCATCTTCATCATAAACAACCAAAGATTTTGTGAGATTCCACTCAACCTGTTCTTGTCATTGATTCTTAACCTATAGTTGCATCGAAAAAACAAGGTGAAATTTCCAAAAATTTCGTCAAGACCCAACTTTTAGACCGTTAAAGCTAAATCAAACAATGAACCGAATGATAATAAAGAACACAAAAACTTAAGCTATTGATTTAATATAGTACACCTTTTCGACTTCAATGAACATGCAAATCAATAGAAATTTTACTCATCATGAAAATCCTCATAAGTAATGTTTGGTGTAAAAACAGAGCATGATGAACAAAGAGAATGTGTAACAAATCAATGAAATAACATCTAATAAATGGTCCAATCATAGAAACTTTGATTGTTGAAAAACAAATTCACCATTTGATGTAATAACAATGACACAGTAATGTCAAAAGTTCATGTGTGACCATTTAATGTCAAACTGATAAATGAAGCTCATGAGTTTTCATTAAAACTGACACACATGTCTTGTATGCGGATCATATGGCAAATCTTTCATGGAGCAAGCTCCATAACATCAGCGGTTATTTAAACCCTAATGTACGAGAAGCTGAGGGACTTAGAGATATCATCATATTTATCTCTACTACAAGGGTAGCTTATGCTATCACTGTTAGACCAACCATCAATGAGAACTTCATACCATCTTTCTGGAACTCAGCTGAAGTTATTGAAGAAGATGGTGTTAGAACTCTAGTTGGGAGAATTGAAATTGATCATACTCTAAGCATCACTGAAGACATTGTTAGAAGATGCTTGCGCTTTGGTGATGATGCTAATGCACCTTTAGAGCTGGATGATGATGAAATAACCACATTATTTGCTGAGATTGGTTATGAAGGAGCATATGAAGCTAAAGAAATTGTTAAAGGATTAGTTGATCTACCTTGGAGATTCCTAATTCATATGTTTTAGCACTGGCTATCCAAGAGAAAGACAGGATCGAATGATATTCCAGTCACCACATCCTCAGCAATCTTTGCTCTCTGCACTAACAGGCCATTCAATATGTCTTATGTTTTCAATGGCCTGATTTCAAACATTCAAGAAGGGAGAAGATACAAGTTCTTGATGTATCCAAGATTTATTCAGTGCCTCATCAATGAATCATTCCCTGATATTGCTAATGAGGGACCAGTGCTTCATATTCCTCACTATGATGCAAGATCTTACAAATACATTAAGAAGAGGGATCCAAGAAACTTTTACAGTGGGGGCTCACTCACCTCTTCTTCCATGGATGATTCAGCAGATAAATCAAGAAGTTCAAGCACAAGAACAAGCTACTACCAACCATCGCCACAACCAACACCATAACCAACACGACAACCAACACCACAACCAACACCACAACCTACACCACAACCTACACCACAACCAACATCACAACCAACACCACAACAAACACCACAACCATCACCATAACTTACACCACAACTAACATCACAACCAACACCACAACAAACACCACAACCATCACCACAACCATCACCACTACCAACACCACAACCATCACCAATATCACCACCTCATCACTCTCCAATATTACCATCTCATCAATCACCAACATCACCATACCAACCTCTGCCCACCCATGAAAAGCCAAATGAATTTAGAGGATCAACTAGTGCTTCTAAAGCATCCAAATCATCTTCAAATGAGGAGGATCAACACACTCAATGCCTGCAAAGAGAGCAACTTCTAAGACTGCTCCATCAGAAAGCTTTGTTGAATCTAACACAAACAGGCCTGATGAAAAGGATAGGTTGATATCTGAGCTCCTATAAAAGGTTGAAAGGATGGAAAGAATATTGAATAGAAGGGCTAGAATCATTGATGATAGGATTCTAGAGCTTGATGAAAAGGAGTAAAAAGTTAAAAGAGCTTAAAGAAAAACATGAAGTTGAAAAGAAGGAGAAAGAGAAAGAAATTGAAAACTTAAAAGTTGCACTCAATCATTCAAGAGAAGAAGTGAGTGGCCATGTTGATACTCTTGCCATTCAAACCATAGCTATGAAAGAATAATAAAAACATTATTGAAGAACAAGATGAAATCATATCAAACCTCCAAAGTCAAGTTGAAACTCAAAAGGATCTCTAAACTTGAGTTGCTACTTGAAATTCAAAGAAGTACTGTGACTGGAGAAACTAAAAATAATGAAGAAAAGGTTATTGATGATGAGAAACAACCAACTTCTCATGATGATGAACAAGGAGAAGGTGAAAGTCAACCAAAGAATGAGGAACCGAGCTTAGAAATGGTGCTTTATTCAGGGCAATCAGAGGCCACTCAGACTGAGAAAAATGAATTTGAAGAATTGATCAATGCTATGGATAGTTTTTCTTTAGAAGAATTCACAACTTATGTAGATTTTTGGGACTTTGTTGCAGACCAAAAGACCACTTCTGAACCTATTGTAGTCATTCCCAAATCTCTAGTTCCTTTGGAGAAAGAGTTGAGCATGCTGATTGTCCCTGTTGTGTCACGGACTGAAGAACATAAATAAATTATAAGAGAAATGTGTGAAAAGGAAAAAGAAAAAGAAAAAGAAAAAGAAAAAGAAAAAGAAAAAGAAAAAGAGAAGGAGGAAATAAAAGTTAATGTTCAAGAACAAACCACACCTGAAAAACTGTCTGAGGTGATTGAAAAGGCTGAAACTTCAAGTTCACAAATTCAAACACACTCAAGAAAGAGAAAATATCTAGCTGAAAAGGCTAAGGGTAAAAGACCAGTGGTTGAAGAAGAAAGTGTTAAGAAATAGAAAGATGATCCAAGAAGCCCGGTAGCAATAGCTGAATTTCTTGAAGAACATGAACAGGCTGAAGCTCAATTAAAGAAACAAGCTGCTACCATTGATCTAGAAGAAGGAGAGATAGCTGGAGGTTATGATGCTACAAAGGATGTTGATATGGACAGTCTATTGAAACCTGAAAAATCAGTTGAAGAAATGGTGTCAAAGGCTCAAATTGATGATTAATAATAAAAGCTATGTTTTTGATCAATCATGGGTATGATCCAGATGAAGTTTTTAGGATGACCTATGAAGAAATGAAAGAAGAGGAAGAAAAAGTGAAAAAGCTGCTGGATCCAAGTGTTGAAACTGAGTATCAGAAATCAGTAACTAGAAAGGATTCTGTACCGAAATTGCCTCCCATGAAGAAATCAACCACAACTGTATATGAAAGACCATTGTCAAGAAAGGTTCCCTTACCTAAACTATCATCAATGAAGAAATGAACCCCAACTTGTAATCCACTATTTCCTGATCCTTATAGCATGTCAGATAAGGAAAATAAGGATTATATTTCAAGTCAAGGATTCACAAGAAGAAAAATTGGGAATATGAAGACAAACTCATTAAGGGCTGCTACTCTACAAATGATCAATGAAAAGAAAGATATGCTCAAGAGAGTATAAGAAGAAATCCTGAACAAGAAGCCAAGATATATACTAACTGCCCAAGACATGATGCTAAATCAAAAAGATCAAGAATTGTTGGCTCCTGTGGTTCATAAATACCCAGAATGGTTTGCAGAACCCTCTCAGTTGAAACTACAAGAAGGATTAACAACTGCTGAGTTAATTAGATGGTTGTCTACTCCAAAAGGCAAAGTTGATCAGAAAATAATTGCTTGGAAGTATGATAGCATGTGGAACATGTTCATGGTAAAAAGAATCTCAGGGCTGGTGCAATTCTTTATTGAGTACTCTACTCTGGTAAATCATTCAGCTATGTTCAAAGGATATGAATTTGAAAACATACCCAAAATTTTTAAAAGGATTGATAATTTCAATTAATTAAAGACTGTTTGCATGAGGAAAGATAAGTCTTTTGTTAATCCTCTTGAGAAGAAGAAGAACATACAAGCTGAAGAAGTTGTGTTCCCTGAGTTGAAGGTGAAACCAACAGAAGCTTTGAAAAGGAAAATGGTGTCTAGTACTCATTCCTCCACACCCATCTCAAATGTGTACTATAATGAGAAAACTTATGAGATGATGATTGAAAGGAAGTGGGGAGGAAAGGAGGGAGCTGAAATAAGATTATTTAGTGGATATGAAGTAAGAATACTTGATGAATCATACATCCACTACATATATACCAGACACTTCAAGGAAATAAACAATAAATTGGGTGAACTAGATATGCACTTCTGTCTAAAGTGTATCAAGTTGCTAAAACTAGCTTATGATCGGATAAGTGCTAAAAGAGACAAAAGAAAGAAAAAGAAGACACCATTGCAACTTGAGAATATTGTCAAACTTGAGGTAGATGTGGGAGGAAGCTTACTGATTCATAGAGATGGTCTTTCTACAATTTCCATTTGGGAGCCTATTTCACTGAACAAGTTACCAATGGAAGCCATCTACAACATGAGCAAAATGAAGATACATGTGCTAAGTAGAGACAGGATGTCTGAAGCAACAGATTTTGTGAACATGATCAAAGCTATCCTAGATCCAACTAAAGCTGCATTCTTATTACCTCCAGAAGACCCAACAGAATCCTCACAACATCAATCACATCCCAAACATTGAAGAAAACTAAGTTGTATAATCCTTAGGGGGAGTATTGTTGCACCCTGAAAGGATCATACATGCCAACTTAATGGGTGATTTGATAATTGCTTTGCTGGAATCCCTTTAAATCCAAGAAGAAATGCGGATGAAGATTCTGCTAAGAAAAAGAACAAAGGTTGTCTTCCGCTTTTGTCAATGCGGAAAACATAAAGCATATACGGACAAGTATTTGTTCTTCCGCATTGACAAATGCAGAAAACTAAAAGTTAATGCAGACAAGGCTTTGCTCATCCTCATTTGTCAAATGCGGATGACCGAACAAATGCGGATAAGTATTTGTTCATGCGCATTAAGTAATGCAGATGACCAACATACTAATGCAGATGATCAAGTGAAGAAATGCTGATCAAGTTAACTCATCCGCATTTGTCAATGCAGATAAACAAGCAAAGATACGAATGAACACTTAGACTACTTCTAATGTAATAGTTCAGGTTTGGTTTAGTCATCTTGTAAAAGGCATCTTGTCTGCCTATAAATAGAATAGATAACCTCGTACTTGAGGTGACGGCCGATAGAAATAGAGAACTTTTTGTTGTAATTATTCTCTATAATTCATCAACTTTCATATATACAATACAAAAGCATTTATGAGTAATTTTCTTGCATTACCATATATACAATACAAAAGCATTCATCAACTTTTTGTTCTTTGATTGTTTGTTTTCGCCATTCAATCACTGACTTGATTACCATATTTGATTCATAGTAAGAATTTTAATCTTACTCAACCTAGTCACTAACCTTAATACGCATGACTAAGTGCCATTCAATAACATCATCCTCTTCAAGTACCATACTCAAAATGTTTTAGGTGAATCAATCATCTATCCTTTTGTCACAGATGTCATGTTAAATCCTAGAGACACAGAGTGATCATTCTATATTGATTTAACTTTATCATGCTTTAGACATCTTACTCTCAACAAATCAGAGGGACAAATCCCATCTTGACTACATACGTCTCTCACAATTACCTTATATCATATCTGAACTCAGACTTATGTACTGCCATGTTTCAGAAAAGCGAAGAACTAAGTCAATGTGTAATATTTGGTAAATATCAATACCCAATAGGTATCTCAGGTCAGAGGATACCAAATGATGTTCGCCTTTACTCAAAATTAGTTATGATCAATCAAGAATATTACATATAGTAATGTTTGAGATGCAGGTAAGTCCAATATTTGCATCCCACAAATATCTATGAACTTTGACAGCAACCTTTTGCTCTATATTCATCCATATGAATATCTACCAATCCAAGTTCATAATCGTTTTACCTTCATACTTGTTCCCACAAGTATGAACAACTACGGACGTTCTGAGTAAATAATTTACTCTTGGATGTTAAACATGCAAAATAGGAATATTATTGGAATCATTATAACCAAATAATTCATTCAAGTAATAAGGGTTACAATATCTTAATACAAAACTAAAGATCATATCCAGTCACTAGAATACTGAAGTCCCATGGCACAAGTATGACTTTCATGCTTTGCCTTTTCAAGAAGCTTCGTGAGTGGATCCGCTATGTTTTGATCCGTGTGAACTTTGCGAATACATATCTTTCCCTTTTCAACATCATCCCCTATGTAGTTGAATCTTCGTTCAATCTGCCTACTCTTTTAATGTGCATGGGGTTCCTTGATTTGAGCAATCGCACCCTCGTTATCACAAAGGATTTCTAGGCGGTCCTAAATGTTAGGGACCACCCCTAGATCGGCAATGAACCTCTTTAACCATGCAGCTTCCTCAGCTGCTAATGAAGCGGTGATGTATTCTGACTCTGTAGTTGATAATGCCACCACATCTTGCTTAGAGCTCTTCCAAGAGATTGCTCCTCCATTCAAGATGAAAATGTACCTCGATTATGATCACGAATCATCCCGATTGGTTTGGAAACTCGCATCCATGTAACCCTTTACTACGAGTCCCTCCACACCAGATCCATAGATTAGGAACATATTTTTAGTCCTCCGTAGGTAGTTAAGTATGTTCTTAACAGCCATCCAATGACTGCTTCCAAGATTTTGTTGGTATCGACTTGTCATGGTCAAAGCGCATGACACGTCCGGTCTAGTGCATATTATTGCATACATGATGGATCCTATAGCAGACGCATATGGGATTCCCTTCATTTTGTCTTGCTCATCATTTGAGCTTGGACATTGAGTCTTACTCAATATCGTTACTCTTTTAATAGGTACGGTACCTTTCTTAGAGTTTTCCATCTTGAACCTTTTCAAGATCTTATCAATGTATGCACTTTGATTCAAACCTATCAACCGCCTTGATCTATCCCTATTGATCTTTATTCCCAAAATATAGGTGGCTTCACCATGATCCTTAATGGAAAACAGCTTCCAAGCTAGGCTTTTACACCTTCCATGGTTGGAGTGTCATTTCCAAATAGTAGGATGTCCTTCTATGGTTGGAGTGTCATTTCCAAATAGTAGGATGTCATCGACATACAATACTAGGAAAGTGGTGATGCTCCCACTAGCCTTCTTATATACACATGCTTCATCAGCGTTTTTGATGATCCCAAATTTGATTATATCTTCATCAAAACGGTGATTCCAACTCCTTGATGCTTGCTTTAATCCATAGATTGATTTCTTTAACTTTCCTATTTTGTGAGGATGTTTTGAGTCGACAAAACCTTCAGGCTGAACCATATAGACATCTTCCTCAAGATATCCATTTAGAAAAGCGGTTTTGACATCCATTTGAAAAATCTCACAATCATAATGAGCAGCTATGGAAAATAATATCCTAATAGACTTTAGCATTGCAACTGGTGAGAAGGTCTCATCATAATTAACCCCTTGAGTTTGAGTGAAACTTTTGCTACAAGTCTAGCTTTATAAGTATCCAAGTTTTCATGCATATCGGTTTTCTTTTTGAAAACCCACTTACTTCCAACTATCTTGGAGTTAAGAGGTGGTTCAACCAAGTCCCATACTTGGTTGTCATACATGGATTACATCTCAACATTCATGGCTTCAAGCCATTTGTCACAATCCAAATTGGACATTGCATCACGATAGGTGGTTGGTTCATCGGAATCTACCACATAGCATCCATGTACGAAAAATCCATATGTTTCAAGTGGATTACTAATTCTACCAGATCTGCGAACGTTTTGTGTATATTGATCAACCACTTGATCATTCTCAACATCCTCATGTGGAGTGCTAGTGTCAACCAAACGTGTATCGGTTTGTGGTTCTTGATCCTCCTCATGATCCACAGTTGTACTATTGTTCCTTCTGTAAGGAACTTAGCTTCTAAGAACTCAGCCTTCTTGGCAACAAACTCCTTTTGTTCCAATGGATCATAGAAATAATATCCTATAGAATCTCTAGGATATCCAATGAAGATACACTTAGTGGAATGGCTTTCTAGCTTGTTTGAGGTGGGAGTCTTAACATAAGCCTCACAACGGCATACCTTCAAATATGATAGTGATGGAACCCTTCCATGCCATATTTCAAAAGTTGTCATTTCCACTTTCTTGGTTGGGGCCATATTCAACACACGGACCGTAGAGAGGAAAGCAAAACCCCAAAATGATAGAGGTAGTGAGCTTCTAGCCGTCATAGATCGAGCCATATCCAATAGAGTTCGATTTCTCCACTCAAACACCCCATTTTGTTGTGGTGTTCCAGGTGGAGATAGTTGTGAGACAATACCATAACTTCTAAGATGATATCTAAAAGCATCACTTAGGTATTCACCTCCTCTATCAGTGCGGAGAATTTTTTTTCTTGTTGAGTTGATTTTCTTCTTCATTTTGGAAAATTTTAAACATTTCAAAAGCTTCATCTTTGTGTCTTAACAAGTACACATTACCATATCGACTATAGTTGTCAGTAAAGGTATTGAAGTATCTTTTATGGTACCTAATCATTGGCTTTAAAGGACCACATACATCCTAATGTATGATGCCTAATAAATCTTTTGCCCTTTCGGATTTGCCACTAAAAAGTGCCTTAGTCATTTTACCTTGTAAACAAGATTACATACATCAAATGAATCATATTCATTTGCTTTTACAAGACCGTTCTTTTGAAGTGTTTGTATTTTCTTCTTGTTTATATGTCCAAGACGACAATGCCAAAGATATGTATAACTCAAATCCAGTTTGAGTTTCTTAGTGGTGGTTTGGTACAATGAGCTATCATATAATTTGTTTTCACAAACCAATTCATAAATACCATTAATCAGAATAGCTTAAAAATAAAATATGTCATTTAAAGAAACATGAATTTCATTTTCATTAAATGTCAAAACATAACCATATTGTTTTAATTGGGCAACAGAAATAATGCTCCTACTCAAACTAGGAGCATACAAAATATTATTCAAAATTGCTTCCAAACCATTTGGAAGCTTCAAGATGTAGTCCCCTTGGCCTTCCACTTGAACTTTTGCCCCATTCCCCATGTAAAGGCTAAGATCCCATTTCTTGAAGTCCTTACTTCTTTTGAACCCCTATAATAAGTTGCAAATGTGAGTTCCACATCCGGTATCCAATACCCATGTGTTAGAGGATATTAAATTTAGATCAATATGAATCATGAAAATTGTACCTAAGGTTTGCCCGAAATCCCTCTTTGCTTGCAACTCTTTTAGATGGACTGGGCAATTTCTTGCCCAGTGTCCAATCTCCGCACACTTAAAGCACGGGTCATTCGAAGAAACCTTTTTCTTCTTCTCCGCTGGTTTTGGAGGTGGCGCCCTTACCACTCCCTTTCCCTTTCCCCTAACGTGCCCCTTACCCTTGGCAATATTTTCCTTGGGTGCGGGGTGAGGCCTCTTGTTGTTCCCACCTTCATTGATGGTGAGAACGGGTAAAACCCTTTTACCCATGGCCGCCTCAGTAGTTTTGAGCATAGAGTGAAGCTCACTTATGTTCTTGTCCCACCCGTTCATGTTAGAATTCATGACAAAGTTGTCAAACCTTTTTGACCAAGAGTTGAGGATCAAATCCGTAGACAACTCTTTCGAGACGGGATAATTCAGCCTTTCGAGGCGGTCGATGTGGCTTTTAATCTTAAGTACCTAAGATGAAACACATTGGGTGTCAACCATACGACACGCATGGAGTGCTCGAACCGTTTCGAAGCGCTCTACCCTTGCTTGTTGTTGGAACGTTTCCTTTAATTGGGTTATCATGTCGTATGCTTCATGATGCTCATACTCCTTTTGTAGAACTGGAGTCATACTTACCAACATGAGGCAAGACACTTGGACCAAGTCCTTAGTGTATTTCACTTAATTATTGTAGGCCTCCTCATCATCCTCATTAGGTTGATCGGGAATCGGATCGTCTAAGATGTACGATCATTTCTCTTGCTTGAGAACAATTCTCAAGTTTCAAAACCAATCAATAAAGTTGTTATGGTTTAGACGTTCCTTTTTGGAGAATGGTCCTTAGTGATAATGAGTGAGCGGATGGGATTTCATTGTTTTCATTGTTGTTGGTAGCCATTTACAAATATAACAAAGTTCAATTTTAGTATTTTCGATATTGTTCATATTTTAATAATTAAAACCCCTTTTAAGTGTCTTACACAATTTTAAAATTCTAGAATCAAATATTACTTTTAAATATTGGTTAGGTGACCTTTATCCCATTATTTAAATTAACATGGTAGTCAAGGTTTTGAAAATTGCAACCCTTTGCAACTTCTAGGGTATGGGATCGACTTTAAAACATCATATGTATAGTCGGCATGTTTATCCCGTCAACACCTTTGTAAACCATATTGTAGGTGATCCGGTTAACATGGTTTGCAAATCAAGTTACCCTACTTGCACACACATGTGAGTTTTCCAACATAAGTGGTTAGGTGACCTTTATCCCACAAATATGGTATCTCCACCTCAAATCACAAGTTCCCTCAAAATGGTTAAGTGACCTATTAAGAGTTTTCAAGTGACTCAAGTCTTATGCAAACGGATGGTGTTAAACTTGTTTGTAAAAGAAATTTTATGTTTTCATAATCTTAGTTTAGAAAACTCTATGTACCTTATATTTGCATGCTTTCAAATACAAGGTACCCTATGGTTCACTTTTAATAAAACCCTTTTTGTTAAAATCATTAATCCTTTTAAGAACCTTTTATTAACCACTTAATGATAAAGAACCATCAATTTTCAGCTTGTTAAGTTTGTTATTCATATCCAAATATCAACCAACAATCATACAACAAACATCCAAACAAGCATAATCATACAAACATAAATGCATAACCATAGCCACTAAGTTGACCACACTTGTTTGCCATCACAAGTGTTGTCATAAGGTCTTTCCTAAGGGTTAAGATGACACATTAAAATGTGTCCATGAACTCCCACTTGAATCCACATCCAAATGCTTCAAGTGTCCATGTCTTTTGTGTCCTTCTTTAGGTCTTCATCTTGTGCATCTTCTTTTACAAAATCATATTCAAATACAATTTTTGTAATAAAGGAAATGCACCTAATCTATTTATTACATAACCAAATAAATAAATAAATTACAACCCAAAATACAAACACAAATATACAACCCTTTCAAGAAACAAAACCAACATGACAAACCACAATCAACCAAATCCAAAACACATAAGGTCAAGGCTATGTTATGCACCAAAATATGAAACATATACAACATCCAAGAACAGCATCCACAACAAAACATGAACCAAATCTTTAGGGTTTTGTCCAAACAACACAATCAACCATTTGATATTTATCTTTCAAGGTTTATACTAAAGCATGCAAGATTAAACCTTGAAACATAAGGGATTCAATCATCCACAACAAAATAGCCCCTAATGGATTGAAAACGTCCACGAAAACTAACTTTTCAAGAACTTTTGAAGAAAATATTCCACATATCCGGCTCTAGATACCATTGTTAGGTTTTGTAACAAGTAAATCAAAGTTAGTTTAATCATTTTAAACTATAAAATGCAGCGGAAATAAGATTTAAACATGTTGTTTACAACCTGAAATTTATCACCAATTTAAAGCATAAACAAAACCCAGGAATAAGGATCATAAATATATACGTGAAATAGTATGCTATCAAATCATAAAACAACCATAGGGATTTCATTGAAACAACCTTTCTTGAACAAGATGTTGTAGATAGATAAGATCAAGGAGATGATTCTGTAGCCTCCAAAAGAGAAGACCTCAAGCTTGCATACCCACAAGCCCTTCCAAACACCAAGCTTGTTAGGATAGCAACACCAAAGAACTCTCTTCCTTGGCTCCTCAAGAATCCAAAAATTTTAGCTTTGTTCTTCCTTGAATCCGAAAATTTCAGCGTCCTTGGACAGAGTTTTGCAATGTGTGTGTGTAAGAGAAAGTGTGGGTTAGAGAGAAGAGTGTAGGAAGTGTCCTTAAGTCTTCCAAAGACCAAGACTAAATCAAGAACTCCAAGCCCTTTTGGGCAGCCGAATCCATCAATTAAAATGGGTTCCCCCCATTTTCATTTTTATAAAATGTTACACTCCTAACCCATTTCTTTATAAAATTAAAACCTCTTTTAATTTTATAACATTAACACACTTTTATTTGTTATTATTTAACTCACTTAAATAATGAAACAAATAATTTCTCATGAAAAAATTATCCATATAATGTTGTTCTATTACAAAGCAACGTTTTAGAAAACCCATTTTCTAAATTGGTGTTAATATTTATTTCTATGATCCAATCAACAAATAAACATTTATTGGTGTTTTTATAGCTTGTTATTAGGTATGTCCCGACTTGGATCATAACGTACTAACCACATCAATCTTGTATGTGTGTTGGGCATATAAGATCCAACAAATTGATTAGATTCAAAATTTAATTCAATTTTGGTACTTGGCACAAAATGGTTTGATAAGCTCTTAGTCATAGAATCAACTAAAGTTGTATACTTATCATTCAAAGAGGATGCAATATCATTATGTCCCAACCCTACTTATTCTTTGATTTAATATGAGAATTCAACAGTTTCTCATATTGTTGAGATGCTAATTGAAACTTCTGATGTTTCACTTCAGTTGATACATGATTAGACATGGATTTTGTTAAGGAGGTGGTCAAATGCTTAACTTGGGATTTTAAATTGTTAATTTTTGAAAAAAGTTTATCTAAATATTTTTGCAAAGATGTAATATTGATCTAATATAATTTATGCTCTCTTACATCAGATTTATTTAAAACCATTATTTCTTTTACTCTGTTAGCTAGTTGTTAAGTATGGACTCTATATCTCTCTACCTCCTCAATACACAAAGATAAACATAATCTACCCCTTACCTTTCTAGCCATAGGTGGGACCTTGTTCTCCATGTTGACCATTAAAAAATGTTTTTCTTTCGACACCTCCTTCTCAAACATTCTCTAGTCACATTTCCCATCTTATAGAATTATTAACCCCATTTCCTTTGTTTTGCCTGGTCCTATTGATGGGCTTGTGGTTGGTGGGGATGAGTTTGTAAGCCGAGGCTATTTGAAAGTTCTTTGAATTGCTAATGGTTGATGAGAATGATGTTGTTGAGACTGATTTTGTTGATTTTGTCTCATATTAGAAGTTGATTGTTGATTAAATTGCCTTGATAAATGCCATACAATTGCATTTGTAGCATCTCACCTTGGACTTATGAAACCCAATCTTTGTTGTTCTACCTTCCTTCCAAGTTTTTGTTCTTCTTAGATACTTTTTGGCTTTATATGCGATCATGGCCATTTGCCATTGTAGATCCATTTCTTCTACTTCATCTACTTGAAGTTCTTTAAGATCTTGTTGACAAATGTGTGCAACCATTAGTGTGCTACCTAGATAAGCTTGAAAGCTGGAACTGAATGCTACAAAAGTTGTTTTCTACTCTTCTAAGTCAAGAGCCATAGTAATTGGCTCTGTTTGATTGTTTTTGTTGGATGAGGATGCTTTTGCTGGTGAGGTGGGTGAGCATTTTCTTTCATCATGTCTTCCTCTTTCATTCTTTGATAATTGCTTTGAGAGTTTGATATGGATGGCCTTGCAACATAAAAACCAAATTTTTTTCATCTTCACTCAAATAACAAGAGCTTCCATCATCATGAATGGAAATAAAAATACTTCCAATACATTTAGTTTCTTGGAACTAGTACGAAGAAATGTGTGCTTTTACACTCTTGTTTCTTGATTTCTCATCCAGATCAAGTGACTCAAATTTAGCTAACAATGTAGCTAAGCCAATGGTTTTAAGATCAAATGTATTCTTGAACATGGATACTGTTTTAGTGTGACTTTTAGGAAAATTGTGGAGCATCATCTTGTTTAACTCTTCATCAGTGTATTTTAATTCTAATAAGTTCATTCAGTCACCAATTTCATAAATCTATGGAGTTGTTGAGGAACAAATTCATCATCAATATGATATAATGTTTCACATTATGAGCGAAGAGTATCTTTCCTTATGCTTTTGATTTCATCATTTCCTTCACAATGAGTGTGAAGAATCTTCCATAATAAATTTGTAGTTTTGTAATTTTCACACCTGATTAATAGGTATTCAGGTAAAGTCATACAAAGCATGCTATATGCTGTAATATCAACTTTGACCTTCTTGACATCCTTAGGTAACAGATCCTTTGTATTTATAGGATGATTGTTGTCCTTATAATCCGGTCCAAGTTGTTAGATCAAGTAAGGCTGGTGCAACCAAAATAAACACTTCCGAAGGCAAAAGAAGAACTTCTGAAGGTAAATGCTGAAATTCCAAAGGTCAAGACTAACAAAGCTTCCAAAGAGGAATTGTAACTTCCGAAGATCAACATTCAGTAGACTTTAAGACAATGTCTTTCGAAGTATGAAGATCATTAAGCCTCAGAAAAAGTAGGCACTTCCAAAGTATAAGTGGCTTTGGAAGAACTTGTTATTCCAAAGTTAGTTTAACTTCAAAAGACGCAGCGATGATCCAGTGGACATAAGTATGGATCTTTTGACAAATCTGCTGCAACCTCTGAGATACTGCATGGTGCTTTCCCACACCCATGTAGTTTACCATACTTTAATCCCCTAATTCATTCCTTATAAGATAGTACAGTTACCAACTTTAGTTGGTGACAAAAGGTAAGTCATGGACATGTCATGACTAGTAAATCTTATATAGTATTTTATCTAAGATACCCTACTTCTAGTAATGTAGTATTTGTCTAGTTGTAGTTCAAGCAGGTATCAAAGCATATCCAACTGTAGATAGTAGTATATATAGTTTCTCATTGTAACTCATGTAACATGTTGTAAGAGTCTTGTAATACTTGGAGTTGAGAAGTAATATATACAAGTCTCTTGAAAAACTATTCTCTTATTTTTGTTTTCTTTATACTTAATATATTATTATCAACTCTTAGAGGATTTTGAATCATCTATATGAGTGAGAGTTAGTGAGTTTGAGAGACTATAATTGTGTTGAGTGAAGAAACCCAATCCTATAATTGGTATGAGAGCTTTTAGGCTCTTGATTGTGAGATCTCACCATGCAAGTCAACCTTTTTATCACTCATATACTCACTTCACTCATAATGTAAGATAGGGACGATGACTAAGGCACCTATCATTACCCTTGAAAACTTCAGATCATGGAGCAGATACATTAAAGGCTTCATGAGATACCAAGACAACAAAAAATATGGAAGTCTATCACCAAAGTCCCATACAAGCCAAAGGTGGCGGCAAGAGGTGGAAATGGTGCTATGATAGAGAAGGCGGTTGAAGATTATTCTGATGAAAACCACAAATGGTTGGTCATTGATAGCAAATCTTTGACTGTTCTGTTGACTTCTATACCGAACTCCATCATGATGGGTTTTGAGCATTGTAAGTCTAGCAGAGAACAGTTTGATGCCTTGACCTAGACATACTCAAGGTCAAATGACTCCAAGAAAGATTCACAGAAGCAACAATTTGAGAATTTCACTTATACTACAAGAGAGAGCTTTTGCCAACAATACTTTAGGTATATGGATCTTATTTCCTCCCTTCAAGCTATCGGAATAACTCTTGAACTGAGATATCTCTCAATAAAATTCATGAGGGCACTCCCAAATGAGTGGACGTTTTACTGTGTCTCTATAAAAGGACAAAAAACTTGAACTCCCCCGCCATGACTGAACTATATGGTATCCTTGATGGATACCATATAGAGATGGAGAACAAGAGAGGCCACCAGGTTCTCGATGATGACAATTCCTTAGGAATTGGTGCTTCTTAGATCTCCTAGAAAATGGCATATGTACAAGCTAGATATGAACAACACTTCCTCATTGGGTGAAGTATCATGATTTCGTTCTAAAGTTGATAGTGATGAGTCAACTCTATGGCATAAAATTATGTGTCATGTCAATTTTAAAACCACGAATAAATTGGTTAAAATAACTTCGTACATGGTGTGCCTAAAAAGGAATTTTTCCGTAGAGACAATTGTGTTGCATTTATGAAAGGAAATCAACATAGAGCATCTCACAAATCCAAAGAAGTTAACTCCATCACCACACCATTATACTTATTGCACATGGATCTATTTGGTCCTACAAGTATAATGAGCATTTCAAGGAAATCATACTGCATTGTGATTGTTGATGAATTTACTAGATTTATATGGGTATTATTTTTAAGAACTAAAGATGAAATTTTTGAAACTTTAAAATCTTTTATTCTTAAAATAGAGAATCCAATTGATCAGAAGTTAAGATAATTAGAAGTGGTCAATGGATCGAGTGTAAGAATCAAGTTCTTTACTCATTTTGTAACTCACAAGGGATCGCAAGACAATATAGTGCTCCTAGAACTCCTCAACAAAATGGTATTGTTGAAAGGAGAAATAGGACACTTATTGAGGCTGCTTGAACTATGTTAGTTGATTCAAAGCTGCCTTAAACATTCTGGGTAGAGGCAGTCAGCACTGCATGCTATGTGCAAAATAGAGTTCTTGTAGTTATGCCACATGGAAAAACCCCTTATGAGTTATAGAACAAGAGGCCACCGTTCATGGCTTTCTTAGTTCCTTTTGCATCAAGTGTACTATACTTAACATAAAGGATAAATTGAAGAAATTTGCTAAAATGTTGAATGAACTATCTTCGTTGGATATTCCTCCAACTCTATTGCGTATAGAGGTTCCAACATTAAAACTCAACAATTTCAGGAATCATCCAATTGTTGTCAACAAGAACACTCCTTGTGTTTGGGGAAATGGCCCTAATCATATATTTGATTTAAAATTGTTTCCAAACTACTCTAAACCCTTTTATGAGAATGTTTCACCTGGAATAGGTACTTAATGTGATTTTGATGATAACCAACTATTTGAGTTATCCGGTCCACTTTAACGTTCTTCAAGAGTTTCTAAAAATCAAGCTCCCACAATTGTCAGATCTAATAGAATAACTATCTTAAGAAATACTGGAACTTCAACAAGTTGTTAACAAAGTGAGCATTAAAACTCATCTATTGACAGTGCACAACACCAAGCTGATGGAAGTAGCATTTTGAAGGAATAACAAACTGTTAATGCTGCTTCACAGCCAACTAAAATGAATATTGTTTCTCCTTCATTCAATTAGTTCTCATTGAATAAGTGTGAAACATCAGCTGACCAAGTGTTCAAAACCTTGAGCTGAACTTTTCCAATCTGGATCTATATATGCAAATGGATGTGATCCCTAGGCTTAGGATTCATAACACTCATCCAGTGGAGAACTTCATTGGAGATGTCTCTGAAAGCGTGAGATCAAGGGGACAAACTCACAATAGGAATGTCTGCTAGTACTCGTGCTTGGTATCTAAGATGGAACCCAAGAAAGTCGAAGAATCCTTGAAAGATAGTAGTTGGGTTGAATCAAGGCAAGGGGAATTGCTTCAATTCAGAAGACAAAAGGTTTGGAACCTATGTCCGATACCATCCGGCCATGTACCAACAGGCACCACATGGGTTTTTAGGAACAAGAGAGATGATATAGGCTTGATCATTAAGAACAAGGCAAGACTTGTAGTTCAAGGATACATTCAAAAGCAGGGAATTGATTACACTGATGTCCTTGCACTTGAAGACTTGAGACAGATTTGAATATCTTGTATATTCTTTTTTATCTACCTGCAAAACTAAGCTATTTATACTAAAAACACAAAGTAAAGGAACTAACAAATTACAGAAATAGTCCCTCTACTATTACAAAATATCAAAAAACAAATAAAGACCACATGTTAATCTTTCTTAGAGCACTTAACAATACTCCCCCTAAGATTGACATGGTCTTCAGACTTCAAAATCTTCAAGCTTGACTGCTGACTCTATCTTCAATTCTATCTTTAGCCTTGACTTCATCATTCAAAGAAATCTGTTGGTTCTTCTTTGACATTGAACATTGGCTTCTGTTTGTATATTTCTAACTCTTTCAAAGCTTTTGATATAGCTAACTTGAATTTACTTGCAAGAATGCCTTGTTCTGGTTTAGCATCATTTGTTTTAATCTCCATCTTATCCATTCTTTCCAATGTATCTTTTGAAAGACATGAAATATCAATGTTAGCATATAACTCAATGGGTTTGTTACTTTCCTTTGAATACACTTCTAAGACTCATTTTCTTGATATTCTCATGAATTCAATATCTTTAATATCTTTCTTAACAATGTTGGCATACGCAAGCGCTTTTCTCAAAGAAATTCTTTCCATGGTAGCGTTCATCACATTGATAATAGAAATGAAATATTTCTTGTCTTGCTCAGCCACTTCAGGAGATACTTTATCAAATTTTTGTACTAACAAAAATGAGATATAACTTGGATGTAACAGTTTTAGCTCAAAAACTCCAAATAAAGTAATCATGTCCTCATCCCATCTTTCTAGATTTTGGACTAACTTCAGCTCAAATGTCTCAGTGTTATAAAACCATCTGGGAATTGGCTTTGAGTTTTAATTACCGTCAATCACTTTTAGTCCAGGAGTTGTAACTTTTTCAAAATATTATCACAGAATTCTATCAACCAATGTTCTTCTTCTGATTGAACTCCCTTAAGTTTCTTGTTTTTCTTCAAAGTAACAAAATACTCCTTGTCTTCTTGATCATATCTTGTGTTAAGAAAATTACTTGATCTATCCAATCCACATCTTAATAATTCTACAAACATCTTCCCACGCTTTGAATCAGTAGGATTGATTAGAGGTAGTCTATTTAGCTCTTTTAAGTCTTGCACTGGAAGTTTTATGATACTAGAGTAAAAATGATAAACGTCACATACAGCATTTACTCTCTTTATCAAGAAGGCATCAAACACTCATCATACTTCCATGCAATGATCTTTACTTGGTTTGTAAAAACTAAAGCAATCATTGCATTCAACAGTTTAGCAACTGATTGTCCTTTCTACAATATATTTCTTACTAAATCTCCTATTGTTCTTGAACTATTGAGAATATTCCTTTGATCAGTTGATGCTTTATAGGTTTGTCTTTCAGGATCAGCAAACATTTCCATCAATTCTTTTCTATGAGTTTGAGCATCATCAAGTCATGACATTTGTTTTATTTCCTGAGGCTTCAACATTCTTGTTTTTTTGTTATCTCAAGATATTGAGGGTTATCTGTATCAAGCACTATCATCTTCTTCATTTGTTTCTCAGTTTCTTGAAAGCTTCTTACAAGATTTCTTAGGGATACAGATTGTAATCTCTTCAGCTTCCTCCATGGTTAATTTCTAGCTTGCAACCATGATCTAAGAGCAGGAATACTCATATCATCAGGATTAGGATGGTGCAGCTCAGAACTAGACAGTTCTTCTACATTTATAACCTCCTGTGTTTATCCATTCACCATGCTCAACCACTATCTCATTTGGATCTATTGAAGCAACTGACTCAGCATAGATGCATTTCTCATATTCATCATTAATTTTGAGAAACAGTCAGTCCATCCAAATACACTCTATTGTATTTCATGTTCACAAGATAGTTATATTTTTCTTCAAAATCCTGTGGTACTTCATCTTGTTCTTGTATATGTTCTTGTGAAGAGACCTGTGACACAAATTCAGCTTCGTCAATATCTTCATTCTCAAGAACTTCATCATACCAATCATCATTATATATTTCTTCAATATCATCTAAAGCATCAATCTTTTCTTGAACATTTTGCTCTTCAACCAATTCTTCAGTTCTTTGAAATTTAGAAGAGGATTCAGTTTGATCAACATCTTCTAATTCATTTACTTTCCGTTTGCTTTTCTTTGTTCAAGATTTTCTTCACTCTGCACCTCAGTACTAATCACATGTACTGGAAATATAGCTTTCTGAGCTTCGCTTTCCTTTGTCAATTCAGCTTTAAGATTTTCATTTTCTTCAGATAGCTTCTTGAATTTCTCCTCAAGACTATCATAATATTTAATCATAACTTCAAATTTCTTTATCACATCTTCTCTATCTTGGGCAAAACTAACAATCTTTTCTTCTTTTAACACATTTTCTTCAGACAACTTTAAATTTTCATCTTTGAGCTTTTGAATTTATTTTTCACAAGCACTGATTATCTCTTGCATTCTTTTATTTTCAACTTTCAACTTTTCAATCTCCTTTTCTTTGTTTACATTTTCTTCTTTCAATCTTTCAATCACCTCAACTTCAACTATTTCCTCTGTTTGTATAGACACATTTTGAGACATACTAACAGGTATTTCTTCTGCTCCTTCATTTTCATCACTTTTAAAATACTGGATTGAATGAAATATCATTGATAAAATCAGAATCAGATGATTGATTTTGAGAATTTCTTTCTGTTATAGCTTCCTCAACATTTTCTTCAATCATAGCCTTTGGCTCATTTTCAGTATCTTCAACATTCCCTTCTTCATTTACTTCTTGATTTACTTCAGTAACATCATCATATTCATCATCATCATTATCACTTTCTTCACTTGATGAAACTTCTAACATATCATCATCACTTTCTTCATCAACTTCTACATCTTCAATCAGATCATTTGGATCTATTGGTTCTTCTTCAGTTAATGAAAGTGTGGCTGACTAATATCAACTTCATCCATTGATACATTCCTGATATAATCAAAACTGGAATGTTTTGAGCACCGTTATCATTGCCATCTTTTGTACACACTCTCTGACATGTGCTCTAACTGAATCCTATCACCAATAACTTCAGCAGCATACAGATCTGGATTTGCATCATTAATGAGAAGTTGAAGAAATCTTGGGTACATCAGATACTTATGCCTTACTCCTCTTTCCAGATTAAAAATGAATCCATTCATTATCCATTTAGCCATATTAAATCTTCTGTTTGTGGATAATGCTACAATTGGAGATGCAATGTCAACACGGAATGAATCCCAACCCGCACTTCTTTTTGACATGCAATGTTGAAAGATACAGCGTAAAAGCTTCCAATGCTTAAATACACGAGCTCTGAAAAATTGTTTCTTAGGGAAATGATTTGGATGCCCCATGTGTAGAAACACTTCACCACATTCATTAAATGTATATTCAGATAAATATTCAGGATCGTTATCTCCCAGTCTTAAAGCTTGTCTAATTGCTTCTTCAGAAACTTCACGCATTCTTTCTGAAGTGATAAAGGCTCTTAAAACTTTATTTCCTTGATCATCTCTTTCAACTTGAGCAGTTCTCCAGAATTTTTTAATCATTCTTCCATTTATCATAGGCCTTGCACACATGGCATAAACATATTTTGTTCTGAGTAAAAATCTGATAATATCTTCATATCCCGTAGCTTCTCTGTTTTCATCATCTAAAAAAGCAACTACATTGTGTTTTGGCTCAAATTTTAATTCTGTCATCTGCAAAACACAACAAAAGAATTATGAAAACATTGAATATTGATTTAATGAAATTTATTTCTATATATGACTTTTAATTTTTAACCTTTGAATTTGACCTTTTTATTTTTACTTATAATTTTTACTTATGAATTAAGATTTCAATTTGTATTACTTTCGAATTTGTATTATTTGACTTTTGAAATTTAACTTAATTCATTTTGAATTAATTATTTAACATTTTAATTTTGATTTAATTTAATTTTATTTTATTTGTTTATTTTTGTTCAAAAACTGACTGTCTGTTCATGTTCTTCTTCTTCGACTTATGCAGAGTCGACTGATTTAAAAAAAATTCACTTTAACATCAAAACAATACATCATCAGACTCGCAAATGTGTTCTCATCACTAATCCAGTATCAATTTTTGATATAATACTTATTTGATCTGTTTAAACTTGGAGTATATTGCTTCGAACGCCCAAATAGCATTCAACCGTCTCTTACAAATCACTGATTTAATCCAAAATTTATGTATTCGAATCACAAACTTATGTTTATATATTCAAATGCAATGTATACTCTAATGATTTGATTCGATTTTAGATGAATACGGATGTAATGATGCTCGACAGTCGCAGTTCAAGGGTTTTGGTTCTGAGAATTTTGAAGAGTGAATGAGAAATACGCATAAGTGTTCAATATATATAAGTGAAATTTTAGGCGAATGAGCCCTATTTGGACATATGGTCCCTGTTTGGGCGTATGAAAACCTATAATTCACTTATTTTGTTAGACGCATGAGCACTGTTGTGCCTTTTAAGTCAGACGCATGAGAACTGTTCAGTCGCGTAAGCACTGTTTAGGCGCTTTTGCACTGTTCAGTCGCATAAGCACTATTTAGGCGCTTTTGCACTGTTCAGTCGCATGGACTTTGTAAAACGTCTAACACTTGGAAGTTTTGAAACTATGCAGACGCATGAGATATCACATACGTCTAACACACTATTTAGACGCATGGGATTATCACAAACGCCCAACCCTGTAATTTTCAGATGTATTACAACTGTTTAGACGCATGGGAAACGTCCAACACTTTTATAATCCTGAAAATTTCATCATGCTCCTATTGAGGCGCATGTGCACTGTTTAGGTGCATGAGATGAATTTCATGATTTAAACACTTGTGATTTCCAATTTCTTCACTTTCACATTTTTTACCATTTAGATCCTCAAATTTTGAACTTTTTGCATTTTGCACTTTCAATTTATAAGATTTTTATTTTTTATTTTTATTTTGTATTTCTTTTTAATTTCTTTTAAATTTCTTTTGTCCCTTCATTTTAGTCTCATCATAACATCAAATATCATCTAATTTTCAACTTAAAAATCATTTATTTGTAAAAATTATGTATATTCAAATTGTAATTGTCAAACACATTATATTTTCAGTTTACACAAATACTTTGAACATAAAGCATCATCCTTTCAATTCAACATTTCAAATTTTGATTATGATTATTGAATATTTTTTGAGAACAACTCTTTCATTTATTACTCCCCCTAAACTTTTAGGTTTGAAAAACTTATAAGTTTCTTATGAAAGAGAATAAGATCACACATCACATTGAGACATTGCCGTCACACACAAAGACATGCATAAAAGAAAAATGAAAATAGAATTAAAATCTAATATTAAACATAGAATAATGTCTGCAGAGAGATTATATTAATGAAGATCAGCACATTAAAATAAAATGAATATGGATAGTCATAGACAATGAATAAATCCTGATCAAGTATGTTCCAGGTCAGTGATATCACAGCAAAGGAGATACAAGATCTAAGGACAGACAATGAGTGATTTTGACACAACTATCAACTCACTTACTTTTCGATTCTTGGATTGATTAGTGTTGATTTAGATATGACATGATGTAAAACATACAGAGACTAAGAGAATTCAACTATCATTATGAAATGTAAGAAAGAACACATGCTCAACTTATTACCTGAAACATAGATATCATCAGAGTTCATGTTACTTAGTTAATAGAGGATGATCATGGATAACCATTTGATCAACTCTGACTATTCTTTTGAATAGGTTGTGCACATTGGCATCTTTTTGCATCAAAAAGAGAATCCAGGTCTGTAATGACTTACAATAGAGGATATCTCATACTTCAGGTCTATGATGACTCATAACAAAGAAGTGAAATGATGCTTTGTAACAGATCTCATGATTTGACATAGTTTCAACAGGTGTGAGAGATGTATCTTAACAAACATTCATTCTGAAAAGCTAAAGCAACTCAAAAGTACTCGGATGAATACACACAAGCATGTATGTTTAGGTTGATCACAAGAATTTAATTTTCAGCATAATAGTCAGATATTAGCTACACATCATATCTCATCATGTCTAGACTTTATGAATGAGTGAAGTATGCAACTGATCTCATTAATGTACTATCATTTCTCACATATTGCAAAACATAATCCTTTCCAAAAAAATATTTTTGTATTTTTGATATATATTTTTGTATTTGATTTTTCTATGAAAAACATAAAGTCACACACACACAAAAATATAAACAGGCAATTCACAATGAGAGTATCACTTATTATGATCTTTTGATTTAGGGAGATCACATATGATTTATAAGACCAACTGATTCTACTAAGTACTCAAACCATCCTCGTAGGAAGGCTTTAGTAAATAGATCTGCCAATTGTTTTTCTGTTGCAATTTGAATCAATATGATTACTCCTTTTTCAGAGTTATCTATAAGAAAATGATATCGAATTTCGATATGTTTTGTTTTTGAGTGTTGAACAGGATTAGCTGTTATGAACATAGCAGCTGTGTTATCAATATAGATTGGTGTTTTAAGAAAGTTGAATCCATAATCTAGTAATTGATTTTGCAACCAAAGGATTGGAGAACATCCTGCTGATGCAGTAATGTACTCAGCTTCTGCAGTTGAAACAGAGACATTTGTTTATTTCTTGCATTGCCATGAGACTAATCTGGGACCAAGAAATTGACACCCACCCGAAGTAGATTTTATATCTTGACAACATCCACCATAATCACTATCAGTATATCCATATAATTCAAAGTTTCCCTCGTAAGGATACCAAAGCCCTAAGGCTAGTTTACCTTTGAGATACTGAATATTCTTTTGACAGCAATTAAGTGGGATTCTTTCGGGTCTGATTGATACTGGCACATACATAAACAACATACATAATGTCTGGTCTAGATGCAGTAACATACATCAAAGATCCAATCATTGATCTGTATAATGTTTGGTCAATAGATTTTCCTTTTGGATCAGGTTCAATCTTGGTGTTAACATCTGCTGGAGTTCGTATGGACTGACAGTCTTGCAACTTAAATTTCTTTAAGAGCTTGTTAACAAACTTTTCTAGATTGATGAAGATTTCATCTGCAGTTTGCTTGACTTGAAGTCCAAGAAAGAAGTTAATCTCTCCCATAGAACTCATTTGAAATCAAGTTTCATTATTTCTTCAAATTCATTGCACAATTTTGGACATGTAGAACCAAATATGATATCATCAACATACACTTGTACACATAAAAGATCATTATTGTCCTTCTTTATAAATAAAGTAGGATCAATTTTCCCTCGTGTGTATCCATGTTGGATTAAGTGTTATGATAACATCTCATACCAAATTCTAGGGGCTTGATGAAGTCCATATAAAGCTTTACTCAGTTTATATACTCGATGTGGAAATTGTGCATCCTCAAAGCCTGGAGGTTGCTTCACAAATACATCATCAGTAATTGGACCATATAAAAATGCACCCTTTACATCCATTTGATACACCTTAAATTTCATGAATGAAGCATAAGCCAGAAAAACTCGAATAGATTCAAGTCTTGCAACTGGTGCAAACACTTCATCATAATCTATACCTTCTTCCTGTGTGTATCCTTGTGCAACAAGTCTTGCTTTGTTCCTTATTACAACACCACGATCATTAGTTTTATTTCTAAATAACCATTTCGTGCCAATTCCATTTTCTCCATCAGGTAGATCCACCAAATTCCACACTTCTTGTATGCGGAATTGAAGTAATTCTTCTTGCATGGCTTCTATCCAACCATTGTCCTTTAATGCTTCGGTAACATTTTTAGGAACAATTTGAGAAATAAAACAAGAGTATAAGCATACGTTTGCTTGTTCTGATTTACTCCTTGTTGTTCTCTTATACAATGAACCAATAATCTGAGAAATTGGATGATTCTTGTGAATACGAGATGTAGTAATCTCATCACATTGAACATTAACATCCAGATTTGTTTGATTCAAGTTGGAAAACTCATGTATCAAAGTAGAAGAATGTGGATTGAAGTTTGGAACATGAGTAGGTGAATTGACAAAGTAATCAAAGTTACCTGTATCAACTACATCACCTGAAATGGATGATGTTCCAGACTCAGGTATCACAAACTCATTACCATCATTAGGAATATTTTGTGATTCTTCCTGATTAATTGACTCTGAATGATCTGAAACTGTATTTTAATGGTTTTGAATTGTTAAATCCTTGACAAATGATAAAAATGGGTAGTCTGAGCTTGAATCATCTGGGTTATCAGAATCTGAATCTTCACTGAAAGAACCAAGATCTCCTCTTGAGATCTTCTTATCTATAGAATTAAGACAATTTGGTTGATCAAACAAATTGGATTGAAAAGAGTTTGATAATGAATCTAGATCAAATAACCATGCAGGACCATTTGAAATTGATGGAAAAGAATTTTCCATAAATTTAATGTTGAATCTTTCAAGGATTATATTCGTCCTAGAGTTATAGACTCGATAGACTTTTTAAACTGATGAATATCCAACGAAAAATCCATTATCAGATTTTGCATCAAATTTTCCTATTTGAACACTTGAATTAAGAATCATAACAGGACAACCAAATGATTTTAAAAAGTTTATGTTCGGTTTTCTGCCAAACATTAACTCATATGGAGTTTTTAGTTTATCTTTGACAATTAAGATTCGATTTTGAACGAAACACGCAGTTGATATTGCTTCATCCCAAAAAGTGATAGGTATTTTTGCATCAGCTAACATAGAACGAGCAGCTTCAATCAGTGTTCTATTCTTCCTTTCAGCAACTCCATTTTGTTGAGGAGTTCTGGGAGCACAAAACTAATGAGCTATCCCTTTCTATGCACAAAACATTTCAGTGTTAGCATTTTTGAATTCTGTTCCATTATCACTTCTTATAATATTCACTTTGTTGTCTAATTGATTTTCAACTTTAATGATAAATTCTTTTAATAATTCAGTTGTTTCAGATTTGGCATAAAGAAAGAAAACCCATGAAAATCTTGTAAAGTCTTCAATGATAACTAAACAATATGATTTCTGTCCAATACTCTTGACGTTTGTTGGTCCAAAAAGGTCCATATGTAATATCTGAAGAGGTTTGGATGTTGACTTTATAGGCTTGGACTTATAAGACGCTCTGTGTTGCTTTCCCTTTAAACATGCTGAGCATGATCATTTGTTGCAAACTTCTTGGATGGAAGTCCAATGACATGATTTCCTGCTACGAGCTTGTTCATGTTCTTGAAATTTGAATGACCGAGATGTCTATACCAAAGCTGGCTTTCATCATTCGATGCTTTAGCAATTAGGCATGTTGTTTTCAGTAGAAGGAACAACTTGAGACATATCCAATTTGTATACATCTCTGTCTCTCTCAGCTGTAATAATAACCCAATCTTTGCTTATCTTGAAACCTAGTTTCAAAACATAACATAATGAATTATCAAACAGAACAGAATACGATTTATCACAAATTTGAGATACGCTTAACAGATTAAAGTTCAACTGTGAACAATAGTGGACTTTATCAAAGCTTATTATCATATTGGATACTGTTCCTTCTCTAGTTATTTTTCCTCCAGCATCACCACCAAAGGCGATGTGAGTTCCATCTTTTGATTTAAAATCTTGTAACAAGGCAGTATTGCATGTCATGTGCCGACTACACCCACTATCCACATACCATGTATTGATTGGTCTCTTTGGGCGTACCTGCACTACAAGAAAGTTAAGTTGAAATATCTACCCAAGCCGAAATGGTCTGGGCTTTCCAAATTGATCAACAATTGTAAATTGTTTATAATGGAGATTATTCAATCAGGTTTATTTTTGATGATTTACCAATTTTATTCTGAAAATTGTTTGATTTATTTTTGTGAACAATCATACCATTCGATTGATCATCTTTTGAAATGTATTGATGTCAAACATTTATATTAGTCATCCTTACCGATCTTGGTATAAAGTGTTCTTGCATGTTATGTTTGGAACTCATATAGTTGTTCTTAGGAAAAGATCTCAAACCTACATTAGGTTGATTAACGTCTCTTTGAAATCCATTAGTTTGATTTCTCAAATACTGTGGATTAGCAAATCCTTTGCTCATGTTTGATTTTGCAAAGTTTCTAGTGAGAGATCTATTTCTAAAGTAACACTCTGCAGTGTTGTGAGTCTTTTCATCACAATAAGTACAATATTTGTTATAATAACAATCTGCTGTTGAATGATTTCTCATGTCACATATGTGACAATACTTGTTGAAGTAGCACTCAGCAGTATTGTGATTTTTCATATCACAAATTTCATAGTACTTTTGTGGTGTTAAAAACAACTTTTTGTTAACTTTTGACAATAACATAATGTTTGCTTTTGGGGTCATATAGTTAAACTGTTGTCTTTCATTTTTCACAGTTTGATTTTGTGTCAGATTATTGTTCATTTGTTTAACATGAACTTCCTTCTTGAATGTATTAGAAACAAATCTTTTTGCTACAGCGGAAGTCTTTGAATCTGAACTAGATTTGAGATGAGAGTTTATTTGTTTATAACATTTGCTTTATTATTTGAAAGAGAATTCATATTTAACATACCTGCTGACACAAATTTAATTGGTTTTATTTTTAATGTTTGAATTGTTGCTTTAATCAAATTTTCTGATCTTTTATTTTGTTCAGATACTATTACAAAATATCAAAAGACAAATAAAGACCACATGTTAATCTTTCTTAGAGCACTTAACATTTCTAAATAAGGATATAGATAGGGAAGTTTATGTGTGCCAGCCTCTTGGATTTGAATACCCACAACACCCAACTATGTGTAAAAACTGGATAAAGCTCTCTATTGGCTACACCATGTAACACCGAGTATTTTTAAAGACGTGAACTAAAGAATTAAAGTGTAGAAAAAGAAGGAAACACAATTTAACGCAAGGTGAGGGGTTAAATGTGTCAAAAGGAGAAAAGTATAAAAAGTTGGTACAAAAGTGGGCATGGACGCCCACTCTATCTACATAACAACTTTTCATTTGGATTTTCAAGAGAGAGAAAGAGCAGAGCTTTGGATTTTGAAAAACAAGAGCAAGAAATTCGAGTTTAAGGTAAGAATTCTTGGTTTTAATATGTTCTTGGCCGGCCTATGCCTTGGTTATGTTCTTATGTGTGTTCGGGTGTGTATTTTTGGTGAGTTTTAGGTGGTGGAACTCAAAGTGCATAGCCCATGCGCCCAACGGTCTAATATGCCCAAGTGTCCCATGTGCCCAAAATCCTATACGCCCAAATAGTGGCCACCTGCCTAAGATAGGAAAATATTTGGCTAAGTGTCCATGCACTTAGAACAACCTATACGCCTAGGAACTCTTGCGCCTACATAGTGCCCATGCGCCTAGAAACTTGCCACAATGACTAAGTGTTAGGTCAAGCGTCCAAATAGTGCCTATGCGCCTAACACTTAGAATATTTTTCTAAATTTTGGGAAAATGTAGTGTAGGCTTTGACTTGGGATATCCTAGGGGTGATGTAAGATGAATTTATGATGATTGGATGATGTGTGATTGATATTATTCTTATGAATGTTATGTTTCCTTATGTTCCTTATTACGTATTATGATGTGACTTTACATGGTTTGATTATGATAATGAACTTAAAGTATTATCTTAATGTAGTGAAAGATTTAAGATAATGAATGTTTAACATAATGAATGAATGAAATTTCTTGCAAGCAAATGAAAGGAGGTTCATAACTTATTGAGAGTTGTTAGCTCAACTGTGTGTTTACATTGTGCGATCTTGGCTAACCGTTGGGGTTCACACAAAGGGGGAGTTAGTCTATGTGACTACTCCATACATGCGATATGTGCGATATGGGGTCCTTGTCACTTAACCCTAGATGATATGGCTTTGTGCTCAAGAAGGGGTAAGGCATACGACAGGACCTAGATAAAAGTGAAAAATTAATAAATGTACGAAAAGTGCGATAAGTACAAAAGTGCGATATGTACGAAATGAATGATGATAGGAGATAATAATTATTACCTTCATGTAGATATGATTTGTGATCACGTGCAATAGTAAGGAAAATGTTTTAATGAAATGAAAGGTAATGTTTTGTAAAACTACAACTCACTTAGCAATGATGTCTTTTATGTGTTTCCAGTTGGTAGGTAATTGGTTGCTGAGGATGTACGGGTGGCTACTTGGCTTATTTAAATTGGCATACATTTTGTATAAGAGTAATATTTTTGTGATGTAATGCAGCAAGTTATATTTTGTAATCTATCAACGATATATTATTTTGCAAAAGCAATTATAAAGATATGAAATAGTTTAGATTTATTCCGCTGCAATGTTTAGTAATGATAAATGAAATTTTAATATTTTGATATGCAATGATCGACTAGCTGTGAGCGTCCCGGGAACGGGGCCTTAAAAGTTGGTATTAGAGCCAAAGTTTAAGCGAAACGGGTTGAAATTTTCAAAAGAAACCTAAACTTAAACTAAAAATGTGACAAAGGGAAGGAATGCCAATCCGAGTAGTTGCGTGCCTTCGGGTATTTTCTTTAAATTTAACCGGTGTTATGTTCGCATGTTATAAGGTTTATGTGTTTTTTGAAGATATAGATACTGATGTTGTCGGGATAGGATAATGCTTGGATTATGAAGAGTAAAGTAAGTGGCTAAACACAATTGGCCACTGTAATTAGGGACTTACTATACTTGACATAAACTGAGCTATTATAATGAATGACCATGTTGTTGTTTGAATCTTATACCGTGTTAGAGGATGGCCAATGGTAGATCTTTGAAGGCTTCTAGATATGGAGGTCAAGGTGGATGTGGTGCTGGACCACGGGTCACGAGAGAAAGGCCTAGGGCCAAAGAGGTGGCTCATGAAGAGCCCAAGACCCCTCATCCGGATGGTGGTGAAGAGAGTGCTAATTTGAGGGCCTCAGTAAATGAGGCTATGGTGGAGGAGGTTCACCATTTCATGCAAATAATCTCACCGTATGCGGTGACCGAAGTGATCAAGGCTATGAGAGAAGGCAAAATTAAGGAGAGGAACAAGTCCTTGGGAGAGAGAGATCAACTAGAAACTGAGACGGTTATCTCTACTGATGAGGAAGATGTAGAAGAGCATGTGCTGGAAGCAACACAAGGCTATAATTATGGGGCTTTTCAAAGGTGCAAGTCCCCAACAATCGATGCAATGGCACTGCTGCTACTGCCCATCACTGGATACGAGAGATGGAGGCTGTGCTCAATATCAGCAAGTGCAGGAAAAATTAGAAGGTGAAGTTTGTTGACCACTCATTTATGGACATGGCTTTGTGTTGTTGGGAAAATATCATCCAAGCCGAGGGTAGTAGGTTAATTGGAAGAATGAGGTGGCCGGAGTTGAATAAGCGGGTGATTGAGGAGTTTTGTCCTCACCGAGAGTTGGACAAGGTGGAAAGGGAGTTCATGCAGCTGGAGGCTGGAACAATGACGCATCAACAATACACGACCAAGTTTAATTAGATGGCATGACTGGTGGTGGATTAGGTGATGCCTCTATCACAAAAGCTTAAGAGATACATCCAAGCGTTGCCATCGGATTTTCGTAAGCACATGATCATCGCCTGGCGGAGTACGTTTAGGTTGGTGGTTGATTTGGCTGGAAGGTTGTATGATGAACAAGAGGTCATGGTGACTGAGGTGAACAAGAAAGGTGTTGGTGATCTGAATGGAATGGGAAATGGTTTGGACATGGTGGAGCTGCTACAAAAAATAAGGTGGCGAAGGTGGGTTACCGGTGTGTGATCACACCCGGTGCAGGGTCAAAGAAATGTGGTAAATGTGGGAAGGAGCATTTGGGAGAATGCAAATGAAGATCTAACATCTGCTTCAAGGGTCGGAAGCCTCGTCATATGGCGAGAGAGTATGGGGTCGTAAGGTGTTATAACTATGGGGAAAACAGCCATTTGAGCAAGGATTGCAAGAAGCGAGGGTAGAGATTTCCGGGGCTGGGAAGAAGACTGAGACTAAGGGGTAGAAGGCAAGCGCCAGGGCATTCACGAGGACTCAAGAGGAGGCTAGGACGGACCCCGATGTTGTGTCAGGTACGTTTCTAGTAATCCAAACTCTTACTTCTGTGTTATTTGATTCTGATGCTAGTAAAAGTTTTATTTATACTGCTTTTTGTGCTAAACTGCCTGTTAGTAGTAGGAGTATTGATAAGCCCTTCGATGTAGAAACTACCATAGGTAAGTCTACCAGAATTGTTGACCTAGTAGAGGGTTGTGATATAGAACTTGAAGGTCATAAGTTCTCTATTAGACTATTTGTGATGACCTTAGGCGGTTTCAATGTAGTCCTAGGAATGGATTGGTTGGCGAACTATGAGGCGAATGTCATATATTGCAAGAAGATGATCCGATTGGCAGGGC
Organism: Flaveria trinervia; assembly: GCA_025506515.1. Classification (NCBI taxonomy): domain Eukaryota; kingdom Viridiplantae; phylum Streptophyta; class Magnoliopsida; order Asterales; family Asteraceae; genus Flaveria; species Flaveria trinervia. Next base: position 48,186,854 of record CM046453.1, read on the forward strand.
CTGACGGGAGTTTGGTGACGGTTTATGATGATCAAGTCATTATGATTCCGAAAGGGATTTCGATGGAGGTGGCGGGAAAGTGCATGAGACGTGGATGTAGTGCCTACTTGGCTTATGTGAAGGATGTGGACATGCCAACACCACAACTATCAGATGTACTAGTTGTGTGTGACTTTCCAAACGTGTTTCCAGAAAATTTACCAGGTCTACCACCGGACCGCGAGATCAAGTTCCAGATTGACTTGACACCTGTCACATCCCGGCGGAAGCGTGAAATACATAGGGAGTGACTTGATTGCTCAGAACTCATTGTCACATAACACATAATCATACATAATTCATAACATAATATTAAGGTTAGGATTACATAAAATCATAATAGTCAAAATTTGAAATTACATAATCCTATTACATAATAGTCATAATAGTCAAAATTTGTAATAGTATCTTTAATAGTCAAAGGGTATCCGAGGAAGAGTGAAAGATCAAGGTGGTGGTGTGTGGTGTTCGGGAGGTGATGGTGACCGAGAGTGGAGATGATGGTAGTGGTGTGCGATCGAGGGGTGACCGAATGGGATGGTCTTTGGTGGTAGCTTGGTGGTTTTGATTTCCCATCGGCCGAAACCTTCAAATAGTGAAGGTGTAATCATGAGGTCTACTTTCTAGAGCTATGTGTTGTAACTAGGTGTGATTAGTTTGCATGAAAGGTGGCGGTTTGTGAAGGTTCTTGGTGTCCCGATGGCTAGGTGGCGAATGGAGAGGTGCATGAGTCACCAAACACTCATTGCAAAACTAATCTAATGGCTTTAGTTGGTTTAATCGGTGATTAAGGGTGCTAATGATCCGGTCTTTGATCTTTAATTGGTATTTTGGTTTAAGGTTTAGGTGTAAGAGATTGGTTTAGGTTTGTTTGATGTCAAGTTCTCTTGGTGTTAACTTGTGTTTATGATGTTATGGTTGGGTTGTATTTAGTGTGTTTGATGTTGTATTTGTTGATGTATTTTGATTACATATAATTCTATCTCAATGGATTATGTTTTTATGCACACGTAAATTCTTATGCATGTAAACATGTAACGAGTAATACTCATATTCACTTAAACATATAATATACGTGTATATATGTTTCTTAGCAAAAGATGGCACATGCAACGTAAAAGGGTGTGCATGCGACCATGCATACGTATACTTGTATATATACAAGTGAACAATATACTTATGTAAACAAAATGAAAGCATGTATACGTATAGAAGTATATATTATCTAGGTGTGGCTCAAAATATTTGAATGAACTTAGTGTATAAAATTTCTTAATCTAGGGTTGTCACATTCTCCCCTCGTAAAGATAATTTCATCCCGAAATTTATTTGAATAGTAATGAACTTATCTGACCATTGTCTTAAAATAGATGGGGGTATCTTTTTCTGATTTCATCTTCTCTTTCCCATGTATACTCGGGTCCTCTCTTAGCGTTCCACTTAACTTTTAGTATAGGAATTTTGCTTCTTCTTAGCTTTTTAACTTCTTTGTCTAATATAGCTATTGGTTCCTCTGTAAAATGAAGTTTCTTGTCTATCTTTATTTCTTGAACTGGAACTTTTATGTTTCATCTGTTAAACATTTCTTCAGATTGGACACATGGAACGTGTTGTGTATTTTACTTAATTCTTCGGGTAAATCTAGCTTGTATGCAACAGGACCAACTTTGTCAATAACTTCAAATGGTCCAACATATCTTGGGTTCAACTTATTTCTCTTCTCAAATCGAAAGATTCCTTTGGTGGGTGATATTCTTAGATAAACCTTATCTCCAATTTGAAATTCTAACAGCTTTCTTCTTTTATCCGCGTAACTTTTCTGGCGATCTCGTGCTATCTTTAATCTAGTCTTGATTTCTTTGATCTTATCGGATGTTTCTTGAATTAAATCAGGACCTATAAGTTGCCTATCTCCTACTTCACTCCAACATAAGGGCCATCTGCATTTTCTTCCATACAAGGCTTCAAACGGGGCTGTTTTAATGCTGGAATGATAGCTATATTATAAGAAAATTCTATTAAAGGTAGATGCATATCCCAGCTGCCACCAAAGTCTAATACACAAGCACGTAACATATCTTCTAGTGTTTGTATTGTCCTTTCACTTTGTCCATCTGTTTGTGGGTGGAAGGCTGTGCTAAGATTTATTTGGGTTCCTAGAGCTTTTTGTAGGGTTTGCCAAAATCTTGATATGAATCTATTGTCTCTATCAGATATAATGGAGATTGGTATTCCATGTCTGGATACGATTTCTCGTATGTAGATTCTTGCCAATTTCTCTATCTTGTAATCTTCCCTAATTGGCAGAAAGTGTGCTGATTTGGTTAACCTATCTACTATAACCCAGATAGTGTCATAGCCACTTGAAGTTCTTGGTAACTTGGTTACAAAATCCATAGTAATTTGATCCCATTTCCATTCTGGAATTTCAGGTTGTTGTAGATATCCCGAAGGCTTTTGATGTTCTGCTTTGATTCTTGAACACGTATTGCATTTTTTCTACAAACTCTCCAACTGATCTCTTCATGCCAGGCCACCAGTAATGATTTTTCAAATCCTTATACATTTTGTTATTTCCTGGGTGTACTGAGTATTTCAACTTATGTGCTTCTTCTAATATAATCTTTCTAAGTATGGCATCATCAGGTATCCAGATCCTCTCTTTAAATTTTAGAATTCCATGTGTGTCTGCCTGTAAATCCTTTTCTTGTCCTTTTATTTATATCTTACTTTTCTGTGGGCTTCCCTTATTTGTTTTAACAGATCTGATTGTAGTTCCATTCTCATGGCTCGTACTCGTAATGGTTTAGCCCTATCTTTTCTACTTAAAGCATTTGCAACTACATTTGCCTTACCGGGGTGATATTTGATTTCACACTCATAATCGCTTAGTAATTCTATCCATCTTCTTTGTCTCATGTTCAGCATTTTCTGCTCAAATATATGCTGTAAACTCTTGTGATCCGTGTATATTGTACATTTTGTCCCATATAGGTAATGTCTCCAAATTTTAAATGCAAAGATTACTGCTCCTAATTCTAAATCATGAGTAGTGTAGTTTTTCTCACTTCCCCTAAGTTGTCTAGAGGCATATGCAATGACTCTACTTCGTTGCATTAATACACATCCAAATCCTTGACGAGACGCATCACAATATACTACAAAATCGTCAGTCCCTTCTGGCAATGACAAAATAGGTGCACTACATAACTTACTTTTCAAAAGTTCAAATGCATTCTTTTGTGTTTCTCCCCAGACATATAGCTTGTCTTTTTGAGTTAGTTCAGTCAAGGGTTGAGCTATCCTTGAGAAATTTTCTATGAATCTTCTGTAATATCCTGCTAATCCTAAAAATTGGCGTACCTCTGTTGGTGTCTTGGGATCCTCCCAATTCTTAACAGCTTCTATTTTTGCTGGATCTACCTGTATTCCTTCTTGATTGACTATGTGTCCAAGGAATTGCATTTCTCTTTTCCAGAATTCACATTTTGAGAATTTTGCGTATAGTTTTTCTTTTCTTAACAACTCCAAGGTCAATCTTAGGTGTTGCTCATGATCCTCCTTATTCTTAGAATAGATTAAAATGTCATCTATAAAGACTATGACAAACTTATCTAAATAGGGTTTACATATCCTATTCATCAGATCCATAAATATGGCGGGAGCATTGGTTAATCCAAATGGCATTACCAGAAATTCATAATGTCCATACCTTGTTCTGAATGCTGTCTTAGGTATATCTTCATCCTGTATTCTTAGCTGATGATATCCTGATCTCAAGTCTATTTTTGAAAAGTAACCAGATCCTTGTAGTTGATCAAATAGGTCGTCTATTCTAGGTAAAGAATACCTATTCTTTATAGTTACTTTATTGAGTTCCCTGTAGTCTATGCACATTCTAAATGTTCCATCCTTTTTCTTGACAATAAAACTGGTGCTCCCCAGGGTGACACACTAGGTCGTATAAATCCTTTATCCAAAAGTTCCTGAAGTTGGCTCATTAGTTCCTTCATTTCAGTAGGTGCTAAACGGTAGGGTGCCTTAGCAATAGGGGTGTTCCTGGCATTAATTCAATTTTGAATTCCACTTGACGTGGGGGTGGTAATCCAGGTAATTCATCAGGGAATACATCTGAATATTCATTGACAACTGAAACGTCTTTCAGGTTCGCTTATCCATCTCAGTATCACAATGTGAGCTAGATAAGCCAAACATTTATTCCTTAGACATTTTTGTGCATTCTTGCAAGAATTATCTTTATGGTACCTCTAGGTTTTTCACCATATATACACAGTATTCTATTCTCTTTAACCAAAGGAATTTTGATCATTTTCTTACCACATATTATTGCAGCTTGATTTTTACTTAACCAATCCATTCCTACGACAACGTCAAATCCTCCTAAATCAATAGGAATCAAATCTATGTTGAAATAGTTTTCATCTATATTCATTGTGCAATTAGGAATGATTTCATAAGCTTCGATTACCTTACCATCCGCTAATTCTATCATATATTTTTGATCTAACTTTTCTGTGGTCAAGTCAAGTAGTTGCCTAAATGTATTTGAAACAAAACTACGGGTTGCTCCAGTATCAAATAATACAGTAGCATACTGATCGTTTACAGGGAACGTACCCGTGACAACTTCTGGTTCATGTCGAGCTTCTTCTGCCTGCATTATGAACGCTCTTCCCCGAGGGTTGTTCTGATTAGCCGGTGCCTTTCCTTTCAGCTGTGGACACTCGTTTCGGCGATGATTTTCATTCCCACATTGATAGCAGACTGGTCTTGGATTTGCAGGGTTTTTGCAGTCTCGGGATATATGTCCCTTTTTCTTGCAGTTGTAACAGATTACCATCGCACAATTGCCTTGATGGTATCTTTGGCAAGTGCTGCACCATGACTGGTTTTCTGTCTGGGGTTTCTTTTCCCGTGTCATTCCCAGGTAGTTTCGAGGGGGCTGTCTAATCATTCGTTTCTGAGGGGTTCCCTTAGATTTTTCTCCTGATTTATCATTATTCCATTTTCTCTTTTCTCCAGATCTAGGGTTACTTAATGATCCATTTCTTATCATTTCATCTGTCAAACTTCCTGATAAACTTACAGTATCTTGAAAAGTCTTGGGCCTAGCTGATTTTACTAATCCCCTTATTTGTGGCACTAGTCCCCAATATATCTTCGTATTCTCTTTGATTCTGGGATCACTAGATGTGGCACTAACCTCGAGAGTTCATTATACCTGTCGGTATATTCCCGATATGCTGCTCCTTTCATTTCTAAAGATAGAAACTCAGTTTCTAACTTATCTATTTCATTATAAGGGCAGTATTTCTCTATAATTAAATTCCTGAATTCCTCCCAACTTAATTCATTCATAACGTGCCTACCTTTGATGGTCATTTCCATCTTCCACCGGGATTGTGCTTCCCCTTTTAATGAGTGTGAAGCAAATAAGGTTCTGTTGTTATTGGCACATTTGCTGATTTCCAGAGTTGACTCCATTTCATCTAACCAGCGTAAAGCCTGTACCGCTCCGCCTTTACCATCAAATTCTCGAGGTCTACAGGACATAAAAGCTTTGTAGGAACATCCTCTTCCTATTATAGCTTCCTCTTCTGGTTGTTCCCTCATGGTATCATCCATGGGTATCTCATTACCTGGTGTTGTTGTTCCGAGATTTAGGTTTTGTTGAAGCTGAGTTACTAGTGTTGGTATGGCAGCCTCTAATTGTTGTGCTACTATCCGCGTGATCCTTTCATCTTCATTGGTGTTTGGGTTTACAGGGGTTTCTTCCCCAAGTCTGGTTCTAGGTCGTCCTACTCGCGCCGTTCTTCTTACGGGCTGTGTGTTCCTTCTTGGCGGCATGCTTTTCTATAATTAATTATAGTAAATATTAAAAAAAAAATTAGATTCTTCTAATTAATACATAAACAAGTAATAGCTCAAACACAAGAGATGTTTTTCATTTAAGTTCTTATTTAAAGATTAAAAGTTAGCTTCTAATTTCCCTGCACCCATTTCCATATCCTTGAGAAGATGTTTCCTTTGGTTGTTTTCAGTTCTTTAACATCCTTCTGAATATTCCTGATTTCTTGTTGAATTTTCTTGAGCTGTTTAAGGGTTGGTTGAGTGACTGTGTTTTGATCTTCATCCACCCTTTGTCTCTTAGCTTTACTTCCTTCGTTTCTGAGGGAGTTAGTTTCTTGTATCTCCTTGCCTTCGTATTGCTTGTTTTAAATTTGTTTCCGGGTCGTACCCTTTTCCTAGGAGTTTTAATGGTATATCCTCCTACCATTACACGTGCACGACGGACATAAAATTTAGGTTCAGGATTATCTTCTTCTTTGGTTGGAAAAGTTTCTAGAATTTGTTGAGGTTTAGGTTCAGACGTAAGTCCTTTGTGATCATTATAATCCAAGTATTCGGACGAGTCAGTCTCACAAAATTTGTTATTGGTACTCATGGCTGCAAAACATATCACATTAATTTCTTATTATAAAACCTATTTGTTATTCCAGATTATTAAAACTATTTGTTATAAAAATTTCAAAATTTTATTTAAGGTACTGAAAATTTTGAAGAAAATAGTTATGTTTTCTAAACTATAAAATTTTTTTTATAGGTTACCATTTGGAGTAAAGGTGAGTTTCATGGCCCATTTTGTTTTTATAAATTTTTGGGGAAAAAGCATACTAATTTATGAATTGATGCATTATTACTGAAATTTATGTTACAACCATTAATTCGGATGTGGAACCGTTACATAACATTGGTAGCGCTACTTAGGAGATATCTCCTGCATTAACAGAATGAGTGTTATAATGCTATGTTATCTGATTTATGAGAATATGATATGACAGATATGAATGATCTGATTGCTATGTAAGGTTTGGTTGTATATATATAATGTATCAATATTATTTGTTTAATAAACCTGTGAAGCTCACCAACTTTGTGTTGACGATTTTTGGTATGCTTTTTCAGGAATTCATCATGACTAACAACTTAACGTTCTCCTTTGATGTTTTTAATGGATGGGGTGAAGTTGTAGGAAAAGTTTGTGTGAACCTAATAGTAAACCTGTATGACTTCAGTGTATCGGTGGATGCTCACTTCGATCGTCTCTGAAGATGTGCTGTTAAATCTTTATGATGTAATAGGATTATGTAATTCAAATTTGACTATTATGATTTTATGTAATCCTAACCTTAATATTATGTTATGAATTATGTATGATTATGGGTTATCTGACAATGAGTTCTGAGAAATCAAGTCACTCCCTATGTATTTCACGCTTGGGTGCCCAACCTATTATTAAGGCACCCTATCGGTTGGCTCCGACCAACATGAAGGAACTAATGGAGCAACTATAATAGTTGCTTGATAAAGGGTTCATTAGACCGAGTGTCTCTCCATGGGATGCTCTGGTCTTGTTTGTGAAGATGAATGGCGGTAGTATGAGGATGTGTATTGACTACCGTGAGTTGAATAAGTTGACCGTGAAGAATCGGTATCCATTGCTGAGGATTGATAACTTATTTGACCGGATCCAAGGTTCCAGTTGGTTTTCTAGGATAGATTTTCAATCTGGTTACCATCAATTGAAGATGAAGAAGCAAGATATTCCTAATACGGCTTTTCGCATGCGTTATGGACATTACGAATTTCTCGTCATGTCTTTTGGCTTGACCAACGCGCCAGCTACTTTTAGGGACATGATGAATCGAGTGTGTCAGCCAATGTTGGATAAATTAGTAATTGTGTTTATTGATAATATCCTGATTTATTTGAAAAGCGAGGAGGGGCATGCCGGTCACATTCGAGAGGTGTTAAAGACGCTGAGAAAGGAGAAGTTGTATGCCAAGTTCTCCAAGTACGTGTTCTAGTTATGTGAGTTTTAGTTCTTGGGTCATGTAGTGAATCCTAAGGGGATTATTGTGGACCCAGCAAAGGTGGTGTTGGACCAAAAGAACCAATGAGCCTGATCAGAAAAACCTCTAAGTCCCACAGACATCACAACAACTACTAAAGACTTGATTAGCTGTTTGACAAAGTCTGAAGAGCAACAGCTGAAGAACAAAGTACTGAAGACTTCAACAGCTAAAGACCAAAGTCTGAAGATCAACAGCTCAAGACTAAAGTACTGAAGACTTAAAAAGCTGAAGACTAAAGTACTGAAGACTTCAACAGCTGAAGACCAAAGTCTGAAGATCAACAGCTGAAGACTAAAGTACTAAAGATCAACAGCTGAAGTACAAAGACTGAAGACAACAGCTGAAGACATCAGTTGATGACAACAGCTGAAGTTCAAGTACAAGTACTGATGCCTTCAGAGTTTGTTACAATAGCTGAAGAAGCATTCTTCAGTTGTTGTGATGGTTTCCTTTCAGTAGTTTTCTTTTCTATTTCAGTACTTGTAAAGAAACTGAAGAGCATGTTCTTCAGTCGTTGTAGTTTCAGTAGTTGTAGTGATAGTTAACACTTAGTATTTTTGTAAGAAGAGTCAGCTGTTTGTCATCTTCAATAGTTGTGTTAACTATCAGTAGTTTGAATAATTCTGTTAGATGTTACTATCAAGTGACATCAGCAGACGTCACATCTCCTATATAAGAGATGTTGACCTAATTGTACGTGTGACGTTCTGTTACCACGAAAGCGCATATTGAATGAAATATCTTTCGCAGAATTCTCTCTCTCTATAACCATTTACTTTTATATTGAATATCAATTGTGTTCTTGTGAATTGTCTAATTCATTGTTTGATTTCCGCTACAATACTCTCTAATCAATCAAACATAGATCACTGATCCTAACAGGTGAAGCGGTGATGTAATGGAAGTCTCCAAAGACGCCATCCGAGATTCGTAGTTTTCTGGGTTTGGGGGGCTATTATAGAAGATTTATTCAAGACTTCTCCAAGATTGCTTCTCCGTTGACTATGTTGACTCCCAACGATGTAAAGTTTGTGTGGGGTCAAGCTCAAGAGAAGGCTTTTGAGGAGTTAAAGGCAAGGTTGACTCAGGCTCTTGTCTTGTCATTACCCGAAGGAAGCGAAGATTTGGTGGTTTATTCAGATGCTTCTTGTTTAGGGTTGGGATGTGTGTTGATGCAATAAGGAAAGGTTATAGCTTACGCATCCCGATAGTTGAAAGTTCATGAGGTCAACTATCCTACACATGACTTGGAGTTAGCAGCTGTGGTCTTCTAAAGATTTGGAGTCACTACCTGTACGGGATGAAGTGCACCATCTTCATGGACCACAAAAGCTTGAAGTACTTCTTCGAGCGGAATGATTTGAACATGAGGCAAAGATAATGTTTAGAGTTCATAAAGGATTTGAACATGTGATGGTAGATGCCCTTAGCCGAAAAGAGAGACCCGAGCTGATTCGGGTGAAGGCTTATCAGTTAGTGATGAAGCATGTCAGGGAGTTTCAAGATAAGGCGTTGGAAAAAGATCAGCTTAACTCCAAAAGGATGAGAGGTCTAGTAATAGAATTAGGTGAAAACACACATGGTGTTAGAACCCGATTCGGATGGATATGGATTCCTTGATATGGGGATCTACGTGAGAAGATAATGGATGAAGCTCATAAGAATCGATACACTATTCATCCATGTTCTACAAAGATGTACCAGGATATGAAGAAAGATTATTGGTGGCCAGGTACGAAGTGTGATGTAGCGGAGTATGTGAGTAAGTGCCTTACTTGCTTGCAAGTGAAGGCCGAACATCAGATGCTGTATGGGAAAATTCAACTATTTGATATACGAGAATGGAATTGGGAGCATATCACCATGGACTTTATCACGAAATAACCATGTACCGCGAGAGGGTATAATGCTCTATGGGTGATAGTTGATCGTCTGATGAAGAGTGCTCACTTTCTACCAATCCGCGATACATATACATCCAAGAGGTTGGCGGATCTATTCATTAAGAAGATTCTAACTCGTGATGGTGTGTCGGTGTCTATTGTGTCTGATCGTGACACCCAGTTTACATCTAAATTTTGGAAGAAATTCCATAAGGCGATGGGAGCGAGGTTACATATTAGCATGGCTTTTCATCCTTAGACGGATAGTCAGTCAGAAAGGACGATTCAAATGCTAGAAAATATGCTTCGGGCAAGCGTCATTGACTTTGGAGGAAGTTGGGATGACCACTTACCGTTAGTTGAGTTCTCATACATTAACAGTTATCATGCCGACATTGGTATGCCTCCTTATGAGATGCTATACAGTAGGAGATATAGAACACCGTTTGATGGGGTGATATTGGTCAGAAGGAGTTGGGGAGTATTGAGACGATTGAGGCTATGATTGAGAAGCTTGCAAAGATCAAAGCCTTTATGAAGGCAGCTAAAGATAGAAAGAAGTTGTATGCCAACAATAGGCAAAGACTGATTAAGTTCTAGGTGGGTGATAAATGTATGTTGAAAGTCTCACCTTGGAAAGGTATCATTCGGTTCAGGAAGCGGGGCAAGTTGAGCCCAAGATACATATGGCCTTTCCGAATCATTTCTTAAGTAGGAGAGGTGGCTTATAGGTTGGCACTACCCGATGAGTTAAGTGGAATTCACCTTACCTTCCATGTATCTCATTTGAAAAAGTGTTTAATTGATGAGGACATGGTTGTACCACTGGAAGATATCGAAGTTGATGAACGACTCAATTATGTGGAACAGCCAGTGGCAATCATTGATTGCAAGGAGAAACGGTTATGGAATAAAGTGGTTCCACTTGTGCGCGTTTAGTGGAAGCACATAAAGGGATCCGAGTCTACGTGGGAGACTGAGGAAGAGATGAGGCAGCATAACCCATAATTGTTTGAGAATAACAGGTTTCCCGGATGAAACCCATATAAGGGGATGGACTTGTAACACCCGGTATTTTTAAAGATGTGAAATAAAGAATAAAAGTGTAGAAAAAGAAGGAACCATAATTTAACCCAAGTTGAGGGGTTAAAAGTGTCAAAAAGACAAAAGTATAACAAGTTGGTACAAAAGTGGGCATGGCCGCCCACTCATCTGCACATCAACTTTTCCTTTGGCTTTTCTAGAGAGAGAAAAAGTAGAGCGTGGATTTTGAAGAAGAAGAGCAAGAAATTCGAATTCAAGATAAGAATTCTTGGCTTAAGATGTACTTGGTCGGCCCATGCCTTGGTTATGTGCTTATGTGTGTTCGGGTGTGTATTTTTGGTAGGTTTTAAGCGGTGGAACTCAAAGTGCATTTGTGTTTGAGAAAGTTCATCCAAAAGTTGCATAAGGTGAGTTCTATGACCACGTTTTTACATGTTTTAACTGATTTTGGCGCTAAAAATGCATGTATGTATGTTTTTTAAAATCGGTTTTTGTAGCTATAAGTATGTGTATGTGAGAATGTGGGTGGGTTTTGATTATGGGTGATTATGTTTGTTTTGAATGTGTTATGTTCAAGTTTTATTGCTCAGAATGCTACAAATAAGCTTAGAACATGTTAGATTGATGAATTCGGACTAATTATGATGATTGATAGTATGAGTTGGCTGCCCATGCACCTGAAAGAGGCCCATTCGCCCAACAGTCTAAAATGCCCAAGTGTCCCATGCACCCCCAAAAACCATACGCCCAAATAGGGGCCATGCGCCTAAGATAGGCTGAAATTTGGCAAAGTGTCCATGTGCCAAAACAACCCATGTGCCCAGGCACTCATGCGCTTGCATAGTGCCCATGTGCCTAGAATCTTGCCAGAATGACTAAGTGTTGGGTCAAGCGCCCAAATAGTGCCCATGCGCCTAAGACTTAAAATATCTTTCTAAATTTTGGAAATTGTAAAGTGTAGGCTTTGACTTGGGATGTTCCTGGGGGTGATGTAAGATGAATTTATGATGATTGGATGATGTGTGATATGTCATGTATGGTGATATGTGATTGATATTATGCTTATGTATGTTTTGTTTCCTTATGTTCCTTATTACGTATTATGATGTGACTTTATATGGTGTGATTATGATAATGAACGTAAAATATTATCTAACGAAGTGAAAGATTTATGATAATGAAAGTGGAACATAATGAATGAATGAAAAGTCTTGCAAGCAAATGAAAGGAGGTTCACAACTCATTGAGAGTTGTTAGCTCAACTGTATGTTTACAGCGTGCGATTTTGGCTAACCCTTGAGGGTTCACACACGGGGGGAGTTAGTCTATGTGACAACTCCATACGTGCGATATATGCGACATGTGCGATATGGGGTCCTTGTCGCTTAACCCTAGATGTTGTGGCTTTGTGCTCCAGAGGGAGGTTAGGCATACGACATGACCTAGATAGAAGTAAAAAAGATAATAAATGTATGAAAAGTGCAATAAGTATGAAATGTGCTATATGTACGAAATGAACGGTAATGGAAAATAATAATTATTACCTTCATCTACATATGATGTGTGATCATGTGCGATAGTAAAGAAAATGTTTTAATGAATGAAAGGTAATATAATGTTTTGTAAAACTAAAACTCATTCAACATGCTAACTTTTATGTGTTTGCAGTTGGTGGGTAATTGGTTATTGAGAATGCCTCCGGTGGCTACTTGACTTATTTTGGATGACATCCATTTTGTATAATGATAATGTTTTTGTGATGTAATGCAACGAGTTATATTTAGTAATTTGTCAATGATTTATTATTTTGCAAAAGCAATTATAATGATATGAAATGGTTTAGATTTATTGCGCTGCAATGTTTTAGCAATGATAAATGAAAATTTTATCTTTTGATGTGCTATGATCGACCAGTTGTGAGCGTCCCGGGAACGGGGCCTTACACAACAAGCACCTAGGTTGTGGTATGAGACTTTGTCTTAGTTTCACTTGAAGAATGGTTACAATAGAGGTACCAATGACAAGAGTTTATTCATAATAAAGTATGGGAAATACATCTTGTTCATACAAGTCTATGTTGATGACATCATATTTTGTTCCTTAAATAACTAAATGTACAAAGACTTTAGAGCATCATGAAGTTGAAATTTGAAATGAGTTCCTTGGTAAAAATGGACTTTTTCTTTGGAATTTAGGTAAAACAAATGAAGGATTTAATATGAAAGATTGTAAATATGTCACTAATATTTTAGAAAGATTTAATATGAAAGATTGTAAGTCAGCAAAGAATCCTATACCCATAAATCATAAACTTTGCCCTAACTCTAAGGAAGAGGTCACTGATCAATATCAATATAGGGAAATCATTGGATCTTTGATGTATCTCATAGTAACTAGACCTCATATCATGTTTGCAACATGCATCTGTGCAAAATATTAGGCGCCTCCAAAGGTGTTTCAGCTACTTGCTGCTAAGAGAATCCTTACATACCTCAAAGGAGCACCTAAACTGGGTCTCTGGTATCCATGGAACACCAATTTCAATGTCTATGGCTACACTGATAGCGACTATGGTGATTGTAACATTAACAAGAAATCAACATCATGAGGTTGTCAATTTCTTGGTGGAAGGATCATCTTATGGCAATGCAAGAAGCAATATTGTGTTTTAACATCTACTGCTGAAGTTGTATACACTAGTGCTGCTAGTTGATGTGCTCAGCTATTTTGGATTCAAAACCAGATGGTAGACTATGGAATTAATTTTATAAGCACTCCTATCCAAATTGACAACAAGAGTTCTATCTCCGTTACATAAAATCCAGTCAAGGACTCTAAGACAAAGCATATTGACATTAGGTATCATTTCATTAGAGATATTTATGAGAAAAAACTAATTAAACTAGTCAAAATTGATTAAAATGAACAATATGCTGATTTGTTCACGAAAGCATTTGATGAACAAAGATTCAAGTATCATATTACGATTATTAGGATGATAAACTTTGATTAGTCCATCTATTTGAAAACCTTTTGAAAATGTGTTTGTCTTTATGAATACAATCTAAGCCCTATTATAAAAGGTTTTTCTTCAGAATTCCACTAATTATAAATTATTCTGAAGAGAAATAATCCTCGAATGATGTTATATATGTCTTTCGAAGGAAATTCCTCCTATAGAAATCCTATCTTCTGAAGAATTTTTTATTCTCTAAAGAAGTATTTGATAACATATGAAATCTACTTTCGAAACTTAATAAACCTCTCCACTTGGAAGGCCTTCTTACTCTTGGAATTAAATTGGATAAACTTACCTTTGAAAATACCATTGGCTTATCTTTGGAAAAGCTTTATACTCGGAAGAAAGCTTTACTATGTAACGAAAATTTTTTCGGCTCCACACTGTAAAAAGATAAAGATTTTATTAATGATGTCAAAATATTTTAAATGGATTTAACCTTACCGCCATTGTCATATCATACCCCAAACCATCACTTCACCTTATCTATCCACCATTTTCACCCATTTAAATTCATCCAACTCACTCCCTTAATGTTTTTACCAATTTCACTGCCTAAAGCTTCCTTTGTCTCTGTATGGTTTGATATAAGGTAGATGCAACCCAAAATCCCAAAGTCTCTCCTGCATGCATGCACAAGTGTACTGAATTGGAATGCTTTGGAAGTTTGACACTCGGTCTTAGAAAATATTCTAAGTGTGAAATCTTCCGAATCCAAGACCAATATCTTCCGAAGCCAAACATGAAGCCTTTCTAAGATTCAGAGACAAAGTCTTCTGAAGCCAACTCTTCAAGACAGTTTTCTTCTGAAGACATTTGAACACATGCTTTATCTGTTTTACCTTTTCCATAAACCTGGACCCCTTTCCGCTGCAACTCTAATAGGACACTAACTTTACATAAGTTGGTGAAAGGTCCATGCTTTTGGTAACTGTACATTAAGGCCTTGAGTTTGTAACTTTCTACTTTATGTACTTTATCCTATTTGTAATATAATAGGATGTGAGCTATGGCATGTCATACTCGCTAGTTAAAAGGCAATTTGCCTTTTGACTCTACATTGATTTTGTTGTTGTCTAGATCATGTTTTCAGTTGGCCTTCAAAGTATGGCTAGCTGTAGGTTGTAGTATAAGTATCTCTGGTCCTTTGTATCTTAAAGAATTGCTTTGTAAACACTTGTAAAGAACTAGAGAGCAATATACATCATCCGTGAAAACCAACTACTTGTGTTGTTCTTGTTTTGTCTCTTGAATACTTGTGTTTCTTAGTTCTCACTAAAACTAGTTTCTAGTTCCCCATTTGATCTGTTAAATGTTGTTACAGACTCTTCTCTTTATGTGTTGCATTGTAAGCTAGTACCCTTAAACGGTTTTGTAGTCTTCAACTCACCCAAATTCAAAATCATTTCCTTTATAATTTTCTCACAAAATAACACCAAACCCTCAGCATAACAAAGTCGCACTACTTCACTCCTCCAAGGATACTGACTTCTTTTTAATCATCTCCTTCTTTATTTAACCCATCTACTACACTGCCCTAACTATTGACTCCATTGTTTATTCGAACCAAATGGAAAAATTTTGGGAAAACGGTCAAATTGTAACCCTGAATGGAGTTATGGTTATTAGGTCAAGCATTTGTGGTTAGGAATTGATCATATGTGAACAATCATCAGGGAGCATCTAGAGCTTCATGATAAGGGCTCTCCTACAAAATCCCCCAAAGTAGACCTGGATGAGACATATACCCAGATGGGATATGGTGGTGATGTGAGCAGGTCAACTGTGTACAAGTTCAACTTTTCCTACAATTAGAAGTTCCTTCTTCAAAAAGTCCTTCACTACCTGTCAAAAAAGTATAGGGGATGGGATCAAATCTCTTATGAAGTAGGATGCCTAGTTCACGGTTGGTAAAACGCCTCCGGTTCAACTACTAAAGGTTTGTGTTGACTAATATGATGGGGAAATTCAAAGGGAAACATTTTACATGTATCCTTGGTTCATTCAGCACATAATCAACTGTGAGCTGGACCAGCGTAAGCTTGTCTATGTAGCTGCTCTACTTCTCCCTCACATGAGGCCAGCCATCTTCAAGGTGCTGAAAGGATGTCCACCAACTTTACTAGAAGACACACTAAGCTTATTCCTGGTATGATTGAGCATGTAGCTCCTAGTGACATCCCTGCTAACCCCACCGCTGATGAAATCACACCAGCAAGAACCCTCATAATGCCAAATCTACCTTCCCACCCTATCAAAATTACATATCAGAGATGATCCAAATGTAATTTTGTTCAATCTCCTCTGATTGAACAAGTTCCCCCTGTTCAATCCGAAAGGCTAAAGTGGAAACATGGCCTCCAACTCATTCTAAGGTCCCACCATCCTTCACATTTGAACTCAATATGGGTATTGAGTCTCCTTACTCTCAATCCCATGAGCCCCAATCCAAGCTGAAAACCCTCAGGATGAGTCTCTATACTCTCCTGAGTAGCCAAAAAGGGACAACCCCATCATAGGCTCAATGCCATTAGACATTGATTAAAGTCCTGGGCATTAGATATAACTTCCATATCCATTACTGACATTTTGATACAAACTGATGAGGAGATCATGTCTCTTCAAGGCCATGAGGTTGATCTACAATACCCTCCGAAAGATCAATAGAGCCTAGAGAGATCTCTGATTTCTAGACCCCGTCAGCAAACCCCAACTCAGGTGAGTCGTACTGCGGGTGGAGGGTACTCATGTAGATTCAGTTGCCCGTACTTCTGTAATAGTTTGGAAAAATAGTTAAATACCACAGACTTCTGAAGCTGAAATCAAAGCTTTAGAAGAATCACTTCAAATTTTTGAAGCTGAGGTACAAGCCATGGAAGGGTTATTTTTCTGTCTGAGGATCTAATTATCATAGATGCTATCCTTGAACTATTATCCAAGGTAAATAGTGAAGACTTTGTCAATTTCCCCTTCACTCAAACACCATCATCACTTTATGCTCGAATCACCGCTTTCCAACCTGAAACCTCTACACAAGAACCTCCTAAGTCTCAAACTTCCAAAGACATTAAAGATAAGAGGAGGTTGACTGTAGACAAGCTTCTAGAGGAAGAATGTTAGAAAAGCTAAAAAGGAAGAGTAGACTCCCCACTGGGAAGCTACTAGCTGCAAGTAGCAAAGCAGTTGTAGCCAACCAGGAGGCTATCACAATAAAATATGGGTGGAGATCATTGATAGACTTGTCAATCTAGGAGCTACCGGTGAAGGTGTTTCTCCTATCACCACTTGAGGAGCTGGTTGAGTTAGAAAAGCCAACCCTGTTACAGATAGCAGAAGTAGAAAGGTTGGCCTTAGAGGAAGAAAGGATGAGAACGAAAAAATGAAGCTGACCAATAGCTTAGGAGTGAAAGGATAGTTTTCCAAAGCTCTAGGGTATTGTCTCTTGAGAAACTAACTCCTCACAACAATGACACGATCTTATGGCTTTTCAAGAAAAAAAAAAGATTAAATGGAGAAAGACAGAAAGAGAGCTTCCAAGGAAAAGCTAAGGAAGAAGAAGAAGGAAGAAGAAGAAGCTAAGCTTGTCGCTATGAAGAAGATGGGTGACAAAACCTGGATGAAAGATTATCTCAACCTGATAACCTCAACCTGATCATATTCATTTCCCTTTCCACATCAATAGCGAGCCAACCTCTAAGCCATACATTCCTAAACCCACTCCATCATCCTTACCCTCTCACAGACCAATTCCATCAAACAACCACCTACACTACTTATCCTTAAACCCAAAACACTCTTCAGAAACAAATCATCATTTGCCTAACAACCACATAAGTCATCCTCTCAACCCTCTCAACCCTCTTAACCTTTGACCATAAAATAGTATAAAGAGATCAAGAGAAAACACATCAAATGTACTACACAGAGCGATGTCTCCCGTGAGAAGGGGTTAGTCAAGTTAACCATCATTCATGGCTCCTCATGTTCCCTCACAAGGGAACAATTCCTTGATCTTCCTAGAGGAATACTAGACCAAGCTCACAAACTCTTGGCAACTAACTCTTACTCTCCTAAAGAAGAAGAGAAGAAGCAGGGAAGAAAGTTGGTGAATCTACTTGACACTAGGAAGGAAGACAAACTTCCATCTCAACCTTTTGTTCCTAGGAAGAAAATAGTCCAGGGGTGGATTGAAGACTCTTCTTACAACTTTTTTTGTGGAAAGAGAGAATGGTGTGACCAACAGGATTAATGCCTCCACTCTGCTACACTTCAGCAGATTTGATATTGTTGAGTTAGTAGAGAAACCATTATCTAATCCCTCCAACTCTAAGGTAGTTGCTCTGATCAGAAATCATCTGAGTTGTCTTCATATAGCCGATCTAACTACAAAGGCCAAGATTGAAGAAGAGTTGAAGCTAAGAGAGAAGGATGAAAAAGATAGATCAGCAACTAAAGGAAAAGCCTTTCTTAAAATAATTTCTGAAAGTTTGTACAAACTCTTAGCACCATTTCTGGAAAGAACAAGGAGACAAATAAGTATCTCCTATCCTTGGTGCTGAAAGTTTTGAGAAGTGGAAACAAGTGAGGTTTTGGTAGCATCAGCCTAGGGGGAGTTTGTTGGAACAAGTAACGCTGGTGCAACCAAAGCAAACACATATAACATAGTTGGTGCAACTGATGAATAACTTCAGAAGGAAAAAAGAAGAACTTTTGAAGGTAAATGCTCAACTTTCGAAGGTCAAGACTAACAAAGCTTCCAAAGAGGAACTCTAACTTATGAAGACAAAGTATTTCCTCTATCGAAGATCAACATTAAAAGACTTTAAGATAATGACTTCCATAGTATGAAGATCATCAAGCCTCAGATGAAGACGACTCTACCAAAGTATAAGTGTCTTTGGAAGAACTTCTTCTTCTGAAGTTAGTTAACCTTCGAAAGAACCTATATGACATAGTGGACATAAGTATGAATCTTCTACAAATCTCCTGAAACCACTGAGATACTGCATGGTGCTTTCCCACGCCCACGTAATTCAACATACTTTCTTCCATTGTTCATTCTTATAATTTAGTACAGTTACCAACTTTAGTTGGTGACAAAGAGTGAGTCATGGACATGTCATGACTACAAAATCTTAGATAGTATTTTATCTAAGTTACCTTACTTCTAGTAATGTAGTATTTGTCTAGTTGTAGTTCAAGCTAGTATCAAAGCATATACGGCTATAGATAGTAGTATATATAGTTTCTCAGTGTAACACATGTAACATGCTTGTAAGAGTCTTGTAATACTTTGAATTTAGAAGTAATATATACTAGTATCTTGAGAAACCATTCTCTTGTTTTTGTTTAATTATACATAGTATATTATTATAAACTCTTAGAGGATTTTGCATCTCTATATGAGTGTGAACTAGTGAGTTTGAGAGACCATAATCATGTTAAGTGAGCAAACCCAATCCTGCATAAGTATTGGTGGAATGTATGGACCTTCAGTAATTAACACCCATAAATCAAAACTAGTGTAGTTCAAATGATTTCTAAATTTGATTTTCCAGGATTTGAAATGCACTTTGTTTTCCAACTTTGGGGGTCAGTATGATGATCCACCAACTGAATTATTCATTTTAGTTAATGTGCTAATAGTGACTAGGTGTGAGATTGATATTCCTACAAGGATCGAATATGATGATTGAGTCAATAATTGTATGGTGGAATCAATCAATAAAGGAACATTGAATGCAATAAATACTCATAAATGCTCCTGGTATTAATAAAGATGATCGGTTACAATGAATACTAGGGTTTGAGCATTAAACAGTAACAATACACCTTGAGAACATAAGACTAAACAAAATATTCTGATTGTCAATAATGTTTATCAACAGTCACCTCACATATGAGGTTTTCTATTCTATTTATAGGATGACAAGATGCCTTTTACAAAATGACTAAACTACCCCTAACCTATACATGAGAGAACTAGTCTAAGTTTTCATGAGCATTTCTTTTGTTCATCCGCATTGACTAATGCGGATGTGTTCATCTTGATAAGCATTTCTTCTTTGTCTTCAGCATTAGTGTTTGGTCATCAACATTGACAATTGCAAATGAACAAACACATGTGCACATTTGTTGCCGGGCATCCGCATTAGTAAATGCAGATGTACAAATACTTGCCAGCATTTGCTTCCGGCTATCCGCATTTGTTAATGTGGAATAACAAATACTAGTCAGCATTTGTTCTATGTCTTTCGCATATACAAATGCGGTTAGCCGATATTTGTCTTCTTTGTAGAGTTTTCATCCTTATTAATACTTGGACTTGTGGGATTTCTAGTAGAACAACCATCAACCTACCATTTGATTTGCTAGGTACGATCCTTTTAGGGTCCAACAATACTCCCCTAAGGATTATAAAGCCTATGTTCTTCAATGATTTGATGGTGGTTAAGGTTGGGAAGATTATGTTGGGTCTTGTGGAGTAATAAAAGGTTCTACCTGAGATGGATCCAAAATGGCCTTTATCATGTTCACAAAGTCATTGCACCAGACATCTTCTCTCTATTTAGCACATGGATCTTCATTTGGCTCATAGTGTAGATGGCTTCTAAGGGCAGCTTCTTTAGAGAAATGGGTTCCCATATTGACACAGTGGATAACCCATCTCTACGTATCAAGATTGCTCCATCCACATCTACCTCTAACCTTATAATATTTTCCAGGTACGGGGGAGTCTTCTTCTTCTTCCTCTGTTCTCTCTTTGCACTGATTTGATCATATGCCATTTTAAAATGTTAATGCACTCTAAGAAGAAATGCATGTCTTCTTCTCCCATCTTATTAGTTATCTCTCTAAAGTGTCTGGTGTATATGTAGTGGATATAGGATTCACCTAAAAATCTCACTTCATATCCATTGAACAATCTAATCTCATCACCTCCTTTCCTCCCCCTTCTTCTTTCAATTACCAATTCATATATCTTTTCATCATAATAGACATTGGAGATTGGTTCAGAGGAATGAGTTATAGTCACCATTTTTCTTTTCAATGATTTAGTTGGTTTCACCTTAAGCTTAGGAAACACAACTTCTTCTGCTAGTTTTGTTCTTTTCTTCTAAATGTGGTTGATAAAGGATCTATCTTTCCTCATGTAGATAGTCTTCAGAGATTTGAAGTTGTCTCTTCTTCTAAACAGTCTTAGAATATCTTCAAACTCATATCTCCTGAACATAGCCTTGTGATAAATTAGCTTTAGATTGGCTAGTTCCTTCACATCATGGATTTCCTAGGAGTTCACAAGAGCAGAGTATTATGTGAAGAACAACACTAATCCTGAAATCCTTTTCACCATGAAGATGTTCTAGTCACTGCCATACTTCCAAACAATAATCTTTTGATCAGTCTTGCCTTTGGGAGTAGACACATCTCTAATCATCTTTGTAGTGGTTAGCCCTTCTTGAAGTTTCAACTGTGAAGGCTCTACAAACCACTCAAGATATCCATGTAGAATAGGTGCCCAAGAGTCGTGGTCTCTCTGGGTGAGTTGCATGTCTTATGCTGATACTCAGGTCCTTATCTTTTTACTCGTAATCTCCTCTTCCATTTTCTTTAGCCTCTCTTTCTTTTCATTATTTTAACCTAAGGATGGAAGCCCTAAGGGAATTAGTCTTGAAATTTCCCAACACTCATTGTAAATCCTTGACCAGACAGATAGTCCTTCATTTCCCTGTCTATCATACTGTAGGGATTAGGATACAATGGTTGAGGAGTGGTGTTCGGCTTTGTCTTGGAGAATGACTTGAACATTGGAGCTTTAGGAGAAAGAGATTTTTCATACTCAGTCTCATGTATAGGGTCCGGCAGTTTGTTTAACTTTTCTTCCTCTGCCTTCATTCCCTCATAAGTCATTCTAAACACCTCATACGATCATACCCGTGATTAATAAAAAAATAGAGCTTTCACCATTAGGTCATCAGTTTGGGCTTTCTCTACCATCTCCTGTACTGATACCTCCTCCTTCACTAGGCTTTTATGAGTTATTGGTTTGTCAACTATATAGCCACCCTTTATCTCTCCTTCTTCTAGATCAACAAATTCAGCCTTCTTTTTCAATTAGGCTTCAGCCTTTTCATGCTCTTCTAGAAATTCAACTATGGATGCAAGGCTTCTAGCGTCATCTTTTGGTGATTTCTTGATTGGTTCTTCTTCTACCATTGGTCTCTTCCCCTTTGCCTTCTCAGTTAATAATTTCCTCGTTCTTGTATAGGTTGCATTCTTGAACCAGAAGAGGTTTTAGCTATTTAAGATTCTTGAGGCACCTTTTCAACCTCTAATTGTTTAGTTTCATTAATGGCAGCAGCCGATTCTTCTCTCTTTTGTTGTTCTTCACAAAATCTTCGGATAAGCTCTTTTTTTCATCAGTCAGTGATATAACATGCACTATTTGCATACTCAATTCCTTCTCAAGTGGGATAGGAGATTGATGAAAAATCACTATTGGTTCTTTGTTTTGCCCCTGATCACTAATAAACTCCTAAAAGTCATAATCTATGATGAACTCTTTTGCAGTGAAGGAGTCAACAGCTTTAATCATATCACTAAATCATGCTTCTTTAGTGTGAGTTTCATTTGGTTTCTTTGAATAAATCACCATCTCCATGCTTGATTCATCATGTTTTGATTCACTTGTTTCTTCCACTTTCTCAGCCTCAGAAAATCTTATCTTTTCAGTCAAATGTGTGATAAAGGGCATGTTGCACTTCTTACCTGTCAGAACTGTCGGATTCTGTCTTCCAATGTTTTGAGAATGATTGACAAGATATTGGATGAATATACACTCCTGAAGGCCAACAGGATTGGAAGAGTATATGCCTTAGACTTATCAAAGAAAATTGATCTAAAAGGCCATCCATGTCTGTTCTCCAAGGCCTCTCCTTAGGAATCTGAACTATGGCACAGAAGGCTTGGTTATGTGAATCTTAAAAACATGAACTAGCTTATCCATCATGGTTTAGTGAGAGGTCTGCCATTAAAGGAGTTAAAATGTGATGACAACTGCTCTGTTTGTTTAAAAGGAAAGCAACACAAAGTATCATTCCCTCCAATAGAAGAACCAAAGTCCACTACCTGCTTGCAATTACTGCATATGGATCTTTTTGGTCCAGTAAGAGTGATGAGCATGGCAAAGAAAAATACTGTCTGGTAATTGTGGATGATTATTCCAGATTTGTATGGACATTTTTCTTACATTCAAAGGATGAGGCTGGTCAAATCGTCATCTACTTTATGTTGCATGTGGAAAAGCAGTACTCCCTTTCTGTCAAGTGTGTGAGGAGTGATAATGGCATAGAATTTAGAAACCACGCACTTGATGAATTCTATTTCTCTAAGGGAATCAAGAGGCAGTATAGCATTCCAAGAATTCTTGAACAAAATGGAGTGGTGGAGAGAAAGAACAGGACCCTTATTGAAGCCACAAGGTCAATGTTGGCTGATTTTGGTTTGCCACTAACCTTTTGGGTTGAAGCTGTCAACACAGCTTGCTATGGGCAAAATAGAGTGTTAGTAAATCAGAGGTTGATGAAGACTCCTTATGAAGTATTACATCATTTGGCTCCTCTAATTTCCTTGTTTAGAGCATTTGGGTGTCCCTGTTATATTCTTAACACAAGGATCCACTTCATAAGTTTGAATCAATGGTGGATGTAGGGTACTTTGTTGGGTATTCATCTACTTGCAAGGCTTACAGAGTTTTTAATCGCAGAACAAAGATAGTTGAAGAAACCTTGCATTTAAAGTTTAATGAATCTCCAATGGAGAAAATCCCACAAAACTCTGTAGAGTTATTTGATTTGGACATACTGTAATATGTTCCTTACCAGCCTCCAGCTGTTGCAGATTCTGTGAATCTATCATCTCCTGCAACTAGTCATTCATCTGGTGATACAAATGCAAGGTTTAGTGATCACCTGCCTGAGTCTACTAACCTTGATATTCCTGTAGCTTCAGCAGTTCCATCCACAACAAATGTTGATGAGATCTCTGATTCCTCTACTTCATTTGAATTGCCATCTCATTCTAGGTTTCAAGAGTGTGGATCAACATTTGTTGCTGCTGAATCACCTACAAACACTTGCACAGATCTTATTGAGTATCAAGAACTGAGAATCACCACATGTCTTAGATCATTGGTGACATCAATGCTGGTTTCAACTAGAAGTCAGTTGTCCAATTTCTGCTTTATGCTTCTCTTCACCCGTCAGCAAGAGCCAAAGAACTATCATATTACATTAAGAGACAATGGATGGTTGAAGCCATGCAACTTGAGCTTCTTCAGTTTCAAAACCAGCAAGTGTGGGAACTAGTTCCTCTACCCCAAGGTAAGTGTGCAATAACTAAATGGTGTTTAGGAATAAACTGATGAAAAAGGTCAAATTGTCAAGAACAAGGACAGACTGGTTGTACAGGGGTTTTCACAAGAAGAAGGTATTGATTATGATGAAACCTTTGCCCCTGTAGGCAGACTAGAGGCAATCAGATTGTTCTTAGCTTATCCTGCTTTCCATAATCTTAAAGATTTTCAAATGGATGTCAAAAGTGCATTCCTTATATGGTAAAATAAAAGAAGAAGTTTATGTGTGTTGGACCAAAAGAACCAATGAGCCAAGATCAGAAAACCTCTAAGTCCCACACGGTATCACAACAACTGCTGAAAGCCTCATCAGTAGTTTGACAAGTGCTGAAGACTTCAACAGCTGAAGATCAAGTGCTGAAGACCTTAACTGCTGAAGAACCAAAGTGCTGAAGTACAACAGCTGAAGAACACAAGTGCTGAAGCTGAAAGACCAAAGTACTGAAGTACAACAGCTGAAGAGTTCACAAGTACTGAAGATCAACAACTGATGTACAAAGTCTGAAGACAAAGACTGAAGACATCAGCTGATGATATCTACTGAAGTCATCAGCTGATGAAACGCCTGAAGGTCAAAGTCTGAAGATCAAGTACTGAAGCCTCAGTAGTTTGTCACAACTGCTGAAGAGTACTTCTTCAGTAGTTGTGATATCAGTAGTTTTATTTTCTTTGTTTTAGTAGTTTTGTAAAACGACTGAAGAGCTTGTTCTTCAGTCGTTGTAGTTTCAGTAGTTTTATATTTTGTACTTAACTTGCTGATATGTTCTCAGTATTGTGAACATTTCAGTAGTTTGTTAAGATTTAGTTATTTCTGTATTGGATCTGCCAGTTGTCACTTTCCGTGATAACAGCAGTGACTGTTGCACTCTATATAAGGAGTGACAACCATTGTAATCATTGAGTGATATGAGCAATTGAATGGAATGATTGATTGATTCATTAGAAATATTCTACATCTATAAACATTCCTAGAAATCAGAAATTCATATTCTCTCCCTATAATCGTATGCGATCTCAACGCTTACAAGTATCGATTGCTTGCTACAATTTGTCTAATTCGTGTTTGTATTCCGCTGCTTTATATTCTGATACATCAAACTTGTGATCACTGATCCTGTCAAATGGTATCAGAGCGGTTAATCATTGATCGATCTAATAATTGATCATTGAAACTGCTATTCTAGATCCAAGTTTGATTGAATTAGCTTTTGTTTTTGCAAGAAACGGTTATAGAGATTGAATTTTCTGTATTTCTGCTCATTCATCCTGAGATCTTATTCTTGGTTCTCATTGAGTTTGTTGTGGTTTGTCTAAAACTTCTTTTTAAAACTTGAACTCAACTATTTTTGAACTGAAAATGACCACTCCCTCCAATGATCCTCACAATACTGGTTCCTCAACCAAGCCTCCTATGCTGGTTAGGAATGAGTATAACATATGGCAAAGACGTATGCTCCATCACCTGTCTGTTATAGCGCAGGGTGTTGGACATCTGTGGTACATGGTCCACACAAGCCTATGGTGAATAACCCGGAAACCAATCAAATGGTTCCGAAGAGGAGGGAGCAATACTCAGATGAGGATAAAAAGTTGCTTGAGATTGATGCAAAAGCCCATGGAATTCTGGCCATGGCTTTGCCCAATGAAATCTATTCTGGGCTAATGCATCATGAAACTGCCCATGACCTCTGGATTGCTTTGAAAGAACAATTTGGAGGAACAGATGAGGTCTTGGCAAATAATAGAGAAATTCTTGCCCAACAATATGAGACATTCTCTCATAGAAAGGGTGAGACACTGACTCAACAATATGAGCGGTTTTCTTGTTTGATCTCTGAACTAAAAATGGTCAAACTTGAATACACCAATATTCAGATGAATAACAGATTTCTCAGATCACTGCCTGCCTGAGAGATGGGACACATATACTATTGTCCTACGCTCCAGTGCAAGTTTGGACAAACTATCTCTCACCCAACTCCATGGGAAATTGCTCACTTTTGAGAGAGAGATAGAACAGAAGAGAAAGTTGTCTTCATCTGGAAAGCTCACTGAAGACTTTATACAAGGCAACACTGCCTTGGTGGGTCATGAGTCAGAATATGCTGCATCTGAATGCCAGTATGATGAGCATATTAATTTCTCTTCGAGCACTTCTAATTCTGCATTTGTAAGTGTTGATGGTCAGTTTACTGGAGGTAATAATGACAATTTATGTTTCATTATGGATGATCTCAAGGGGATTGCTGATGATGACTTAGAAGAGATGGATATTTTGAGCCAAATGGCCTTGATAAATATCAGATCTCAGAAGTTCTACAAAAGAACTGGAAGAAAATTCCCAGGACTCTCTGGCAAAACCAAAGTTGGTTTTGACAAGAGCAAGTTGAGGTGTCACAAATGCCAACGGCTTGGACACTTTGCAAGAGAGTGTAGATCAACTGGATCAAACTCTACTGCACCCTTTGTGACTTTTCCTGGCAACAGTCAACAAAACAGAGGGCAACATCCTGTCACATCTAGTCATCATCCTCAACAACAATCTCCGGCATATTTTGTTCCTCAGGGTCAAATGCCTTATCAGTACCCTTGTTATTACATGCCACAGTCAAGTCAAGTTCAAGTTCCTATGACACCACAACCTCATGCATTACCAGAACCTCAGCCTTCCCTATCTCATCAACAACCTTCATCTCAACAACACAGCTTCTTCACCCCAGGAGTTGTTGACTGGAGCAGTTTACCAGATGACTTGTCTGGTCATGATCAACTGTTCTCAGGTGCTGGTCAACATGGTGGTGACAGTCCCTTTGGGAATCTAGCTCTTATGGCTTTGGAGTCTGCTGATACTTCATCTTCCAATGCCTCTACACCACAGGTATCACAGGTATCCTCTGAGGCAAAAGCCAAATTATGTTCTGAACAATGCATAGCAGCATTTGCTTCCATTAGAGAAGCAAATGTAGCTTTAATTAATAAGAACATTGAGCTAGAACAAGTAATTTCCAAAAACAAAGCTGAGTTTGAGTTTGTGCTCAAAGATAAAAATGATGAGGTTTATAAACTGAATTGCAAAATAATTGATGATAAGGCTAGAGAAGATGTACTTTTAGAGAAGTACAAAGATCTCAAAGAAACCCTTGCAGTTACCCAGGTCGAGTGTGATAGATGGGTACAATCATGCAAAGGTTTTGAAATGCTTCTTAGTAAGCAATCTGCTTCAAATGTGAAGTTTGGAATTGTTTACAATCACACTGCTCCACCTACAGATTTTACCCCAAGAGCAGAGGTAGAATCTGATGGTGAGAGTGATAACCAATCCATCAAGTCATGTGATCTACCTTCTGATACAGCACAATCAGAAGTAGCAGTCAGTATCAAGTCCTCTTTGAACCTATCAGCTGATGTTGATGGTCCAAATGCTGACATTCACATGATCAATAAGTTGATCAACTCAGGAGTCAATCCTGAAGGTCCTGAAAGGACTGGAGAGCAGGATTCAACTCCTGAAGTTCAAACTTCAACTGCTGTCAGTACTGAAGAGAAGAAAACTGGCAGTAGAAAGAGTTTGAAGACTACTAAAGATGCTGTCAAGAAAGCAACCAATGCTTCCAAAGCATTGAAGAACAAGTCTTCTGTTGCTTCACCATCTTTAGTTGATGATCAACCTAAGATGAAGAAGAAACCATGTGAAGTATGTGGTTTGTTCAATCATCTTACAGATGATTGTTGGTACAAAAGAGGTTCCAAACTCAAACAAAAGGAAGAAATTAATGAGAAAATGGTAAAAATGAAAACTGAGTTTGAGACCACATTTGTATCAGCAACATCAAATCCTGTAACCCTTAAGTCCTTAAAGCAATCCAAAAAGGAAGGTTAAACAGGTGACAGCTGAGGGTGCTCAAAAGAAGAAGGTGCAACATAGGACCTTATCTAACTCCACTAGCAATGTGTCTGATGAGCTGAAAGCTTTATCACAAAATCAGACACAGCTGGTGATGATGGTACAACATCTGTTGGGTAGAGTTAACCAACTAGATTCTCCTATGTTGAAACCACAGAAAAGGAGGTCTAAGCCAAAGGACTCCTCTTCTGCACCATCTTCTTCCTCTCAGGCTGTTGTTACAAATAAACATGCTAGTTTACCATCTATTGATGAGACCAGGCCCAAAACCAAAAAGGTTTGGGTCTCTAAAACTAACTGATTGTTTATTATTGCAGGGTTCTTCAACATGCCAAAATAGCATCTGGTATGTAGAGTGGGGGATCCATGCACATGACTGGGAACATCTCTCTTCTTCATGACTACTCTCAAGGAAAGAAGGGATTTGTCTCTTTTGGCAATGATGCTAGGGGTTACATCATCGGTAAGGGCTTTGTCTCCAATGGAGAAATCAAATTTGATGATGTTAATCATGTGGAAAATCTCAAGTACAACCTCTTGAGTGTCAGTCAAATGTGTGATAAAGGCCATGTTGCCCTTTTCACAAGTCAAAACTGTAGGATTCTGTCATCCAAAGTTTTGCCCGTGATTGACAAGGTGTTGGATGATCACACTCTCCTGAAAGCCAACAGGACAGGAAAAGTGTATGCCTTAGATCTCTCTAAGAAGATAGATCTCAAAGGTAATCCTTGCCTATTTTCCAAAGCCTCTTTTCAAGAATCTAAACTATGGCACAGGAGGCTTGGTCATGTTAATCTCAAAAACATGAATCAGCTTAGCACAATAGTTTAGTCAGAGGCTTACCAATAAAGGAGTTCCACTGTGATGAAACTTGCACTGCTTGTTTAAAAGGAAAACACACAGGTCTCTTTTCCTCCTATTGAAGTGTCCAAGTCCACTGCCTGCTTGCAATTACTGCATATGGATCTATTTGGTCCTGTGAGAGTAATGAGCATGGCAAAGAAGAAATACTGTCTGGTAATTGTGGATGATTACTCCAGATTTGTATGGACTTTCTTTCTACATTCAAAGGATGAGGCTGCTCAGAAGATTATCCACTTTGTGCTGTACATTGAGAAGCAGTATTCCCTTCCAGTCAAGTGTATTAGGAGTGATAATGGAACTGAGTTCAGAAATCATACACTTGATGACTTCTATCTCTCAAAGGGAATCAAAAGGCAGTTCAGCATTCCAAGGACTCCGGAACAAAATGGAGTAGTGGAGAGAAAGAACAGGACCCTCATTGAAGCTGCAAGGTCCATGCTGGCTGACTCAGGTTTGCCATTGACCTTTTGGGCCGAAGCTGTCAACACAGCTTGTTATGTGCAAAATAGAGTTTTAGTAAATCAGAGGTTGATGAAGACTCCATATGAAGTTCTCCATCATTTGGCTCCACTGATTTCATTTTTCAAAGCATTTGGGTGTCCCTGTTTTATTCTCAACACAAAGGATCAACTCCACAAATTTGATCCTAAGGTGGATGCAGGATACTTTGTTGGTTATTCATCTACTTGCAAGCATACAGAGTCTTCAACTGCAGAACAAAGATGGTTGAAGAAACTCTACATGTTAAGTTTAATGAATCTCCAAAGGACAAGATTCCACAAAGTCCTGTGGAGTTATTTGATCTGGACATACTGCAATATGTTCCTTATCAAACTCCTGCTGTTGCTCCTGTCAACAGTTCACCACCTGGTGGTACTGCTGATGATGATGATGATTGCAGTACTCACCTCTTCAGGTTTAGTGATCAGCTGCCTGATTCAACTAGACCTGATGTTCCTGTAGCGCCAGTAGCACCATCCACAACAAATGCTGATGAGATTTCTTCGAATTCAACTTCCTTTGAATTACCATCCACTGATTGGTTTCAAGGAATGATTCACCATCTCCATCTGTTACTGCTGAACCGGCTACAAACACTTGCACAGATCTCATTGTGTATCAAGATCTGAAGAATCACCCCATGTCTCAAATCATTGGTGATATCACTGCTGGAATATCAACAAGAAGTCAATTGTCAAATTTCTGCTTCTATGCTCTCTTCATCAGTCAGCAAGAGCCAAAGCATTATCACATTGCTTTAAAAGACAATGGATGGGTTGATGCCATGCAGCTTGAGCTTCTTCAGTTCAAGAAACAGCAAGTGTGGGAACTGGTTCCTCTACCTCCAGGTAAGTGTGCAATAGGCACTAAATGGGTGTTTAGGAACAAAACTGATGAAAATGGGCTTATTGTTAAGAACAAGGCCAGACTGGTTGTTCAGGGGTTTGCACAAGAAGAAGGTATTGATTATGATGAAACCTTTGCCCCTGTAGCCAGACTGGAAGCAATTCGATTGTTTTTAGCTTATGCTGCTTATCAAAAACTTAAAGTCTTTCAAATGGATGTCAAAAGTGCATTTTTGTATGGAAAAGTTAAAGAAGAGGTTTATGTATGTCAACCTCCAGGCTTTGAGGACAACAACATCCTAATTGGGTGTATAAGCTTGATAAAGCTCTTTATGGGTTAAACAAGCTCCCAGAGCCTGGTATGAGACATTATCAAACTTTCTTCTGGAAAACAATTTCACTAGAGGCTCCATAGACAAGACTTTATTTATTAAGAAAGCTGGGCAGCATAATCTACTTGTTCAAATTTATGTAGATGATATTATTTTTGCATCCTCTGATCCAAAGTTGTGTGATGCCTTTACAAAGTTGATGCAACAGAAGTTTGAAATGAGTGCCATGGGAGAATTACAGTTCTTTCTGGGGTTGCAAATCAAACAAAAGGCTGATGGAATTTTTATTCATCAATCCAAATATACAAAAGATCTTTTGCAAAAGTTTGATTTACAAAATTGTAAGCCCTGTTCTACTCCCATGAGCAGCACCACACAACTGGACTCAGATCAGAAAGGTAAAGTGGTTGATGAAACACTTTACAGATGTATGATTGGGTCCTTGATGTATTTAACAGCTTCTAGACCAGATATTATGTTTGCTACATGTGTTTGTGCTAGATTTCAGGCTGCACCTAAAGAGTCTCATCTGATTGCAGTCAAGAGGATCTTTAGATATCTGCAAGGCACTCCATCTCTAGGTTTATGGTACTCTACCAGACATTCTGGTAAATTAGTTGCTTTTTCTGACAGTGACTATGCAGGGTGTAAGTTGACCAGGAAATCAACTTCTGGTGGATGTCAATTCCTAGGCAACTGCTTAATTTCTTGGCAGAGCAAGAAACAGACCTCAGTTGCTACATCCACTGCGGAAGCAGAGTACATTGCTGCTGCAAGCTGTACATCTCAGGTACTCTGGCTTCAAAACCAACTTTTGGATTATGGCATTACAGAGACTAAGACTCCATTGTTAATGGATAGTGCTTCAGCTCTTTGCATTGTCAAAATCCAGTCCAGCACTCTAGGACCAAACATATAGAGATCAGACATCATTTTATAAGAGATTGTTTTGAAAAAGGTCTGATTGATCCTAAGTTTGTGCCCAGTGCTGATGAGCTTGCAGACATTTTTACTAAGCCTTTGGATAGTTCAACTTTCCAAAACCTGGTGTTAAGGCTTGGTATGCTGCAGCTAGAATAGGTGACAACTACTGATGATCTCAGTAATTCATATTGATGATCATGAGTGCCTGTCACATATAAGTACTGATGAGCTCTTTTAACCTCAGTATTTTTTATAACTACTGAAGGCTAAAAGTTCTCACAAGTACTGAAGTACTTCATCTGCTCTAAACTACTGAAGTAGTTACAACTACTGATGTAGTCATAACTACTGAAATCAGTAAAAACAGATAAGTACTGATGTCCTATGAAACAACTGAAATCAGCCATAAAGACTGATGAATGTGTTGAGGATAGTTTGAAACAGCTGAAAAGCTAAGAATTGACGAAAACAGCTGAAGAGAACTTTCCCTTCAGTCGTTTGTACCACTGCTGTTTCATTTTAAACAACTGAAGCAAAACCACGTCTTCAGCAGTTTTATAACTACTGATGACCAATACCAAGTCTTCAGTTGTTTACAACAGCTGATGACAAAACCACTGTCTTCAGTAGTTTCATAACTACTGATGACAAACACCATGTCCTCAGTGTTTCAATCACCTGAAGTCAAAACCACGGTCTTCAGTAGTTTTCTAAACTACTGATGCCTAACACCGCGACTTCAGTTGTTTCAACGTCTGAAAGGATAATACCATGTCAACGGTCGTTTAAAACTACTGATGACTAACACCACATCCTTCAGTCGTTTCCTCACCCGTACCCTATAAATACCCTTACCTGAGCTCTCCATGCTTTATCTTCTTCAAACCTAACGTTCCTCTCCAAACCTTCCATGGCGTCTATGCAAATTAAACCGCGACACAACTGTGTTGCCTACCTCACAAAATCGCCGATCTGGACTAAGTTCGATACTGCTATCGATCTTATGGTTCAGTCCCAATACAACAAGGCATTCCTTCTGAACCCCGTTTTACATGCCGAATCCTTGAACCAATTTTGGATGAACGTTAATGTTACTACTGAGGAGAGCCACACACATCCCTCCGGTCGGTCGTCAACAACAAAGAAGTAGTGATTACTCCTGCAACAATCCGTAAAATTCTTCAACTGAGTGATGCTACCTCTCCTGCTGGATATCCGAAGGGCACCATAGATCTATCATTTGCTCGCATGGATATCAAGGTGATCTCAGTGCCACCACCATCATGAAGAAACACTTTAATGACGCTGAGCGCCTGATCTTTCACATGGTCAATGTATGTTTGGCCCCTAAGACATCGTCTTGGGATCAAATGTCCACCAAATGGCAGCAGGTAATGTATTCTATCCTTGAGCAACAACCACTGAATTTTTCAGAATTAATATTTTCAGAGCTCAAAGATATGGCTCAAAAACTAACTGCCAACCGTTGGATACTCTATCCACGGTTCATAATGGCCATTATAATAGACCAGCTTAATGCTGAGGGACTTGTTGGCTTGGGAGTCCCTGCTACGGCTGTTTTGCCAGAAGTATACTCCCGGCACAACTCCGACCGGACACTCAAACTGGCTGCCAAGCTGCGAAAACCCACGCAGCTGAACCCACAGCCACCACCTCCAAATCCAATGTCCCCACCAAACCCACCAAAAGAAACCCAAAATGGCTACTCAGGGAATTGAGTCCCCTGAGGATGCTCCTGCACAACAAACGCAGGATATATCCACTAGTCCAAACCCCCTAGTGGATACCATGACTCCTCCAGCCACAGCCGCTCAGGCTTCCTCTCAACAGGAGCCTGCAGCAACCCAAGGGCACCTACTTATCTGGGATCTTCCTCACTTGAGGAGATTGCCATTGAAGAGCACCATCCACCCCAGGTGCACACTGCTTCTACCCCTGTACCCCAAACAACCGCCCCTCACAGCCCAACTTTAATATTGCACAAGTGCTGACTCAATTGCACTCCTCACCCCCTCCCCAGAAACCACTTCCAACTGGGAATACCTCTACAATTGAGGGGGAGGAACACAGTGCACTTGAGAACCCACAGCACAGGGGTTTCCCAATTCTATCTCCTGGTGTAGAGAAGGAGCTTAGAATATCTAGTGAGGCTGCCACCTCCTCTGACTCAGCACATGACCAGAGTGAGGCTGGTAACATTGCTAAGACCTCCCTAGAGGCAACAGCTGATGATGGACATTGTCCTGAGGCTGAAGTCCCCAGTACCAGCACAAGGGGCACATGCACCAACTGGTCTACACCCAGTGCATGTTCATCCTGCTCTAAGCAGGAGGTCAGGTGATTCAGTATCAACTGATGATGACCTGAGCTTCTTCTTCGATGTAGTTGC
Source organism: Flaveria trinervia (assembly GCA_025506515.1). NCBI lineage: Eukaryota > Viridiplantae > Streptophyta > Magnoliopsida > Asterales > Asteraceae > Flaveria > Flaveria trinervia. Next base: position 48,220,970 of record CM046453.1, read on the forward strand.
TCAAAACACCATTCTAGAGGATGAGGTTAGCAGACTCAAAGAGCTGCTGGCCAAGATGTCTCAGGATGCAAGTCCATCTGCCACCATCATACACCCACAGATGGCACCTTCCCTTGAAGGTTTCCCAAACACAGAGCCACCCCAAAATCAACCACCCGCCTCTGCTTCAGGCCCTACTTCTCAGGAACAGAACCCTTCTGACCAAATAGGTGCTATCCTCCAAAATTCCCTCCCTCTCATCACCCCCATAATCACTGATATAGTGATCAAAGCCCTTGATGAGAGGCTTTCCTCAACATTACAGCCCTTGGTTGATGCTGCTGTCCACAAGACTCTTTCTGCGGTCTCAACCCCTTCCTCCAATGCAACCAAAAAGGGGGAGAGTCCTGCAGTGAAAGAACAGAAGAGGAAAAGATCCGAGGAAAAGAAGGAGCGAAGCAAGCCCAAAAGGAGAAAGAACAGCAACCAATGCTCACCTACAAGCGAAAGAAAGGTGCTGATGAGCACATTGCTGAAGAAAAGCCTTGGAGCTACTGATAAAAGAGGCTGATGCCGAACACAGTAGATCAATGGACAACATCATTGATCAGCTGTTCAGGCAAGGTCATGACACCACAAACTTGACTCTGAGATTCGACGACTAGAGATTGAAGAAATCCAGAATAGATGGGCAAGTTATGAAGTGTTGAAAGAGAAAGGCTAGAAATCATGATAGATTTATTGCAAAATACTTGGAAGATCAATGATTGAGATCAAAGCTTGGTCCAGGGACAGTATCTTGCAATCACCACCAAGATCTGTTCGTCTGAAGCATACACAAGGGGCTTGTTATTGAAGCTTTGAATGAAGTGGGTGCTGGGAGCAGGACTGAGCTAGCAGCAATCAAAGCCACACTCACCTCAAGGATGCTAGCACACCTGTCCACATTCCCACCACAACAAACCACCCCAAACTCAACCCACCAAACCAACTCCCTACCCTCAAACCCATAGCCGATGATATCCCTTGAAGAAGAAGAGAAGGATATTGAGGCTAGAAGAAGATGAAGAAGATGATGAAGACAGCCTGCTCTCAGCTGTGATTCAGTTGCCTAAGGCCACAAGTCACTCCTCAGCAATTACTCCTGAAGTCCAGAGACAATGGTTAAGTGAAGCTAGAAGAAGAAGAGCTTCATAAACAGCATGATGAGGAATTGCTGAAGAGAGTTGACAAAGCTTATGCAGCCACATCTTCCATCATCAATATGAAGGAGCAAGCCCTCAGACTTACACTCTCAGGCATACCTTTCAATATCAAAGGAAAGAGTGAGGATTTGCCTGATCCCAGGGTCTCTCACAGAATTCATAAGAACAATATACCTCGGAGACATTGGCCAGGTGAAAAAGATCGTAGATGAAGTGATCTCTCTGGTCTTTGTAGTTTCACCCTGGGAAATCCTAGAAGACTTCAAGAAGGCCTACAAAGCTAATCTAACCCCTCAGAAGATGCTGGAAAACAAAATATTGAAAGGGGTTAGTTTACAAGAGGCTTGAGGAAGTCAGGAAAAATGAGCTCCAGTTTTCCTTGAGGGTAATCACCCGGATGAGTTTGCTTACAGAGTAATAACACTGTGGAGCTAAAGAATGGGAAACAGGCCAAATACCTGTCTGAGTATTATGGCCCGGAATCATTGTTTGAAGGAGGTGCTGAAGAGCTAACCATGGAGGAACAAATCACCTCCTTGAGGCCTACACAAGAGAGTCGTACAGACTCATTATGGGGAAGTGAATCTCATGAATGGGATAACAACTCTGTGTCCAGTTCCCCAAAACAGAGTTCCCATTCATACTCTGCCAAACAAATATTTGAGGTTCTTCCCAGGCCGGAGCGTACATGGGTCATCTTCTCTACTGATCAAGAAGGAAAAAGACCAACATTTTTGCCATCAATAAGTGGGAGTATAAATAAGTTAGAGGTTTTGGCTGCATTGGTTCAGGGGGAGTTTGTTGGACCAAAAGAACCAATGAGCCAAGATCAGAAAACCTCTAAGTCCCACGGTATCACAACAACTGCTGAAAGCCTCATCAGTAGTTTGACAAGTGCTGAAGACTTCAACAGCTGAAGATCAAGTGCTGAAGACCTTAACTGCTGAAGAACCAAAGTGCTGAAGTACAACAGCTGAAGAACACAAGTGCTGAAGCTGAAAGACCAAAGTACTGAAGTACAACAGCTGAAGAGTTCACAAGTGCTGAAGATCAACAACTGATGTACAAAGTCTGAAGACAAACTGAAGACATCAGCTGATGATATCTACTGAAGTCATCAGCTGATGAAACGCCTGAAGGTCAAAGTCTGAAGATCAAGTACTGAAGCCTCAGTAGTTTGTCACAACTGCTGAAGAGTACTTCTTCAGTAGTTGTGATATCAGTAGTTTTATTTTCTTTGTTTCAGTAGTTTTGTAAAACGACTGAAGAGCTTGTTCTTCAGTCGTTGTAGTTTCAGTAGTTTTATATTTTGTACTTAACTTGCTGATATGTTCTCAGTAGTTGTGAACATTTCAGTAGTTTGTTAAGATTTAGTTATTTCTGTATTGGATCTGCCAGTTGTCACTTTCCGTGATAACAGCAGTGACTGTTGCACTCTATATAAGGAGTGACAACCATTGTATATTGAGTGATATGAGCAATTGAATGGAATGATTGATTGATTCAATTAGAAATATTCTACATCTATAAACATTCCTAGAAATCAGAAATTCATATTCTCTCCCTATAACCGTATGCGATCTCAACGCTTACAAGTATCGATTGCTTGCTACAATTTGTCTAATTCGTGTTTGTATTCCGCTGCTTTATATTCTGATACATCAAACTTGTGATCACTGATCCTGTCAAACAACAGGTTAACCACCAGGTTTTGAAGATCATAAACATCCAATTGGGTGTATAAGCTTGATAAGGCTCTTTCTGGTTAAAACAAGCTCCCAGGCCTGGTATGAACATTTTCTAACGTTCTCTTCAAACAACTTCACCATAGCCTCCATAGATAAACCCTTTTTCATTAGAAAAGTTGGCATGCATAAGCTCGTTGTTCAAATTTATGTAGATGATATTATTTTTGCATCCTCGATCCCAGTTGTGTGATGCCTTTACTAAGTTGATGCAACAAAGCTTGAAATGAGTGCCATGGAGAATTACAGTTCTTTCTCTGGGTTTGCAAATCAAGACAATGGCTGATGAACTTTCATTCATCAGTCAACTATACAAAGGATCTTTGAAAAAGTTGATTTAAAATTGTAAGCCTGTTATACTCCCATGTGCAGCACCACACAACTGGATGCTGATCCAAAGGTAAGCAGTTGATGAACTCTTTACAAATGTATGATTGGTCCTTGATGTCTTACAGCTTGAGACTGACATTATCTTTGCAACTTGGTCCGGGCTAGATTTCGGCTGCCCTAAAGTATCCCATATGATTACATCAAAAGGATCTTTGATACTGCAAGAACCATCTCTAGGACTTTTGGTATTCCACAGGCACTCTTCAAATTAGTTTCTTTCTCTTATAGTGACTATGCAGGGTGTAAATTAACCAGACAATCAACCTCTAGTGATGCCAATTTCTAGGAAATTGTTTAGTTTCTTGGCAGAGTAAGAAACAAACTTCATTTGCTACATCCACTGCTGAAGAAAAGTACATTGCTACTACAAAAGTTTGTACATCTCATATACTCTGGCTTCAGAATCAATTACTAGTTATTACCATTACAGAGAGTAAGACTCTTTTATTGATGGACATGCCTTAGCTCTTGTATGGTAAAGAATCCTGTCCACATTCTAGGACCAACATATTAAGATCACCTCATTTTATCAGGATTGTTATGAAGAAGGTCTGATTGTCCAAATTTTTCCTAGTGCTGATGATCTTGCATATATATTACTAAGCCTTTGGACGGTGCAACTTTCAAAATCTAGTCTAAGGCTTGGTATGCTGCAGCTTGAATGATTTGACAACTACTGATGATCTCAGTTCACAAGTACTGATGAGCATTAGTATACGCTATCAAAAATGTACTGGTAAGTTATTTTCATCAGTAGTTCTCATAAGTACTAAAGACTAAATACTTAAAAGTACTGATACTTTATTTGTTGAAAAGTACTGATATGGTTACACCACTGATCTGTTCTAACAGATAAGTATTATGACCAGAAAATCTGAAAATCAAATAATCTGCTGAGTAAGTGTTAACGTCAAATGAAACAATTGAGATCTTCAATTGATGACAACAACTGATGAGCAATTTTACTCTTCAATTGTTTCAAACAACTGCTATTTCATTTCAAAACAACCGAAGCCAAAACCAAGTCTTCAGTAGTTTCAAACAACTGATGACTAACACCAAGTCTTCAGTTGTTTACAACATCTGAAAGTCAAAACCATGTCTTCAATCGTTTTCTAACAATTGTGACTAACACCAAAACATTCAGTTGTTTTCTTTAGCCGTTTCATAACTATAAATACCTACCCAACTTCAAACTTTCCATAAGTTGTTTTCCGAATGTTCATCTTCCATTAATGGCGACCATGCAAAGCAACCACGACACAACTGTGTTGCCTACTTCACAATCACCTTTAGACTAGTTTGATGCTGCATTGATCTAATGGTTGGTTCCCGTATCAAACTGCTTTTCTTCTTATCCAACCATCTTCCCGATACCCTTCGCCAATTCTGGACAATGTAACTGTCCATACTGGTGAGAATGATGTCGTGATCACTCTCTAGTCATTGGTAACACAAATAACTTGGTCGCACTCCTGCTATCATTCGCCAAACCCTAGATCTGAAGGATGCACCTTCATCACCAAATAACCGAAGGGCATCACTGATCTATCATTCATCAACATGGATATGAGGGCGACCTAACTGCTACCCCATTCTGAAGAAGCACTTCATGATGCTGAACGCCTACTTTTCACATGATCAATGTCTGCCTTGCCCCAAATCCTCTTCATGGGATCAGACAGGATCAGCGATCACAAGTTTGATGTATTAGGGTTCAAGCAGCGGAATACTTGTATACATTAAGAACCATACGGTTATAGTGAAAGAATATATTTCTGATTCATGGAATGTTTATAGATATGGAATATTCTAATCAAATCATTCTTCATTCATCCCCCTAGGTTGACACTCCTTATATAGAGTGCAATCGCTGCTGTTATCACGGAAAGTGACAACGGCAGATCTAATACAAAAATAAATAACTCTTAACAAACTACTGAAATGTTCACAACTACTAAGAACATATCAGAGTGTTAAGTACATAATATAAAACTACTGAAACTACAACGACTGAAGCTCTTCAGTCGTTTTACAAAACTACTGAAACATAAACTACTGAAACTAGAAATATAAAACTACTGATATCACAACTACTGAAGAAGTACTCTTCAGCAGTTGTGACAAACTACTGACGCTTCAGTACTTGATCTTCAGACTTTGACCTTCAGATGTTTCATCAGCTGATGACTTCAGTAGATATCATCAGCTGATGTCTTCAGTTTTTGTCTTCAGACTTTCTACATCAGTTGTTGATCTTCAGCACTTGTAAACTCTTCAGCTGTTGTACTTCAGTACTTTGGTCTTTCAGCTTCAGCACTTGTGTTCTTCAGCTGTTGTACTTCAGCACTTTAGTTCTTCAGCTGTTGAAGTCTTCAGCACTTATCAAACTGCTGATGAGGCTTTCAGCAGTTGTTGTGATACCATGTGGTACTTAGAGGTTTTCTGATCTTGGCTCATTGGTTCTTTTGGTCCAACAAACTCCCCCTGAACCAATGCAGCCAAAACCTCTAAATTATTTATTATCCCACTTATTGTAGGCAAAAATGTTGGTCTTTTTCCTTCTTGATCAGTAGAGAAGATGACCCATGTAAGCTCCGGCCTGGGAAGAAATCTCAAATATTTGTTGGCAGGGTATGAATGGGAACTCTGTTTTGGGGAACTGGACACAGAGTTGTTATCCCATTCATGAGATTTACTTCCCCATAATGAGTCTGTATGACTCTCGAACATAGGCCTCAAGGAGAACAACTTGTTCCTCCTGAGAGAGTTCTTCTACTCCTCCTTCAAAGAAGAACTCTCGACCATAGTACTCTGATAAGTACTTCATGGTCCTGCCATTTTCAGCTCCACCGTAGTTACCTCCCTATATACAAATTCATCAGGATGGTTGCCTTCAAGGAGTAACTGGAGCTCATTCTTCTGGATGTCTTCAAGCTTTTTATATAACAACCCCTTCTTAATCATCTTGTTTTCTAGTAAGCTTGAGGGGTCTTCTTGCTTGGTGAGCTTTCTTGAATTCATTAATGATTTCCCAAGGTGAGACTACAATGGCCAACATGATGGTAGAATCTATTGTTTTCCTGACCTGGCCATTGTATCTGTGTGGAATAGTTCTTTTATGGATTCTAGAGCTCACGTTGGGGTCTGGCCATACTCTCACTCTCTCCTTCTGATACTGAAAGGTGTGCCTGAGAGTGTACAGCCTTTGAGCATGCCCTTTCATGGCTTGAATGGATGATGACTGAGGAAATTCCTTGTCAACCATCTTCAACAGTTGCTCTTCGTGCTGTTTCTACTGTTCTTCTTCTTAATCCTGACTCTGACCATTTCCCTTTGAGAGTCAGGTGTGATCATGGGTTGACTTGGGGTTTTGGTAGCTTTAGAACAGCAGAGAGTGGCAGACTATCATCTTCATCCTCCTCTTCTTCTTCTTCTTCCATCCTCAGCACCCTTCTCCTCCTTCTAGGTGCATCACTGGATGATGGTTGGGTTGGTGAAGGAATTGGTCTTGAAGAATGAGATGTTTGGATTTTGGCTTAGAGATTGGTTGGGAGATTTAAGGGATAGGCTCTGTTTGAGTGGGTGGAAGGGAAGGTTGATCCAGCATCTTTGTAGTTAGTTTTGCCTTTGTGAGTTTAGCCATCTCTAACCTTTTACCAGCCCCAGCCTCATCAAGGGCTTCCACAATAATCCCTTTGTTGAATTGCTCAGACAGACAGATTCTGGTGGCTATAGCCAGAATACTGTCCCTGGTCCACGCGCGAATCTCCATTAACCATCTTCCTAAGTATTTTGCAATAAAGCGGATCATTATTTCCAATCTCTCTTTTTCCAGAGCATCATACCCAGCCCATCGGGTCTGAATCTCTTGACTTCCAACCTTCTGATCTCACTATCCAATGTGGCTGTATCAAACCCCTGCCTGAAGAGTTGTTCAATTATTTTATCCATGGATCGGCTGTGTGTAGTGTCAGCTTCTTTTACCAGCTCCTCCAAGGATTTGTCTTCAGCAGTATGATCATCAGCACTTTTCTTCCGCTTGTAAGTGAGCAGAGGTTGCTTTTCTTTTCCTCCTCTTGGGCTTGCTTCTCTTCCTTCTTTTCCTCTTCTTTTCTTTCACTGCAGTACTCTCCCCCTTTTGGATGCATTGGAGGAAGGGGTTTGTACCGCAGAAAGAGTCTTTTGTACAGCAGCATCATCAAGGGCTGTAAAGTTGAGGAAAGCCTCTCATCAACGGCTTTAGTCACAATATCAGTGATTATGGGTGTGATGAGAGGGAGGGAATTGTGAAGTACAACACCTATTTGCTCAGGAGGGTTCTGTTCTGAGAATAGGGCCTGAAGCAGAGGCAGGTGGTTGAGTTTGGAGTGGCTCAGTGTTTTGGGAACCTTCAGTGAAGGTGCCATCTGTGGTTGGTAGAGGCAGATGGTCTTTCTCCTTGTGAGAGTTGGTCAAGTAGGTTTTGCAGCCTACTGACTTTCTCTTCAAGGATGTGTTCTGGGCAAGAACATCATAGAAAAAGCCCAGGTCATCATCAGCCAAAACTAAATCATCTGACCTCCTGCTTAGAGCAGGATTTACATGCACTGGGTGTAGACCAGTTGTTGCATGTGCCCCTTGTGCTTGGTACTGGGGACTTCCAGCCTCAGGACAATGTCCATCATCAGCTGTTGCCTCTAGTGAGGTCTTAGCAATGTTACCAGCCTCATTCTCATCATGTGCTGATTCAGAAGAGGTGTCAGCCTCACCAGATATTCTAAGCTCCTTATCTACACCAGAGATAGAAGTGTAAACCCTGTGCTGTGGGTTCTCAAGTGCACTGTGTTCCTCCCCCTCAATTGTAGAGGTGTTCCCAGTAGTAAGTGGTTTCTGGGGAGGGGGTGAGGAGTGCAGTTGAGTCAGCACTTGTGCAACTATTAAAGTTGGGCTGTGAGGGGCGGTTGTTTGGGGTGAAGGGATAGAAGCAGTGTGCACCTGGGGAGGTTGGTGCTCTTCAATGGCAATCCCCTCAAGTGAGGAAGATCCCAGATATGTAGGTAACCCTTGTGTGGTTGCTGCAGGCTCCTGTTGAGAGGAAGCCTGAGCGGCTATGGCTGGAAGAGTCATTGTATCCACTAGGGGGTTTGGACTAGTGGATATATCCTGCGTTTGTGTTGCAGGGGCATCCTCAGGGACTCAATTCCCTGAGTAGCCGTTTTGGGTTCTTTTTGGTGGGTTTGGTGGGGACTTTTGATTTGGAGGTGGTGGCTGTGGGTTCTAGCTGCGTGGTTTTTCGCAGCTGGCAGCCATTTTGAGTGTCTGGTCAGAGTTGTGCCGGAGTATACTTCCGGCAGAACAGCCGTAGCAGGGACTCCCAGCCAACAAGTCCCTCAGCATTAACCTGGTTTGTAATGATGGCCATTATGAACCGTGGATATAGTATCCAACGGTTGGCAGTTAGTTTTTGAGCCATATCCTTGAGCTCCGAAAATATTATTTCTGAAAAGTTTAGCGGTTGTTGCTCAAGAATAGAATACATTACCTGCTGCCATTTTGTCGACATTTGATCCCAAGACGACGTCTTTGGAGCCAAACATACATTCACCATGTGAAAAATTAGGCGCTCAGCGTCGTTAAGATTTCTTCAGGATAGTGGAGGCACTGAGGGCCTTGATATCCATGTTGGGCAAAGGATAGATCTGTGGTGCCCTTCGGATATCCAGCAGGAGAGATATCATCATCAGATGAAGAATTTGGCGGATAATATAGAAGTGATGACTACTTCTTTGTTATTGACGACCGACTGGAGAGATAGTGTGTTGTTCTCCCAGTGGTAATAGTAACGTTCATCCAAAATTGTTGAAGGGATTCGACATGTAGTATGGGTTTCAGAGAAATGCCGTTTGTATTGGGACTGAACCATAAGATCGATAGCAGTATCGAACTTAGCCCAGACAGGCGATTTAGTAAGGTAGGCAACACAGTTGTGTCGCGGTTTAATTTGCATGGACGCCATTGAGAAGAGAGAAGTTTTGGAGAGGAACATTAGGTTTGAAGAGGATGAAGCATTGACGGATTAGGTCAGGGGTATTTATAGGGTGCGGGTAATAAAACGACTGAAGGATGTGGTGTTAGTCATCAGTAGTTTTAAACGACCGTTGACATGGTATTATCCTTTCAGACGTTGAAACAGCCGAAGTCGTGGTGTTAGGCATCAGAAGTTAGAAAACTACTGAAGACCGTGGTTTTAACTTCAGATGATTGAAACAACTGAGGACTTGGTGTTTTCATCAGTAGTTGTGAAACTACTTAAGACAGTGGTTTAGTCATCAGCTGTTGTAAACAACTGAAACTTGGTATTAGTCATCAGTAGTTATAAAACTACTGAAGACATGGTATTGCTTCAGTTGTTTAGAATGAAACAGCAGTAGTACAAACGACTGAAGAGAAATTTCTCATCAGCTGTTTTCATCAATTCTTAGCTTTTCAGTTGTTTCATACTGTCCTCAACACATTCATCAGCCTTTTTGGCGGATTTCAGTTGTTTCATGGACATCAGTACTTATCTGTTTATACTGATTTCAGTAGTTGTAACTACATCAGTAGTTTAACTACATCAGTAGTTTGGAACAGATAAAGTATTTCAGTACTTATGAGACTTTAGCCATCAGTAGTTATAAAAACTACTGAAGGGAAAAGGACTCATCGTACTTATGTGACGGGTACCAATGATCACCAGTATTACTACTGAATCATCAGTAGTTGTCACTTATTCTAGCTGCAGCATACCAAGCCTTAACACCAGGTTTTGGAAAGTTGAACTATCCAAAGGCTTAGTAAAAATGTCTGCAAGCTCATCAGCACTAGGCACAAACTTAGGATCAATCAGACCTTTTTCAAAACAATCCCTTATAAAATGATGTCGGATCTCTATATGTTTGGTCCTAGAGTGCTGGACTGGATTTTTGACAATGCAAAGAGCTGAAGCACTATCCATTAACAATGGAGTCTAGTCTCTGTAATGCCATAATCCAGAAGTTGGTTTTGAAGCCAGAGTACCTGAGATGTACAACTTGCAGCTGCAATGTACTCTGCTTCAGCAGTTGATGTAGCAACTGAGGTCTGTTTCTTTCTCTGCCAAGAAATCAAGCAGTTGCCTAGGAATTGACATCCACCAGAAGTTGATTTTCTGGTCAACTTACACCCTGCATAGTCCTGTCAGAAAAGAAACTAATTTACCAGAATGTCTAGTAGAATACCATAAACCTAGAGATGGAGTGCCTTGCAGATATCTAAAGATCCTCTTGACTGCAATCAGATGAGACTCTTTAGGTGCAGCCTGAAATCTAGCACAAACACATGTAGCAAACATAATATCTGGTCTAGAAGCTGTTAAATACATCAAGGACCCAATCATACATCTCTAAAGTGTTTCATCAACCACTTTACCTTTCTGATATGTATCCAGTTGTGTGGTGCTGCACATGGGGGTAGAACAGGGCTTACAGTTTTGTAAATCAAACTTTTGCAAAAGATCTTTTGTGTATTTGGACTGATGAATGAAAATTCCATCAGCCTTTTGTTTGATTTGCAACCCCAGAAAGAACTGTAATTCTCCCATGGCACTCATTTCAAACTTCTGTTGCATCAACTTTCTAAAGGCATCACACAACTTTGGATCAAAGATGCAAAAATGATATCATCTACATAAATTTGAACAAGTAGATTATGCTGCCCAGCTTTCTTAATGAATAAAGTCTTATCTATGCAGCCTCTAGTGAAATTATTTTCCAGAAGAAAGTTTGATAATGTCTCATACCAAGCTCTAGGAGCTTGTTTTAACCCATAAAGAGCCTTATCAAGCTTATACACCCAATTAGGATGTTTATTGTCCTCAAAGCCTGGAGGTTGACATACATAAACCTCTTCTTTAATTTTTCCATACAAAAATGCACTTTTGACATCCATTTGAAAAACTTTAAGGTTTTGATAAGCAGCATAAGTAAAAACAATCGAATTGCTTCCAGTCTGGCTACAGGGGCAAAGGTTTCATCATAATCAATACCTTTTCTTGTGCAAACCCCTGAAAAACCAGTCTGGCCTTGTTCTTAACAATAAGCCCATTTTCATCATTTTGTTCCTAAACACCATTTAGTGCCTATTGCACACTTACCTGGAGGTAGAGGAACCAGTTCCCACACTTGCTGTTTCTGAACTGAAGAAGCTCAAGCTGCATGGCATCAACCCATCCATTGTCCTTTAAGCAATGTGATAATTCTTTGGCTCTTGCTGACTGATGAAGAGAGCATAGAAGCAGAAATTTGACAATTGACTTCTTGTTGATACTCCAGCGGATATCACCAATGATTTGAGACATAGGGTGATTCTTCAGATCTTGATACACAATGAGATCTGTGCAGGTGTTTGTAGCAGGCTCAGCAGTAACAGATGGTGATGGTGAATCATTTCCTTGAAACCAATCAGTGGATGGTAAGCAAAGGAAGTTGAATTCGAAGAGATCTCATCAGCATTTGTTATGGATGGTGCTACTGGAGCTATAGGAACATCAGGTCTAGCTGAATCAGGCAGCTGATCACTAAACCTAAAGAGGTGAGTACTGCAATCATCATCATCATCAGCAGTACCACCAGGTGGTGAACTGTTGACAGAGCAGCAGCAGGAGTTTGATAAGGAACATATTGCAGTATGTCCAAATCAAATAACTCCACAGGGCTTTGTGGAATCTTGTCCTTTGGAGATTCATTGAACTTAACATGTAGAGTTTCTTCAACCATCTTTGTTCTGCAGTTGAAGACTCTGTATGCCTTGCAAGTAGATGAATAACCAACAAAATACCCTGCATCCACCTTAGGATCAATTTATGGAGTTGATCCTTTGTGTTGAGAATAAAACAGGGACACCCAAATGCTTTGAAAAATGAAATCAGAGGTGCCAAATGATGGAGAACTTCATATGGAGTCTTCATCACCCTCTGATTTACTAAAACTCTATTTTGCACATAGCAAGCTGTGTTGACAGCTTCAGCCCAAAAGGTCAGTGGCAAACCTGAGTCAGCCAGCATGGACCTTGCAGCTTCAATGAGGGTCCTGTTCTTTCTCTCCACTACTCCATTTTGTTCTGGAGTCCTTGGGATGCTAAACTGCCTTTTGATCCCCTTGAAAGATAGAAGTCATCAAGTGTATGATTTCTGAACTCAGTTCCATTGTCACTCCTAATACACTTGACTGGAAGGGAATACTGCTCTCATATACAGCACAAAGTGAATAATCTTCTGAGCAGCCTCATCCTTTGAATGTAGAAAGAAAGTGCATACAAATCTGGAGTAATCATCCACAATTACCAGACAGTATTTCTTCTTTTCCATGCTCATTACTCTCACAGGACCAAATAGATCCATATGCAGTAATTGCAAGCAGGCAGTGGACTAGGCACTTCAATAGGAGGGAACGAGACTTTGTGTTGTTTCCCTTTTAAACAAGCAGTGCAGGTTTCACCACAGTGAAACTCCTTTATTGGTAAGCCTCTGACTAAACTATTGTGGGTAAGTGATTCATGTTTTTGAGATTAACATGACCAAGCCTTCTGTGCCATAGTTTAGATTCTTGAGAAGAGGCTTTGGAAAATAGGCAAGGATTGCCTTTGAGATCTATTTCTTAGAAAGATCTAAGGCATCACTCTTCCTGTCCTGTTGGCTCTCAGGAGAGTGTGATCATCCAACACCTTGTCAATCAGGTGCAAAACTTTGGATGACAGAATCCTACAGTTTTGACTGGTGAAAAGAGCAACATGGCCTTTATCACACATTTGTCTGACACTCAAGAGATTGTACTTGAGATTTTCCACATGATTAACATCATCAATATGAAATCTCCATTGGAGAGAAAGCCCTTACCAATGATGTAACCCCTAGCATCATTGCCAAAAGAACAAATCCCTTCTTTCCTTGAGAGTAGTCATGAAGAAGAGAGTTGTTCCCAGTCATGTGCATAGATCCCCCACTGTCTACATACCAGATGCTACTTTGGCATGTTGAAGAACCTGCAATAATAAACAATCAGTTAGTTTTGGAGACCCAAACCTTTTTGGTTTTGGGCCTGGTCTCATCAATAGATGGTAAACTAACAGGTTTATCTGAAACAACAGCCTGAGAGGAAGAAGATGGTGTAGAAGAGGAGTCCTTTGGCTTGGACCTCCTTTTTTGTGGTTTCAACATAGGAGCATCTAGTTGGTTCACTCTACCCAACAGATGTTGAACCATCATAACCAGCTGTGTCTGATTTTGTGATAAAGCTTTCAGTTCATCCGACACATTGCCAGTGGAATTTGATAAGTTCCTATGTTGCACCTTCTTCTTCTGAGCATTCTCAGCTATCACCTGTTTAACCCCTTCCTTTTGGATTTCTTTGAGGACTTAAGGGTTACAGGATTTGATGTTGCTGATACAAATGTGGTCTCAAACTCAGTTTTCATTTTTACCATTTTCTCATTAATTTCTTCTTTTTGTTTGAGTTTGGAACCTCTTTTGTACCACAATCATCTGTAAGATGATTGAACAACCACATACTTCACATGGTTTTTTCTTCATCTTAGGTTGATCATCAACTAAAGAGGGAAGCAAACTGAAGACTTGTTCTTCAATGCTTTGGAAGCATTGTTTGCTTTCTGACTGCCTCTTTAGTAGTCTTCAAACTCTTTCTACTGGCAGTTTTCTTCTCTTCAGTACTGACAGCAGTTGAAGTTTGAACTTCAAGTGTTAAATCCTGCTCTCTAGTCCTTTCAGGACCTTCAGATTAACTCCTGAGTTGATCAACTCATTAATCATGTGAGTGTCAGCATTTGAACCATCAACATCAGCTGATAAGTTCAAAGAGGGCTTGATGCTCACTGCTACTTCTGATTGTGCTGTATCAGAAGGTAGATCACATGATGTGATGGATTGGTTCACTCTCACCATCAGATTCTACTTCTGCTCTTGGAGTAAAATCTGTAGGTGGAGCAGTGTGATTGTAACCAATGCCAAACTTCACATTGGAAGCAGATTGCTTACTAAGAAGCATTTCAAAACCTTTGCATGATTGTACCCATCTATCACCTCTACCTGGGTAACTGCAAGGGTTTCTTTGAGATCTTTGTACTTCTCTAGAAGTACCTCTTCTCTAGCCTTATCATCAATTATTTGGCATTTCAGTTTGTAAATCTCATCATTTTTATCTTTAGCACAGACTCAAACTCAGCTTTGTTTTTGGAAATTATTTGTTCTTGCTCAATGTTCTTATTAATTAGAGCTACATTTGCTTCTCTAATGGAAGCAAATGCTGCTATGCATGGTTCAGAACATAATTTGGCTTTTGCCTCAGAGGATACCTGTGACACCTGAGGTGTAGAGGCATTAGAAAATGAAGTATCAGCAGACTCCAAAGCCATAAGAGCTAGATTCCCAAAAGGACTGTCACCACCATGTGACCAGCACCTGAAAACAGTTGGTCATGACCAGACATGTCATCTGGTAAACTGCTCCAGTCAACACTCCTGGGGTGAAGAAGCTGTGTTGTTGAGGTTGAGTTTGTTGATGAGATTGGGATGGCTGAGGTTCTGGTAGTGCATGAGGTTGTGGTGCCATAGGAACTTGAACTTGATTTGACTGTGGCATGTAATAACAAGGGTACGGATATGCATTTGACCCTGAGGAACAAAATATGCCGGAGATTGTTGTTGAGGATGATGACTAGAAGTGACAGGATGTTGCCCTCTGTGTTTTTGACTATTGCTAGGAAAAGTCACAAAGGGTGCAGTGGAGTTAGATCCAGTTGATCTACACTCTCTTGCAAAGTGTCCAAGCCTTTGGCATTTGTGACACCTCAACTTGCTCTTGTCAAAACCAACTTGGTTTTGCCAGAGAGTCCTGGGAATTTTCTTCCAGTTCTTTTATAGAACTTCTGAGATCTGATATTTATCAGGGCCATTTGGCTCAAAATATCCATCTCTTCTAAGTCGTCATCAGCAATCCCCTTGAGATCATCCATAATGAAGCATAAATTGTCATTATTACCCCCAGTAAACTGACCATCAACACTCACAAATGCAGAATCAGAAGTGCTTGAAGAGAAATTAATATGCTCATCATACTGGCATTCAGATGAAGCATATTCTGACTCATGACCAACCAAGGCAGTGTTGCCTGGTACAAAGTCTTCAGTGAGCTTTCCAGATGAAGACAACTTTCTCTTCTGTTCTATCTCTCTCTCAAACGTGAGCAGTTTCCCATGGACTTGGGTGAGAGATAGTTTGTCCAAACTTGCACTGAGCGTAGGACAATAGTATATGTGTCCCATCTCTCAGGCAATGATCTGAGAAATCTGTTATTCATCTGAATGTTTGTGTACTCAAGTTTGACCATTTTTAATTCAGAGATCAAACAAGAGAACCGCTCATATTGTTGAGTCAGTGTCTCACCCTTTCTATGAGAAAATGTCTCATATTGTTGGGCAAGGATTTCTCTATTATTTGCCAAGACCTCATCTGTTCCTCCAATTGTTCTTTCAAGGCATTCCAGAGGTCATGGGCATTTCATGATGAGCATTAGCCCAGAATAGATTTCATTTGGCAGTGCCATGGCCAGAATTCCATGGGCTTTTGCATCAATTTCAAGCAACTTCTATCCTCATCTGAGTATTGCTCCCTCCTCTTCGGAACCATTTGATTGGTTTCCGGGTTATTCACCATAGGCTTGTATGGACCATGTACCACTGATGTCCAACAACCTGCGCTGTTAACAGACAGGTGATGGAGCATTCGTCGTTGCCATATGTTATACTCATTCCTAACCAGCATTGGTGGCTTGGTTGAGGAACCGTATTGTGAGGATCATTGGAGGGAGTAGTCATTTTCAGTTCAAACAATTTAATTCAAGCTTTTAAAAGTTTTACACAGACCACAACAAACTCAATGAAAACCAATAAAAGATCTTAGGATGAATGACCAGAAATACAGAAAATTCAATCTCTATAACCGTTTCTTGCAAAAACAAAAGCTAATTCAATTAAAATTAAATCTTGAATAGTAGTTTCAATGATCAATTATTAGATCGATCAATGATTAACCTGCTCTGATACCAATTGACAGGATCAACGATCACAAGTTTGATGTATTAGGGTTCAAAGCAGCGGAATACGAACAGGAATTAGACAAATTGTAGCAAGAGATCGATACTTGTATACATTAAGAACACATACGGTTATAGTGAAAGAATTTATTTCTGATTCATGGAATGTTTATAGATATGGAATAATTCTAATCAAATCATTCATTCATTCATCCCCCTAGGTTGACACTCCTTATATAGAGTGCAATCGCTGCTGTTATCACGGGAAAGTGACAACTGGCAGATCTAATACAAAAATTACTAACTCTTAACAAACTACTGAAATGTTCACAACTACTGAGAACATATCAGAGTGTTAAGTACAGAATATAAAACTACTGAAACTACAACGACTGAAAAACAAGCTCTTCAGTCGTTTTACAAAACTACTGAAACATAAACTACTGAACTAGAAATATAAAACTACTGATATCACAACTACTGAAGAAGTACTCTTCAGCAGTTGTGACAAACTACTGCGCTTCAGTACTTGATCTTCAGACTTTGACCTTCAGATGTTTCATCAGCTGATGACTTCAGTAGATATCATCAGCTGATGTCTTCATTTTTGTCTTCAGACTTTGTACATCAGTTGTTGATCTTCAGCACTTGTAAACTCTTCAGCTGTTGTACTTCAGTACTTTGGTCTTTCAGCTTTAGCACTTGTGTTCTTCAGCTATTGTACTTCAGCACTTTAGTTCTTCAGCGTTGAAGTCTTCAGCACTTGTCAACTGCTGATGAGGCTTTCAGCAGTTGTTGTGATACCATGTGGGACTTAGAGGTTTTCTGATCTTGGCTCATTGGTTCTTTTGGTCCAACAGATCAAATGTCATCCAGGTGGCAGCAGTATGTATTCTATCCTTGAACGCTAAAGCTTAAATTTTTCTGAAATTACTTTTTGGAATTAAAAGATCTGGCAATGAACCTGTGGCTAACAGATGGATATTATCTCTGGGTTTCTTATGGCCCTAATCATAAATAATAAAATCTAATGGCCCTGTTGGCCTTGGAGTCCCTGCTGTGGTAGTTTTGCCAGAGTTATACTCCAGGCACACTCTGACCCACAACTCAAAGAGGCTGCCAAACTGCTAAAACCCAAGCAGAAGGAACCCACAGCTTCATCCTCCAGATCCAAAGTCCCCTCCAAATCACAATCCAAACCAACCAAAAAGGCTACTCAGGAGTTGAGTCCCCTGATGATGCCGCAACACAAAGGCATGATGAAACTATGGGTAGTAATCCCCCTGTAGTTTCCAAGACTCTACCACTGAAACCGCTCAGGTATCCTCTCACAAGATCCTGATCAACGAAAAATGGGGAAACACATTACTGGAATCTCTCTCACTTGAGAAGATTGCCATTGAAGAGCACCATTCAACCCAGTGTAATCCTCTTCACACTTATCTCCCACTAAAGCCACCCCTACAAGCCCAACTGTGTTATTGCACATAATGCTGATCAACTACATTCCTCTAACCCTCCCAGAAACCTATTACCACTGGGAAAACCTCAACTGTTGAGGAGAGGATTATAATGTGGCTGATAACCCACAGCACAGGGATTACAGAGTTCATCTCTCTGTGTAGAGGAGGAGATTCGAGCATTTGGTGAGGCTGCCTCTTTTCTTGCTTCAGCACCTGACCAGGATGAAGGTGGTATCATTTCTAAGTCCTCACCAAAGGCAACTGCCAGTGAAGGACATACTCCTGAGGCAGGAAGTCCCTAGTTCCAAAAATAGGGGCACATGTGAATACTGATCTAAACTCAGCACATGTTCATCCTAATTTAATCAGGAGGTCAGATGATTCGGCAAAGACTGATGATGACCTGGGCTTTTTCTTTGATGTTCTAGCCCACAACACCATTCTTGAGACTGAGGTATGCAGACTACAAGAACTTCTTGCTAAAATGTCACAAGAATCAAGTCCATCTGCCCAAATTCACCCATAGATGGCAGTTTCTTCTGAAGCACTCCCAAACACTGAGCCACTCCCAACAACAATGCCACCAGCCTCTGATTCAGGTACATTTCTCAGGGATATAACCTCTTTGAGCAAATGGTTGCTGCCTTTCAATCCTCCTTACCTCTCATCACTTCCATCATCACTAACATTGTGCATCAAGCCATTGATGAGAGGCTTTCCTCAAATCTTCAAACTTTAGTTGATAGTGCTGTTTCTAAGAGACTTTCTAACATTCAAACCCCTGAACCCAATGCAACCAAAAAGGGGAGTCTAAGTTAGTGAAAGTAGACAAAAGAAAGAGATTTGAAGAGGAAGAAGAAAAAGAGAAGAAAGAAAAGGAGATGATCACATACAAGAGACAGAAGAGTGCTGAACAGACTGAAGATGAGAAAAAGTTAGAAGACCAGATCAAAGAAGTTGATGAGCAACATAGCAGATCTATGGATAAGATCATTGATCAACTCTTCAGACAAGGTTTTGACACAGCCAAACTTGACTCTGAAATCAGAAGGCTATAGATTCAAGAGATTGAACATAGATGGGCAAGTTGGAGTGAGAAAGAAAGGGAAAGGCTGGAAGCTATGACAAGATTCATATCAAAGCATTTGGGAAGATCAATCATTGAAGTGAAGTCATGGTCCAGAGATAGTATTTTGGAGATAACGACCAGAATCTGTTCTTCTGAAGTATTCAACAAATGATTGATCATAGAAGCTCTTGATGAAGCTGGTGCTGGGAAAAGGTCTCATATGGCAAAGTTATCCAAAGCTTCACTTACAACCAAGATGCTAGAGCAGCCTGTACAATCTCCCAAACCAAAACAACCAATTTCACAACCCTCAAAACCAATTCCTTTACCAAGAAACCTACTCAAACCACTACCAATGATGCACCCAAGAGGAAGAGAAGGGTGTTGAGGATGGAAGAAGAAGAAGATGATGATGAGGATGATAGTCTGCCAATCTCTGTTGTTCTTAAAATAAAGATGCTTGAGCCTAGGAGTCAGCCAACAACAATCACACCTGACATCCAAAGGCAAATGGTAAAAGTCAAACTTGAAGAAGAAGAACAGCACAAACAACATGATGAGCAGCTGTTAAGGATGGTTGATAAAGTTTCCTAAGTCTTCATCCATACAAGCTATGAAGAAACATGCTCAGAGGTTGTATGCTCTTAGATTCACATTTCAATTCCGAAAGAGAGAGTGAGAATTTTGCCTGACCCCAGAGTAAGTGACAGAATTCATAAAAAGAAGATTCCAAGTGGATATAATGGCCAAGTAAAGAAGATTGTAGATGCAGTGATAATGCTGGCCATTGTAGTGTCACCCTGGGAAATCCTTGATGACTTCAAGAGAGCTTACAAGTCTAGGATGACTCCACAAACTTTACAAAATGATAACATTGTAACAAAATAATATGGAAGGCCTAAACGAATTTTGAAATGAAAATTTATTATATTTTATTATTATTATTATTACTATTATTATTATTATTACTATTATTATTATTATTATTATTATTATTATTTATCATTATATATATATATATTATTTTAAGATTATAATTTTTTTAATTACCGAGAACTGAATCGGTCATGAGATCACATCGTCAAGATATACTTTAGCATAAAGATGAATTTACATATCGACAAGGAATGAGATGACATGGATAACTTAATCAAATTACAATCTTTGAATGAATTTGAAATTCTCAAACAGATCAATAACGGCTGCTGATATGTTGTCCATTTAAACCCATGACCTATCTTTTTCAACACAGAGTAAATGATTCGTTATGGTCCGATTAAATAATTTTGAATGCTAGGATCCCACAATCATTTGGCAAAAACCGTCACCCAACCTTAGGATTTCTTGAATTTTGTTATGATGTTTATAGAACAAGGCTTGTGTATTAGTGTGCAACAGATTATCATAAGAATATTGCATTCTGTGATGAATTCATTATGAGATGATTTGACACTACTTAGATACAAAAGGTGAGAGCTGCATGTCTATACTCACATATAACAAAGGAGATGACCATTAATCATATGCCTATGAGAGCTCCAAGTCAGTACTACCATACAACAAAGGAGATCATTACTCCAGGTCAGTACTCTACTACAACAGAAGAGATTAGCACAAACATAAGATACATAAATACACCAAACATGGCTCAAAAGATATGGCTTATATGATTTCTATCAAGGAGGGTAAAAGATCAATTAGCAATCCAATTTCTATCAGGGGATTTCAGTATATATCTTTTTAATTTGCCAAATTTGTTTTGGTTTACTCAATTTTGGTTTTGAAGAAATTAAATTTGGAAATCATTTATGTTTAAGACTGAATAAAAATGAATTTGGTTTTGAGGCCTTGGTCATTATCATCTTTGAATCATGTGAAACCAGCTTCACATAAAAAAGTTTGGATGGAGGATTTTTCATCCAAGTATTCAAAAATAAGTGCTTTTTATCTTTTGAATCAGAGAAGCAACCCATGTTGCCTTTACCATCTCAAACATTTTTTGAAGATTGACATCTGGAAAAGAATTTGTTCCACCTTTATCATTTATAGCAAGTCTTTGAGGACACTTTTTTACCACATGACCTTCTTGTCCACACTCAAAACAAGCCTTGAAAGGCTTTGATACTTGACTCACCCATGTGGACCATTTGGAGTTGGAGATTGCTTTAAGATTGTTGCAGATTCTTTCTTGTTTTGGATGTTGTTGTGCTGAAGAGTGCTTGAGATCTTCACTGGTCCTGTTTTTTATTCTTAATGACAGGCTTGTTGTGCAGCTAGAGAAGAGATCCGCTTTGGTCTTGACTCAGCTTTTGGAAATATTTGAGACTTGACAATTTCTGATGAGATCTTGATCTTTGATCAACTGACACTGTCCTCTGTGTTTGATTCATCATCTGAGATTGTCCAGTCTCATATACACACATCATATTCCAATGGATCTTGATTAACTAAAAGATGATGTGTTGATGTTGTTGGAGCTTGATGATTAGATCATTCCCGATTTATCTCTTCTTTCACAATTCTGACAGGCTCAAAGGTAGGAATTTCACCAGCTTTAAACTTATCAAAATAGGTAGAAGAAACAGTAGATATAGAGTTACAAACTCCCGGGACTGAACAATTATTATCATGACTGTCACCATTCGGATTATTATATCCTATACTAATTTTGGAATCCTAATAATGTTGTACTTCTTTACTATTTACTCCCGCTAACCTGCATGCAAACTTTTAGTATCCTAGTCAATTAAATGATATGATGAATGAAGTTTAGGAATTGGAGTGTAGCATAGAGTAGATGGAGGTGGAACTGAATAAAATATAGTTTCACCATCTGAATGATATCCAATCCCATATTTTACCCATGCCCCTTGTTGTTTAGCAATGAGCTCATCCTTTTTCATGTGTGAAAGGGTCCATTTATCAAGATTTGTTTGAATTTGTGTCACTTCAAATTGGGCTAAAACAGCCCTTTCTCTTAGAATATTAATTTCAACGTTATGCTCCAAAATGGTTCTTCTTAAAAGATCATTTTTAGCCAATGCTACATTAAGCTTCCTTGGGAAAGCAATTTCATTTTTCTTTAATATATGATTAATTAAATCTGATAGGTTTTCTTTTCTTATTAAATCTGATAGCTTTTCTTTTTTTATACCTACAAAACAATAAAACCAACTTTTGTGCCATTGTGGCATTGTGTGAATCAAGATCGTCACAGAAAGACATTTTCAAAGATATTATACGATTATGAATTATTTTTATTTTTATGTTTTTAATAACTCAACAAAAATTAAAACAAATTGAACCCACAAATTATTAGCCCACTTTTTTCTTTAAAGTTTTTTAATGAACCCACACCACACTTTTGAAAAACCCAGCCAATAAAAGTTAGTCCATATACCAAATTGTTATATGTTAGCCCACACGAAGATTTTAAACTGACCGGCTGGTGAGAATGAGAATCTCACTTAGGATCGAATATGGTAATCAAGTCGGAGGTTGAATGTCGGAAGCAATCAATCAATAAACACTTAATGCAAGAATATACTCTTAAATGCTTTTTATATATTGATGAAGGTGATTGACTACAATAAATACTAGGGTTTTAGCAAGAACATTAATAATGCACCTAGGCAATACAAAATATTCTGATTGTCTATGTGTGTCACCTCATGCACGAGGTTGTTTATTATATTTATAGGCAGACAAGTTGCGTTTTTACAAAATGACTAAGCTAGCCTTTACCTATACATTAGAACTAGTCTAAGTCTTCATTTGCGTTTCTTCTTGTTCATCCGCATTGGCAAATGCGGATGAGTTGACCTGATCAACATTACTTTACTTGATTTTCCGCATTAGTATGTTGGTCTTCTGCATTGGTTAATGCGGATGAGCAAATACTTCTGCGCATTTTTTCGGTCATCCGCATTGGCAAATGCGGATGAACAAAATCTTGTCCGCATCTCTTCTAGTCTTCCGCATTTGTTAATGTGGAAGATCAAACACTTGTCGGCATTGTTCTTCGCCTTCCGCATTAACAAATGCGGTAAGCCAATACTTGTTCTTTTAATACATATCATACTTTCACATTACTTCTTGGACTTAGGGAGTTTTCAGTAGAACAACCAACAACTCACCAATTAAATTGGCATGAATTATCCTTTCAGGGTCTAACGATACTTCCCCTAAGGATTATTCAGCTAATGTTCTTTAATGTTTTGGTCGTGGTTAAGGGCGAGAGGATTCTGCTTGGTCTTGTGAAAGGAGTAGTGGTTCAGCTTGTGATGGATCTAAGATGGCCTTTATCATATTGACAAAGTCATTTCATCAGACATCTTTTCTTTATTCAGCACATGTATTCTCATCTTACTCATAGTATGGATGGCTTTCAAGGGCAGTTTCTTAAGAGAAACAGGTTCCCATATAGACATAGTAGACATCCATCCCTATGAATAAGTAGAGCTCCATCTACATCCTCTTCAAGCTTTACTATGTCTCCCAACTACAGAGGAACCTTTTTCTTCTTTCTCTTTTTCCTCTTGGCAATGATTTGATCACATGCCATTTTTAGCAATTTAATGCACTTTAAGAAGAAGTGCATGTCCTGTTCTCCCAGTTTGTTGTTTATTTCTATAAAATGTCTGGTATATATAGTGGATGTACGATTCATCAAGCAGCCTTACTTCATATCAACTAAATAGTCAAATTTTAGCTCCTTCCTTTCCTCCCCATTTGTTTCAATTACCAACTCATAAGTCATTTCATCATAATACACATTTGAGATTGGTATGGAGGAATGGCTACCAGACACAATCTTTCTCTTCAGAGACTCTATTGGTTTCACCCTCAGCTTTGGAAACACAACCTCCTCAGCTGGTGTTCTCTGTTTCTTTTCAAGAGGATTAATGAAAGTCCTATCCTTCCTCATGCAGATGGCTTTTAGTGCTTTGAAGTTGTTGGTTCTTTTGAACATTCTGAGTATATCTTCAAATTCATATCCTCTTAAGATGGCCTTATGATTAATTAGTTCCTACTTAGCCAGTTCCTTTAAGTCATGAATCTCAAGGGCATTTACAAAAGCAGAGTACTTTATAAAAAATTGAACCAGCAGTGAGATCCGTTTGACCAAAAACATATTCCAATCACTGTCATACTTCCAGGCAATGATTTTTTGATTAGTTTTGCCCTTGGGAGTAGACACACCTCTGATCATGTCTGTAGTGGTCAGCCCTTCTTGAAGTTTCAGTTGAGAAGGCTACGCAAACCACTCATGATATCTATGAAGCATAGGTGCGAAAGAGTCTTAATCTCAATGGGTGAGTTGCATGTCTCGAGCAGAACATCTAGTTCATGGCTTTTTGCCAGTAATTTCTTCTTCTAGAGTTTTAAGTCTCCCTTTCTTCTTAGTAATCAACCTAAGGACAGCAACCCTTAGTGAATTAGTTTTCATGTTACCAAGCTTCCTCTTGGTGAATCCTTGACTTGATAGATAATCCTTCATTTCCCTATCAGACATTTTACACGGATCAGGATATAGAGGTTGAGGAGTTTTAGTTTGCTTCTTCATGGAAGATAGTTTTGGCTTATTAGCTTTAGGTGAAATGGTCTTCTCATAGTCTGTTTCAACAATGTGGTCTAGCAATTTGTTCAATCTTTCTTCTTCTGCCTTCATCCCCTCATACGTCATGCCAAAGACTTCATCGGGATCATATCCATGATTAACAAAAAACATAGCTTTAATCGTTAAATCATCATTCTAAGCCTTTTCCACCATTTTTTCTACTCTCCTTTCTTCCTTCACATGACTATCAACTATTATTGGCTTAAAAGCCACATAGCCTCCTTCAATTTCACCTTCTTCAAGATCAACAAACACAACTTGATTCTTGAACTGAGCTTCTGCCTGCTCATGTTCTTCTAAAAATTCTACTATAGCTGCCAAACTTCTGGGATCATTGTAAGGATTCCTTAAGTCCGATGCAACCCAAAACATCCAAAGTGTCTCAGCAACATGCACTAAGTACTGAAGTGAAGAATGCTTCGGAAGTTTTACAAAATGCATTAGAAAATACTCTAAGTGTAAAAAACTTCCGAAGCCAAGACCAATATCTTTCGAAGCCAAAGATGAAGTCTTCCGAAGCCTCAGAGACAAAGTCTTCCGAAGCTTCAAGTTATGAAGACAGATTTCTTCCGAAGACTTTTAAGACATGCTTTTTCTAATGTACTTTTCTGTAAAGCTGGACACCTTTCCGCTATACCTCTGCAAGTCACCAACTTACATGAGTTGGTGAAAAGGTCCATGCTTTTGGTAACTGTACATTGAGGTCTTGAGTCTGTATACTTTCTACTTTATGTACTTTATCCTTTTTGTAATAGATAAGGATGTGAGCTATGGCATGTCATAGTCACAAGTCAAAAGGCAATCTGCCTTTTGACTCTACAATTGATTTTGTTTGTGTGTCTAGTCAATTGTATCCAGCTGGCTTTCAAAGTATAGCCAGTTGTAGGATGTAGTATAAGTATCTCATGTTCTTGTATCTTTTATCTCATGCTTTGAAACACTTGTAATAGAACATAGAGAAAGCAATATACCGCATTCTTGAAAACCATACTCTCTTGTTCTGTCTCTTACATTACTTGTGCTCTTTGTATCACTTTGGTTAACCCAGTTCACTGTTTGATTAAAGTTTAGTTAATCTCCTTTTTTTGTGTCGTTGTGTTGTAATTGTGTTAAAGCCCTTAAACGGTCCTGCAATTGGTATCAGAGCCTTCCAGGTTCTTGATATAAGATCTAACCATCTTAAGATCCCTCACACACACAAAAACTAAACTCTTCAAATGGCTTCCATCTCAAAGACTTATATGGAGACTGGAACCATGAACAAATCCCCACTGATCACTCTTGATGATTTTGACACTTGGTGCATGAGGATGGAAGGCTTCATCAGGTCTCTTGACTCAAGAATGTGGGAATCTGTTGTAAACGGACCTTTCATACCCAACACCCCCTCTGCTACTGGTGCTGGTATGATCCCTAAAGATATGGCCAACTACTCAGATGAAGATAGGAAAAGAGTAGAGATTGATAGGAAGGCCATGACTACTCTCCCAAACTATGTATACAGAGGTTTTAAGAAGTGCAAAACAGCTAAACAACTGTGGGATGCACTGAAGCTGATGTATGAAGGCTCCTCTGAAGCCAAGGAGAACAAGAAAGATCTTCTGAAGCAGCAGTTTGAAAATTTCACCTTCAAAGCAGGTGAAACCATGACCCAACAATACTTCATGTATGTTGAGATTGTGGATACCCTAGTGGATGGAGGAGTACCTCATGAGAACAGGGACATTGTATGGAAGTTCATGTCCTCACTTCCTAGGCAATGGACACACTATTGTGTGGTGATCAAGAGGACTGAGAACCTTAAAACTCTTACTCTGACAGAGTTGTATGGGATTCTCAGTGGATACCAGATGGAAATGAACATGCAATGTTCATCTGGAAACTCCAACAATTAAATGGGTTCAGCCCTTCATGTAGTTGAAAGGGACAGCATAGAACCCCAACATCATCTCATATGCTACCCTGACAACTCACATAAGGGTCCTTTCATCACCTTCCCGGAGACACCAAGAGAGAACTTTACTCAAGGAAGTCCATTCCAAGAGACAAGTTCTTCTCAAGCCTTTGTGTCTACTGATGAAAGCTGTGTGAATTATCTCTTCTCTCTTGAAGACCTGGACTGTATTCATCCAGATGACCTGGAATACATGGAGATAGTTAGCAGATGGCTCTCCTCACTCACAGAGCCAAGAAGTTCTACAAGAGAGCAGGAAGAAGATTTCCAAGCAATGCTATCAGTGGAAAGTTTAGGCTGGATAAAAGCAAAGTTAAGTGTTACAACTGCAACCTTATGGTTCACTTTGCTAGGGAGTGTAAGGCACCTAAAGAAAATGCGGGCCAAACACAACCCAGACCAAACTACACTAACAAAACTCCTCAGTCTGAGAAGACTAAGCAACATGCTGCTGTTGGTGTTGAAGAAGGAGGTTTTGACTGGAGTTTTCAGGTGGAAGATGCTTCTCCAAACCAAGCACTGATGACTGATCATGATGAAGCCAAGGTATTGGAACATCTTTGTACTCCTGAATGCATTGCTAAAGTAAATAGATACAGGTCCTACAACTTGGAGATGAGATCTGATCTTAAGTCCTTAAATATTTTAAAATCTGATTTTAGAAAGTCTGAAAATGATTATGAACTGAAAATAGAGGACTTAGAGAAAACCATTTTAGCTCTAAAACATGAACACACAGACTTTAGAACTCAAATTCAAGATCTCATAACCAAGCTAACTGAGTGCCAGGCTGAGCTTGTGATCAGCAAAGCCAGGGCAGAAAAGAGTGTTCTTGAAGAAGAGACCTTCAAGAACATGATATCCTCATCCGTGCACAACAAAGTGTGCTATCAAAACAGACAGGGACTGAGATCAAATGAGATATCTCCTCCACACACAATCTTGTCTGTAAGATCTCCTACATGTGGAACTTGTGAAGATGAGCTTCCTCTCATAGATCCTATAAGTGAGGATGATCAAGAAGTGATAGTGAAGAATTCCTCTGAGAAGAGTGAAGATGAGGATTCTTCCAAGGGCCACTATCCTTCTGAGGAGAAGAAATCAACTGTGAAGACCAAGTCTAAGAGAAAGAACTTGATCAGGAAGAGCAAAAGGAAAGCAAAGAAGGCTCAAGAAATCAAGGCTACTTTTGATGCTAAGCAGAAACAAGTTTTTATCTCTGCAGGTTTTAAAGTAGTAAAGACTGAAGACATCAACCAAGACTCCTCAGCTAAGAGTAGAGGTTCATGTTCAAATCATCACAGTGCAAAGAAGAAGACTGATCTGCTATGTACCACTGCTGCACAGCCTGGACCATCAAACTCCAAGAACAGTTCACAGCCCAAAAGAACTGTCTCAGCATCTACCAAGATGATGGTGGAGAAGGAATGTGACCAAAGCCAGTCTTGCTCTTAAAAGAAGACTCCTTTGAAGAATAAAATGTTATGTGTCATGTGTGAAAGTACTTCTCACATTGCCAAGGATTGCCCATACAATCCTAAAAGTACCATCAACATGACCAATTCAAAGACTTCAAAGAATCTCAAGAAGTCTCAAGCTTTGGAAGGAAAGTTTGTTTCCTTCGGAAGCTCCAAATCAAAGAAGAAGGTAAATGGAAAATTACCTTCGGAAGTAAAGTTGGTCTTGGAAGAAAGGAGTTCTTCCGAAGCACTAAAGTCTGCTGCAGTGACTGTAGAATCTTCCGAAGGTTCAGTCATCAAAATGTGCGAAGTTCCAAAAGCTTCTAAGGTTTTGAAGGTCAAGTCCAAGACTCCAAAGGTGGTGTGGAAGTCTAAGAAAGACCAAATGACTGAAATTTCTCCATTAACAACAGCTGAAGATCCCCATAGTACAACCATATGATCTATTACTATTGCATTACCTTCTATTACACTTAGTAAGCCCAAGACAAGTAAGGATTGGGTTTCCAAATGTAACTAATCATTTTCTTGACAGTGGCTGTTCCAGGCACATGACAGGCAATAGGTCTCTACTCTATAATTTTGAGAAAATTGATGGAGGACCAGTTGCTTTTGGCGGACATGAAGGTGGTTACATTTCTGGAAGGGGCAAGGTCATAAATGGTAAGCTCAGCATCGAGAAGGTAAACTTTGTTAAGGAGCTTGGGTACAATCTTCTGAGTGTATCCCAATTTTGTGATCAGAGTCATAACATGCTCTTTACTGAGCATGAGTGCATTGTTCTCAAGCCAGGAGTGGTCATTCCTCATGAGCATATCCTGCTCAGAGCCCCCAGGAAAGGGAACATGTACAAGATGGATTTGCAAGAAACATCTCCTTCTGGAGAGGTTTCATGCTTTCTATCTAAAGCAAATAGTGATGAGTCTTTCCTATGGCATAAAAGAATGTGCCATGTAAACTTTAAGAACATAAATAAATGATTAAACATGATCTGGTAACTGGAATGCCAAAGAAAGAGTTTACAAGTGATGATCTTTGTGTTGCATGCCTGAAAGGGAAGCAACACAAGGTATCTCACAAGCCTAAGGAAAAGAACTCCATCACTACTCCCCTACACTTGCTACATATGGATCTCTTTGGCCCCACCAGTGTAATGAGTTTAGGAAGGACCTCTTACTGTTTGGTGATCACAGATGACTTTACAAGATTCACTTGGGTCTTTTTCCTTAGAACTAAGGATGAAACCCCTGAGATTCTGAAGAATTTCATCTTAAAATTGAGAATCAATGTGATCATAAGGTCAAAACCATAAGATGTGATCAAGGAACTGAATTCAAGAACCAAATCCTTGATACATTTCGTGATGAAAAAGGTATTACAAGACAATATAGTGCTCCCAGGACTCCTTAGCAAAACGGAGTTGCTGAGAGGAGAAACAGGACACTTATTGAAGCTGCAAGAACTATGTTGTCTGACTCTAAATTGCCTATCACCTTCTGGGCAGAGGCAATTAATACTGCTTGCTATGTGTAGAACAGAGTTTTAGTAGTTAAGACACATGGTAAGACCCCTTATGAACTTTGGCATTAGAGGAAACCTTTCATTGGTTTTCTCAGGTCATTTGGATGTCCCTACACCATCTTGAATACCAAAGATCAAATCGCCAAGTTTGCTGAGAAATCGGACGATGAACACTTCATTGGATACTCCTCTCAAGCTAAACCTTATAGAGTATACAATCTCAGAACTAGAATAGTTGAGGAGTCAGCCAATGTGACTTTCAATGAACACACACCATGTGTTGCTAGTTCTGGTCCGGATTGGCTGTTTGATCTTGATTTAGTTACCAACTGTTTTAACAAATCTTGTGAGCATGTTTCAGGATCTGCAGAAAATTTAAATACAGGTGATCCTGACCCAAGATTTGAGCTAGGAGGATCTTCAAGTCATACATCTTCAGCTCCAGTTGAAACTACTTCAACAAATGAAGTTTCTATCAGCACAACAATGACAAATTCAGCTGATACATCTGGTATGCCTTCAAATTCCAGCTCAGAGGCTTCTCAACCAGATAAAGATACCTCAATTGTAGAAGACAACAATGGTGATGGTGATAGTAATCAGGAATTTCTTGATGCTAATAACCATACCATAGATGACAACATCAATGATGTCACACACTCATTGGATGAAGTTAATTTTGATAAGTGTGATAATGTGGAGGGTAAATCTTTAAGCCCAGATCTAAATTTCTCAAATTTGGATCTCTCTCAGCAACTTGCTGTGATCCCTCAGCTAAGGATCCACAGGTCTCACCCCACCACAAACATCATTGGAGATGTTGACACAGGGGTAAGAACAAGAGGACAAACTCCTGAAGCAAATATTTGTCTTCACTCTGGTTTCTTATCTCAGATAGAGCCAAAGAAAGTTGATGAAGCTCTAAAGGATGGAAGTTGGGTTGAAGTTATGCAACAAGAGCTGCTTCAATTCAAAAGGCAGAAAGTTTGGAACCTTTGTCCACTTCCTCATGGGAAGAGTACCATTGGAACCAAATGGGTTTTTAGGAATAAGAAGGATGATAGAGGAATCATCATCAAGAACAAGGCAAGACTACTTGTTCAAGGATACACACAAGAAGAAGGGATTGACTACACTGATGTCTTTGCTCCTGTAGCGAGACTAGAAGCTGTTAGGATATTCCTGGCATTTGCTGCATCCAAGAACTTCAAAGTCTATCAACTTGATGTAAAGTGTGCTTTCTTATATGGAGTGATTGATGAGGAGGTTTATGTCAAACAACCACCTGGTTTTGTAGACCCTGATCATCCTAATTATGTCTGCAAGCTTGACAAAGCTCTTTATGGGCTGCATCAGGCACCCAGGAAGTGGTATGAGACACTTTCTGAGTATCTCTGTAAACATGGTTACAAGAGAGGTGCTATAGATGGAACTCTTTTCATCAAAGGACAGGGAAATGACTTATTGCTGGTTCAAGTATATGTAGATGACATCATCTTTGGTTCAACCAATCCAAAGCTCTGTAAAGACTTTGAGAAGCTGATGAAAGACAGATTTGAAATGAGTTCAATGGGAGAACTCAACTTCTTTCTGGGAATTCAAGTGAAGCAGGTTGAGGATGGCATCTTCATAAGTCAGTCAAAGTATGTTCAAGACATACTCAAGAGGTTCAACATCACTGATTGTAAGATTGCTAAGACACCCATAGCCAGAAACCACTCCCTTGGTCCAGATCTTGAGGGGCAGTGTGTAGATGAAC
Organism: Flaveria trinervia; assembly: GCA_025506515.1. Classification (NCBI taxonomy): domain Eukaryota; kingdom Viridiplantae; phylum Streptophyta; class Magnoliopsida; order Asterales; family Asteraceae; genus Flaveria; species Flaveria trinervia. The sequence goes on from CM046453.1 coordinate 48,252,240, forward strand.
ACTTATACAAGGATATGATTGGGTCTCTTATGTATCTTACAGCTAGCAGGCCTGATATCATGTTTGCTACATGTATTTGTGCAAGATATCAAGCCAACCCTAAGATGTCTCACTTAATCACTATGAAAATAATTTTAACATACCTCAAAGGTGCTTCAACACTTGGTCTATGGTATCCAAAGAATCCTAATTTCAATCTGTATGCCTATACAAATAGTGATTATGATGGTTGCAACATGACTGCAAAGTCAACATCTGGGGGATGTCAATTCCTTGGTGGAAGGATTGTCTCATGGCAATGCAAGAAACAATCCTGTGTGTCTGCATCAACTCCTGAGGCTGAATACATTGTTGCTGCAAGCTGCTGTGCTCAAGTGCTTTGGATTCAAAATCAGATGCTGGACTATGGATTTAACTTCAAAGAGACTCCTATCCACATAGACAATAATAGTGCTATCTCTATCACTGAGAACCCTTTGCAGCACTCAAGGACCAAACACATCAACATCAGGTATCATTTAATAAGAGATAATTATGAAAATGGATTAATTAAACTTGTCAAGGTTCACACAGATGACCAATATGCTGATTTGTTTACAAAGGCTTTTGATGAACAAAGATCTAAATATCTAATATCAGCTATTGGGATGATCAACCTTGAGTAAATTTTTTCTTAAAACTAATTCTTATTATTTCTTAAAATGTGTGTTCTAAATTGTCTAGTCAATCATCTTCATAAGCTCATGTTTTTTCTTGGATTGGAAGATTTTCTTTAGATTAATTGATGATTTTATACTTCGGAAGTTATTCATTTTAACTTCGGAAGAAAATCACATCTTCAAAATATTTAACTATCTTAGAAATTTATCTTCGGAAGAAATTTCAATTTTATCTTCCGAAGCTTAAATAGTTATCTTAGACACTTACTTATTTTCAAGGACCATTTCCTTCCGCAGCAATAATTAACTCTCGGAAGCTATATTGATCCCTATACAAAGCTTTCAAGTCTTAAATTTTTCTTCCGAAGCAAAATCATTAAATACTCTCAGGAAATTCTTCCGAAGTCATTTTAGCTTCGGAAGCTTTTTCATTAAAACTTCCAAAGATAATTTACCTTCGGAAGCTTTTCAAATTCCAAGAAAACTACTTTTTGAGCAAAAGAAAACTACTTTTTTAGAGGTGGGACCGACGTTTGGATTTCAAAGTTTATCCTCTTTCATTAAAATTTATCTGAAATCCCTCTCTCTCATATAAACCCAACGGTTTCCCCCTCTTCTCTCATCTGCTTTTCATCCAACCTAAAACCCAAAATATTCTCTCTGAAATTTCTTCTTCATCTCTAAGCTACCTCACAACGGCTAACCTTGCTCACAGAAATGATCCCAACTTTACCATGCAGTTACACAGACAACATAATCAAGTTGCTCTGTTATGCTCTGAGAAAGATCCTCATTTCTCAGTGGTTTGCCGTTTCTTGTCTCTGTCTCACTACTTCACCTCCCTAACCATTGATCCTCCACTCTATGAGGATCATTTGCTTGAATTCTGGAAGACCTGCCAAGAGGTCATTATGGACGGGGAGAAGGCACTGTCTACCACAGTGCAAGGGAGAACAATCTTCATCACTCTGGCGATCATCAACCGACATCTTCAGCTGGATGATGAAGAAGGTGAGGTGTTCTTCCCAAAGGAAGCTGTAAATCATTCCTTTGAGCAGATGGGCTACAAAGGAGATTTCTCTGTAAAGACCTTCAGGAAAGGGAAGGTCTCATCCCAGTGGAAATACCTGCTCCACGTGTTATCCACAGCTTATCAAAAAAGCATGGTGGATGGGACCAGATTCCTGAGGATCTCTCCTTTATAGTTCATGGAATGGTTCAGGGGGTCAAGTTCAGGTATTCACAATTTCTTTATACTAATTTACTTGCAAACTTAGACTCCTTAGAGGATTATATGTTTCCTAGATATGTTCAACACATTCTCAACTGTGAACTGGGCTCACAGTTGAGGGAAACAAGTAATATTCTTAAATTGGGACAGATGAAGCCTGGCATCTTTAAAATAATGAAGAAGCCCACTATAGGCTTCTCAGGGGTAGAAACAACCCTAGTCCCAAAAATATTGCTCAAGGTGACAACCTAGCAGCACAAGCTAGTGTTGAACCCACACCTGCTGCTTTCCAACCACCTACACAGCCCCAAATATCCAAAAATATTTCTTCTTTTTCTCTTTGTTCTTAACATAAGTTTCTGATCATTTCTTTTTGTACATCAGATAGTGACACAGATGGGAGTATTTGCAAGCTTAACTCCTTCTCCAAAGGGACAGGGTATTGGGGAATAACCATTATGGATTCATTGAAAGTCCTTTGATCAGCTATAAAATCCCAGAACTCATCATCAATAATGAACTCTTCTAATTTGAAACTGTCTAGTGCATTAATCATATCATTAAATTCAGCTTCTTCAGTGTGCATACTGGCTATTTTCTCTTAATATACTACCATCTCCAGGCTAGACTCATCTTCTTTTGTCTTGCTTGGTTCTTCTTCTGCTTCATAGGATCTCATGTATACCGGGAGGAGAGTCATCACTACTCTCCCCTGAAGAGCTCTCAAACTCAGCTTCCTTCTTATCCAGTTCTACCAATCTATCTTGAATTATGTTTGATCTTCTATTCAACAATCTTTCCATCTTTGCCACTTTTTTAAAAAGTTCAGAGATAAGCTCATCCTTTTCATCTGGTTTATTCACCCCTGATTCAACATAGCTCTTAGACGGGGCAGCCTTAGAAGTTGTTTTCTTTACAGATAATTGGCTAGGGTGATCCTCCTCATCAGAAGATGATTTGGATTTCTAAGATGAGCTAGTAGAATCTCCAAATTCAGCTGGTTTAGTATTGGCATGGAATGGTTGAGTTGGTGATATTAGAGAGTGATAAAGTGGATATATTAGTGGAGAAATGATTGGTTGTGCTTGTGGTGAAAGGATAGGTGATCTATGAGGTGAAGTAGTTAGTGTTTTGTTGGGTGATGGTATTGGTGATGGTAGAAAAGGAGATGGCATGTCATGATTTTGAGGTCCAGAGGGAAGATCACCCCTACATCTACCTGGGGTGACACTGACCTATGACTATCAATTCTTTCCTCAACATGCTCATCAGCAACTTGCTGATCTTGAGCAGCTTGTACTTCATCTTGAATGGACTCATTAACATTAGCCTCTTGTTCTCGTATGTGATCATCAAGATTAATTTGCTGAAGCATCCATGGTAGCAGAGGAGAGTGTGCTCGACTGTAGAAATTGCTTGGATCTCTTTTCTTGATATACTTGTAGGATTTGGCATCATAGTGTGGAATGTCCAAAGTAGCTCCTTCAAGTACTAGGTCAGGATTCATTGATTAGACATTGAAAAATTCTTGTGTACATAAGAAACATATATGTGGAACCCAAGCCATGATGGTCATGTGTTTCCTGTTCCTATCCATTATGGTAACTTCTTGATAGTTTCCTCTAAATTCTGATCTATTTAGAGGTGACCTTGGAGTTTGCTTATGATATTTTGCTAAAATCTTCTCATCAACATCAACTGAAGAGTCACATGTAGTGAAATCTGTGTTCTCTATTCTTTTGAAGAAATTCAAACCATTTTTGAATTTCAAAAATCATTTTAGGTTTTGCAAAGTCAAACTTTTGATTAATATGATGGTTGTTTCTTTGACTTTTCCATATTTCTTTTGTTTTACTCCTATCATTGAGTGATCTAGATGTCCTAGATTGATTGGTGTGCAAATGTGTAAGGCCCCTTACCGGGACACTTACAACTAACCAATCATCGCTCATAAAACATATAATTACATTAACTTGAAATAAACGTTGCAACGAAAACATTTTAAAACAACATTATTATTACCAATGCTTTTTCAAAGTAATACAACATTCGTTATACAATTTCAGTTGTTCGCATTACCATGCAAAAACATTAACAAAAGAATGCCATCCAAAATACCATGTAGCTGCCCAGCGCCATCCTTAGCAAAGCTCACCTGCCAACTGGAAAAATGCATAAAAAGTCAGCATTGCTGAGTGAGTTCTAGTTTTATAAAAACATTGCATTACCATCCATACATTAAAACCTTTTCATTACTATCGCACGTGATCACACATCGCACATACATCAAGGTAATAATTATTATCTCCATCATCGTTCGTTTAGTACATTTCGCACATCTCGCACATATCGCACATATCGCACCTATCACACATATCGCACATACCGCACGTATCACACATATCGCACGTATGGAGTGGTCATCAGGACATACTCCCCCTATGTGTGTGAACTCTTATGCGTTAGCCAAAATCGCACGTTGCATGACACACAGTAATTAGGAAATCGCATGTTATTGGAGCAGTCACCAAGACTGAACTCTTACGTGTGTATGAACCCTTATGAGTTAGCCAAAATCGCACGCTGTAGATACACACATAGTTGTACACTCCCCCTGTGTGTGAACTCTTATGGGTTATCCTAAATCGTACGTTGTATGACACACAGTAATTAGGAAATCGCACGTATTGGAGCAATCACCAGGACTGAACTCTTACTGTATGTATGAACCCTTATGAGTTAGCTAAAATCGCAAGCTGTAGACACACACAGGGTAACAACTCTTAATGAGTTATGAACCTCCATTCAGTTGCTTGCAGGGCTTTCATTACTTTCCCTTTCATGCATACATTCATTCATTATATTCCTCTTTCATTATCTTCCACTTTACGCTATATCATACTTAATCGTTTCTTTCATTAACATTCAACGCAAAGCCACAGGAAGACACACATACATAAACAGGAACATTAGCAAGATCACACAAATCTTCATATGTATCAACATGCATACATAACATACATGACACATACCATCAAGCATAACATCATCAATCACACATCATCAATCATACATCATCAATCACACATCATCATACATGGCATCATACATACATACATCATCAAATCATATCATACATCATCATACCATGCCCATCATAACATCTATGACCTCAAAAAGTCAACTTACATTGCCCCTAGGAACCTCCCAAGCAAAGCCTATATTTCATTTTTTCCCCAAAAAGTCAGAAAACTTTCTAAGGTGTTGTTTGTTTTTTTTTTTCCAGGAAAACATCTGCAGTCTGCGGACCACATTTGCAGACATCTACAGCAGAAAAGGTTGAACAAATGTCTGCAGTGTGCAAGAAAAAGATTGTTTGTTTTGTTTAACATCTGTAGAATACTGAAATAGTCTCTAATTAAACTAAATTTATTTTTTAAACTTTAAAAACAACCAATACATTAATATATAAATAAAAGTCATAGAAATACATTAAAATATAAATAAAAGTCATACAACACTACAATAATATTTATAAAACCATACAATTACATTTATAGATCCTTTATTCGACATTCCCACCCATAAACAAACTAATCATACAAATCATATACCAACCAACGGTCGGAGACATTGTTCCACCTCTTCTTCGATTTTCCATCTTTCTTGAACCCATTTCCCTCAAAATTTAAATCATTCGAACCAAAATTCAACCTTTGAGTTGAATAAACCCCCTTATTAAACCCACCGTTCACCCCAAAATCACCACCATGGGTCTGATTACTCGACCGAAGTTTCCAATCGAATTTAAACCCATTGAAATCGAGGTCAATGTTCCGGAATTGTTGGAGTCAATGGCACCAGAGTTGATGAACTCACCACCGACGCGTATGTCGAAGTTCAGGCGATCTTTTTCCGGCCGTTTGGTGGCGTAAGAGGTGCTCCAGATGGAGTCGTTTAACGATAGATTTGACAGATTGTTGCTTTGAACACGAAGCTGAGTGCTAAATTGCCAAAAGATGATTGATTGTTGTTGTTCTCCATGCTTCAAGATTACAGATTTCTTGATACCCAAACGGAAAAGCTGTAGATTTTTGTAGAAATTGATAGAGTGGGGGAGGTGGGTATGTGGGGAAGAGAGTGTTAGGGCTCAAATGAAGAATCAGTAGAGGTTAGAAGAGGTTGTGAAGACATTGTTCCACCTCTTCTCCATGCAGAGGTGAGGAACCCCTAAGTGTTCACCAGCATTTCGCTTTTGTTCATCCGCATTTCTTTTTGTTCATCCGTCTTTCTTTTTACTCATCTGCATTTCTTATGTTCATTAGCATTTCTTTTACTTATCCGCATTTGTTCATTCATATTGACTTTACTCGTCCGCATTTGTCAATGGTCGTCTGCATTTGTTTGTCCGCATTGACTTTACTCATCCGCATTTGTCAATGCTCATTCGCATTTGTTCATTCGCATGAACATACTCATCCATATTTGTTTATTCGCATAACTTACTCATCAGCATTTGTTCATCCGCATTGACTTTACTCATTCGCATTTGTCAATGCTCATCCACATATGTTCATTCACATGAACTTACTCATCCGTATTTGTTCATGCGCATTGACTTTTCACATCCGCATTTGTCAATGCTCATCTGCAATTGTCCATTCGCATGAACTTACTCATCTGTATTTGTTCATTTGCATAACTTACTCATCCGCATTTGTTCATCCGCATGACTTACTCATTCGCATTGACTTTCTCATGCGCATTGACTTTCTCATTTGCATTAACATTCTCATCCGCATTTGTCAATGTTCATCCTCATTTGTTAATGTTCATCATCCGCATTTGTCAATGTTGATCTGCATTTGTCAACACTTCAGCACTTTTCTAAACTTAGGCGTATGAACTATGTTTAGGCGTATGAGCAGTCTATGGCACACTTATCAGCACATTCATTCCCCAAACCTCATCTATCATGTTCTAAGCTTAAATCATACATTCTAAGCCTTAGGAACACAACCGTAACATCATCAAGCATGAACATAGTCTAACATCACATCATACCCGCAACATACACACAGTCACACATACGGGTATAAAACCCAGTTTTATAACCACATACATTCGTGCATTTCCAGCCCCAAAATCAGTTAAAACATGTAAGAGAGGGGTTCTAGAACTCAGCTTTGCAGCTCTTGAGTATGGCTTCTTCCAAAATCATCTGTATTTGAGTTCAACCGCCTAGAAACCCACTAAAGACACCCACAAACGAACATACCAACACACATAAGCATACAACCGAGGTAGGGCTACTTAAGACCACTCAAAAATCATGAATTCTTACCTCTAATTCAACTCTTCTTCTCTTGTTCAAAAAGACCCAAGAGTTATGCTCTTTTCTTTCTCTCTCTCTCAAAAAATCTGAAGCTCTAGATGTTGTAAGGGGAGAGTGGGCGGCCATGCCCACTTTACACCCACTTTCAAACCTTTTTGTCCTTTTAACACTTTTTACCCCTCAACTTGGGTAAAATATCTTTTCTTTATTTTTTCTTCACTTTATTCTTTCTTTACTAACTTAAAAAAATAACCGGGTGTTACAAAATGACTCCCGAGTTGTGTTTTGCCAGATGATCATGTTGAGATGGGCTTGTTCTGAGGAATTCTCATTCCTATGTGATTGAAGTAACAGTCAAATGTATTGTGATTGTTCATATCACAAACTGAACAATATTTGTTATAATAACAGTTTTTGGTGGAGTGCTTGTTCATGTCACAGATAGAGCAATATTGATTGTAAAAGCACTCTTCTGTTTTGTGATTGAACATATCACAAATGTCAAAATACATTTGTTTGTTGCTTGAATCAGAAGTTGGTTTGTGGGACTCAGTTGGTTTTCTCATTTGCTGCTGAGCCACTTTCTTTTGCTTAGGATGAATCAAAATCAGCCATTTTGTTAGATTTACTTGGTTGTTTTTGTTTCTTCAACCCTTTTTGTACGTCTTTCTCAAATTGATCAACGTGTTCCTTGTTGCATATGTCAAAACCAACACCATGTCTCAATTTTGATGACTGAGGGTCTGATAGAGTTTTACATGTTGAAATCAGCGATATCTTTTGTTTCATTTGCAGTGAAACCTTGTCTGATTTGCTTGATTTGTTTGGAGATATAATCTCATTATCAAAACTGCTTTCAGTAGTGGGTTTCACTGACTTTACAAAATTTTGTTTACCTTTTGAAATAGAAGGTATGAATTTTACAAATGGAACAATTTCCTTTACGGGGCTTGTGGGTTTGATGACACTCACTGCCTTGTCTAAACACTCTTTGATTTCGATTGGGTATCCTAATATGATTTTATCCTCATTAGTTTTGATGTAAACATTTTGTTGATTTTTAGGATTTGTGATCTGTTTTACTATTTGTTTTTGGTTCAATAGTACTAGGTTCAATTTTATCATTGAGCGCAAAAGAATCAGGCATGACAATGTAGTTATCATTCTATGGTGGACGACAAGTGTCCTTAGGATGTCCATGGGATTCTTTTGAGAACTAAGCATCTCTTGTAGCTTAAATGAAGACAGTTGAAACTTTCCAGTTTCACTTCAGTAAGTGTATGTTCAGCCTTAGATTGAGCCAACTTTTTAGTTAGTTGCTCATTCTCAGCTGCAAGAGTGTACTTTTCACCATGTAATTTCTCAATGTCAGTGATTAGAGATTTTATTTTCATTTCAGAGCCTTTTATTTCTCTCTTCTTTATTTCTCTCTTGAGCATCTCTGACTTAACATTTTCCTCTTTGATTTTATCAGCAAGTTTATGGTTATGCTCTCTATAACCTTGCAATTCAATAATACATTTTTCACTACCTAGGTTAGATTTACCTCAGTATGCATTGGAGATGGACTATCATTGATATGAGCCATGAGTGCATGATTTTGAAATTGAGGCGTGACTTCCTCTGCACATAGGATCTAGTCACATACTACATTTTGGTTTATCACGAGAGAATTTGAAGATGACTGACTGCTTCCATGATCTTGGTTTGTTAGTTGAGGTTGATTTTGATGGGATTGATATTGGTGTGGATGATGATACTACTGTTGATAACTATTGGATTGAAAGCTTGAGTTTGACTGTGAGGATGACTGGCTTTGAGAATTCCTTTGAAAGTTGTTTCTTTTGGGGGCATTACATTCTCTGGAGAAGTGGCCAGCCATGCCACAGTTGAAGCACTTCACTTTGGATGTATCATATCCAAGCTTTGTATTTTCATTAAAGTTGAGCTTTCTGCCTTTTCTAAAAAATTTCTTTGCTCTCATAGCAATCATGGCCATTTGCCATTGCAGATCCATTTCTTCTACATCATCTGGATCCATTTCTTCTAAGTCTTCCAAGATTAGATGTGTTGATGTGAGTCTTCCTCCTAAATATGCTTCAAAGCTTGCAACAAAGGCATTTTAAGTTGCCTTTTCTTCTTCGGATCTTGTGTTATCAGGAGTGGTTGTAGGTGTAGCAGTGAATCCGGATGCTTGGGATGATGTTGATGGATGATTATTTGATAGAGTTTCAATGAACCGAGTGGTATTCAGTTGATCTCTTGAATAGATGAAATCATCCTCCCTAGTAATGAAGGCATTTTCCACAGAATGAGATTCTGATGGAAACTTGTATGCCTCAATCACTTTGGGTCCTCCCAAGTTTCTGCTTCTTTCATCTAACACCAATGCTTCTATCTTGGCTATCATTATATCCATAGTTGTACTCTCAAGATCAAGAGTGTTTTTTAACATGGTTACATTTTGTTTCCAGGTTTTTCTGGAAGACTGTGCAACATTTTCTTGTTTAATTCCTTGACCTTGTAAGTGACTTTGTAGGATCGGTTAAGGGTCACTTAACACTTAGTTTTTCTCTTAAACTCACTTGAACAGCACTCGGATAAAGATAGAGTCAATAAGAGTTTACCATAATATAGCAAGTAATACGGAACATAAGAAGTAATTTTCAAGGTACTTTTATATATTGTTTCTTAACTCAAGTATTACAAGACTCTTACAAGCAGTGTGGAATGAGTTACAATAAGAACATATATATAATACTACCTATTGCCAGATATACTTTGATACCAGCTGGGATCCTATAACTAAAGCCTATACTACAAGACTATAGTTTAAGGTATCTCAGATAAAGTCTTGTCTAAGATTTGGTAGTCAGGACATGTCCCTGACTTACCTTTTGTCACCAACTAAAGATGGTAATATGTACTATCATAGAAAGGTAAACATTGGAATAAAATATGGTCAACTGCATGGCTCTTTGAGAAAACGCCATACAGTATCAGAGGTCTGCAGCTGAGTGTGAAAGACCATACTTATGTCCACTGGTTCATAGCAGTGTCTTCCAAAGGTTAAATGGCTTTGGAAGAAAAAGTACTTCCAAAGCCACTTATACTTCGGAAGAGGTTGCTTCTTCTAATGCTTGGGAACTTCTTCTTTCCTTCATACGTCGGAAGTAGTTTTCTAATTGCTCTTCTAAGACTTGATCTTCGGAAGCATTCTCTTAACTTCGGAAGTACAGTTCTATCTTCGGATGTTGATCTTTCACTTTGTCTTCAGAAGAACTCTACAACCTTTGGAAGTTCCATGCTAAGCTTTGGAAGCGTTTGCATGTAGCACCAAAATTTTCTAAGTGATTTGGTTTTGGTTGCACCAGCCTTATTCTTGATCTAACAAACTCCCCCTAGGCTGATGCTACCAAAACCTCACTTATTTCTGCTTCTCAAAACTTTCAGCACCAAGGAGAGTAGATATTTATCTATTACCTTATTCTTCCCTGATATGGTGCTGAGAAGTTTGTACAAATCCTTAGTAGACAGGAAGTCCGGTCTGTCACCTTGGATGATATGTACCTTCTGTTGTTGCCCTCTGAATAGAGTTAGTTGATGGGAACTGTAATCATATTCCCATCTAACTTTAGGTTCCAATTCAGGACCCTCTACCATCTGTAGAAAGGCAGTGCCTTTGGTCGGAGGTCTTTCCTTGTCTTCCTGTCTTCTCACTCTGAACTCTTCTTCAATCTTGGCCTTTGTAGTTAGCTCAGCTAGATGAAGACTGCTGAGATGATTTCTCATGAGTGTAGTAGCTTCAGAGTTGGAGGGGTTGGAGAATGGCTTCTTTTTTTAACTCAACAATGTCAAATCTGCTGGAGTGTAACAGAGAGGTTGCATTAAGTCTGTTGACTTCGCCATTCTCTCTCTCAACAACAAAGTTGTGAGAAGTTTCATCAAACCTCCACCAGATTATTCCATTTCTAGGCACAAGAGACTGACTGGGAATCTTGTCCTCTTTCTTAGTATCCAACAGAGTCACTAGTTTCCTTCTAAGTTTCTTCTCTTCATCATTCAGTGAATCTGAGTTGTGACCTAGAAGTCTAGCTGCCTGGTCCAATGTTCCTCTAGGTAAATCAAGGAATTGATATCTTGTGAGGGAACAAGAAGATTCATCAACATAGGTAATTTTGATAGAATCTTCATCACATGAGACCTCGCTCAAAGTTGTGCTGGTGATGAGCTTAGTCTTGATTACCTTGAACTCCTCAAGAGAGAGATGTTAAGAAGGGTGAGGGGATGGCTTGGATGGCTGTTGAGTAGGTTGAGGTTCAAAGGTTTTGCGAAGAGTTTTTGGTAGGAGGATGGGAAGTTTAGGTGGTCGGGGTGATGAAGTGGATGTGGGCAAGGATGTGGGTTCAGGGGTGAAGGGTTCGGTTTTAATGGAGAAAGGTAAGGGTGAGGGCTCAGGTTGTGGTTGAGTGGTTGTAGTGAAGGTCATCCCCTTTACCCTTCTGTACATCTCTTTTCTCTTTCCCAACCAGATATCAGCCTTGATTTCACTGACAATCCGTTGGAGTGTCTTCTCAGATATGGGACCCACCTGCCTTCCAGAGAAGCCATGGGCCCAAAGATAGTCTTTCATCCAGGCCTTTTCATTGAGCTTCCCGGTTGCAGTGACCATAGCTTCTTCCTCCTTCTTCATCTTCTCCTTTGTTTTTTCTCTTGCAGCCTTTCTTCTTTCTTTCTCCATTTGATCCTGCTCTTAGTTGTAGAGCTAGAGGATCGTCTCATCATTGTGTGGAGAGAGTTCTTGAAGATTAAAGCCTCTGGAGATTAGGGAATTTATCCTATCTTTCCTCAGCAGCAATTCAGCTTCCTTCTGTTCTTTTTTTTCTTTCTCCAAGGCCAACCTGGCTTCTTCTTCAAGTTTCAGCCGGGTTGCCTTCTCCAGATTCACCAACTCCTCTAGTGGTAGTAGGACTGTTTCTACTAGAGGAGTGTTTCTTCATTGCCAGCTCCCAATTGGATAAGCTGGTCAATGATCTCTTCCCTTCTCTTATTGTTGATAGCCTCCTGATTGGTCGCAGCTGCTTTTGTACTGGCAGCTAGCAACTTTTCAGTTGGAAGTCTTCCTTTCTTCTTTAGTTTCTCAATCTTCTCCTCTTCCTAACGCTCTTCCACAGTCATCTTTCTTTTCCCTTTATCCTTTGAAGAGCCTGACTGTGGTGGTTCTTGGAGAGTGGATTATGATTTTCGGAGAGGCAGAGATGGTGTCTGGGATGGAGGTAGATTCAGAAAGTCCTTGCTGTTCACCTCATATGCCATTTTAAGGATTGCATCTGTGATGATCAGTTCCTCGGACATGTTAAACAGTCCTTCCACAGCTTCCATTTCAGCTTTCGAAGATTCAGCTTGTTCTTCCAAGGCTTTAACTTCAGCTTTGGAAATTGGAGAAGATGCAGATTCTGTCCTAACTGTTTCAGTTGCTGGGCCATCAGTCCCCATTTCCCCTTTGAAATGAATCTTAGGTTCCATGTGGACCTTAGGTTGACCAACTCCTTCCATAGTGGTAGAAGGTGCTGTAAGCCTCTAAAGCTCTTTAGCTCTGAAGTAAATCATTGCAGCATCTGGACTTGGATACTTAGTACAGGATCTGAACAGAAACTTGGTGAAGAGTGTGTAGAGATCACTCAGCATCATTGGGTCGACTTGAAGAATGACTTGAGATGGCTCAGACGTAGTGATGATAGGAGTAGAAGATGTTGAAGTTGAAGTGTGGCTATATGGGTCCTCAAGTGTTTGTCTCTGAACATTCTGCCCCTTTTTGGTAGCATCATCTTGGGAGCAAGATGAGCTAGAGGAAGAAGTTAATGAGACCTGAACAGGTACATGCCTAATAGATCTGTCGGTCTGTTTCTCAGCTAGTTGAGCCTTAAGATTGTCAATCTCAAGTTGCTGAGTGGCGGACCTTTCTTTTAAAGTCCTAACCAAGGATTCGAGGTTTGAGACTTTAGGCAGAAGGTCTTTTATGAGGAGTTGCATGCTTCCCTCATCTTCTTTTGAAGAATAACGATGAGATGAGGTAACATACTTTGTATGTTCAGCCTCACAACCAGATGTGGTTTCTTGGCACTCTGGTTTACCGTGCTTAATGATGTCTCTTTCAGAGTCATCAAAAGGCTCGGTTGCCGCAGATTCAGTGTGAGATATGTTACCACTATCCATAAGGTCCATTGAGGCACCTTCTGTGGTGGCAGCTGAATCTACATGAGTCCCTTCCACATCAGTGGGACTCACCTCAATTATGGGTTGCTAATGCGGGCTAGAGATAAGGGATTTCTCTAGGCTCTGTTGATCTTGGAAAAGGGTGTCGTATATCAATGTCATTGTCGGGGAGAGATGTTATCTCTTCATCAGTTTTGAAGAGAAGGTCAGTAAAAGATAGGGAGGTTAAGCCTACTAACCTGGGACCTTGGTCAATGTCTACAGGCATTGAGCCTTTGGTGGGGCTATCCCTAGTTGGCTGCTCAGAAGAGTGTAAATACTCATCCTGAGGGCTGTTGGTTAGGGTGTTGGGCTCCTGGGTTTGAGAGTGAGGAGACTCAAAACCCATATTGAGGTCAAAAGAGAAGGATGGTGAGACTTCAGATTGAGTAGGAGCCCATGTTTCCACTCTAGTCTTTTTGGATTGAACAGGATGGGCTTGTTCAATTAGAGTATATTGAACAAGGGTTTGTTGAGCCGTCATTGGTATGTGATGGTGATGGATGGAGAAGGCAGTGTAGGCATTGTGGAGAAGATTGCTAGTGTGGGTTAATCACCTGTTGGGTGAACAGGGATGGAACGAGGAGCTATGCGCTCAATCATACCTAAAAGTAGAGAAGTGTACCTTCCAGTGAAGTTGGTGGACACCTTCTTCAAAGTCTTGAAGATGATAGGCCTCATGTGAGGGACAGTTAGAGCAGCTGCACAGACAATCATACTCTGGTCCAACTCATAGTTGATTATGTGTTGAATGAATCGAGGATACAAAAAGAATGTCTCCCTTTGAAGATTCCCAATCAGATTTGTAAACAAAATCTTGTGTAATTGAATCACAGGCCTCTTACAAATCCATGAACTAAGAATCCTGGTTCATATGGGATTTGATCCCATCCCACAGAATTGTTTGACATGAAGTGGAGGACAACATGTAGGAGGAACTTCTAGTTGTAGGAGAAGTTGAACTTGTAGACTGTCGACCTGCTTATGTCTCTCCCATATCCCATTATGATGTAAGTGTTGTCTAAATCTTCTTTGGGAATTCAGTAGGACCTACTTCATCATGAAGCTCTAGATGCTCCCTGATGAGTAGTTCAGTGATGATCAACACTTGTCCATAAATGCTGGACCTCAATATACGAATACCATTTAGGGTTTCAGCTTGACCATTTCCCCAAAATTCAGCCATTTGGTTGGAGTAAAAAGTGGGGTTAATGATAAGGGTTGTGTAGCATGATGATTGGGTAAGAAAGGAGATGATTTCAAAGAAGTCAGCATCTCTTGATGAATCAAGAAGTACGACTTGGTTGTGCTGAGGGTTAAGTGTCATTGGAGAAGGGTGGATGCAGATGAAAATTGAGTTGGGTAAAGTTTGAGTGAAGAGAAATTCTAGGGCTGTAAAAATTGCAAGTAAGAAAATGAAATTGAATAGTCGAGATTATTTAAAAGAGGGTAGGAAGGCGGTAATGGGGGTTAGGATGATGTGATGGTTTAGTGGATGAATTGACAGTGGCGGTAAGGTAAAATAAGTTAAATAATCTGACATCATTAACAAAATCATTGCTTTTTACAATGTGGGGCCCAAGAGATTTACGTTACACAGTGGAATGTTTCTTCTGAATGTAAAACATTTCCGAAGGTAATTTGTCTTCCGAAGGAAATTCTTACTTCCGAAGCAAAAACTTTGCTTCCGAAGGTCAAGATTGCTTTCCGAATGGAGAGTGTGTAAACCTCGGAAGTAGATCTTATACACAATCAATCGCATCTTCCGAGACCAAAAACTCTTCCGAGAAGAAAAACATTCTTTGAGAAATTATTCATCGGAATAAAAACAACATCTCAGGGTTGATTTCACTTCGGAAGAAATTTACACATAGAAAATTTTCGAAAGACATTTTGTAACAGGGCTTAAATTGTATTGACATAAGACATTACATATTAAAAAGGTTTTCAAAAGAGTTAATCTAATAAATGTTTATCAACCCAATAGCTGTTATTAGATACTTAAATATTTGTTCATCAAAGGCTTTGGTGAACAAATCAACATATTGTTCATTTGAGTCAACTTCGATTAACTTAATTAGATTTTTCTCATGAATATCAGTAATGAAATGGTACCTGATGTCAATATGCTTTGTCTTGGAGTGCTTCACCAGATTTTCAGTAATGGAGATAGCACTGTTGTTGTCAATATGGATAGAAGTACTCATAAAGTTGAACCCATAGTCTAACATCTAATTTTGAATCCATAGCAGTTGAGCACAGCAGCTAGCAGCAGCAATGTATTCAGCTTCAGCAGTTGATGTAGAGACACAGGATTGCTTCTTGCATTGCCATGAGACGATCCTTCCACCAAGAAATTGACATCCTCCTTATGTAGATTTCTTGTCAATATTGTAGCCACCATAGTCACTGTCAGAGTATCCATAGAGATGGAAATCCTTGTTTCTAGGATACTAGAGGCCTAGTTTAGGTGCTCCTTTGAGGTATCTGAGGATTCTCTTAACAACACCTAGATGAGACACCTTTGGAGCAGCCTGATATCTTGAACAGATGCAAGTAGCGAACATGATATCATGTCTACTGGCTGTGAGATACATTAGAGAACTAATAATTGCCCTATAATGATGTTGATCGGTATCCTCCCCCTCAAGGTCAGGACAAAGATTGTGATTTCTAGGTATGGGTGTCTTGGCAGGCTTACAATCTTTCATTTCAAATATTTCTAAGATGTCAGAGACATACTTAGATTGATTAATGAGAAACCCTTGATTCATTTGCTTTACTTGAATTCCAAGGAAAAAGTCCATTTTTCCCATAGAACTCATCTCAAACTTTTTCTTCATAATGCTCTCAATGTCCTTACACATTTGGTCATTTAAAGAACCAATATGATGTCATCAACATAGACTTGAACAAGCAAAGTATTATTTCCAGACTTTCTAATGAAGAGAGTCTTATGAATGGTATCTCTGGTGTAGCCATTCTTCAGAAGAAACTGAGTCATAGTCTCATACCACAACCTAGGTGCTTGGTGCAGCCCATATAAAGCTTTATCCAATTTACACTCATAGCTGGGATGTTGTGGGTCTTCAAATCCTGTAGGTCGGCATACATAGACTTCCCTATCTATATCCCCATATAGAAAGGCACACTTGACATCAAGTTGGTAGACAGTGAAGTCCTTGGATGCAGCATAAGTAAGGAAGATCCTAACTGCCTCAAGCCTTGCAATTGGTGCAAAGACATCAGTATAATCAATTCCTTCCTCTTGTGTGTATCCTTGAACTACAAGTCTTGCTTTATTCTTGATGATCAAGCCTCTATTATCTCTCTTGTTTCTGAAAACCCATTTAGTGCCTATTGGTACTTGACCAGATGGAAGCTGACATAGGTTCCATACCTTTTGTCTCTTGAATTGAAGCAGCTCCTATTGCATCGATTCAAGCTACCTACAATCTTTCAAGGCATCTTCTACCTTCTTGGGTTCCATCTGGGATAGAAAGCATGAGTACAAGCAGACATTCCCATGATGAGTATGTCCTCTTGTTCTCACACCCTCAGTGACATCCCTTATGATGTTGTTGGACCAAAAGAACCAATGAGCCGGAACAGAAAAACCTTTAAGTCCCACAGACGTCACAACAATTACTGAAGACCACAACAGCTGAAGACAACAGCTGATTACAAAGTCTGAAGACAAGTGCTGAAGACAAGTGCTGAAGACAAAGCCTGAAGACACAAGTGCTGAAGACAAAGTCTGAAGACACAAGTGCTGAAGACAAAGTCTGAAGACACAAGTGCTGAAGACCAAAGTATCAGACGTTGTCACAACAGCTGAAGAGGTCTTCTTCAGTAGTTGTGACGGTTTACCTTTCAGTAGTTTTATGTTTTATCTTTCAGTAGTTTGACACAACAGCTGAAGAATACTTCTTCAGTGTTGTGCTCATCAGCAGTTTTATATTTATCAGTAGTTTTGTAAAACGACTGAAGAGCTTGTTCTTCAGTCGTTGTAGTTTCAGTAGTTTCAGTAGTTTCTTATTTTGTACTTAACACTCTGATATGTTCTCAGTAGTTGTGAACATTTCAGTAGTTTGTTAAGAGTTAGTTATTTTCGTAATAGATCTGCCAGTTGTCACTTTCCCGTGATAACAGCAGCGATTGCACTCTATATAAGGAGTGTCAACCTATTGTAATAAATGAATGATTTGATCAGAAATATTCAACATTATTGAAACATTCCTTGTTACAGAAATATATTCTCTTGTTATAACCGTATTTGTTCTTAATGCATACGAGTATCAAATTCTTGCTACAATTTGTCTAATTCTTGTTCTTATTCCGCTGCGTTACGCTCTATTACATCAAACTTGTGATCACTGATCCTGACAAATGGTATCAGAGCCGGTTAATCATTGATCGATCTAATAATTGATCATTGAAACTGCTATTCAAGATCCAAGTTGATTGAATTAGCATTTTTGTGTTTTGCAAGAAACGGTTATAGAGATTGAATTTTCTGTGTTTTCTGGTCATTCATCCTGAGATTTTCTTTTGTTTATCATTGAGTCTGTTGTGGTCTTTACAAAAACGTTTAAAAGCTTGAATTAAATTGTATTTGGACTCAAAATGACTACTCGTTCCAATGATCCTCACAATACTGGTTCCTCAACCAAGCCTCCAATGCTGGTTAGGAATTAGTATAACATATGGCAACGACGAATGCTCCATCACCTGTCTGTTAACAGCGCAGGTTGTTGGACATCAGTGGTACATGGTCCACACAAGCCTATGGTGAATAACCGGAAACCAATCAAATGGTTCCGAAGAGGAGGGAGCAATACTCAGATGAGGATAAGAAGTGTTTGAGATTGATGCAAAAGCCCATGGAATTCTGGCCATGGCACTGCCTAATGAAATCTATTCTGGGCTAATGCATCATGAAACTGCCCATGACCTCTGGAATGCCTTGAAAGAACAATTTGGAGGAACAGATGAGGTCTTGGCAAATAATAGAGAAATCCTTGCCCAACAATATGAGACATCTCTCATAGGAAGGGTGAGACACTGACTCAACAGTTCGAGCGGTTCTCTTGTTTGATCTCTGAATTAAAAATGGTCAAACATGAGTACACCAATAGCCAGATGAATAACAGATTTCTCAGATCACTGCCTGAGAGATGGGACACATATACTATTTTCTACGCTCCAGTGCAAATTGGACAAACTATCTCTCACCCAACTCCATGGGAAATTGCTCACATTTGAGAGAGAGATAGAAAAGAAACGAAAACTGTCATCTGGAAAGCTCACTGAAGACTTTTACCAGGCAACACTACCTGGTTGGTCATGAGTTAGAATATGCTTCATCTGAATGCCAGTATGATGAGCATATTGATTCTCTTCAAACACTTTGATTCTGCATTTGTGAGTGTTGATAGTCAGTTCACTGGATGTAATAATGACAATCTATGCTTCATCATGGATGATCTCAAGGGGATTGCTGATGATGACTTAGAAGAGATGGATATTTGAGCCAAATGGCCTTGATAAATATCAGATCTCAGAAGTTCTACAAAAGAACTGGAAGAAAGTTCCCAGGACTCTCTGGCAAAACCAAAGTTGGTTTTGACAAGAGTAAGTTGAAGTGTCACAAATGCCACAGGCTTGGACACTTTGCTAGAGAATGTAGATCATCTGGATCTAATTCCTCTGCACCTTTTGTGACTTTCCTGGCAATAGTCAACAACACAGAGGGCAACATCCTGTCAATTCTAGTCATCATTCTCAACCACAATCTCCTGCATTTTTGTTCCTCAGGGTCAAATGCCATATTTACCCTTGTTATTACATGCCACAGTCAAATCAAGTTCAAGTTCCTATAGTACCACAACCTCATGCACTACCAGAACCTCAACCATCTCAATCTCATCAACCTCCTCAACCTCAACAACACAGCTTCTTCACCCCTGGAGGTGTTGACTGGAGCAGTTTACCGGATGACATGTCTGGTCATGAACAACTGTTCACAGGTGCTGGTCAACATGGTGGTGACAGTCCTTTTGGGAATCTGGCTCTCATGGCCCTGGAGTCTACTGAGGGTTCCTGCTCAAATGCATCATCTTCACAGGTAACTCAGGTATCTTCAGAGGCTAAAGCCAAGTTATGTTCTGAATCATGCATTGCTGCCTTTGTCTCCATTAGAGAGGCAAATGTAGCATTAATAAATCAAAAACTTGAGTTTGAGAAAACCATTTCCAAAAGAAAAGCTGAGTTTGAGTCTGCTCTTAATAGTAAAAATGATGAGATTTATAAGCTTAAATGCCAATTAAATGATGAAAAGGCTAAGCTAGAGGTTATTCTGGATGACCAGAGAAGTCTCAAAGAAACCCTTGTAGTCACCCAGGTAGAGTGTGATCGATGGGTACAATCATGCAAAGGTTTTGAAATGCTTCTTAGTAAGCAATCGGCTTCCAATGTGAAGTTTGGTATTGGTTACAATCACACTGCTCCTCCTATAGATTTTGCTTCAAGAGCAGAAGTGAAATCTGATGGAGAAAGCAATAACCAATCCACCTCATCATGTGATTTACTTTTTGATAGAGCATCATCAAAAGTTGAAGTCAGCACTAAGCCCTCTCAGAACCCATCAGCTGATGTTGATGGTTCTACTGCTGACACTCACATGATAAAAGAGATGATCAACTCAGGAGTTATTTCTGAAAGTCCTGAAAGGACTGGAGAGCAAGATTTAACACCTGAAGTTCAAACTCCAACTACTGTCAGCACTGAAGAGAAGAAACTGTCAGTAGAAAGAGTTTGAAGACTACTAAAGAGGAAGTCAAGAAAGCAAATAATGCTTCCAAAGTACTGAAGAGCAAGTCTTCAGTAGTTTCATTCTCTTTAGTTGATGATCATCATAAGATGAAGAAGAAACCATGTGAAGTATGTGGTTTGTTCAATCATCTTACACATGATTGTTGGTACAAAAGGGGATCCAAACTCAAACATAAAGAAGAAATTCAAGAGAAAATGGTTAAAATGAAAACTGAGTTTGGAGCCACATTTGTACCAGCAACATCAAATCCTGTAACCCTCAAGTCCAAACAGAAATCCAAAAAGGGAGGGGTTAAACAGGTAACAGCTGAGATTGCTCAAAAGAAGAAGGTGCAACATAGGAACTTATCAAACTCCAATGCCAATGTGTCTGAAGAGCTGAAAGCGTTATCCCAAAATCAAACACAGCTGGTTATGATGGTTCAAAATCTATTGGGAAGAGTTAACCAATTAGATTTTCCTATGTTGAAACCACAGAAAAGGAGGTCCAAGCCAAAGGATTCCTTTTCTTCACCAGCTCCTTCCTCTTAGGCTGTTGTTTCCAACAAACATGTTAGTTTACCATATGTTGATGAGAACAGGCCCATGACCAAAAAGGTTTGGGTCTCAAAATCTAACTAATTTGTTGTATTTTGCAGGGTTCTTCAACATACCTCAGGGGCATCTGGTATGTAGACAGTGGAGGATCCATGCATATGACTGGAAACAGATCACTTCTTAATGACTACTCTCAAGGAAGGAAGGGGTTTGTGTCATTTGGCAATGATGCAAAGGGTTACATCATCGGCAAAGGCTTTGTTTCCAATGGGGAAATAAAGTTTGATGATGTTAAACATGTGGAAAATCTCAAGTACAACCTCTTGAGTGTCAGTCAAATGTGTGACAAAGGCCATGTTGCTCTTTTCACAGTCAGAACTGTCGGATTCTGTCATCCAAAGTTCTAAATTTGATTGATAAGGTGTTGGATGAACACACTCTCCTAAAGGCCAACAGGACAGGAAGAGTGTATGCCTTAGATCTTTCCAAGAAAATAGATCTCAAAGGCCATCCTTGCCTATTTTCCAAGGCTTCCCCCCAAGAATCTATTCTATGGCATAGAAGGCTGGGTCATGTTAATCTCAAAAACATGAATCAGCTGATAAACCATGGTAGTAAGGGGACTGCCTATGAAGGAGTTCAAGTGTGAAGATAACTGCACTGCTTGTTTAAAAGGAAAACAACACAAAGCTTCATTTCCCTCCATAGAAGAACCTAAGTCCACTGCCTGCTTACAGCTTCTTCACATGGATCTCTTTGGTCCTGTGAAAGTGATGAGTATGGCTAAGAAGAAATACTGTCTGGTAATTGTGGATGATTACTCCAGATTTGTATGGACTTTCTTCTTGCATTCAAAGGATGAGGCTGCACGTCCATTATGAACTTTGTGTTACACGTTGAGAAGCAGTATTCCCTACCAGTTAAGTGTGTGAGGAGTGATAATGGTACTGAATTAGAAACCACACACTTGATGAGTTTTACTTATCAAAGGGAATCAAGAGGCAGTATAGCATCCCAAGAACTCCTGAGCAAAATGGAGTAGTGGAGAGAAAGAACAGGACCCTTATTGAAGCTG
Organism: Flaveria trinervia; assembly: GCA_025506515.1. Taxonomy (NCBI): domain Eukaryota; kingdom Viridiplantae; phylum Streptophyta; class Magnoliopsida; order Asterales; family Asteraceae; genus Flaveria; species Flaveria trinervia. The sequence goes on from CM046453.1 coordinate 48,274,166, forward strand.
CAAGGTCCATGTTGGCTGACTCTGGACTGCCAATGACTTTTTGGGCTGAAGCTGTCAATACAGCTTGCTATGTACAGAATAGAGTTCTAGTAAATCAGAGGTTGATGAAGACTCCATATGAAGTTCTTCATCATTTGGCCCCTCTAATTTCATTCTTCAGAGCATTTGGGTGTCCTTGTTTCATTCTCAACACACGGGATCAACTCCAAAATTTGATCCTAAGGTGGATGCAGGGTACTTTGTTGGTTATTCATCAACTTGCAAAGCATACAGAGTCTTCAACTGCAGAACAAAGATGGTTGAAGAGACTCTACATGTTAAGTTTAATGAATCTCCTAAGGACAAGATTCCACAAAGCCCTGTGGAGCTATTTGATTTGGACATACTGCAATATGTTCCTTATCAAACTCCTGCTGTTGCTCCTGTCAACAGTTCACCACCTGGTGGTACTGCTGGTGCTGATGATGATGATGATAGCAGTACTCACCTCTTCAGGTTTAGTGATCAACTGCCTGATTCAGCTAGACCTGATGTTCCTGTAGCTCCAGTAGCACCATCCACAACAAATGCTGATGAGATTTCTTCAAATTCAACTTCCTTTGAATTACCATCCACTGATTGGTTTCAAGGAAATGATTCACCATCACCATCTATTGCTGCTGAACCTGCTACAAACACTTGCACAGATCTCATTGTGTATCAAGATCTGAAGAATCACCCTATGTCTCAAATCATTGGTGATATCACTGCGCGTATCAACAAGAAGTCAATTGTCAAATTTCTGCTTCTATGCTCTCTTCATCAGTCAGCAAGAGCCAAAGAATTATCACATTGCTTTAAAGGAAAATGGATGGGTTGATGCCATACAGCTTGAGCTTTTTCAGTTCAAGAAACAGCAAGTGTGGGAACTGGTTCCTCTACCTCCAGGTAAGTGTGCAATAGGCACTAAATGGGTGTTTAGGAACAAAACTGATGAAAATGGGCTCATTGTTAAGAACAAGGCCAGACTGGTTGTTCAGGGGTTTGCACAAGAAGAAGGTATTGATTATGATGAAACCTTTGCCCCTGTAGCCAGACTGGAAGCAATTCGATTGTTTTTAGCTTATGCTGCTTATCAAAAACTTAAAGTTTTTCAAATGGATGTCAAAAGTGCATTTTTGTATGGGAAAATTAAAGAAGAGGTTTATGTATGTCAACCACCAGGCTTTGAGGACAATAAACATCCTAATTGGGTGTATAAGCTTGATAAGGCTCTTTATGGGTTGAAACAAGCTCCTAGAGCCTGGTATGAGACATTATCAAACTTTCTTCTGGAAAATGATTTCACTAGAGGCTCCATGATAAGACTTTATTCATTAAGAAAGCTGGGCAGCATAATCTACTTGTTCAAATTTATGTAGATGATATTATTTTTGCATCCTCTGATCCTCAGTTGTGTGATGCCTTTACAAAGTTGATGCAACAGAAGTTTGAAATGAGTGCCATGGGAGAATTACAGTTCTTTCTGGGTTTGCAAATCAAACAAAAGGCTGATGGAATTTTCATTCATCAGTCCAAATACACAAAAGATCTTTTGGAAAGTTTGATTTACAAAACTGTAAGCCCTGTTCTACCCCCATGTGCAGCACCACACAACTGGATACAGATCAGAAAGGTAAAGTGGTTGATGAAACACTTTACAGATGTATGATTGGGTCCTTGATGTATTTAACAGCTTCTAGACCAGATATTATGTTTGCTACATGTGTTTGTGCTAGATTTCAGGCTGCACCTAAGAGTCTCATCTGATTGCAGTCAAGAGGATCTTTAGATATTTGCAAGGTACACAATCTCTAGGTTTATGGTATTCCACTGGGCACTCTTGTAAATTAGTTGCTTTCTCTGATAGTGACTATGCAGGGTGTAAGTTGACCAGGAAATCAACTTCTGGTGGATGTCAATTCCTAGGCAACTGTTTGATTTCTTGGCAGAGTAAGAAACAAACATCTGTTGCTACATCCACTGCTGAAGCCGAGTACATTGCTGCTGCAAGTGTACATCCAAGTACTCTGGCTTCAGAATCAACTTTTGGACTATGGCATACAGAGACTAAGACTCGTTATTAATGGATAGTGCTTCAGCTCTTTGCATTGTCAAAAATCCAGTCCAGCACTCTAGGACAAACATATAGAAATAGACATCATTTTATAAGAGATTGTTTTGAAAAAGGGTCTAATTAATCCTATGTTTGTGCCTAGTGCTGATGAGCTTGCAGACATTTTTACTAAGCCTTTGGATAGTTCAACTTTCCACAACCTGGTGTTAAGGCTTGGTATGCTGCAGCTAGAATAAGTGACAACTACTGATGATCTCAGTAATAAGTACTGTGATCATTGGTAACCATGTCACATATAAGTACTGATGAGTTCTTTCACCCTCAGTAGTTTTTATAACTACTGAAGGCTAAATGCCTCACAAGTACTGAAGTACTTTATCTGTTCTAAACTACTGATGTAGTTACAACTACTGATGTAGTTACAAACTAGAAAATCAGTACAAAAAAATAAGTACTGACGTCCTATGAAACACCTGAAAAGCAGATGCAAAGTCTGATGAGTAAGTGTTGAGGACAGTATGAAACAGCTGAAAAGCTAAGAATTGACGAAAACAGCTGATGAGTAATTTCTCTTCAGTTGTTTCTACAACTGCTGTTTCAAAACAACTGAAGCCAAAACCATGTCTTCAGTAGTTTACAACTACTGAAGACTAACACCAAGTCTTCAGCTGTTTACAACAACTGCTGACAAAACCACTGTCTTCAGTAGTTTCACAACTACTGATGACTAATACCAAGTCTTAGTTGTTTCATCACCTGAAGTCAAAATGTCTTCAGTAGTTTTTATAACTACTGATGACTAAATCAGAGACTTCAGCTGTTTCAACGTCTGACGGTTAATACCACGTCATCAGTAGTTTCAACAACTGATGACTCACACCAAAACCTTCAGTCGTTTTCTAACCCACCCTTTAAATACCTTATCCACCTTCAGAGTTTTTATCTTCTCTTCTCAAACCTAACGTTCAAAAACTCTCTACCCTCTCTTCATCAATGGCGACCATGCAACTAAAACCACGACACAACTGTGTCGCACATCTCACCAAATCGCCATACTGGACCAAGTTTCACAACGCCATTGATTTAATGGTTCAGTCACCCTACAAAACGGCGTTTCTGGTAAATCCCACCATATATGCCGAATCCCTTACCCAATTCTGGACAAACGTCACTTGGTCTCTGAGGAGAACGACACAGAGTCTCTTCAATCGTTTGTCCATGGCCAAAAAGTGGTCATCACTCCAGACACTCTTCGCCAAACCCTTAATCTGGATGATGCCACTTTCCCAACTGGTTATCCAAAGGGCACAACAGATCAATCATTTCCACCATGGATACCAGGGTAACCTGAGTGCATCTACCTACTGAAGAAACATTTCCCGGATGCCGAACGTCTCATATTTCATATGGTAAATGTATGCCTTGCCTCCAAGACTTCATCATGGGATCAAATGTCCACAAGGTGGCAACAGGTAATGTACTCCATCCTTGAGCAACAACCTTTAAATTTTTCTGAAATACTATTTTTAGAGCTCAAGGATATGGCCCAAAAACAAACTGCTAACCGTTGGATATTATATCCTCGGTTCATAATGGCCATAATTGAAAACCAGCTTCAAGCTGAGGGACTTGTTGGCCTGGGAGTCCCTGCTATGGCTGTATTGCCTGAAGTATACTCCCGGCACAACTCTGACCAATCACTCAAAATGGCTGCCAAGCTGCGCAAACCAACGCAGCTGGAACCCACAGCCACCACCTCCAAATCCAAAGTCCCCACCAAACCACTAAAAAAAGAAGACCAAAAAGGCTACTCAGGGAAATGAGTCCCCTGAGGATGCCCCTGCAACACAAACGCAGGCTATATCCACTGGTTATAACCCCCTAGTGGATATAAGGACTCTCCCAGCCACAGCCGCTCAGGATTCCTCTCAAAAGGAGCCTGCAGCAACCACAGAAGGGGTACCCACACATCTGGGATCTTCCTCATTTGAGGAGATTGCCATTGAAGAGCACCATTCTCCCCAGGTGCACACTGCTTTTACCCCATCTCCCCATGCAACCGCCCCCCAAAGTCCAACCATTATCATTGCAAACGTGCTGACTCAGCTGCATGCCTCTCCTCCTCCCCAACAACCACCAACAAAGGGGAGAACCACAGCTATTGAGGACGAGGATCACCATGCTTCTGACAACCCACAGCACCGGGGTTACACGTTCTATCTCCTGGTGTGGATATGGAGATTAGAACATCTAGTGAGGCTGCCACCTCTTCTGAATCAGCACATGATCAGAATGAGGCTGGTAACATAGCTAAGACCTCACTAGAGGCAACAGCTGATGAAGGACATAGTCCTGAGGCTGGAAGTCCCCAGTTCCAAGAAAAAGGGGCACATGCTAAAACTGGTCTACACCCAGTGCATGTACATCCTGCTACAAGCAGGAGGTCAGGTGATTCAGCATCTGCTGATGATGACCTGGGCTTCTTTTATGATGTTCTGGCCCAGAACACAATTCTTGAGGAAGAAGTCAGTAGACTACAAAGACTACTTGACCAATTCTCTCAAAGCAAGTCCATCTGCCACCACATAAACCCACAGATGGCACCTTCACCTAAGGTCTCCCACACACTCAGCCACTCAAAACTCCAAAGCCACCAGCCTCTGTTTCTGGCACTGCTTCTCAGGGACAGAACCCTCTGAGCAAACAGTTGCTATCTTTCAGCAAACCCTACCTCATCACACCAATGATCACAGACATTGTGATCAAAACCATGGATGAGAGGCTTCCCTCAATCATACAACCCCTGGTGGAGGAGATTGTGAGCACAAGGCTTTCTGCTACTCAAACCCTTGCAACCAATGCAACCAAAAAGGGGGAGAGTCAGTCAGTGAAAGCAAAGAGGGAAGAGCAAACTGAAAGAAAAGGAAACTGAGAAGGAAGAGGAGTCTGTGAAGGGAACCAAAAATGATCAAGTGAGTGAAAGTCACAAAGACTTTCATGTCACATATAAGAAGAGGAAGGTGAAGGAAAAGAGAAAGAGCTCCAACTCGATGAGATGATCAAAATGGCAGATGCTACTCATAGTAAATCAATGGATGCCATTATTGATCAACTCTATAGACAAGGGTTCGATACTGCACAACTTGACTCAGAGATCAAGAGACTTGAAGTTGAAGAAATTAACTCAAGATGGGCAAGTTATGATGCATTAGAAAGAGAGAGACTAGAGATCATGATCAGATTCATTGCAAAATATCTTGGGAGATCATTGATCGAGATTAAATCATGGACCAGGGACAGTATCTTGGCCATAACCTCCAAGATCTGTTCGTCTGAGGCATACACTAAGGGGTTAGTAGTCGAAGCTTTGAATGAAGCAGGAGCAGGGAGCAGGACTGAGCTAGCCAAACACTCAAAAGCAACACTCACCTCCAAAATGCTAACTCAGCCTGTCAACATTCCCTCTCCAAAACAACCACAATCACAACCCACAAAACCAACTCCCTACCCTCTAAACCAACAACCGATGATGCACCTAAGAAGAAGAAGAGAAGGGTGTTGAGGCTAGAAGAAGAAGAAGAAGAGGATGATGTGGAAGAAGATAGGCTGCCTCTGTCTGCAGTCCTAACATTGGCTAAAGCCAAACCCATGCCCATCACTCCCACCTCACAGATGGAAGCTGTGAGAGTAAAGATTGAAGAAGAACAGCAGCAAAGGCTTCATGATGATGAAATGTTGAAAAGCATCGACAAAACTTATGCTGCTTCATCATCAATAATAAGTATGAAGAAAGAAGCTCTGAGGTTGTACACCCTTGCCAACACATTTCAATATAGAAGGAAAAGGTGAGAGTATGGCCTGATCCTAGGGTGGCTCACAGGATTGTAAAGAAAGACATTCCTTCGAGATACAAGGGCCAAGTAAAAAGGATCGTAGATGAAGAGATCACAATGGTCCTTGTAGTATCACCCTGGGAGATTGTAGAAGATTTCAAGAAGGCCTATGAGACTAAACAGCCACCCCAAAAGATGTTAGAGAACAGAATTATTAAAAAGGGGTAGTCTACAAGAGGCTTGAGAACATCAAACAAAATGAGCTCAGTCTGTTACTTGAAGGCACTCATCCTAATGAGTTTGCATACAGACAGATTACAACAGTTGAGCTCAAAAATGGTAAACAGGCCAAGTACATCTCAGAGCTGTATGGGCGTGAAGGATTGTTTGATAGTGAAGCCGAGAACTTGACCATGGAAGAACAAATTATGTTTCTCAGAGCATACACCAGAGAATCCTACAGGCTTATTCCCCAATACAGAGCTCCCATCCATACATTGCCAACCAAATCATCAGGGACTCATTTCCAGGCCAGTGCTTATATGGGTCATCTTCTCAACTGATCAAGAAGGAAAAAGACCAACCATTCTGCCAACAATAAGTGGGACCTCAATAAAGTTAAAGGTTTTGGCTGCATTGGTTCAGGGGGAGTTTGTTGGACCAAAAGAACCAATGAGCGGATCAGAAAAGCCATTAAGTCCCACAGACGTCACAACAACTACTGAAGACCACAACAGCTGAAGACAACAGCTGATTACAAAGTCTGAAGACAGGTGCTGAAGACAAAGTCTGAAGACAAGTGCTGAAGACAAAGTCTGAAGACACAAGTGCTGAAGACAAAGTCTGAAGACACAAGTGCTGAAGACAAAGTCTGAAGACACAAGTGCTGAAGACCAAAGTATCAGACGTTGTCACAACAGTTGAAGAGGTCTTCTTCAGTAGTTGTGATGGTTTACCTTTCAGTAGTTTTATGTTTTATCTTTTCAGTAGTTTGACACAACAGCTGAAGAATACTTCTTTAGTTGTTGTGCTCATCAGCAGTTTTATATTTATCAGTAGTTTTGTAAAACGACTGAAGAGCTTGTTCTTCAGTCGTTGTAGTTTCAGTAGTTTCTTATTAGTAGTTTCTTATTTTTACTTAACACTCTGATATGTTCTCAGTAGTTGTGAACATTTCAGTAGTTTGTTAAGAGTTAGTTATTTTTGTAATAGATCTGCCAGTTGTCACTTTCCCGTGATAACAGCAGCGATTGCACTCTATATAAGGAGTGTCAACCTATTATAATAAATGAATGATTTGATCAGAAATATTCAACATTATTGAAACATCCTTGTTACAGAAATATATTCTCTCGTTATAACCGTATTTGTTCTTAATGCATATGAGTATCAAATTCTTGCTACAATTTGTCTAATTCTTGTTCTTATTCCGCTGCGTTACGCTCTATTACATCAAACTTGTGATCACTGATCCTGCCAGATATTCTCAGCAGTATGAGTGTTATGAATCCTAAGGCGAGGAATCACTTCCAATTGCAGAGATAGATCTAGGTTGGACATATTCTGCTTAGGAACTGGCACACTCTGTCCAACTGCTATTTCAAAATCATTCAATGAGTGATTGAATGAGTGAGAAACATCATCAATAGTTAGCTGTGAAGTAGTTTAACAGTTCCTTGTTCCTTCAAAACACTACTTCCTTCTGCCTGGTGTTGTGGTGGATCACCTGATGAGTTTTGAGGCTTAGCAAGTGATTCACTTGTTGAAGCTTCAGTATTCCTTGATATGGTTAAACTATCAGATCTGTGAATGGTGGAACTTCATTTATTGCAGCTCTTGAAGAATTCGGAAGAGGTCTGGGTAGCTCAAACAGTTGATCATCAACAGCAGTATCAACATCATTTTGAGCACCTATTCCAACTGAATAATTCTCACAAGATGGTTTAAAATAGTTTGGAAACAATTCTAAATCAAAGATATGATCAGGGCCATTCCCCCTAACACAAGGAGTGTGCTCATTAACAACTATATTGGATGACTCCTCAAATTGTTGATTCTTAATGTTGTATACTCTATAAGCTTTGGAGCTGGAAGAGTATCCAACAAAGATAGCATCATTCGACTTTTTAGCAAATTTTGCTAAATTGTCTTTTGTGTTAAGTATGGTACACCTGCTGCCAAAGGACCTTAGAAACCAATAAACGTGGCCTCTTGTTCCATAGCTCATAAGAGGTTTTTCCATGGGCCTTAACTACAAGAACTCTGTTATGCACATAGCATGCAGTATTGACTGGCTCTACCCAGAATGTTAAGGTAGTTTTGAATCAGCTAACATAGTTCAAGTAGCCTCAATAAGTGTCCTGTTCCACCTCTCAGCAACACCATTTTGTTGAGGAGTTCTCGAACCACTATATTGTCTGGCAATCCCTTTTGAGTTACAGAATGAGTCAAGAACGAAGTTCTTAAAGTTAGTCCCTTGATTACTTCTAATAATTTTAACCTGGTGATCAATTTGTTTTTCTACTTTAGAATAAAGATATTAATTTTTCAGCTGTCACACCCCAACCTTGACGGCGAAAACGTCGAGGAGTGAGAGTTAAGATCGTTCATAGCCACATAACGCTATTAATAATCCAAATATATTTCACACATAAGTTTCATTTGTCACATTACAAATATAAGTCTCCAAGGATATAAAAAACATAACGTAAAATGTAACAATTCAATTTATTTTATTTATTAATCTAGGTCCATTCCTAGATGTGCAAGCTTCAATGTGTAGATAATCAAACTTGGGCATTTCCTGAAACATGTTAAAAATAAAGGGTCAACAATAATGTTGGTGAGCATTCCATAGTTTTAAATACATAGATTATATAAAGATGGCAATTAAAGTCATAAATTAGTGAATAAAGTGATTAGGGATGTTATGATCATGCAACAATCAAACCTCGACAAAGTTTTACAAGTCTCAAATGTTACAAGTTTATACGATCAGCTAAGTGTACATGGATTAACCAAGGCAGGCTTGTCTTGCCCATAGATCTATGACTTCGCTGGGCTAGCAATAGTTAATGATTGTACATATAACGTCATAACATGGTAATCACGAAAGTTCAACTAACCACAACTTTTACAAGATGAATTGCCATAGGTTTACAAGTCTCAAAGTCTACGAGTGCAATAGTATAAGTTAACATGTTTCACCCCAAAGTGTGAAAATAGGAAAAAGGGGTATAGAATACTCACATGATCAAATAATATATGTTTGATGATTAATATGAATAAATATAAGCAACGGTTCAACATAGTCTTTCACAATGCACCTAAAACAAATATATTTACAACGTTAAAGTTTAATTGTAATAAGTTTAGCGAATTTACGTGAACTAAAGTTCAATTTGATGTTTGAGGCTTTGTCAAATATATTTAACAATTGGATATCAATTATATTCTCTTGGGAACAATATATTATATTTTATATAAAGATGTGAAATAAGAGTAACATTTATTATAAAGTTTGTAATAAAAAATAAAGTCTCATCGCTAAATAAAATAAGCACGTTTTAAACAATAATTTATACTTGTTATTTAAACAAATAATGTTTTAATAAGTTAAACAATATTTAAAATCTATTTTACCAAAAATTGCACTAGTTATATCATTTGTTTAAAATAATTAATAATTATATTAAAATAAATTTCAAAAAAATTAGCTAGATGATTTTAAAATATTTGGAGTTTATAAAAGTTATTTTTATAATTATTATAATTTTTCCATAACTATTTTAAGGCCAAAAGCCTTTTTAAAAAAGATGAGGCTGCCCGGGTTTGAACCCGGGACCTCATGGATGTGGGGAGAAGACTTAACCAGTGAACCAGGGCAGTTGTCGTGCTAACTTCCGGTTTCAAAACTTTAAGAACACAACACCCAGAACAGCCTCCAATTCTAGGAACCCTAGAATGTTCTTGGATCAAGTTGAAGGTCAATTCGTTGTTGTTAAGGCCAATGACCATGGGGCTTTCACTCCCCATGTAAAGTCGAGTATGTAGGTGCTTTTAATTACCCGTATTGAAGCGTAGGCCACAAGAAACGATGATGAACAGGTCGCGACCTAAGTATTGCTTGATTGATGCTCAATGTTGATTATAAACAAATTAATTGCACAGGAGGCTTCCAGTTGTACTAGATATGGAAAGCCCTCTGTCAATTTCTGTTTATGATGCTTGGACAATTGATTTTGATTGAGTTGCAGGTTCGCGATGACAAGTGAATCGAATGAAAGGTTCTGGTATGCTTCAGTTGGAATTGAGTTCGGCAGTAGTTTAGGATTAGTTTAACGTTCGATTAGGATCCATTTACTTTTGTTATTATTGAGCTTAAATGATTGAACGGCCCGAATATTAAAGGTATCGGTTATGTAATCGATTGAGCTTAGTAACCGGCGTTTAATGTAAATTATTTGATGTATAACGGTTCGAAACATGTGTTAGGACGGTTTGGGGATGATTTTGGATTCGGTAAACGCCGGGTTTTGATGGTTTTGGGGTCGGAGAGCCGCCGGAGGTTGGCCGGACAGTTGCCGGAAAAACGGGGTGGGGCGGGGGTTTGGGTTATGTTTTAAGAATTTACAGAAATGGCCCCTCAAGTTATAAATGTTTATTATTTTATGCAAAAACTCCCATATTAAGTTTCTAAAATGACAAAACACCCCCCTCAACCTAATTACTTTAAGTTTTAACATTTTTAAGTTTAAAATTTTTTTATAAATTATTATCATTATAGTTATCATTTATTGTTGTTATTATTATTAATATTATTTTATTATTAACATTGTTATTATTTTATTATTAGATATTATTTACCCTTATTATTTATTTTTATGTTCAATTTAATAGATAAACTATAATCTTTTAAATTAAAGGATTAAAGACCTACTAATAGATAAACACAATAGCCCACAAGTTTCATGAAAAAGCATTAATAGTCCTTACAAGAATAAACGAGATTAACTATTAGTTAACCAAAATTACAAGATGTTACAGTCTCCCCATTAAAAGAATTTCGTCCCGAAATTAAGAATAAGCTAAGAGAACAATGCTGGTATCTCTCCTTCATATGATCTCACGTTCCAAGTGAACTCAGCTCCACGTTTGTTTTCCAACGAACCTTAACGATAGGTGTGGTAGTTGTTCGGGTCTTATTCAGGGTGCGATCCATAATCTCAACAGCTTCTCAACAAAGTGTAATGACTCATCAACTTGAATTTCCTCTAGTGGAACATGCAATTTTCATTAGTCAAACACTTCCTCAGGTTTGAGACATGAAAGACAGGATGAACTCCGCTAAGTTCAGAAGGTAACTCCAGTTTGTAAGCCACTTTCCCAATTCTTTTCAGAATCTTGAAAGGTCCTACAAAGCGTGGGGCTAACTTACCCTTCTTCCCAAAACGTACAACACCCTTCCATGGAGAGACTTTAAGAAGAACCATGTCATCGACTTGAAAGTCCAATGGTTTGCGTTTTGTCGGCATAACTCTTTTGGCGACTTCTAGCCACCTCAAGGTTATTTCGAATCTTGGAAACTTTGTCGGTCGTTTCCTGAATAAGTTCCAGACCATGATGAGATTTTCCCCAATGTCAGTCCAACAGATTGGAGAACGACATTTACGACCATACAACGCCTCGAATGGTGCCATCTTGATACTTGAGTGATAACTATTGTTATACAAAAATTCCGCGAGCGGTAAATGCGTATCCCAATCACCACCAAAATCAAGGACACAAAGACGTAGCAGATCCTCGAGGGTTTGGATTGTTCGTTCGGTTTGACCATCAGTTGGAGGATGGTAAGCGGTACTTAGATCCAATTGAGTTCCAAAAGTTCTTGCATCGAAGACCAGAAGTGCGAAGTGAAATGAGCATCTCGATCGGAAATGATGTGCAAAGGCACGCCATGACGACTCACAATTTCATCAACATAGATTCGGGCTAGCCTTGAAACCTTGTACGTATCTCGTATGGGTATGAAATGTGCTGTCTTGGTCAAACGGTCAACGATGACCCATATGCTATCATGACCACGAGGTGTATGAGGTAACTTGGTTACGAAATCCATGGATATATGTTCCCATTTCCACATAGGGATTTCAGGTTGCTCCAGTAAACCACTTGGTCGTTGATGCTCGGCTTTGACCCTTGCACACGCGAGACACTTAGAAACATAAGACGCAATATCTTTTTTCATTCCAGGCCACCAATATTGACCACGCAAGTCCATGTACATCTTATCGGAGCCAGGATGAATGGAATATCGGGTTTGATGAGCTTCGTTCATAATGAAATGTCGAAGGTTGTCACGATTCGGGATCCAAAGTCGATTCAAGAAATACCACATGCCATTCGGTTTTGTTTCCAGTTGTGACCGAACATTAGGCATCAAATGTTCATCCTTCCCTTCGTCAGTACGTGCCGCTTGTTGAGCCTCGCGAATGCACAACTCGAGGTCACTTTCGATTCTTATGTTTTGGAGCATGATAGTAGCCTCGTTGACATCCACATGAATCTTGGTATCAAATTCTCCTAGCGTATCAAACCATTGCCTTCGATCTCGAATTTCTTGAAGCGAGACAGTCTTATTGTGACCCTTGCGACTTAGCGCGTCGGCTACAACATTCGCTTTCCAGGATGGTAGCGAATATCGTAGTCGTAGTCGTTAATTAACTCTATCCATCGTCTTTGTCTCATGTTGAGATCCTTTTGATTGAACACGTGTTGGAGACTCTTATGATCGGTGTAGACTATGCATTGCACCACATATAAGTAGTGTCGCCAAATCTTCAACGCGAAAACCACATCACCAAGTTCAAGATCATGAGTTGTGTAGTTCACTTTATGAACCTTCAATTGCCTCGACGCGTATGCTATAACTTTGCCTCTTTGCATGAGAACACAACCAAGACCTTGATTAGAAGCATCACAATATACAGTGAAGTCGTGGTTTCCATCGGGAAGTGTGAGAATAGGAGCGTTACACAACTTGCGTTTCAATGTCTCAAAAGCCTCTTCTTGCTCGGGTCCCCATTCAAAGAGTCGATTCTTTTGGGTTAGCGCCGTTAATGGTTTAGCAATCTTCGAGAAATTCGCTATGAACCTACGGTAATATCCGCTAAACCTAGAAAAGAACGAACCTCGGTTGGGGTTGTGGGAATGCACCAATTCTTCACCGCTTCAATCTTAGCAGGATCAACATGAATACCTTGGCTATTCACCACATGTCCTAAGAATTGAACTTCTTCCAACCAAAATTCACACTTGGAAAGCTTAGCGTACAATTTCTCCTTCTTCAAAAGTTGAAGAACTTGTCGCAAGTGTGTCTCGTGATCGACATTCGTCTTGGAATAAATAAGAATGTCATCAATGAACACGATTACGAATTTATCCAAATACGGTTTACATACTCGATTCATGAGATCCATGAACACGGCAGGTGCATTGGTCAAACCAAAAGGCATAACCATGAACTCGTAGTGCCCATATCGAGTACGAAAAGCGGTCTTTGGAATGTCATCATTGTGAACACGTAGTTGATGATACCCAGAACGTAGATCGATTTTGAGAATTGAGTTGCCCCTTGAAGTTGGTCGAAGAGATCATCGATTCGAGGAAGAGGGTATTGGTTTTTGATAGTAAGCTTGTTGAGTTCCCGGTAGTCGATGCACATACGAAATGAACCATCCTTCTTCTTCAAAAACAGTACAGGTGCACCCCACGGTGATGAGCTAGGGCGAATGAAACCCTTATCGGTCAACTCTTGCAATTGACTAGCTAATTCTTGCATTTCAGACGGTGCAAGGTGGTAAGGTGATTTAGCCACAGGGTTTGCGCCAGGGATTAAGTCAATCTTGAACTCAACTTCTCTCACGGGAGGTAACCCTTTAAGATCCTCGGGAAAGTCTCGCACAACAGGAATGTGTTTCAACTCCTTACCCTTGGCTTTCGTATTAACTACATATGCCATGAAAGCCATGTAGTTTTTACTCAAGCACTTGCGAGCCTTGATACAAGACATGAGTTTGAGTCTTTGGGATGATTTCTCCCCAAAGACCTTGAAAGTATCTCCAGTCGGTAACGGAATTCGAATACAGTTCTCAAACATAGAATTTCCGCATGGTGTTTGGCTAACCAATCCATGCCAATGATAACATCAAAGCTTCCCAGATGCATGGGAGTAAGGTTGACGAAGAACTCGTGTTCGTTAAGGCTCAAGGTGCAGTCACGTATTTCGACATCAACGACAATAGATTTTCCATCGGCGACCTCGACCGTGAAAGATCTTTCTAGGTTGACGGGCGGTTTAGAAAGTAAAGGTTCGAATTCCAGAGACACATAACTTCTATCGGCACCCGAATCAATAATACAGATGGATAACGATTATTTACAAGATACATACCTGTTTAGTAACAATCTATTATTGGTATGATGAACATAGATAGGAATTTTTTTTACAAGACAAGAAAGGGTTAATAGGAATTCAACGACGTACCATTTACCACGTCGTTATTGGCTTGTGCTTGGTTGATGATGATGTTGAAAGCCCTTCCACGAGCCGGTGGCACAGTTCCCGCATTGCGAGGACATTGAGGGCGAATATGGCCAGCCTCGCCACAGTTGTAGCAGGTTCGGTTGGTAAGCATGGCAGTGTTATTTGGTGCATGAAGACAGGTAGCCACCAAATGACCATACTTCCCACACAGCGAGCAGACTCGACATGGAATGTTGCTTGAATGATGGTACTTGCACGTGTTACACATAGGATGTGGACCAGCATAAACTTTAGCCATGGGAGCTTGATTCGCAACCACCATTTGTTTTTAGGAGCATTAGGGGCGGTCACAGCGTAGTTGCGTGTCGGGGTGAACTTACGCTTCTTGTTTTGAGAAGATGACTCGGCCTTTACCTCCTTTGTTGCCTCAGGTGTCACCTTCGCTATAGCCTTGGAACCCTTTGCCGACATCGTGCCAGCTCTTATATGATTCTCGGTGAGCTGTGCAGTAATAGTAATCGCCTCTTCCAAGGTTGTGGGCCTACTACCCACCACAGCATCTTGAATTTGAGGTGGCATCCCCTTGATAAATTTTTCAATGCTACGGGGCACGGTGTCCACCATGTGAGGTAGAAGCATACTCAACTCATGATGTCGGGTGGAATAAGCCAAATGATTCCCACCATCTTGTTTGAGATTCCAGAATTCCTCCTCTAGCTTTTGTAACTCGCTCCTTGGACAAAACTTTTGAATCATAACCTCCTTGAACTCCTCCCAGGACAAGGCCAAAGCAATCTCAGTTCCACGGTTTCTCTTCTCACTATTCCACCATGTGAGTGCTCGTTGTTGAAGAACACTTGTGGCATAGCGAACCTTGAACTCGTTGGGACACTCGCTAACAATGAACGTATTCTCCATACTTTCAAACCACTCGAGAAGTCCAGTGGCTCCTTCTTTTCCACTAAACCTAGTGGGTTTGCACGAGTTAAAGTTTGAAGGTGCAAGTACGGTTGTTCCTTGTTGATTGTTCTCATTTTGATTGTTGCTATTGTCTCCATTAGCACCACTATTGTTCCCATTGATGTTGTTGTTGTTGCTATTAGCCATTAGTGTGCTATTGAGTTCAGCCACCATAGTCCGGGAGAACGGCAGCCATTTGTCGCGCAATCATGGCAGCCAGCTTACGGTCGGAACTTCCACGCTTTCCATGGTGACGAGACATGCTGGATATACAAAAATGAGTTAGTTACAGGAGTGGGGATAACAGAGGATAGTAGTTTAACAAAGATAAGCTAAGAGTTTTAAGGTACACGGGATGTTTCCATTTGGTAACGCATTACTATTTGAAAACGTTGACACGTCAAGGTGAATTGACCCATTTACCTTAGAAACTTGTGTATGTTGACCATAGTTTTCACTCATCCCAGAAATCACCAGGTAAGCATAACTAGTCCCGTAGGATTTATGCGATATGCTTGCCTTAGCCGAGGGCCTTTTGCCAGGAAAACCAGGATACAGGTGTCTATGTGTCACACAATATTTCTAAGGTTCATAGAGTCAAAACCTTGATGAGATTTATATAGATTAGAAATAACGTCTAAAGATCCAAGTCATAACATAAGCATAAGATTCCACGTGTCGACGAGAATAAGATTAAGAGAGTTCATGTTCGGGAGTCAAAGAGTCAAAGTTAAGTTTAGGGAGACAAATAACAATGTTTAGGCAATCCTATGCTAAGGCATCAAATTGCACATAAGAGGCATAGCATTATGTAGCATGAAAAGTATATAATTTACAAGATAGAAATATAATTCTATAAGGTTCATGCATACTATAGCCTAGGTCACCATTTCTAATAACCTAGATCCCTATAGTTATGGGCTCTGATACCAATATGTCACACCCCAACCTTGACGGTGAAAACGTCGAGGAGTGAGAGTTAAGATGGTTCATAGCCACATAACGCTATTAATAATCCAAATATATTTCACACATAAGTTTCATTTGTCACATTACAAATATAAGTCTCAAAGGATATAAAAAACATAACGTAAAATGTAACAATTCATTCTATTTTATTTATTAATCTAGGTCCATTCCTAGATGTGCAAGCTTCAATGTGTAGATAATCAAACTTGGGCATTTCCTGAAATATGTTAAAAATAAAGGGTCAACAATAATGTTGGTGAGCATTCCATAGTTTTAAATACATAGATTATATAAAAGATGGCAATTCAAGTCATAAATTAGTGAATAAAGTGATTAGGGATGTTATGATCAATGCAACAATCAAACCTCGACAAAGTTTTACAAGTCTCAAACGTTTACAAGTTTATACGATCAGCTAAGTGTACATGGATTAACCAAGGCAGGCTTGTCTTGCCCATAGATCTATGACTTCGTTGGGCTAGCAATAGTTAATGATTGTACATATAACGCCATAACATGGTAATCACGAAATTTCAACTAACCCCAACTTTTACAAGATGAATTGCCATAGGTTTACAAGTCTCAAATAAGTCTACGAGTGCAATAGTATAAGTTAACATGTTTCACCCCAAAGTGTGAAAATAGGAAAAAGGGGTATAGAATACTCACATGATCAAATAATATATATTGATGATTAATATGAATAAATATAAGCAACGATTCAACGTAGTCTTTCACAATGCACCTAAAACAATATATTTACAACGTAAAGTTTAATTGTAATAAGTTTAGCGAATTTACGTGAACTAAAGTTCAATTTGATGTTTGAGGCTTTGTCAAATATATTTAACAATGGATATCAATTATATTCTCTTGGGAACAATATATTTATATTTATATAAAGATTTGAAATAAGAGTAACATTTATTATAAAGTTTGTAATAAAAAATAAAGTCTCATCGCTAAATAAAATAAGCACGTTTTAAACAATAATTTATACTTGTTATTTAAACAAATAATGTTTTAATAAGTTAAACAATATTTAAAATCTATTTTACCAAAAATTGCACTAGTTATATCATTTGTTTAAAATAATTAATAATTATATTTAAATAAATTTCAAGAAAATTAGCTAGATGATTTTAAAAATATTTGGAGTTTATAAAAGTTATTTTTATAATTATTATAAATTTTCAATGACTATTTTAAGGCCAAAAAGCCTTTTTAAAAAAAGATGAGGCTGCCCGGGTTTGAACCCGGGACCTCCTGGATGTGGGGAGAAGACTTAACCAGTGAACCAGGGCAGTTGTCGTGCTAACTTCCGGTTTCAAAACTTTAAGAACACAACACCCAGAACAGCCTCCAATTCTAGGAACCCTAGAATGTTCTTGGATCAAGTGAAGGTCAATTCGTTGTTGTTAAGGCCAATGACCATGGGGCTTTCACTCCCCATGTAAAGTCGAGTATGTAGGTGCTTTTAATTACCCGGTATTGAAGCGTAGGCCACAAGAAACGATGATGAACAGGTCGCGACCTAAGTATTGCTTGATTGATGCTCAATGTTGATTATAAACAAATTAATTGCACAGGAGGCTTCCAGTTGTACTAGATATGGAAAGCCCTCTGTCAATTTCTGTTTATGATGCTTGGACAATTGATTTTGATTGAGTTGCAGGTTCGCGATGACAAGTGCTTCAGTTGGAATTGAGTTCGGCAGTAGTTTAGGATTAGTTTAAGGTTCGATTAGGATCCATTTACTTTGGTTATTATTGAGCTTAAATGATTGAACGGCCCGAATATTAAAGGTATCGGTTATGTAATCGGTTGAGCTTAGTAACCGGCGTTTAAATGTAAATTATTTGATGTATAACGGTTCGAAACATGTTAGGACGGTTTGGGGATGATTTTGGATTCGGTAAACGCCAGGTTTGATGGTTTTGGGTGGTCGGAGAGCCGCCGGAGGTTGGCCGGACAGTTGGCCGGAAAAACGGGGTTGGGCGGGGGGTTTGGGTTATGTTTTAAGAATTTACAGAAATGGCCCCTCAAGTTATAAATGTTTATTATTTTATGCAAAAACTCCCATATTAAGTTTCTAAAATGACAAAACACCCCTCAACATAATTACTTTACGTTTTAACATTTTTAAGTTTAAAATTTTTATAATTATTATCATTATAGTTATCATTTATTGTTGTTATTATTATTAATATTATTTTTATTATTAACATTGTTATTGTTTTTATTATTAGATATTATTTACCCTTATTATTTATTTTTATGTTCAATTTAATAGATAAACTATAATCTTTTACATTAAAGGATTAAAGACCTACTAATAGATAAACACAATAGCCCACAAGTTTCATGAAAAAGCATTAATAGTCCTTACAAGAATAAACGAGATTAACTATTAGTTAACCAAAATTACAAGATGTTACAGTCTCCCAACTTAAAAGAATTTCGTCCCGAAATTAAGAATAAGCTAAGAGAACAAATGCTGGTATCTCTTCTTCATATGATCCTCACGCTCCCAAGTGAACTCAGCTCCACGTTTGTTTTCCCAATGAACCTTAACGATAGGTGTGGTAGTTGTTCGGGTCTTCTTCAGGGTGCGATCCATAATCTCAACAGGCTTCTCAACAAAGTGTAATGACTCATCAACTTGAATTTCCTCTAGTGGAACATGCAAATTTTCATCAGTCAAGCACTTCCTCAGGTTTGAGACATGAAAGACAGGATGAACTCCGCTAAGTTCAGAAGGTAACTCCAGTTTGTAAGCCACTTTCCCAATTCTTTTCAGAATCTTGAAAGGTCCTACAAAGCGTGGGGCTAACTTACCCTTCCTCCCAAAACGTACAACACCCTTCCATGGAGAGAC
Source organism: Flaveria trinervia (assembly GCA_025506515.1). NCBI lineage: Eukaryota > Viridiplantae > Streptophyta > Magnoliopsida > Asterales > Asteraceae > Flaveria > Flaveria trinervia. The sequence continues at coordinate 48,293,446 of CM046453.1, forward strand.
TTTAAGAAGAACCATGTCATCGACTTGAAAGTCCAATGGTTTGCGTCTTTTGTCGGCATAACTCTTTTGGCGACTTCTAGCCACCTCAAGGTTATTTCGAATCTTGGAAACTTTGTCAGTCGTTTCCTGAATAAGTTCCGGACCAGTGATGAGATTTTCCCCAATGTCAGTCCAACAGATTGGAGAACGACATTTAAGACCATACAACGCCTCGAATGGTGCCATCTTGATACTTGAGTGATAACTATTGTTATACGAAAATTCCGCGAGCGGTAAATGCGTATCCCAATCACCACCAAAATCATTTATTGTTGTTATTATTATTATTAATATTATTTTTATTATTAACATTGTTATTATTTTTATTATTAGATATTATTTACCCTTATTATTTATTTTTATGTTCAATTTAATTGATAAACTATAATCTTTTACATTAAAGGATTAAAGACTTACTAATAGATAAACACAATAGCCCACAAGTTTCATGAAAAAGCATTAATAGTCCTTACAAGAATAAATGAGATTAACTATTAATTAACCAAAATTACAAGATGTTACATCAGCAGTTTCATCTTTAGTTCTTAAAAAGAATACTCATGTGAATCTTGTAAAATCATCAACTATCACAAGGCAGTATGATTTCCTTCCAATGCTCATTATACTAGTGGGACCCAAAGATCCATGTGCAATAAGTGTAATGGAGTAGTGATAGGGTTAACACATTTGGATTTGTGAGATGTCCTGTGTTGTTTCCCTTCAATCATGCAACACAGTTATCTTTGTAGAAAAACTCCCTTTTAGGCACACCATGTACCAAGTTTTTTTTAGCCAATTTATTCATTGTCTTAAAATTACATGACACATACATTTATGGCATAGTGTTGACTCATCACTATGAGCTTTGGAAAGAAAGCAGGATACTTCACCCATTGGGGAAGCATTGTTCATATCCAGCTTGTACATATCCCCTTTCGTAGGAGATCTAAGAAGCACCAATTCCAGAGGAATTGTCATCCCTGGTTTGTGGATAATGCACTCAAGTTCTGTGAAAAGCATCTGGTGCTTTCGATCACAAAATTGAGAAACACTTAACACATTGTGTTCAAGCTGTTTGACAAAGTGAACTTTGTCAACCTTTAATTTACCATTAGATATACTCCCTCTGCTAGAAATATATCCTCTGGCCTCACCTCCAAATTAGACAGGACCTCTATCATAGTTCTAAAACTATTGAAGGAGAGATATGTTCCCTGTCATGTGCCCAGAGCATCCACTATCCACGATCCAGGCATTGTTGTTCTTGTCATATGGATGTCCATGCACATGACATGAGATTGTTAGTTTTGTTTGGAAGCGCAAGCCTTGCTAGTCTTGGGTTCTTCCAAAGACAATGACATAATTGAACCAAACGATATGCATGGGGTTCAATAGAGGTCTTTGAAGAAGAGGTTTGGGCTGTAGCATCTTCCTTGATCTTCCAGTCCACCCTTTGGTTGATCTTGGAGGATGAGCTTGTTGAAGCTTTTGTAATATGGCCTTCTTCCGAAGCTTCTTTCTTTTCGGAAGAAGCCTTCACTACCTTTTCTTCCGAAGTAGTCTTCTTCTGGGATGGTTTCAAGGGAGCTCTCTTGTTCTTTCGAACCTTGGTAGATTTTTCTTCCAAAGCCATTTTCCCTTCGGAAGAAAGTGTTTTTTCCGAAAGCAACCATGCTTCCGAAACTAGCTTTCCATTCTTCATCACTTGAACCATTTGAAAAGGTCCAAATGTGAAACCTTACCTGACTCCTCTTTCCTAGCATTATTTGCATAATGTGTGCTTGCAGGATTGTAGTAAAAATCTTTTGTCATATGGTTTTACAGACCACACATTATGCATACAATGTTAGTCTTTTGGGAATTTGAGGGTTGCTATTTCTTAGGTTTCTTCTCTTCATCAGCAACTTTTCCCTTCAACTTCTGATCCTTTGTCAGGACAGGAGTGCTGGTATTACATTCCTTTCCTAAATCAGAAGTACCTAACACTTGGAATCCAACTGAGATAATGGCTAGGAATGGGGTTTTATACCCATTCCAAGTTTGGAAAATGTCAATTTTAGTCCTTGCACTTAGCACCCAAGTTTCCAAAGTTTGTTTCGGTTGAAAATGACTTTAAGCGTGCTTGTTATATTAATGTTAAAAGTGTGTTTAATGGTAATTGATGGCTTAAAATGGTTTTATTAATGACAATGGTTATAATTAGAAATGATATATTTGGTGATAATGGTGATGAAATTTGTAAAAGGTTTAGGCTTAGCACACGTTCACGGAGGAAGTACAGGCACAAGGGTAATAAAGCAAAAATGATTTCATAAAACAGGAGTTCATGAAGAAGAGGAAGAATAATTAAAAATAATTTAATGGTTAATTATGTTGTTCGACGGACCTTAAGGTGACGGATGTCACAGTATCCCCCAGTTGAGAGAATTTCGTCCCGAAATTCAGCTGGAGTTAAGTCCAAGAGTGTCATCCAAGAATAGGTGTGGATATTTAAGTTTCATCTGATCTTCCCGTTCCCATGTAAACTCTGGCCCTCGCTTTGAATTCCACCTCACACGAACAATCGGTATTCTATTGCGCTTCAACTGTTTGACCTCTCGATCCATGATCTCAATGGGTTCCTCAATAAAATGAAGCTTTTTGTCGATTTTGATATCCTCAATTGGTATGTGAAGTGATTCGTCAGCCAAACACTTCTTGAGGTTCGACACATGGAAGGTATCATGCACACCGTCGAGTTTTTGTGGTAACCTTAATCGGTAAGCCACTGGACCAATTCTTTCTATTAACTCGATTGGTCCAAAGTATTTGGGGCTAACTTCCTTTTCTTTCAAAACCGAACTATTCCTTTCCAAGGAAAGACTTTGAGTAACACTTGATCCCCAACGTTGAATTCTAGAGGCTTCTGACGGTTGTCGGCATAGCTCTTTTGGTGGTCTCTAGCGGCCTTCAGTCTATCTTTGATTTGGATGATCTTGTCGGTTGTTTCCTGAATGATCTCTAGGCCTATTAACTGACTTTCACCAATCTCGTCCCAACAAACGGGTGATCTGCATTTCCTTCCGTACAATGCTTCGGACGGAGCACATCCAATGTTGGTATGGTAGCTTTTATTGTAAGAGAACTCAATCAACGGTAGATGAGTGTCCCAACTACCACCAAAGTCGATTACACATGCTCTCAGCATGTCTTCTAGCGTTTGTATGGTTCGTTCACTTTGGCCAACTGTCTGAGGGTGATAGGCGGTACTCATGTCTAATCGAGTGCCCATCGCTTTCTGCAGTGTCTGCCAAAATCGAGAGGTGAATCGGCCGTCACGGTTGGATATGATTGACACCGGCACTCCATGTCTTGTCACTACCTTTTTATGTACAATCTCGCCAACTTGTCCATTTTCTAGTCTTCTCGGATTGGCAAGAAATGTGTTGATTTCGTCATTCGATCCGCTACGACCCATATCGAGTCATGCCCGTTGCTCGCTCGAGGGAGTTTGGTAATGAAATCCATAGCTATGTTCTCCCATTTCCACTCGGGAATGCAGGCTGCTGTAACAGTCCTGATGGTTTATGATGTTCACCTTTAACTTTCGAGCATGTCCAGCATCTGCTGACGAACATGGCAATGTATTTCCTTATGCCAGGCCACGAGTACAGATCTTTGAGATCGTGGTACCTCTTGTTTACACCAGGATGAATAGAATTTCGCGTCTTGTGTGCTTCATCCATGACCAAGGTACGTACACCTCCCCATTTGGGTACCCATATACGGTCCACGAAGTACTATACACCATCGTCCTTGCACATCAGTTGTTTATCCAACCCTCGGAATTCTTCTCCCGCAAGGTTTTCTTCTTTAAACGCCTCACTTTGTGCAATTTGGATTTGAGCTTTCAAATTCGTTTGAATGGTCAATCCCAAAGCTCGAGCACGTAGTGGTTTCACGCATTCTTTGCGGCTTAGAGCATCAGCCCCCACATTAGCTTTCCCCGGATGATACCGGATTTCACAATCGTAGTCGCTAAGAAGCTCTACCCAGCGTCGCTGTCGCATATTGAGTTCCTTCTGATCCATGATATGTTGAAGGCTTTTATGATCTGTGTAGATGATGCATTTGGTTCCATACAGGTAATGCCTCCATATTTTGAGCGCGAATACTGCAGCGCCCAACTCAAGATCATGACTTGTGTAGTTCTTTTCATGCACCTTAAGTTGTCACGAAGTGTAGGAAATCACCTTATCTTTATGCATTAGTACACATCCCAACCCTTGATGCGAAGCATCACAGTATACCACAAAATCAACATTTCCGTCTGGGAGGGACAATATTGGTGCATTACACAGCTTTTCTTTAAGCGTTTGGAATGCTTGTTCTTGTGCATGTCCCCAATCAAACTTCTTGTCTTTCTGGGTTAGCAGTGTTAACGGCTGAGCTATCATTGAATAGTTCGCGATGAAATGACGATAGTATCCGGCCAATCCAAAAAATTTCGTATCTCTGAAGGCGTCTGAGGTGCATCCCATTTCTTTACCGCTTTGATTTTGCCGGATCTACATGAATCCGTCGTTGTTAACCACATGACCCAAAAACTTCACCTCTCGCAGCCAGAATTCACACTTCGAGAACTTGGCGAAAAGTTTTCTTTTCTTAATACTTCCAGTATTGCCCCAAGGTGTTCATCATGATCCTCTTTCGATCGGGAGTAGAAAAGTATATCGTCTATGAATACGATCACAAACTTATCCAAGTAAGGTTTACACACCTAATCATCGGCTCCATAAACACAACTGGTGCGTTAGTCAATCCAAACGGCATGACCAAGAACTCGTAGTGCCCATAACGAGTTCTAAACGCTATCTTTGGTATGTCCTCCTCGAAAACCCTTAGTTGATGATATCCAGAATGAAGGTGGATCTTCGAGAAATACGAAGCTCCGTGTAACTGATCAAACAAGTCATCGATCCTGGGGAGAGGATACCGATTCTTCACAGTTAACTTGTTCAACTCAAGGTAGTCGATGCACATACGGAACGACCCATCCTTCTTGACAAATAACACCGGTGCTCCCCAAGGCGAGTGACTCGGCCGAATAAAACCCTTCTCCAGTAGCTCCTGTAACTGGCTAGATAACTCTTGCATTTCAGATAGTGCCAGCCAATACGATTTCTTTGCTAACGGTGTAGCTCTAGGAACCAACTCAATACGAAATTCCACCTGTCGTGGAGGAGGCAAACCAGACAAATCATCAGGAAATACATATGGGTAATCCGCACTACAGGGATATCTACCAATTTTTGCTCCTCTTCTATCTTCTCACCACATGAGCCAGAAAAGCGTAGCACTGTTTTAGTAAACTCCACGTGCTTTCAAGCAGGAAATAAGCTTTAAGTTTCTTCCGGTCGTTCTTCTTGAATTCTGAGTACTCCTCCGTCCGACATAGGGATCCGTACCACTTGTCCCGACAGACAATCTCGGCTCCGTGTTTCGACAACCAATCCATTCCCACAATCACGTCGAAACTTCCTAACTCAAAGGGTATCAAGTCTATATCAAAGGCGTGGTTCTCCATATTATCGAGCACTTTCTAATAATCTCATCGGCCTGAACAACCCTACCATTGGCCATTTCTACAGAGTAGCTAGTTTCTAGCCTACTAGGACTCAAATCAAGTAATTGCACAAACTCAGAAGATATAAAGCTATTGTCTGCTCTAGTGTCAAATAGTACAGATGCAAAGTGGTTATTGAGTAAGTGCGTACTCGTGACAACATTCGGGTCCTGACGGGCATCGTGGGCTCCAATGACAAAAGCGCGTCTCCGAGCCGTATTACCTTGGTTTGTCGGGCCTTGATTTCCGGCTATAGCCATCACCTGTTGCTGGTTGTTCCCTTGTTGACCCGGTGCCCAATTCAGCTTGGGGCACATGTTTCTGTAGTGATCAGGGCTTCCACACTCGTAACAGCCCCTTGCATTCCTGGCGGGGTTAACCGCGTTGATTGGTGCGACCATATTTGGCGCTATTATGCAGTCTCTTGCTAAATGCCCCGGGCGTCTACAGTTCGCGCACACCCGGCACGGCATAGCTGGGGGATGATGAAAGTTGCACCTATCGTATTTGGGGTGCGGACCCACATACTCTCGCCTGCCCTGGGTCACGACCACAAAATTTCTGGTTGTCTTGGCCCTTTTCTCGAATTTCTCGACACTCGACTGGCTCGTTCCCTAACATCTTTCCTTTTCTCTCTCCCTGTCCAATACCCCTATTCTCACCATCTCATCAGTTAGAGTGCCGCCTTCAGAATTGCGCTCTGGATAGTAGGAGGAGCAGCTGCGGTTTCCATTGCCCGGATTTGTGGCGGAAGTCCCCAAATATACCTCTCTATCCTTTTTGATTCCGGGGTGACCAGATGCTGAACCAACCTTGCTAGCTGATGAAAACGATATGTGTAAGCCGCGTGCCCAGCCCCCACCATAGCATGATTCCAGAACTCGAGCTCAAGTTTTTGCATCTCGTTGAGAGGAAAGTACTCCTCGGTGATTAGGGCTTTGAACTCATCCCACGACAATTGCATCGCCGATTGTCTTCCTCTAGCCTGAATCTGGGTGTTCCACCAAGTTAGTGCCTTGCCCTGTAGTGAGCACGTGGCATACTTGATCCTATGACTGTCGAGGCATTCGCTGATGTCAATCACTGCCTCCATCTTTTCAAGCAATCTAGTCGGGTTATGGCTCCACCTTTGCCATCAAACTCTCTCAGTTACAAGCCACAAATTCCTTGTATGAACATCCTGTCTAGCATTCACAACCCGGTCTCATTTACAATCCAGTTTCATTACCGGTTGTACCACCATTCCCGGTCTTCTGATTGCTTTCATTCCCAGTCGGTTCCCATTCCTCGTTTTCATTGTCACCATCCCCATGGGGGTGGTGATTTTGAAGAGCATCGCTGACTTGGGCCATGATAGTCGGAATCAGTGCGGCCAGCTGTTGAGCAATTAAGGCTGCCATATCAGAGTTTCCTGTAACCTGATTGTCGTTGGTAGGACCATCGCTGTCCTTGTGCTCTACCCCTGCCCCTGCCTCTGCCCCTCGGGGCTTCACTTCCGCCACTGTTGCGGCGGGTAACTCTTCGAGAGGCATGTTCTAATCATAAGAATAGTAAATGCATAAGTTTTAACCATTGCAAGGCACATTATCCATGTCACATAAGGTCTAACATTCTGGGTTAATACCATACTTATGGTTGTCACACATCGCATACAAGTCGTGTAATTTTCACACCATGTATAGGTAATGTCCAAACAGTGGTCCATCATAATAATGGCATATCCATGCATGAAATCAGGTTTAGTCTAGCGGAGGTTGCCTATTTCCTCCTCTCTCGAGGTCTCCGACATAACCTCCTCGGGTGTAAATCCCAGTGTCTAAGGTCAAGCGCAATAGCATGATCTATGAAGATCTCTTCGGGTTCAATACCCGGATTGATAAAACAACTCGTGCGTAGAGGGAAACGGAAGATCCGATAGAAGCATCCCATAAAAAGTGAGCACAAGGGCTCCCTCACACGGTGAAAAGATCACGAAACGGATAGATAAACGAACAAGTAATGAGGAACACGTATGAGATATAAAATGCACACAACCTTGGCATGCAAATCTACATGAAGGTTCCTAGGTTATAGTCTAGGTCAAGTGTATTGCCTAATTCTTTATACCAATGATACCAGTCATTCACACCTCCGCTAAGAGTGGAAAAACGGGGGCGTAACGATACGGGATCGTCATAACACATGGTATATGATAGAGATGCAATATAATAAATGATAACAAGCGTGTCATGATGACACCCGACAACAAGGGGACTTGTGTTGTGTATATTCAATGTTCACGACAACATAGCCATAAGCATACGCACCAAAAGATCACACAAATACGAATATCAACATTGTAATGTATTTTTCCCACATCCCGGAACAAGTAACAAGAGAGTAATATTGTTGATTTAAAAAAGACTACATCAAGAGTTTTCAAAATCACAAATTTAGCCCGAAAATGCATCCTAGGGTCTCCACTAAGGCAGCACACCTAGATCTTCAGCTAGCATGATCACCTGAAAAGATATGCTCAAATGGTTAACAAAATTGTTGGTGAGCTTGCAGGTTTAAAATGTAAAAAAGTATTGATGTTGTACAAAGTTGTTGTAGAATACCGTGCATATAGTTATAAGTAAGCAAAATCACATGACAAGAGCTTTACAACCAAACCTAACGATGTGCACAAAGATCTTCTCGGAATATTTCACCCAAGGCCCATTCCTGGCATCTGTTGGTACTAACTTATACCACAGCAGGTAGGGGTGTCAACCCAGTAGTACTACCCATACCTATCCGTCGGTTTCCCACACTGGAATTAATGGTTGTAAGAAAGAACCACAAAGCAACTCACTCAAGCATGTATCAAGTAAGTACTCACAAAACAGTAGTACGTTGATTCCAAGTATGTAAATTGTATGTGTGTTGTACAGCATCAAAACGGGTGGGAGCATACTTTTCCCCCAAGTTTTTAAATGATGAAAAGTTGTATAAGCATAAAGGGCGCACGAAACTCACATGTTAAGTGTTAATATGGAGGAGTCAAGTTCCCAACGGTTGAATGCAATGAACAGTCAAACACCTATTGACAGTTATTGTTAGCATAAATGATAGTATAAAGCAAGTAGAAATGTTTGTCAGTTCAGGTTGTATCGGTTCGTCGTGGGTAACACACACACTCAAGCGGTCACACGTATCAACCTTATGTAGATCCAACTATAAGGGTAGTCGTCATTGCTAATGTCATCCGATGAAGATCCATTGAAATAAAAGATAGTACTTGTTAAATATTTGTAGTCCCAATGGGTTGTCGATTATTGTAAAATGTTAGTTAATTTAAATTGGAATAGTATGTGCCTGTTGATAGCGTTGACTTTAGTCTTTGTGGTCAAGCAATGAAACTTTTACTGATGTTACCTTATCATCACAAGACATTCAGGAAGGAAATTCCCACACACAGCATCATCAGTCACACAACAGGACCAGAAGCTCGACTCAACGCTCCATTCGTACGAATCAACCTTCAATCGTACGAACCAGCTTCATTCGCACGATTGAACCTTCATTCGCACGACTGGCATTCAGTCGTACCACACAAACCCAATCGCATAACTTAACCTCCATTCGCACGAATCAACTTTCATTCGTACGAATCAGCTGCATTCGTACGACTAAAACTTCATTCGTGCGTTGGCCTTCCGTCATGCGATACAGCCACGTCGCCACATTCATCCGTCGTATACCCAATCGCACACCACATTCATCCGCATTGACTCTACGCACACAACAGTCATCCCACATCGACTTGATCGCACGCAACATTCATTCCGCATTGACTCAATCGCACGCAACATTCATTCCGCATTGTCCTAGCATTGCTGTCGAGTCTATCTTCTTTCGTGTTTTTCAGAATAGTTTTCAATAGCTTTTTCAATCGGAACCGGTTCCACCAGTGAAGCCAACCTTGGCTTATACGATCAGTGACAATGGAGTTCCACCTTGCTGTCTGATCTCTCATTATCCTTGTCCATCTCCTGCACCAAACCTGAAATTTTTCAGGATTAAGGATATGAGCCTTTATCACGTTCGATCTCTACTTCGAACTGTTAAGGGCCATTTTTTGTGAGTGAGTTGTAGGGAGTAGTGAGAAACAAGTTGGATCTTGGATGGTACATCATGCAATCAAGAGCAAGAGAACTCTGTTACCATTGCAGGATCTTAAGGGTCCTTAACACTATGTTGTTTTTTTTTCTAATTAAACTAACTGAACAACACTTGGACTCATCAAAAAATACTCCATAAGAGTTGATCATAATTAGCAAGTAATACAAAACACAAGAATATTTTCAAAGACTTTATATATTGTCTTCTCAACCCATGTATTACAAGCTCTACAACAGTGTGGAAGTGTTGACCAAAAGAACCAATGAGCCAAGATCAGAAAACCTCTAAGTCCCACACGGTATCACAACAACTGCTGAAAGCCTCATCAGTAGTTTGACAAGTGCTGAAGACTTCAACAGCTGAAGATCAAGTGCTGAAGACCTTAACAGCTGAAGAACCAAAGTGCTGAAGTACAACAGCTGAAGAACACAAGTGCTGAAGCTGAAAGACCAAAGTACTGAAGAACAACAGCTGAAGAGTTCACAAGTGCTGAAGATCAACAACTGATGTACAAAGTCTGAAGACAAAGACTGAAGACATCAGCTGATGATACTTACTGAAGTCATCAGCTGATGAAACACCTGAAGGTCAAAGTCTGAAGATCAAGTACTGAAGCCTCAGTAGTTTGTCACAACTGCTGAAGAGTACTTCTTCAGTAGTTGTGATATCAGTAGTTTTATTTTCTTTGTTTCAGTAGTTTTGTAAAACGACTGAAGAGCTTGTTCTTCAGTCGTTGTAGTTTCAGTAGTTTTATATTTTGTACTTAACTTGCTGATATGTTCTCAGTAGTTGTGAACATTTCAGTAGTTTGTTAAGAATTAGTTATTTCTGTATTGGATCTGCCAGTTGTCACTTTCCGTGATAACAGCAGTGACTGTTGCACTCTATATAAGGAGTGACAACCTATTGTAATCATTGAGCGAAATGAGCAATTGAATGGAATGATTGATTGATTCGATTAGAAATATTCTACATCTATAAACATTCCTAGAAATCAGAATTCATATTCTCTCCCTATAACGTATGCGATCTTAATGCTCACATATATCGTTAGCTTGCTACAATTTGTCTAATTCGTGTTTGTATTCCGCTGCTTTATATTCTGATACATCAAACTTGTGATCACTGATCTTGTCAAATGGTATCAGAGCAGGTTAATCATTGATCGATCTAATAATTGATCATTGAAACTGCTATTCAAGATCCAAGTTTGATTGAATTAGCTTTTGTTTTTGCAAGAAACGGTTATAGAGATTGAATTTTCTGTATTTCTGCTCATTCATCCTGAGATCTTATTCTTGGTTCTCATTGAGTTTGTTGTGGTTTGTCTAAAACTTTTTAAAACTTGAACTAAACTGTTTTTGAACTGAAAATGACCACTCCCTCCAATGATCCTCACAATACTGGTTCCTCAACCAAGCCTCCTATGCTGGTTAGGAATGAGTATAACATATGGCAAAGACGTATGCTCCATCACCTGTCTGTAACAGCGCAGGGTGTTGGACATCAGTGGTACATGGTCCACACAAGCCTATGGTGAATAACCCGGAAACCAATCAAATGGTTCCGAAGAGGAGGGAGCAATATTCAGATGAGGATAAAAAGTTGCTTGAGATTGATGCAAAAGCCCATGGAATTCTGGCCATGGCTTTGCCCAATGAAATCTATTCTGGGCTAATGCATCATGAAACTGCCCATGACCTCTGGATTGCTTTGAAAGAACAATTTGGAGGAACAGATGAGGTCTTGGCAAATAATAGAGAAATTCTTGCCCAACAATATGAGACATTCTCTCATAGAAAGGGCGAGACACTGACTCAACAATATGAGCGGTTTTCTTGTTTGATCTCTGAACTAAAAATGGTCAAACTTGAATACACCAATATTCAGATGAATAACAGATTTCTCAGATCACTGCCTGAGAGATGGGACACATATACTATTGTCCTACGCTCCAGTGCAAGTTTGGACAAACTATCTCTCACCCAACTCCATGGGAAATTGCTCACTTTTGAGAGAGAGATAGAACAGAAGAGAAAGCTGTCTTCATCTGGAAAGCTCACTGAAGACTTTATTCAAGGCAACACTGCCTTGGTGGGTCATGAGTCAGAATATGCTTCATCTGAATGCCAGTATGATGAGCATATTAATTTCTCTTCGAGCACTTCTAATTCTGCATTTGTAAGTGTTGATGGTCAGTTCACTGGATGTAATAATGACAATTTGTTTCATTATGGATGATCTCAAGGGGATTGCTGATGATGACTTAGAAGAGATGGATATTTTGAGCCAAATGGCCTTGATAAATATCAGATCTCAGAAGTTCTACAAAAGAACTGGAAGAAAATTCCCAGGACTCTCTGGCAAAACCAAAGTTGGTTTTGACAAGAGCAAGTTGAGGTGTCACAAATGCCAACGGCTTGGACACTTTGCAAGAGAGTGTAGATCAACTGGATCAAACTCTACTGCACCCTTTGTGACTTTTCCTGGCAACAGTCAACAAACAGAGGGCAACATCCTGTCACATCTAGTCATCATCCTCAACAACAATCTCCGGCATATTTTGTTCCTCAGGGTCAAATGCCATATCAGTACCCTTGTTATTACATGCCACAGTCAAATCAAGTTCAAGTTCCTATGACACCACAACCTCATGCATTACCAGAACCTCAGCCTTCCCTATCTCATCAACAACCTTCATCTCAACAACACAGCTTCTTCACCCCAGGAGTTGTTGACTGGAGCAGTTTACCAGATGACTTGTCTGGTCATGATCAACTGTTCTCAGGTGCTGGTCAACATGGTGGTGACAGTCCCTTTGGGAATCTAGCTCTTATGGCTTTGGAGTCTGCTGATACTTCATCTTCCAATGCCTCTACACCTCAGGTATCACAGGTATCCTCTGAGGCAAAAGCCAAATTGTTCTGAACAATGCATAGCAGCATTTGCTTCCATTAGAGAAGCAAATGTAGCTTTAATTAATAAGAACATTGAGCTAGAACAAATAATTTCCAAAAACAAAGCTGAGTTTGAGTTTGTGCTCAAAGATAAAAATGATGAGGTTTATAAACTGAATTGCAAAATATTGATGATAAGGCTAGAGAAGATGTACTTCTAGAGAAGTACAAAGATCTCAAAGAAACCCTTGCAGTTACCCAGGTCGAGTGTGATAGATGGGTACAATCATGCAAAGGTTTTGAAATGCTTCTTAGTAAGCAATCTGCTTCAAATGTGAAGTTTGGAATTGGTTACAATCACACTGCTCCACCTACAGATTTTACCCCAAGAGCAGAGGTAGAATCTGATGGTGAGAGTGATAACCAATCCATCAAGTCATGTGATCTACCTTCTGATACAGCACAATCAGAAGTAGCAGTCAGTATCAAGTCCTCTTTGAACCTATCAGCTGATGTTGATGGTCCAAATGCTGACATTCACATGATCAATAAGTTGATCAACTCAGGAGTCAATCCTGAAGGTCCTGAAAGGACTGGAGAGCAGGATTTAACTCCTGAAGTTCAAACTTCAACTGCTGTCAGTACTGAAGAGAAGAAACTGGCAGTAGAAAGTTTGAAGACTACTAAAGAGGCTGTCAAGAAAGCAACCAATGCTTCCAAAGCATTGAAGAACAAGTCTTCACCATCTTTAGTTGATGATCAACCTAAGATGAAGAAGAAACCATGTGAAGTATGTGGTTTGTTCAATCATCTTACAGATGATTGTTGGTACAAAAGAGGTTCCAAACTCAAACAAAAGGAAGAAATTAATGAGAAAATGGTAAAAATGAAAACTGAGTTTGAGACCACATTTGTATCAGCAACATCAAATCCTGTAACCTTAAGTCCTTAAAGCAATTCAAAAAGGAAGGAGTTAAACAGGTGACAGCTGAGGGTGCTCAAAAGAAGAAGGTGCAACATAGGACCTTATCTAACTCCACTAGCAATGTGTCTGATGAGCTGAAAGCTTTATCACAAAATCAGACACAGCTGGTGATGATGGTACAACATCTGTTGGGTAGAGTTAACCAACTAGATTCTCCTATGTTGAAACCACAGAAAAGGAGGTCTAAGCCAAAGGACTCCTCTTCTGCACCATCTTCTTCTTCTCAGGCTGTTGTTACAAATAAACATGCTAGTTTACCATCTATTGATGAGACCAGGCCCAAAACCAAAGGTTTGGGTCTCTAAAACTAACTGATTGTTTATTATTGCAGGGTTCTTCAACATGCCAAAGTAGCATCTGGTATGTAGACAGTGGGGGATCTATGCACATGACTGGGAACATCTCTCTTCTTCATGACTACTCTCAAGGAAAGAAGGATTTGTCTCTTTTGGCAATGATGCTAGGGGTTACATCATCGGTAAGGGCTTTGTCTCCAATGGAGAAATCAAATTTGATGATGTTAATCATGTGGAAAATCTCAAGTACAACCTCTTGAGTGTCAGTCAAATGTGTGATAAAGGCCATGTTGCCCTTTTCACAAGTCAAAACTGTAGGATTCTGTCATCCAAAGTTTTGCCCTTGATTGACAAGGTGTTGGATGATCACACTCTCCTGAAAGCCAACAGGACAGGAAGAGTGTATGCCTTATCTCTCTAAGAAGATAGATCTCAAAGGCAATCCTTGCCTATTTTCCAAAGCCTCTTCTCAAGAATCTAAACTGTGGCACAGGAGGCTTGGTCATGTTAATCTCAAAAACATGAATCAGCTTAGCCACAATAGTTTAGTCAGAGGCTTACCAATAAAGGAGTTCCACTGTGATGAAACTTGCACTGCTTGTTTAAAAGGAAAACAGCACAAGGTCTCATTTCCTCCTATTGAAGTGTCCAAGTCCACTGCCTGCTTGCAATTACTGCATATGGATCTATTTGGTCCTGTGAGAGTAATGAGCATGGCAAAGAAGAAATACTGTCTGGTAATTGTGGATGATTACTCCAGATTTGTATGGACTTTTTTTCTACATTCAAAGGATGAGGCTGCTCAGAAGATTATCCACTTTGTGCTGTACATTGAGAAGCAGTATTCCCTTCCAGTCAAGTGTATTAGGAGTGATAATGGAACTGAGTTCAGAAATCATACACTTGATGACTTCTATCTCTCAAAGGGAATCAAAAGGCAGTTCAGCATTCCAAGGACTCCAGAACAAAATGGAGTAGTGGAGAGAAAGAACAGGACTCTCATTGAAGCTGCAAGGTCCATGCTGGCTGACTCAGGTTTGCCATTGACCTTTTGGGCCGAAGCTGTCAACACAGCTTGTTATGTGCAAAATAGAGTTTTAGTAAATCAGAGGTTGATGAAGACTCCATATGAAGTTCTCCATCATTTGGCTCCTCTGATTTCATTTTTCAAAGCATTGGGTGTCCCTGTTTTATTCTCAACACAAAGGATCAACTCCACAAATTTGATCCTAAGGTGGATGCAGGATACTTTGTTGGTTATTCATCTACTTGCAAAGCATACAGAGTCTTCAACTGCAGAACAAAGATGGTTGAAGAAACTCTACATGTTAAGTTTAATGAATCTCCAAAGGACAAGATTCCACAAAGTCCTGTGGAGTTATTTGATTGGACATACTGCAATATGTTCCCTATCAAACTCCTGCTGTTGCTCCTGTCAACAGTTCACCACCTGGTGGTACTGCTGATGATGATGATGATTGCAGTACTCACCTCTTCAGGTTTAGTGATCAGCTGCCTGATTCAACTAGACCTGATGTTCCTGTAGCGCCAGTAGCACCATCCACAACAAATGCTGATGAGATTTCTTCGAATTCAACTTCCTTTGAATTACCATCCACTGATTGGTTTCAAGGAAATGATTCACCATCACCATCTGTTGCTGCTGAACCGGCTACAAACACTTGCACAGATCTCATTGTGTATCAAGATCTGAAGAATCACCCTATGTCTCAAATCATTGGTGATATCACTGCTGGAGTATCAACAAGAAGTCAATTGTCAAATTTCTGCTTCTATGCTCTCTTCATCAGTCAGCAAGAGCCAAAGAATTATCACATTGCTTTAAAGGACAATGGATGGGTTGATGCCATGCAGCTTGAGCTTCTTCAGTTCAAGAAACAGCAAGTGTGGGAACTGGTTCCTCTACCTCCAGGTAAGTGTGCAATAGGCACTAAATGGGTGTTTAGGAACAAAACTGATGAAAATGGGCTTATTGTTAAGAACAAGGCCAGACTGGTTGTTCAGGGGTTTGCACAAGAAGAAGGTATTGATTATGATGAAACCTTTGCCCCTGTAGCCAGACTGGAAGCAATTCGATTGTTTTTAGCTTATGCTGCTTATCAAAAACTTAAAGTCTTTCAAATGGATGTCAAAAGTGCATTTTTGTATGGAAAAGTTAAAGAAGAGGTTTATGTATGTCAACCTCCAGGCTTTGAGGACAATAAACATCCTAATTGGGTGTATAAGCTTGATAAAGCTCTTTATGGGTTAAAACAAGCTCCAAGAGCCTGGTATGAGACATTATCAAACTTTCTTCTGGAAAACAATTTCACTAGAGGCTCCATAGACAAGACTTTATTTATTAAGAAAGCTGGGCAGCATAATCTACTTGTTCAAATTTATGTAGATGATATCATTTTTGCATCCTCTGATCCAAAGTTGTGTGATGCCTTTACAAAGTTGATGCAACAGAAGTTTGAAATGAGTGCCATGGGAGAATTACAGTTCTTTCTGGGGTTGCAAATCAAACAAAAGGCTGATGGAATTTTTATTCATCAATCCAAATATACAAAAGATCTTTTGCAAAAGTTTGATTTACAAAACTGTAAGCCCTGTTCTACTCCCATGAGCAGCACCACACAACTGGACTCAGATCAGAAAGGTAAAGTGGTTGATGAAACACTTTACAGATGTATGATTGGGTCCTTGATGTATTTAACAGCTTCTAGACCAGATATTATGTTTGCTACATGTGTTTGTGCTAGATTTCAGGCTGCACCTAAAGAGTCTCATCTGATTGCAGTCAAGAGGATCTTTAGATATCTGCAAGGCACTCCATCTCTAGGTTTATGGTATTCTACCAGACATTCTGGTAAATTAGTTGCTTTTTCTGACAGTGACTATGCAGGGTGTAAGTTGACCAGGAAATCAACTTCTGGTGGATGTCAATTCCTAGGCAACTGCTTGATTTCTTGGCAGAGCAAGAAACAGACCTCAGTTGCTACATCCACTGCGGAAGCAGAGTACATTGCTGCTGCAAGCTGTACATCTCAGGTACTCTGGCTTCAAAACCAACTTTTGGATTATGGCATTACAGAGACTAAGACTCCATTGTTAATGGATAGTGCTTCAGCTCTTTGCATTGTCAAAAATCCAGTCCAGCACTCTAGGACCAAACATATAGAGATCAGACATCATTTTATAAGGGATTGTTTTGAAAAAGGTCTGATTGATCCTAAGTTTGTGCCTAGTGCTGATGAGCTTGCAGACATTTTTACTAAGCCTTTGGATAGTTCAACTTTCCAAAACCTGGTGTTAAGGCTTGGTATGCTGCAGCTAGAATAGGTGACAACTACTGATGATCTCAGTAATTCATACTGATGATCATGAGTGCCTGTCACATATAAGTACTGATGAGCTCTTTTAACCTCAGTAGTTTTTATAACTACTGAAGGCTAAATTCTCTCACAAGTACTGAAGTACTTCATCTGCTCTAAACTACTGAAGTAGTTACAACTACTGATGCAGTCATAACTACTGAAATCAGTAAAAACAGATAAGTACTGATGTCCTATGAAACAACTGAAATCAGCCATAAAGACTGATGAATGTGTTGAGGACAGTTTGAAACAGCTGAAAAGCTAAGAATTGACGAAAACAGCTGAAGAGAACTTTCTCTTCAGTCGTTTGTACAACTGCTGTTTCATTTTAAACAACTGAAGCAAAACCACGTCTTCAGTAGTTTTTATAACTACTGATGACTAATACCAAGTCTTCAGTTGTTTACAACAGCTGATGACAAAACCACTGTCTTCAGTAGTTTCATAACTACTGATGACAAACACCATGTCCTCAGTTGTTTCAATCATCTGAAGTCAAAACCACGGTCTTCAGTAGTTTTCTAAACTACTGATGCCTAACACCACGACTTCAGCTGTTTCAACGTCTGAAAGGATAATACCATGTCAACGGTCGTTTAAAACTGATGACTAACACCACATCCTTCAGTCGTTTCCTCACCCGTACCCTATAAATACCCTTAACCTGAGCTCTCCATGCTTCATCTTCTTCAAACCTAACGTTCCTCTCCAAAATTTCCATGGCGTCTATGCAAATTAAACCGCGACACACTGTGTTGCCTACCTCACAAAATCGCCGATCTGGACTAAGTTCGATACTGCTATCGATCTTATGGTTCAGTCCCCATACAACAAGGCATTCCTTCTGAACCCCGTTTTACATGCCGAATCCTTGAACCAATTTTGGATGAACGTTACTGTTACAACTGAGGAGAGCAACACACAATCCCTCCGGTCAGTCGTCAACAACAAAGAAGTAGTGATTACTCCTGCAACAATCCGTAAATTCTTCAACTGAGTGATGCTACCTCTCCTGCTGGATATCCGAAGGGCACCATAGATCTATCATTTGCTCAGCATGGATATCAAGGTGATCTCAGTGCCACCACCATCATGAAGAAACACTTTAATGACGCTGAGCGCCTGATTTTTCACATGGTCAATGTATGTTTGGCCCCTAAGACATCGTCTTGGGATCAAATGTCCACCAAATGGCAGCAGGTATGTATTCTATCCTTGAGCAACAACCACTGAATTTTTCAGAATTAATATTTTCAGAGCTCAAAGATATGGCTCAAAAACTAACTGCCAACCGTTGGATACTCTATCCACGGTTCATAATGGCCATTATAATAGACCAGCTTAATGCTGAGGGACTTGTTGGCTTGGGAGTCCCTGCTACGGCTGTTTTGCCAGAAGTATACTCCCGGCACAACTCTGACCGGACACTCAAACTGGCTGCCAAGCTGCGAAAACCCACGCAGCTGGAACCCACAGCCACCACCTCCAAATCCAATGTCCCCACCAAACCCACCAAAAGAAACCCAAAATGGCTACTCAGGGAATTGAGTCCCCTGAGGATGCTCCTGCACCACAAACGCAGGATATATCCACTAGTCCGAACCCCCTAGTGGATACAATGACTCCTCCAGCCACAGCCGCTCAGGCTTCCTCTCAAGGAGCCTGCAGCAACCCAAGGGGCACCTACTTATCTGGGATCTTCCTCACTTGAGGAGATTGCCATTGAAGAGCACCATCCACCCCAGGTGCACACTGCTTCTACCCCTTACCCCAAACAACCGCCCCTCACAGCCCAACTTTAATAGTTGCACAAGTGCTGACTCAATTGCACTCCTCCCCCTCCCCAGAAACCACTTACTACTGGGAATTCCTCTACAATTGAGGGGGAGGAACACAGTGCACCTGAGAACCCACAGCACAGGGTTTCCCAATTCTATCTCCTGGTGTAGACAAGGAGCTTAGAATATCTAGTGAGGCTGCCACCTCCTCTGACTCAGCACATGACCAGAGTGAGGCTGGTAACATTGCTAAGACCTCCCTAGAGGCAACAGCTGATGGGACATTGTCCTGAGGCTGGAAGTCCCCAGTACCAAGCACAAGGGGCACATGCACCAACTGGTCTACACCCAGTGCATGTAATCCTGCTCTAAGCAGGAGGTCAGGTGATTCAGTATCAACTGATGATGACCTGAGCTTCTTCTATGATGTAGTTGCTCAAAACACCATTCTAGAGGATGAGGTTAGCAGACTCAAAGAGCTGCTGGCCAAGATGTCTCAGGATGCAAGTCCATCTGCCACCATCATACACCCACAGATGGCACCTTCCCTTGAAGGTTCCCAAACACAGAGCCACCCCAAAATCAACCACCTGCCTCTGCTTCAGCCCTACTTCTCAGGAACAGAACCCTCCTGAGCAAATAGGTGCTATACTCCAAAATTCCCTCCCTCTCATCACCCCCATAATCACTGATATAGTGATCAAAGCCTTGATGAGAGGCTTTCCTCAACATTACAGCCCCTGGTTGATGCTGCTGTCCACAAGACTCTTTCTGCGGTACCAACCCCTTCCTCCAATGCAACCAAAAGGGGGAGAGTACTGCAGTGAAAGAAAGAAAGAGGAAAAGATCTGAGGAAAGGAGGACAAGAAAAGCAACCTCTGCTCACGTACAAGCGAAAGAGAAGTGCTGATGATCACACTGCTGAAGAAAAACCTTGGAGGAGCTGGTCAAAGAAGCTGACACCACACACAGCCGCTCCATGGAAAAATAATTGAACAACTATTCAGGCAGGGGTTTGACACAGCCACACTGGATAGTGAGATCAGAAGGTTAGAGGTACAAGAGATACAAACCCGATGGGCAGGGTATGATGCTCTTGAGAAAGAGAGGTTGGAAATAATGATCCGCTTTATTGCAAAATACTTGGGAAGATCATTAATGGAGATCCGCGCATGGTCCAGGGACAGCATTCTGGCTATAGCCACCAGAATCTGTCTGTCTGAGCAATTCAACAAAGGGATTATTGTGGAAGCCCTTGATGAGGCTGGGGCTGGCAAAAGGTTAGAGATGGCTAAACTCACAAAAGCAATTAACTACAAGGATGCTAGATCAACCTTCCCTTCCACCCACTCAAACAGATCCTATCCCTCAAATCTCCCAACCAACCTCTAAGCCAAAATCCAAACATCCCTCTCTTCAAAACCAATCCCTTCACCAACCCAACCATCATCCAGTGATGTACCCGAAGGAGGAGAAGGGTGCTGAGGATGGAAGAAGAAGAAGAAGAAGAGGATGAAGATGATAGTCTGCCACTCTCTGCTGTTCTGAAGCTACCAAAACCCCAGAGTCAATCCATGATCACACCTGACTCTCAAAGGGAAATGGTCAGAGTCAAGATAGAAGAAGAAGAACAGCAGAAACAGCACGATGAGCAACTGTTGAAGATGGTTGACAAGGAATTTCCTCAGTCATCATCTATTCAAGCCATGAAAGGGCATGCTCAAAGGCTGTACACTCTCAGGCACACCTTTCAGTATCAGAAGGAGAGAGTGAGAGTATGGCCAGACCCCAGGGTGAGTTCTAGAATCCATAAAAGAACTATTCCACACAGATACAACGGCCAAGTACGAAAAACAATAGAATCTACCATCATGTTGGCCGTTGTAGTCTCACCTTGGGAAATCATTGATGAATTCAAGAAAGCTCACCAAGCAAAGAAGACACCTCAAGCCTTACTAGAAAACAAGATGATTAAGAAGGGGTTGTTATACAAAAAGCTTGAAGACATCCAAAAATGAGCTCCAGTTACTCCTTGAAGGCAACCATCCTGATGAATTTGTATATAGGGAGGTAACTACGGTGGAGCTGAAAAATGGCAGGACCATGAAGTACTTATCAGAGTACTATGGTCCAGAGTTCTTCTTCGAAGGAGGAGCTGAAGAACTCTCTCAAGAGGAACAAATTGTTCTCCTTGAGGCCTATGTTCGTGAGTCATACAGACTCATTATGGGGAAGTGAATCTCATGAATGGGATAACAACTCTGTGTCCAGTTCCCCAAAACAGAGTTCCCATTCATACTCTGCCAAACAAATATTTGAGGTTCTTCCCAGGCCGGAGCGTACATGGGTCATCTTCTCTACTGATCAAGAAGGAAAAAGACCAACATTTTTGCCATCAATAAGTGGGAGTATAAATAAGTTAGAGGTTTTGGCTGCATTGGTTCAGGGGGAGTTTGTTGGACCAAAAGAACCAATGAGCCAAGATCAGAAAACCTCTAAGTCCCACACGGTATCACAACAACTGCTGAAAGCCTCATCAGTAGTTTGACAAGTGCTGAAGACTTCAACAGCTGAAGATCAAGTGCTGAAGACCTTAACAGCTGAAGAACCAAAGTGCTGAAGTACAACAGCTGAAGAACACAAGTGCTGAAGCTGAAAGACCAAAGTACTGAAGAACAACAGCTGAAGAGTTCACAAGTGCTGAAGATCAACAACTGATGTACAAAGTCTGAAGACAAAGACTGAAGACATCAGCTGATGATATCTACTGAAGTCATCAGCTGATGAAACACCTGAAGGTCAAAGTCTGAAGATCAAGTACTGAAGCCTCAGTAGTTTGTCACAACTGCTGAAGAGTACTTCTTCAGTAGTTGTGATATCAGTAGTTTTATTTTCTTTGTTTCAGTAGTTTTGTAAAACGACTGAAGAGCTTGTTCTTCAGTCGTTGTAGTTTCAGTAGTTTTATATTTTGTACTTAACTTGCTGATATGTTCTCAGTAGTTGTGAACATTTCAGTAGTTTGTTAAGATTAGTTATTTCTGTATTGGATCTGCCAGTTGTCACTTTCCGTGATAACAGCAGTGACTGTTGCACTCTATATAAGGAGTGACAACCTATTGTAATCATTGAGCGAAATGAGCAATTGAATGGAATGATTGATTGATTCGATTAGAAATATTCTACATCTATAAACATTCCTAGAAATCAGAAATTCATATTCTCTCCCTATAACCGTATGCGATCTTAATGCTCACATATATCGTTGCTTGCTACAATTTGTCTAATTCGTGTTTGTATTCCGCTGCTTTATATTCTGATACATCAAACTTGTGATCACTGATCCTGTCAAATGAGTTACAATAGGATCTCTTATTAATACTACCTACGTCGGATATACTTTTTTTTTTTTGTCATACCAGCTGGGATGCTGTAAACAAACCTATACTACAAGACTATAGTTTCAGGTATCTCATAACAATAAAGTCTTATCTGAGTTTGATAGTAAGGACACGTCCCTGACTTACCTTTGTCACCAACTAAAGTTGGTAACAGGTACTATCATAGAAGTAAACATGAATAATATGGTCAACTGCTGTGTTCCTCTTTGAGAAAAAAACGGCAACAGTATCAGGAGGTCTGCAGCGGAGTGTCAAAGTACATACTTAATGTTCCTGGTTCATAGCAGTGTCTTCCCAAGGTTAAGTGGCTATCACAAGAACAAGTACTTTCCAAGCCACTTATACTTCCGAAGAGGCTGCTTTCTTCTAATGCTTAGGTAGACTTCTTCCTTTCCTTCATACTCGGAAGTAGTCTTTCTGATGCTCTTCTAAGACTTGATCTTCGAAAGCATGCTTATTAACTTCAGAAGTAAGTTCTGTCTTCGGAAGTTGATTTTCAATTTGTCTTCGAGAACTCTACAACCTTCGGAAGTTCCATGCTAAGCTTCGGAGCCTTTGCAGTATCATCAAAATTATCTAAGTGATTTGGGTTTTGGTTGCACCAGCCTTCTTCTTGATCTACATACTCCCATGATTTCCAAGTCATTTACCACTATACAATCTTTTGCAGTTGTTTGGATATGGACTCCCCCTTGGATGATGAAATGTTTCGTACTGATTAAAAGACTACCCTTGTTAATTTCATCAACTCATTGCTTCCCTCACACATAATTCACAGTGCATCCCATATGCTTTAGTAGTACCATACTTCTCACTTACATTTTAGTACATCCAGCTTAAGTGCTTGAGTGGGATGGAGTAAGCTTGTGAGATCAATCTTGATTTTCTTGTAATATCATCATTAAAGGTCAGATCTTCAATGTGTATTCTTGATGTCTTGTAGATGGCACTTGATCTGCAGATAGAGTGACAGGGATGTTTGGGCCCCTTGCATATTAAGATTCAAAAGTCAGGATCTACAACTGTGATGTAATTCTGAATCTGATTTTCCACTACTTAAACTCAAAATTATGTTTAAGCATTGAGGTTTTGGTCTATGACCAAGTTCTGAAAAAGTCGAGAATCCATTTTAACAGTTAGTTTTAACTTGTTTAATTATAGATTAGATGAGTTTTAGGTTCAACTAGCCCAACTGGTCCAAATCATCCAAACAGGTTTCAGAATCAGATCTGTTACTTTTTGGGTTTCTTGTTGTTTAATGTTGGCTCTATCAACTGTTCACAGTTTCGAGAATAAAGATGTTGTTGTGTTCTTGAAAGAGAAAGCTTGAACAATAACTTTTGATGAGTATAATCTACTTGTTTACTAAATGGAGGTGATAGAACACTCTTTTAGCAACTCGATCACCAGATCAATCAAGTTCTATTCGAATCTTGGGTAGATCAGAAAAAGAACTGAGAGCCAAAGCTCTGATACCAATTGACCGTGTAATGAGAATGAGAATCTCACTTAGGATCGAATATGGCATTCAAGTCAGAGATTGAATGGGGAAACAATCAATCAATAAACATTAGTGCAAGATTATACTCATAAATGTTTTTTATATATTGATGAAGGTGATTGATTACAATAAATGCTAGGGTTTTAGCAAGAATAGTAATAATGCACCTGGGGAATACAAAATATCTGATTGTCTATGTTATGTCACCTCATGTGTGAGGTTGTCTATCCATTTATAGGAAGACAAGTTGCCTTTTTACAAAATGACTAAGCTACCCCTGACCTATACATCAAAACTAGTCTAAGTCCTCATTCGCATTTCCTCTTGTTCATCCACATTTCTTCTTGTTCATCCGCATTGGGAAATGCGGATGAGTTGACTTGATCACATTCTTTACGATCTTCCGCATAGTATGTTGGTCTTCCACATTGGTTAATGCGGATGAGCAAATACTTCTGCGCAATTGTCCGGTCATCCGCATTGGCAAATGTGGATGAACAAAATCTTGTCCGCATCTCTTCTAGTCTCCTGCCTTTGTTAATACGAAAGAACACACATTTGTCGGCATTTGTTCTTTGCCTTACGCATTAACAAATGCAGTAAGCCAATACTTGTTTTTCTAATACATATTATGTTGGATTCTTTATGCCCAAGACACATAGAACTTTGATGTGGTTAGTACGTTATGATCCAAGTCGGGTCATACCCAATAACAAGCTTAGCAAACACCAAATAATATTTAATTGATGATATGATCATGCAATTAAATAAATACACCAACTTAGAAAACGGGTTTTCTAAATAAGTTGCATATGAGATTGAACAACTTATATGGATATTTTGTTCATGGATATTATTTGTAATGTTGTTTAATTTAGTTAAATAACATCAAATAATAAAAGTGTGTGTATATTATATAATTAAAAGGTTAATTATATATATATATGAATATATATATCTATATTAATCTTTAGTTTAACAAAAGATTAATGTATAAGGACTTTTGGGGAAAAAACAAAGAATGAGAACAACTCTAAAAGGGTTCGGCCACCCCCTTGAGAGCGGCTCTCCCTTTGGTGTTCTTTTGAAGTCTTTGGTACCAAAAATCTGCAAAAAAACAAACACACACTTGATCCTCTCCTCTCTCACACATGTGCAAGAACCAAGAGGAAGAAAAACACTCTCCAATCTTGATGTGGATCTCGGTTGAAAAGGGTCTTCATCACCCTTTGGAGCTCGCTGAAAAGTGTTTTTAGCAACCCCTTTTGGATGGTTTTGGTGCTTCAAATCTTATAAACCATGATGTTTGCTTAGAGGCTTGTGGGTATGGACACTTGAGGACTTCTACCCTTGAAGTCTTGGCCTTTCTTTTGACTCATTTCTTCCTTCTTTTGGTCTGTATTCACAGCATCCAGAAAGGTTTTATTATGGTATGATTATGTCATGATTTGGGTGTTCTTGTTTATTTAGTATGCTTGCTTTTCACATAATAAAGATCCTTTTGTTTATGGGTTTGTTGGTTTTCACATGATAATAGTAATTTTCAGAAAGTATAACATGTTTAAAGTTGTATATTCTGCTGCATTTCATATGTTTAAATGGTTAAACAAGTTGTAAATAGACACACAAACCCCACAATGGCATCTAGAGCCGGTTATGTGGAAACTAGCATCATTATCCTTGTAAAATCAATTTTAAAGGATGTTTATCAAGTTATTAGAGGCTTATTTTGGTTGATTTAATAAACCCCATGTCTTTCAAGGTTATATCTTCATGCTTATGATTAAACTTTGAAAGATAGAATGTCAATTGGTTGATATGTTTTGGTTGTTGGTTGTTTGGACAAACAACCCTAATTTTCAGTTTGTGTTGGCTGAAAATTGGGGTTTGATGGGGTTTATTTTGTTTGTTGAATGATGTTTGTGATTGTTCATTTGATGGTGCATAACCTAGCTTAGACCTTGTGTTGTTTTGGTTTGGTTGCATGCTTGTTTTGGTTATTTTGTTCAATTGGTTTGTAAGTTTTGTGCTTATAATTTATCTATTTATTCATTGGGTTGTAATAATAGATTAGGAGTATTTCTCTTTTACTAGAATATGTATTAGGATATATATTATGTAAAAGAAGATGCTCGGGAAGGAAGCACAAAAGGAAGACACAAAGTGGACTTGAAGCATAGGGATGCGACATCGAGTGGGAGATCCATTGTGATCTCAATTTTGTGTTGATGCTAACCCTTAGGAAAGACCTAATGACCACACTTGTGATGGCAAACAAGTATGGTCACAATAGTAGCTATGGTTATGCACATATGGTTGTTTATATCATGCTTGTTTGATTGTGATTTTGTGAATGATTGTGTGATATTTGGATATGATATACAATCTTAATTAAAATGATCTTAACAAGCTAATAAAAATTGGCTCTTAATCATTAAGTGTTAATAAATGGTTATTAAAAGGATTAATGATTGCATAATAAAATGGGTTTTATTAAAAGAACCATAGGGTACCAAGTATTTGTAAGCATGCAATTCAAGGTACATAGAGTTTTCAAAATCTAGAATTAATGGAAACTTAAATCCCTTGGTAACAAGTCTATCACCATCCTTTTACACGATACTCGAATCACTTAGTAACTATTTGTGGGATAAAGGTCACCTAACCACTTGTAGGGAACTTGTATCTTTGAGGTGAGTGTAACGTACTTGTGGGATAAAGGTCACCTAACCGCTTGTATGTGAAAACTCACACGTGTGTGTAAGTAGGATGACATGAATTGGAAACCATGTGCTTAGGGTCACCGAAGCATGGCGTACAATGGTGTTGATGGGATTAAACATGCCGACTAAACATATGATGTTTAACCGATCCCATAAGACTAGAAGTTGCAATAGGTTGTAATTGTCAACTGTTGACTACCTTGTTAATTTAAATAATAGGATAAAGGTCACCTAACCATTATTTAAATGTAACGTTGTATCTAGATTTTAATTGTTAATTGTCTATCAGACATTTAAGGGTATTCACGATGAAAATAAATTTTAGAAATACTAAAATGAACCTTGTCACTTATTGTAATGATGACTGCTAACTATAACGCTCCCACCCGATCATCCCTTCCCTATCACTGAGATCTATTCTCGAGAGGGATCGTCCTAACCATAATTACCTTATGGACTCAATTTTGAAACTTGAGAATCGTTCTCAAGAATGAGTAGAGGCCTATGTCCTTGACGATCCCATACCTCACCAACCAATGCTGTTGATGTTAAGGTCTTTTGACGATTGGCTTAGGCACACTAAGTATTCTGTGCAAGTATCCTACCTCATATTGGGAATATGATTCCCGAACTCCAAAAGGATTGGAGCATCATGGGGCATATGACATGATAATCTAGTTGAAGGAAATTTCCTTCAACAAACTTTAGTAGATTGCTTCGAAACGGTTCGAGCACTTATGCATGTCACATGGAAGAAACCCACTCGATATCATCTTATAGATCTTAAGATGAAAAGCCACATTGATAGCCTCAAGATGCTTAACTATCATGTCTCAAAGTAGTTGGCCAAGGATTTGATTCTTGATTGCCTAACCAAAGGTTTGAGACATTCATATAAAACTGTAATATGAAGGGTGGGACAAGAGCATCGGTGAACTTCACGCAATGCTCAAAGCAACTGAGGCAGGGATGGGTAGAGAGGTTCTACCTATTCTCTCGATCAATGAGGGAGGCTATAAGAAATGGCCAATCCTGATCCTATGACAATTATTGCCAAGGGAAAGGAATACATCAAAGCAAAGGTTAAAGCAAAACCTCGAAAAACCTAAGCTTATGAAGCCTAAGGTAACGGAGAACGATCCATGCTTTGAGTATGGAGAGATAGGACAATGAAAAGGAATTGTCCCTCCTATCTCAAGGAGTTGAAAGACAAGAGGGATGTTGGGCAAACCTCAAATACAAATTACATGATTCACACATTGTATTAAATGTCATTTCTTCAAACACATGGGTATTGGATACCGGATGTGAGACTCATACTTGCAATTGTTCCAAAGGGGTTCAAAAGAAATTAGCACTTCAAAGAGGGAAACTCTATTTTGAGACTTTCAAATGGTTTGGAAGTTGTTCTCAAAACATTTTGTATGCACCTAGTTTGACTAGGAACATAATTAATGTTTCCTATTAAAACAATATGATCATGATTTAAAGTTTGTAAATAATGGTATTAAGTTTTATGGATGATGTATTTCATTTTAAGGATATGCCTTTTAAATGATATCCCTGAATTGGTTCATGATAATTCATCCTATAATAACTCATTATACACATTAAGCACCAAGAAACTTAAAATGAGTTTAAGTTATTATTATCTTTGAGATTGTCATCTTGGTCACATAAACAAGAATTGGATTCAAACACTTCAAAAGAATGGTCTTTTGGAAACAATAAAAATGTTTCATTTGATAAATGTGAACCAAAGACTTATTAGGAATGATACATTTGGATGTATGTGGTCCTTTTATGACAATAACAAAGATTGGTGAAAGATACTTCATTACTTTACCGACAATTACAGTCGCTATTATTGTGTGCACTTGATGACACATAAGTATGAAGCTTTTGAAATGTTCAAAATCTTCAATAATGAAGTAGAAAATCAACTCTACATAACTATCTATGTTCTTCATTCTGATAAAGGAGAAACTGAACCCTATTTGGATATGGTTCAATCTATTGTGGCTATGAGCTTACCATCTTTATCATTTTGGGTTTTTGCATTGCTCTTTAAGGCTCATATTATGAATATGAACCAAACCAAGAAAGTGTAGATTAGTTGAATATCCTAGAGACTGTATAGGATACTGATTCTTTGACTCATCAAGCAAAAGTATTTATTGCTCGAAAGGCTAAGTTCTTGGAAACCGAGTTCCTTATCAAAGGAATGATATGTAGAACTACGGAACTTGATAAGGATCAAGATCCACAAGCCGATACACTTATGGTTGACACTAGCAATCAACAAGAAGTTGTTGATGATAATCAAGAGGTTGATCAATACAAACAAAATGTTCACAAATCTCGTAGAGTTAGTATTCCATCTAAGATATGAATATTCCAAGGATGGATGTTGTGTGGTTGACCCCTGTTGGCTAACCATATACCAAGATACTATGTCCAATTTGGATTGGACAAATGGCTTGAAGCCATGAATGTAAGGATGCAATCCATATATAACAACCAAGTTTGAGAATTGGTTGACCCTCCACTTAACTCCAAACCGGTTGGATACAAGTGGGTTTTCAAGATGAAAACAGATATGCATGGAGACTTGAATACTTATAAGTCAAAGACTTATAGCATAAGGTTTCCATCAAACTCAATTGGTTGATTATGATGAACTCTTGCGCTCGTGGCAATGCTAAAGTCGATTAGGATATTATGTGCCATAACTGCATATTCTGAATATGAGTTTTGGCAAATGGATGTCAAAACCGTTTTTCTTAATGGACATCTCGAAAGGACTGTCCATATAGTTCAGCACGATGGTTTTGTCGATCCATGACATCCTAATAATGTATATAGTTGAAGTGATCATCTATGGATTGAAACAAGCATCGAGAAGGTTGTGTATATATGAAGGCTAGTGGGAGCATAATTGTAGTCTTAGTGTTGTATGTTGATGACACACTACTATTTGGAAATAATATTCCAACCTTGGAAGGTGTTAAAACCTAGCTTGGAAGATGTTTTTCATATAAGATCTCGTTTAAGCCACCCATATTTTGGAATAAGGATCTATAAGGATAGATCGAGGTGGTTGATAGGGTTAAACCAAAGTGCATATATATTGATAAAATCTTGAAAAGGTTCAAGATGAAAAACTCTTAGAAAGGTATGGTACCTATTCAAGGAGGGACAGTGTTGACTACGTCTAAATGTCCAAGCTCATAGGATGAGCAAAATCAAATGAAGGATATCCCATAGGCATCTGCTATAGGATCCATCATTTGTGTGATGATATGCACTAGACCGGACGAGTCATGCTTATTAAGTATGACAAAGTAGATACCAATAGAAATACCATCGGATGGTTGTTAAAAGTATATTGAAATACCTTAGTAGGACTAAGGATATGTTTCTAATATAAGGAATTGTTGAAGAGGAAGTTGTTGTAAAGGGTTACACGGATGCAGGCTTCCAAAACAGATCAAGATGATTTTCGATCACAATCGGGGTATACTGCCATTATGAATGGAGGAGAAGTGTCCTTGAAAGGTTCAAAGCAAGACATGGTAGCATTGTTCACTACAAAAATCCGAATACATAGCCGCTTCATTGGCTTCTTGGGAAGCTACATGGATAAATTTGTCCATTGCTTATCTAGGGGTGGTCTCTACCATTCAAGACCCCCTAGAAATCTTTGGTAATTACGTGGGTGGGATTGCTCAAATCAAGGAACCCTGTACTCATCAAAAGACTAAGCACCTTGAGCGGAGATTCAACATCATAAGGGATGGAGTTGAAAAGGGTAAAGATATGTATTCGTAAAGTTCATAAAGATCAAAACATTGCCGATCCACTCACGAAGCTCCTTGTTGAGGGCAAAGTATGAGGGTCATACTTGTGCCTTAGGACTTTGATTTTCTGGTGATTAGAATTGATCTGTTTAGCATATAAAATATGGAACAATTGTAATATTTAACTCTTTTATATATTTGAGTTATGTTCCCTTTTAGCATGTTTATATCCATGAATATGTTTATTATTCTAAATGTCCGTAGTTGGTCATATTTGTGGGAACAATATGAATGTAAGACTATTATGAACATGGATTGGTAGATATTCATAAGGTATGAATATAGAGCAATTGGTTGCTACCAAGTTTCATAGATATTTGTGGATGCAAATATTGGACTGACCCGCGTCTCCAATTTTACTACATAGAATCTCTTTGATTGATCATAAGTAATTTTGAGTAAAGGCAAATATCATTTAGTATCCTCAACCTGAGATGCTATTTGGTTTTGATATTCACCAAATGTTATACCTTGAGTTAGTTCTTCACTGTTATGAAATAATGGACAGTACATAAGGCTATGTTCAGGTGTCACACAAGGTGATTGTGAGAAACGTATGTAGTCAAGATGGGATTTGTTCCTCTTATTCATTGAGAGCAAAATGTCTAAGGACTGATTAAGTTAAATCAACAAGGAATGATCATTCTATGTCCTTGGATTTAACATGACATCTCTAACAAAAGGATAGATGATCAATTCACCTAAATCCTTTCAAGTTTGGAACTTGAAAGGGATGATGTTATTGAATGGCTTTTAAGTCATGCGTATTAAGGGTAGTAAACCGTTGTTAGGCGGTATTTACTGCTTGTATCAATATTCTACGTATCTTGTGCAAGTGGGAGATTGTTGTATTCTTTATGCCCAAGACACATAGAACATTGATGTGGTTAGTACGTTATGATTCATGTCGGGTCAAACCCAATAACAAGCTTAGCATCACCAAATAATATTTAATTGATGATATGATCATGTAATTAAATAAATACACCAACTTAGAAAATGGTTTTTCTTTAAGTTGCATATGGATTGAACAACTTATATGGATATTTTTCATGGATATATTTTGTAATGTTGTTTAATTTAGTTAAATAACATCAAAAAATAAAAGTGTGTGTATATTATATAATTAAAAGGTTAATTATATATATATATATATAATATATTAATCTTTAGTTAACAAAAGATTAATGTATAAGGACTTTTGGGGAAAAAACAAAGAATGAGAACAACCCTAAAAGGGTTCGACCGCCCCCTTAAGAGTGGCTCTCCCTTTGGTGTTCTTTTGAAGTCTTTGGTACCAAAAATCTGCAAAAAGCACACACACACTTCATCCTCTCCTCTCTCACACATGTGCAAGAACCAACAGGAAGAAAAACACTCACCAATCTTAATGTGGATCTCGGTTGAAAAGGGTCTTCATCACCCTTTGGAGCTCGCTGAAAAGTGTTTTCAGCAACCCCTTTTGGACGGTTTTGGTGCTTCAAATCCTAGCAACCATGAAGTTTGCTTAGAGGCTTGTGGGCATGGACACTTGAGGACTTCTACCCTTGAAGTCTTGGCCTTTCTTTTGACTCATTTCTGCCTTCTTTTGGTCGGTTTTCACAGCATCCAGAAAGGTTTTATTATGGTATGATTATGTCATGATTTGGGTGTTCTTGTTTATTTAGCATGCTTGCTTTTCACATAATAAAGATCCTTTTGTTTATGGGTTTGTTGGTTTTCGCAAGATAATAGTAATTTCAGAAAGTATAACATGTTTAAAGTTGTATATTCCGCTCCATTTCATATGTTTAAATGGTTAAACAAGTTGTAAATAGATATACGAACCCCAACATATTATTCTTTCACATTAGTTCTTGGACTTAGGGAGTTTTCAACAGAACAACCATTTGTTGGTTGTTCTACTGAATATTTAACTATATATTAATAAAGATTTTATTAAATATGCTCAATAACACCCGCCGCATCATATATATAACAAAAAGAGAAAATTATGAGTAGTGAAGGTGTAGCTTTTCTTAATGTAATTATAATAATTTTTTGGGTCCAAACTGATAAAGATACTAATTAAATCTGTAAGAATTTTTGACAAATATACCCAATACCTTCTCTCTCTTGTTTTATCCAAACTGATACTTACTCATATTTTATTAAAGTTTATATTTAAGCATTAGAGTTATATCAACTTTCATTTAGTCGCTAGAACTATTTAAATTTTATAATTAAGCATTCAAGTTATCTCAAATTTATATTTAATCACCTGAACTTATTTAAATACTTTGAGTTTTGTCAAATATATTTATATTAATTTAGAATCGATCTCTTAGTTATTATCAGGAACAAAGCTCGACTGGTGGTTCAAGGTTTTCGTCAAGTCGAGGGGATTGACTATAATGAGGTGTTTGCACCCGTGGCAAGGATGGAAGCTATTCGTATTTTCCTTGCCTATGCATCGTACATGAAGATTAAAGTCTACCAATTAGATGTGAAGAGTGCATTCCTTCATGGGGAACTCAGGGAAACATTCTATGTAAGTCAACCCGAGGGATTTGAAGACCCTTATCATCGGGATAGAGTTTACAAGCTCGACAAAGCTTTTATATGGGCTTCATCAAGCTCCTCGAGCTTGGTATGAGAAACTCTCGACTCATCTTGTGAGAACACGGCTTTCGCAGGGGAGTCATTGACTGTACACTGTTTATTAAAGAAAAGGATGGCGACCTACTGCTTGTACAGATATATGTTGATGACATAATCTTCGGGTCAAAGAACGAAGAGTTATGCAAAGAGTTTGAAGCAGGATGAAGAAAGAGTTTGAGATGAGTGCTATGGGGGCGATGAAGTTCTTTCTCTCGGGTTACAGGTGGATCAAACACCTAATGGGATCTTTCTACATCAGACCAAGTATGTAGGAGACATTCTCAGTCGCTTTGACATGGAGAATGCTTCTGCTGCTGGGACTCCACTTGCTACGAATCATGATCTAGCACCTGATGAGAATGGAGATCTTGTACATGCCACTATGTACCGAGGAATGATTGGATCCCTCATGTATCTCACTCTGCCTCAAGACCTGATATTATGTATGCTACATGTCTATGTTCTAGATATCAGGCTAAACCAAAGGTCAACCATCTGATCGGGATCAAGAGGATTTTTCGTTATCTGAAGGGTACACCCACACTTGGATTGTGGTATCCTCATGATGATGACTTTGAGCTACCACGTATAGTGACTCGGATTACGGGGGATGCAAGATGAACTACAAGTCTACATCAGCGGGGTGTCAATTCTTTGGGAGAAGATTAGTTACCTGGCAGTGTAAGAAGCAGACATCGGTTGCATTGTCAACCTGTGAAGCCGAATATGTTGCTGCTGCAAGTTGCTGTTCCAATCATTTGGATTCAACAGCAAATGCAGGATTATGGTTTAAAATTCTCATATACTCCTATTTTTGTTGATAACTCTGCTGCAATTGCAGTAACTAAAAATCCGGTTCAACATCCTAAGACCAAACACATCGGTATTAATACCACTTCATAAGAGACTGTTTTGAAAGAACTTAATTGATGTGGTTAAAATTAATACTGATTTTTAACGCGCTGACCTCTATACTAAAAAGCCTTTGATAAACCACGTTTTCAATATTTCCTAGAGGTCAACGGCGTTAAAAAGAAAAGTGAGGTAATTCTTGATGATAATAATGTGTAGTCCGATTTAGTTTAGTTAAAGTTTATTTTATTTTATTTTATGTATCTGTTTTTTTTCGTCTGTTACATTTAACTCATGTTATTTTGCTGTTTATTAAAGTCCAAAAATAATTAAACCAGAAATGATTTTAGTATTTTAGGGGGAGAATATGTCAGCAAGTTAACATTAAAAATGAGGGAGAAGGGGTAACTAGCTGAAATAAGGTAGATTGTGTCTGTGATACCGATTCAATACCTTTGGAAAATGATAGTACACAGGAACAAATCAAGGGACTTTAAATTTTAAGTTTTGAAAAGATGCAAAAGTTCAAAGTATATGTCTGTGTAGTCTAAGCAATATAAAAGGGAAGATGATAGAAAACTGGCAACTCCTAAGGTGACACAAAGATAGACTTAGAGGCTGCTAGACCACAATGATATGTTGGTAGATTCAACACAATAGACAATTAGACCTGATTGGTGATCTCAAGATCAAACTAAGTTGTTCAACTGACTGTGGACTTCCATCTTATCACTGGTTAACACAATCAAATATATTCCAATAAGGGGTAATGAGCATTAAATGCACAAATGTGTGCGGATGACCATAATTAGAGCAAAAAAATGAAATACAAATGCAATAAAGCTAATGACTTATGTTGTTGGTGCATATTGTGGAAAATAAATAAGCTGCTCTAACAAGGAGATAGGTTGTGTGCCTCTCTGCTGTGCGATGGCACTGACCTGAGGATAAGCATAACCTAGATATTCTAGAATTCATTGTTGTTTGCGCCCTCTGCTGTGCGATGGCACTGACCTGAGGACATGCTTCTCTTTGAAAGCTCTAAGAATAGTCTCTTCTTGTAATAATACCCGTAGACTGCTCAAAAGCTTCTGAGGAATGTTGATTACCATATAAGTGTGGGATCCACAAATGTTAGTTGAAATAATTAAACCTAAATCAGTCACCAGTCTGTCAAAAGTCTGTGTATGGATTTAAGTGGACAAACTTACTGACAATCTAGTGGCTACATACTCAAGAGTTCAAATCATGTGAAAATCTAAGAGTCTCAGTATGATTTCCCTAAGTTGCTAACGACTCTGGATGAACACCGAGAATTTAAGCATCAAAAAGTTTTAATAACAAGTCCCAAATGATTTGACTTACCTGTATGATTCCAAAATTGAATTGGTCCAGATATGATCAATCTAAGTTGAAGCTGTCTACTCCCA
Organism: Flaveria trinervia; assembly: GCA_025506515.1. Lineage (NCBI taxonomy): Eukaryota > Viridiplantae > Streptophyta > Magnoliopsida > Asterales > Asteraceae > Flaveria > Flaveria trinervia. Next base: position 48,328,976 of record CM046453.1, read on the forward strand.
ACCAAATCCCGTAGATATCAATCTCTGGATTTATCTCTCACAAAAAGCCAAAAATAAGTTTGTTTATGAAATTAGTTTAAGGTTTAAATTAGTTAGCTGTTTTAAATTTTAATTGTAGGCGTGTGTCGGGCTACATCAGGAAAATCAGAAGGAATCAAATCACTAAAAGGGTCATGTCTGAGATGACCATATGTGCTTTGAAAGTTTAAAATAGTCATGTTTGAGGTGACAAAGTGCTTTTAAAAGGGTCACGTCTGAGGTGACTAAAGTGTCTAAAAGGATCACGTCTGAGGTGATCAAAATGCTTTCAAAATAAAATGATCATGTCTGAGATGATCAAAGGCTCAAATGTTAATTTCAATTAATTTAAAAGGGCTTAAATGTAAATTGGTATAAATGGCAGAAAATCTAAGTGTGACCCATTCGCACGATTGGACCATGAGAATGGACCAACCATGCGAATGGCTTCCACTAACACGAATGGCTCATAAGAATAGCCCATTCGATTGATAGCCCATTCGAGTTTGAAGAGGGAATGATCAGTCGACCGATTGAAACTCATTCGGTCAACTGAACATGCGAATGAAAAGGCACGACTGAGCCAGTCGACCGACTGAATCTCAGTCGGTCAAGTGCATGCGACTGGTTGGGTGCTAATCGTATGATTGAGCCTGAGTCGCCCGAATGAATTGGGAGACTGAGGCCAGTCGGCTGACTGAGCCCAGCTTCAGTATTTAAAGGGCTCTGTCGATCGTATTTCACTCATCACTCCCAAAATCACCTTAAATCGCACCTCCCTACCGTTACTCTACCAAAATTTATTAGCACTACTTTATCATTGTTTTAGGATTCCTAACGTTCGCCATCATTATACAGGTAGATTGAAGTCTTGTTTCATTGAAATCAGAAGGATTGAACCATAATGTGGTGAAATTCGAACGAAAAAAGGAAAGACAGAACGCAGACCTGCAATAACCTACTTCAACTATGCAAAATGTTAAATTAATAAGGTTAATAGGTTATTAGTAACAGAATGCGAGTATATTGAACCGGTAATCCATGTTAAATCATTTGTATTGATCAAGACTCGAACCACAGGCGACTGAACAACTGAGACAGGCGACTGGTCTCTGGATGAACTTCAATCGCGCGATTGAATCTGGCGACTGGGTCATTCGGCCGAATGAACCATACGATTGATCTGAGACGGCCGACTGAACCATTCGCACACTCATTCAGCAGACTGAACCCAATCGCTTGTCACATTGACCACAATGAGACCAGTCGCATGAAAGAACAGACGACTGACTTCAGTCGCATGATTCATTCGCACTAATGAATCAGAATGACTTTCAACTTTACACTTAGAACAAAATTTTTCATGTCTTATGTACTAATGGTTCTATGTCTTGTGTGTTTCAGGTAAATGGCAGAAAGGTGGTCCATAAATCCAAAGCACAACATCTGTGCTCATTTGGATCACACCACCAGGAACGTGGCCGAGTTTACTGACATTATAGCCTTTCTGAGACGGTCCCGGATTCATAAGGCTATCTCCACGCCTTGCACGCCATATAGATCACTCCATCAGGCATTTTGGGAGAATGCCTCGGTGGACCGCTCGCGTGAGCCGTACTGTATTAGGAGCTCTATATTGGGCCATGATACTAAGATCTCTACTGCCGACATTCAGAGGGTCCTAGAGTTTGGGGATGACATTGATCATCCTACTAAACTACATCCGTTGACAGTGAGAGGATGCTTCCTGAGGATAAAGTACGCTGGGGATATCACCTCAGGTGTGCTCAACAAGAGCAACCTGAGCCCCCAGTACAAGTACTTAGCACACGTGATCCTCAAGTGTGTTGCATCGAGGAGGGGTGGGTTTGACGACCTCTCAGACCAGATTCAAAACGCCTACATGGCACTGGTTCTGAACCACCCCTTTAGTTTTTCCAGCATGATATTCTCCTACTTAGTGGAGAACTTGGAGGTCAAGGGTAAAGAGGGGTTTTGTATGTACCCCAGATTCTTACAGCTCTCTTCAACGAGAAGCTGCCATAGTTGCCCAAAGAGAGTCATGACGCAATGGCCTTAGAGATTATGGATGATACTACTCTGGGCAGGATGAGAGTTTACAGGGGAAAGTAGGTAAAGCCCCAAGTGAAGAGACTGATTGGCCACCTGGCCAACGAGAGGTATGTGGTGCCTGGCAGACGCAAATGGCGTCATGATGACAGCGACTCCGATGATGAGAGGTTGCTCCTACCAGATATGGATTCTGATGATGATGACAGCGGCAACCCCGGGGATGATATGCTTGCTACACAAAGAGGCACTGAGTCAGATGTTATTCCCCCGGGGTCTGACACTGCCGGAGAGGTTGCTGAGACGACGGGTTTCCATCAGGGGTTCATTGTTGGTAATCAGGAAGAGGAGTCGGATGAGGAGCCCCTCACTAGGACTGTGGGTAGCAAAGTTGTTCCCACAGAACACGGGCTTAGGGTGCTTGGTGAACACCCTCGGGACTCCACTGAGAGAGAGACTGACCCAAGCTATGCTCCGGGTTCAGTGGGCAGAGCTGCAGGGGGAGCATCCACTTCCACCGGGACTAGGAGGAAGAGGATGGCTCAACACCACGGACTGAAGAAGAAGAAGCGTCGCCTGACCTTCGTTACCACTGCTACCACTACTTCCACCCCACAGCACCACTACCACCTCAACTGACATACCACCCATCACCACAGCCACCACATCCACTACTGCTAAACAACCACCACCTTACCTACCACCACTGTATCCTTCCCATCCACCACCATACCATTCACACCTACATCACTAGCATCTGCTTACCGACCCATATTCACCACTACTACTACCACCACCACCTCATCATGCCGGACCTTCAACCCAGCCATCACATGTATATGGATCTACTCTACCTCACATCGGGGTAGAGGAGTACTGTCGGCGCTTAACCGTATGGTGATGCGCTGCTAGCTGCAGATGAAGAGAAAGCGGCGCAGATTCGCCAGTTGACCGATCTGACTGCTGCCCAGTCTCAGCAGTTGGCAGAGCAGGCTTGGGTGATAGAGCAGCAGACCCAGCTAATCGATGCTAGGAGAGTCGAGATGTCCCAACTCCAGGACTAGCAGGCCCAATTAGCCAAACATATAGAGGAGTTGGAGACGGCCAACAAGACGATTATGCTGAGGTTAAAGGGGTCAAAGGATGAGCCTTGAAGATAAAGGACGGTGATGGGGATGATGGAGATGGTCATGATGAAAATGATGATGACGATGAGGAAGATGATGAGGATGAAGAAGAGACAGAGGAAGAAAGGACAGAAGGTAAGAGATGATGATGACGAAGCAGAAGGAGGGGATGCGGCTGCATCGGCCTCTGCTTCTGATCAAGAGCGAAGATCGAAGAATCGACAGGATCAGCCATCTACCACTTCTGCTCCTCCGAGCGACGAGCCCAGGATTCAAGACAAAAGTACAGATTAGATGTCTTATGTATTTATTTATTTTGTTATGAATCATGGAATGAAAAACAAGTGTGTTGAATGTGTATATATTAGTTGATATAATTCTGTTGATTACATACTAATGGTCTGTGTGTTGAATGTTTATATATTAAGTTGATATAATTAGTTTGATCACTTACTAATGGTTTATGTGTTGAATGTTTAAATCAAACAGATCCAAACTTTCAAAGGGATGAGTTTGACATTGCTCCCCTTCAACAGGTCAAGACTCAACTAACCATGACTCTTGATCTGCAAGGGATTATAAGAAGGTCTGTGAGTTATACCCCTGAAGAAGGGGAAATAATTCATGACCTATCTAACGAGCAACTGGCAGAGATGTTCAGACTCAATCCTGATGAAATTGTCAAGGATGCTCCAACAGTGATTCAACCAGTGATGAAGAACTAAATGACGTTGATGAAGTTGAGGTTGAAGATATTACTGCAGAAGAGTACCCTCAGTACGCTGACAACGAGGGTAATGTGGTCCCCAATCTGGGTGAGTCCCTAGTCAGTGATATGTTTGAGGTACTAGACAAGATGGAGCAGGAAACAGAAAGACCGAAGGAACAGCCCAAGCCTCAAATGATGACGTAGACACTCGAAAGGCTGAGTGGGCTGCCTGTTTTGAAGAAGTTAGCGCCGAGAAAGATGCCTACACCAAGCTCTACAGAGTCAAGAAACACCATAAGGTGTCAGGCAGGATTATTGTATGGGCTTATTTTGATGACCTTAACGCGTATGTAGTTAAGAGGGAACAGGGCATAGAGTACTTCAGATTTCCACATGATCTGAAGACTCTAACTGGTTTTGAGCTCAACCAGCTGGCTAAGCTAAAGCTGCTGTATGCTGACCCACGAAAAATGTCAGGCTGGTTCGAGGTGCCCTGAAGAAGGAGTACCACACCAGATGGGTTAACTTCAGACCACAACAGCCTATGAGGTATATAAGAAGGTCTGAGGTTGATGCCAGTACTGGCAAGCCCAAGATTGTGTTGAAGTGGAGTCCTCCGCGCACTATGTCGAGAATCCCTCTCAGGGAAATGCCACATGACTTCACTCCACACTTCAAATGGTAGTACTATGATTGGAGAACTGCTGAAGCAGTCATAGTTCTGAATAAAGAGGGCCAAATGGATACTATCAGGGTATTCGACCCGATGTGGCTAACCAACTTGTTTGCTAATGATGTCTATATATTATACAAGTGGCCACTGTTCTATGACACACAAGACATTGTACAAGCCCTCCAGTTCCAAAACGTTATATGACTTTGTTTTGCGTTTGACATTCACGCAGGAGTCACTAAGGAGGAGAAGTACAAGAAGTATAAGGAGGTTATGCAGAAGACAAGAGATTAGATAGATCTAGGTCCAAATGGGAGTTTGTTGATGCATGTATGTCCCTAGATCATGATTTGAAATGTAATGAATCTTGTCTGTCTGAGTATGATGTAATTTGTATTGATTAATGAAATGACATAAATTGTTTGTTACTTGTGATGTTTAATATTTCATTAATGAGTCATGATTGAATTAATTGGGTTTATGATTGTTTGAATGGTTGCACATTATGATATATTAATTAAAACATTCAAACTTAACTTAATGAAGTTCTCATGCGAATGGCTCATGCGAATGAACCATACGCATGAATAACTTCACACGATTGACTCAGTCGCACGACTGAACCAGGAGACTGGATCAGTCGTACGATTGTAACATAAGATTGGCTCAGTCACACGACTGAACACTCAGTCGTACGAATGAATCAACTGCATGGTTCAATCGCACGACTGAACCAGACTAAGGTTCAGTCGTACGATTGAATAATACCAACCTATAATACAACTCAATTCGTGAAAAAAAATACTCTCGATCATTACGATTCCAGACGTACCCTAGCCGTCCAGAAACCTTCCAATTCGTTCTCCAAGTTCATAGAACACATTCGATCGATTCCCAATCGATTTCTAACGTTAGTTTCAATTCTTGATTGATCTTCGTGTGTTCTCACTGATTGGATCGCCAATCAAATAGGATTCCGCACTATTTTATCTGGTTTACACTTTAATCTCTAGGTATTTCGGTCAAATACCAGGTCCTAACACTTTCCCCTTTCCTTTGATGTACCCCTTTCCTTTGGCAACATTTGCCTTGGGATCGGGGAATGGGCTATTCTTATTGCCTCCCTCATTGATGGAGAGAACAGGTAGAACCTTTCTACCCATCCCTACCTCAGCTGTTTTGAGCATTGTGAAGCTCACCAATGCTCTTGTCCCACCCGTTCATAATGTAATTCATTATGAACGTCTCAAACCTTTTGGTTAGGACATTAAGGATCAAATATGTGGCCAGCTCCTTTGAGATGGGACAATTAGCCTCTCGAGGCGATCAACGTGGCTTTTCATCTTAAGAACATAGCTTGATACCGATTGGGTTTCTTCCATGTGAGACGCATGAAGCGTCGAACCGTTTTGAAGCACTCTACCCTAGCTTGTTGAAGGAACATTTCCTTCAATTGGGTAATCATGTCATATGCTGTAACACCCGGTTATTTATCTATATTGAAGCCGACGAAAGAGAAGAAAAAGAAATAAAGTCCGAAGTCGAGGGACCACACTCGCCAACGAGAGAAAGTTGGGGAATTGGGAGTATTTAAGGGAGAGGGCAACCTTTTTCCCTCTCCCCACACCAATATTTCAGCCAAGAATAAAGAGACGAAGAGAGAAAGGAAGAAAATAGGAAAGTGTTGGTTCGGGTCGGTTCGAGTAGCCAAAATCGTTGAGAACCGAGTCAAATCGAAGCTCTACTCGTTCTGGTCTCTTGTGTGAGTTCTAGGACCCCTTTTTTACTTGTTTTCAAATGATTTTGGGGCTGGAACACATCTAAAATTGGTTTTGTGTGTATGTATGCTTGACCCATTGTGTATGAGTATGTGTGTGTATGATGCATTTGGGTCTTGATTGTGGGCTTATGTGTGCTTGAATGGTGTTGTGGTATGCATCCCTAAGGTTTACGATGGTTGATTTGGGCTTAAAATGGGTTTAGATGAGTTTGGAGGCCGAAAACCAACGACTGTAGTCGGGAGGAACAACATTCTGCATGAGCTAGGGCTTGGCGACTGACTAGAGTCCGAATGGAGGACATACGGCCGAATAGGGTGCGATTGGGGTCTATTCACACGATTGGGGTCCATTCACACGATTAAAGGTCCATTTGCACGATTGAAAGGCCAGTCGCTTGGAGATCATGCGATTGGAGATCCAGTCGCATATGTGCTCATCCGCATTGGTTCCATTCACATAAGGTCCATCCGCATTAGTCCGTTTGCACGATTGGGTGTTCATCCGCATGATGTTCAGTCGCATGGAGGCCATGCAACTGAAGGGTGTCCATACACCTGAATAGGGCTGTTGCACCCGAGGAAAGTGTAGTTTGACTTCTGACTTTCAGGGGAAAGTGCAGATGTAAGTTTGATGTAAAGATTCCCATAAGTTCATGTAAGATGACGATTGAGGCCTTAGAGTGCATGTAGGGCATGATGATGATGATGTTGCATGTTTATGCATGATGCATGTTATGTATGTATGTTATTGCCCTGTATGACATGATGACTGTGCGTGTTTATGTTCCTTTTATGACGAATATTTATCTTCCCTGTGGCTTTACGTGTTATGACAATGAATGAAATGAAGTATTACATAATGTAAAGTGGAAGATAATGAAAAATGGAACATGATGAATTCATGCATTATTGAACGAGGAAAGTAATGAATGTCTTGCATGTATTGGATATCGGGGTCCTTCTTTGTGATCGACCCTTTTCATAAAACCTCTACTGCTTACCTCTAGTACTGCGGAATACGCTCAGCTGTTCATTTTTTGACTTCGGCCCAGTAGCTAAATAGTTCGAGGTGTAGCATATGGTATTGGTACGAAAGATATCCGATGCGCAAGAAAAGATATAATGACGAATGAACGAATGAAGAAGATAATATAACTATTATTTATGTGCACGTATGGTGTATGATCACATGAAAGGAAGGCATGTTTTATTTTATAAAACTAGAACTCATTGAGCAACACTGACTTTGATGTGTTTCCAGTTGGCAGGTAATAGTTGCTGAGGATGGCACAAGCGGCTACTCGGCTCTTTTGGGATGGCATCCATTTATTTAATACTTTTGTGATGTAATACAACAATGTATTTTGTAACTGATTAACGTTGTATTATTTGGCAAAAGTTTGTATAATGAAATGAGATGTCATTTTTGAATGTTTCCGCTGCAATATTTTCATAAGATAAAGGTAGTTTATATGTTTTATGTGCGATGAGGATCCAGCTGTAAGCGCCCCGGGAACGGGACCTTACAAGTCGGTATCAGAGCCAAATTTAAGTGAAATGGGTAAATTTTCAAAATACACCTTAACTTAAGCTGAGAATGAGGCGGAATAAGAAGATATGCCAATTTGGGTAGCTGCGTGCCATCAGGTATTTTCGTAAAGTTAACCGGTTTTATGTGTGCATGGTATGTGGTTATGTGTTGTTTGTAGATTTAAATACTGATGTAGTCAGGATAGGTAATGCTCGGGTGTGAAGAGTAAAGTAACTGGCTAATCACAATTGGCCACTATAATTAGGGACTTACTATACTTGACATAAACTGAGATGTTCCCTTGAATGACCGTGTTGGTGTTTGAATCTTTTAGTGTGCGTGTGAATGCCTGGTGGTAGATCTTCGAAAGCTTCTCAAGGTGGAGGTCAGGGGTGCTGAACCACGACCCAAGAGAGGGAGACCCAGAGTTGAGAAGGTGGTTCATGAAGAACTAGAGACCCCTCATCCGAAGGGTGGCGATGAGAGCGCCAATCTGAGAGCCTCAGTGAAGGAGGTTGTTGTTGAAGAAGTTCATCAAGTCATGCAGACGATCTTACCGTCTGTAGTGACTGAAAAGGCACTAAGAGAAGGGAAAAAAAGGAGAGGAATAGGTCCTCGGGAGGACAGGAACAACCAGAGCCTGAAACGGTTCCATCTTTTTCTGATGACGAAGAGGAGAAGAGACTGTACCTAAGGCAGCACGAGGTTGTAACTATGGGGCGTTTATGAGATGCAAGCCCCTACCTTCGATGGTAACGGCACTGCTGCTGCCGCTCACCGGTGGGTGAGGGAAATGGAGGCTGTTCTTGATATCAGCAAGTGCCGGGAGGACCAGAATGTGAAGTTTGCGACCCATTCTTTTGTGGACTCAGCTTTGTGCTGGTGGGACAACATAGTCCAAGCCGAGGGTAACCGGACGATAGGAAGGATGAGGTGGGAGGAATTGAAGAAGATGGTGATTGAGGAATTCTTTCCTCATAGGGATACAGATAAAATAAAGAAAGAGTTCCTGCAGCTGGAGGCGGGAACCATGACACACCAGCAGTACACCACCAAATTTAATGAAATGGCACGGCTCGTGCCTGATCAGGTGACACCTCTGTCTCGGAAGATCAAGAGGGTACATTCAGGGCTTACCGTGGATGTTCGCTGGCATATGATCGCCGCCCGACCGAGCATGTTTAGGTCGGCGGTCGATTTGGCAGGAAGGTTATATGATGAGCGGGAGGTGGTGGTGACTGAAGCGAGCATGAAGGGTGGTGGTGATTGGAACTGGAACGAGAAAAGGTTTGGTCGAGGTGATGCCTCGACGGGTAACAAAAAGGCACGGGTGGACGACCGCCGGGGGCCACCTCGAGTGCGGGGTCGAAGTGGTGTGGCAAGTGTGGAAGGTAGCATGCGGGGGAATGCAGGATGGGATTTAATGTGTGCTTCAAATGTCGGAAGACGGGGCACATCGTAAAGGATGGCCTTGCGGGCAAATGTTTTAACTGTGGAAAAAGTGGTCATATGAGTAAGGATTGTAAGAAGCTGACGGTTGAGGGTTCCGGGGCAAAGAAGACTGGAGGTGAAGGACCAAAGGCGAGCGCCAGGGCATTCACCATGACACAGAAGGAAGCTAGGACAGACCCTGACGTTGTGTCCGGTACGTTTCTGGTGAACCAATCTTTAGCTTCTGTGTTATTTGATTCGGGTGCCAGTAAAAGTTTTATTTCTGCTGCTTTCTGTGCTAAACTGCCTGTTAGTAGTAGACGTGTTGAGGCGCCCTTTGATGTAGAAACTGGCGTAGGTAGGTCTACCCGGATTTCAGAGATGATACAGAACTATGACGTGGAACTTGAGGGTCACAAGTTTCCTGTTAGACCATTTGTGATGACCTTAGGTGGTTTCGATTTGATTCTGGGGATGGATTGGTTAGCAGACTTCGAGGCAAACATTGTGTCGTAAAAAGATGATTCGGTTAATAGCGCCTGACGGGAGTTTGGTAACGGTTTATGGTGATCGGGTTACTACGATTCCGAAGGTGATCTCAATGGCGGTGGCGGGAAAGTGTATGAGGCGTGGATGTAGTGCCCACTTGGCCTATGTAAAGGATGTGGATATGCCAACACCACAACTATCCGAGGTACCGGTTGTGTCTGACTTCCCAGACTTGTTCCCGGAAGACTTACCAGGAGTGCCACCTAACCGAGAGATCGAGTTCCAGATTGACTTGATATCGGGTGCCCAACCTGTTGCCAAGGCACCGTATCGGTTGGCTCCGACGGAGATGAAAGAGTTGATGGAGCAGTTGCAAGAGCTGCTTCATAAGGGGTTCATTAGACCAAGTATCTCTCCTTGGGGTGCTCCGGTCCTGTTTGTAAGAAAGAAAGACGGTAGTATGAGGATGTGCATCGACTACCAAGAGCTGAAGAAGTTGATGGTGAAGAACCGATACCCCTTACCAAGAATAGATGATTTGTTCGATCAGCTTCAAGGTGCTAGTTGGTTTTCAACGATAGATCTTTGATCGGGCTACCATTAGTTGAAGGTGAAGGTGCAGGATATCCCTAAAACAGCTTTTCGCACGCGCTACCGTCACTACGAGTTTCTTGTCATGTCCTTTGGTCTGACCAATGCGCCAGCTACTTTTATGGATCTGATGAACCGTGTGTATCGGCCTATGTTGGATAAATTAGTGACTGTTTTATTGATGATATCCTGATTTATTCGAAGAGTGAGATTGAGCATGCCGGTCATATTCGGGAGGTTCTGGAGACGTTGACGAGGGAGAAGTTGTATGCAAAATTCTCCAACTGTGCGTTCTAGTTGCGCGAAGTTCAATTCTTGGGTCATGTGGTGAATCCTGATGGGATAATGGTGGACCTGGCAAAGGTGGAGGCGGTTATGCAATGGAAGTCACCAAGGACGCCATCCGAGATTCATAGTTTCTTGGGTTTGGCGGGCTACTATAGAAGATTTATCCAATACTTCTCTAAGATTGCTTCTCCACTGACTATGTTGACCCGGAAGGATGTGAAGTTTGTATGGGGTCAAGCTCAAGAGAAGGCATTAGAAGAATTGAAGGCGAGATTGACTCAAGCTCCTGTTCTGTCATTACCCGATGGAAGCGAATATCTGGTGGTTTATTCTGATGCTTCTTATTCGGGGTTGGGGTGTGTGTTGATGCAGATAGGGATGGTTATAGCCAATGCATCCTGATAATTGAAGGTTCATGAGGTCAATTACCCTACTCATGACTTGGAGCTAGTAGCCGTGGTCTTTGCACTAAAGATTTGGAGGCACTATCTTTACGGGATGAAGTGCACCATTTTGACAGACCATAAGAGCCTGAAGTACTTCTTTGAGCAGATGGACCTCAACATGACGCAGAGAAGATGGTTGGAGCTCATAAAAGACTATGATTGCGAGATCCACTACCATCCGGGAAAATCCAATGTGGTGGCAGATGCCCTTAGCCGAAAGGAGAGGCCCGAACTGATTCGGGTGAAAGCATATGAGCTCATCATGACCTCTGATGTGATGAAGCAAGTCAAAGAGTTTCCAGATGAGGCACTGAAAGAAGATCATCTTAACTCTAAAAGAATGAGAGGTCTGGTTGGGGAATTGGGTGAAAACACACTCGGTGTTAGAACCCGATTCGGTCGTGTGTGGATTGCTCGTTTTAGGGATCTACGGGTGAAGATAATGGATGAAGCTCACAAGACTCGATACTTCATTCATCCAGGTGCCACGAAAATGTACCAAGATATGAAGAAAGATTACTAGTGGCCGGGTATGAAGCGCGATGTAGTGGAGTATGTGAGTAAGCGCCTTACTTGTTTACAGGTGAAGGCCGAGCATCAAAAGCCATAAGGGAAGATCCAACCTTTGGATATACCGAATGGAAGTGGGAGCACATCACCATGGACTTCGTTATGAAACTGTCGCGTACCCCGAAAAGGTACGATGCCATATGGGTGATAGTTGACCGTTTGACGAAGAGTGCTCACTTCCTACCGATCCGCGAGACGTATCCATCTGAGAGGTTGGCTCATCTATTCATAAAAGAAATTGTAACTCATCATGGTGTGCCGGTGTCTATTGTGTCTGATCGCGACACCCGGTTTACATCTAATTTTGGAAGAAATTCCATGACGCTATGGGGACGAGGTTACATATTAGCACGACTTATCGTCCCCAAACAGATGGTCAGTCAGAAAGGACCGTTCAGACATTGGAAGACATGCTTTGGGCATGTGTGATTTATTTCGGGGGGAGTTGGGATGACCACTTACCGTTAGCCAAATTCTCATACAACAACATCTACCATGCCAGCATTGGTATGCCACCTATGCGATGTTATACGGTAGGAGATACAGAACACCCATTTGGGGGTGATATTGGTCAGAAGGAATTAGGGAGCGTCGACGTAATCGAGGCTATAACTGAGAAGCTTGAGAAGATTAAAGCCTTTATGAAGGCAACCAAAGATAGACAGAAGTCGTATGTTGATAAAAGACACAGGCTGATTGAGTTCCAGGTGGGTGACCGAGTTATGTTGAAGGTCTCACCTTGGGAGGGTATCATCCAATTCAGGCCGCGGGGCAAATTGAACCCAATATATATAGGCCCTTTCTGAATCATCGCTCGAGTAGGAGAGGTGGCCTATAGATTGGAGTTATCGGATGAGTTAAGTGGAATTCACCCGACATTCCATGTATCTCATCCGAGAAAGTGCTTAGCTGATGAAGATGTGATTGTTCCACTAGAGGACATCGAAGTGGACGAACGGCTCAATTATGTAGAGCAACCAGTGGCAATCATCGATCGAAAAGAGAAAAAGCTAAGAAATAAAGTGCTTCCCCTGGTGCACGTATAGTGGAAGCACAGGAAGGGATCCGAGTCAACGTGGGAGACTGAGGAAGAAATAAGACAGCATTATCCACATTTGTTCGAGGAATAACAGGTTTCAGGGACAAAACCTATTTAAGGGGTGGACTTGTAACACCCGGTTATTTATCTCTCTTGAAGCCGACGAAAGGAGAAAAAGAAATAAAGTCCAAAGTCGTGGGACCACACTCGCCAACGAGAGAAAGTTGGGGAAGTGGGAGTATTTAAGGGAGAGGGCAAACCTTTACCCAATATTTCAACCAAGAATAGAGAGAAGAAGAGAGAAACAAAGAAAATAGGAAAAGTGTTGGTTCGGGTCGGTTCGAGTAGCCAAAATCATTGAGAAGCGAGTCAAATCGAAGCTCTACTCGTTCTGGTCGCTTGTGTGAGTTCTAGGACCCCTCTTTTACTTGTTTTCAAATGATTTTGGGGCTGGAACACATCTAAAATCAGGTTTTGTGTGTGTGTGTTTGACCCATTTGTGTATGAGTATGTGTGTGTATGACGCGTTTGGGTCTTGATTGTGGGCTTATGTGTGCTTGAATGGTGTTGTGGTATGCATCCCTAAGGTTTAGGATGGTCAATTTGGGCTTAAAATAGGTTTAGACGAGTTTGGAGGCCAAAAACCCTCGGTTGCAGTCGGGAAGAACAGCATTCTGCATCAGCTAGGGCTATGCAACCGACTGGAGTCCGAATGGAGGCCATACGGCCGAATAGGGTGCGATTCGGGTCCATTCGCACCATTGGGATCCATTCGCATGATTGAAGGTCCATTCGTATGATTGAAATGCCAGTCGCTTGGAGGTCATCGATTGGAGGTCCAGTCGCATACGTGCTCATCCGCATTGGTTCCACTCACATAAGGTCCATCCGCATTAGTCCGTTCGCACGATTGGGTGTTCATCCGCTTGATACTCAGTCGCATGGAGGCCATGCAACTGAAGGGTGTCCATACGCCTGAATAGGGCTGTTGCACTCGAGAAAGTGTAGTTTGACTTCTGACTTTCAGGGGAAAGTGCAGATGTAAGTTTTGACGTAAAGATTCCCATAAGTTCATGTAAGATGATGATTGAGGCCTTAGAGTGCATGTAGGGCATGATGATGATGATGTTGCATGTTTATGCATGATGCATGTTATGTGTGTATGATATTGCCCTGTATGACTTGATGACTGTGCATGTTAATGTTCCTTTTATGACGAATGTTTATCTTCCGTGTGGCTTTACGTGTAATGATAGTGAATGAAATGAAGTATTACGTAACGTAAAGTGGAAGATAATGAAAAGTGGAACATGATGAATGTATGCATTATTGAACGAGGAAAGTAATGAATGTCTGGCATGTATTGGATATCGGGGTCCTTCTTTGTGATCGACCCTTTTTAATTAACCTCTACTGCTTACCACTAGTACTGCGGCATACGCTCAGTTGTTCATTTAATGACTTTGGCCCAGTAGCTAAATAGTTCGGGGTGTAGCATATGGTATAGGTACGGAAGATATCTGATGCACAAGAAAAGATATAAAGAGGAATGAACGAATGAAAGAAAGGCATGTTTTATTTTATAAAACTAGAACTCACTCAGCAACGCTGACTTTGATGTGTTTCCAGTTGGCAGGTAATAGTTGCTGAGGATGGCACGAGCGGCTACTCGGCTCTTTTGGGATGGCATCCATTAATTTAATACGTTTGTGATGTAATGAGACAATGTATTTTGTAACTGATTAACGTTGTATTATTTGGCAAAAGTTTTTATAATGAAATGAGATGTCATTTTTGAATGTTTCCGCTGCAATATTTTCATAAGATAAAGCTAGTTTATTTGTTTTATGTGCGATGAGGATCCAGCTGTAAGCGTCCCAGGAAGGTGACCTTTGTTGGACCAAAAGAACCAATGAGCCGGATCAGAAAAACCTTTAAGTCCCACAGACGTCACAACAACTACTGGAGACCACAACAGCTGAAGACAACAGCTGATTACAAAGTCTGAACACAAGTGCTGAAGACAAAGTCTGAAGACAAGTGCTGAAGACAATGTCTGAAGACAAGTGCTGAAGACAAAGTTTGAAGACAAGTGCTGAAGACAAAGTCTGAAGACACAAGTGCTGAAGACAAAGTCTGAAGACACAAGTGCTGAAGACCAAAGTATCAGACGTTGTCACAACAGCTGAAGAGGTCTTCTTCAGTAGTTGTGACGGTTTACCTTTCAGTAGTTTTATGTTTTATCTGTTCAGTAGTTTGACACAACAGCTGAAGAATACTTCTTCAGTTATTGTGCTCATCAGTAGTTTTATGTTTTTCAGTAGTTTGTAAAACGACTGAAGAGCTTGTTCTTCAGTCGTTGTAGTTTCAGTAGTTTCTTATCAGTAGTTTCATATTTTGTACTTAACACTCTGATATGTTCTCAGTAGTTGTGAACATTTCAGTAGTTTGTTAAAAGTTAGTTATTTTTGTAATAGATCTGCCAGTTGTCACTTTCCCGTGATAACAGCAGCGATTGCACTCTATATAAGGAGTGTCAACCTATTGTAATAGATAGAATGATTTGATCAGAAATATTCGATATCATAGAAACATTCCTTGTTACAGAAATATATTCTCTCGTTATAACCGTATTTGTTCTTAATGCATACGAGTATCAAATTCTTGCTACAATTGTCTAATTCTTGTTCTTATTCCTCTGCGTTACTCTCTAATACATCAAACTTGTGATCACTGATCCTGACAAATGGTATCAGAGCAGGTTAATCATTGATCGATCTAATAATTGATCATTGAAACTGCTATTCAAGATCCAAGTTTGATTGAATTAGCATTTTTTTTGCAAGAACGGTTATAAAGATTGAATTTTCTGTGTTTCTGGTCATTCATCCTGAGAATTTCTCTTGGTTTTCATTGAGTCTGTTGTGGTCTATGTAAAAACGTTTTAAAGCTTGAATTTTAAATTGTATTTGGACTGAAAATGACTACTCCTTCCAATGATCCTCACAATACTGGTTCCTCAACCAAGCCTCCAATGCTGGTTAGGAAAGAGTATAATATATGGCAACGACGAATGCTCCATCACCTGTCTGTTAACAGCGCAGGTTGTTGGACATCAGTGGTACATGGTCCACACAAGCCTATGGTGAATAACCCGGAAACCAATCAAATTGTTCTGAAGAGGAAGGAGCAATACTCAGATGAGGATAAGAAATTGTTTGAGATTGATGCAAAAGCCCATGGAATTCTTGCCATGGCACTACCCAATGAAATCTATTCTGGGCTAATACATCATGAAACTGCCCATGACCTTTGGAATGCCTTGAAAGAACAATTTGGAGGAACAGATGAGGTCTTGGAAAATAATAGAGAAATCCTTGCCCAACAATACGAGACATTCTCTCATAGAAAGGGTGAGACACTGACTCAACAGTTTGAGCGGTTCTCTTGTTTGATCTCTGAATTAAAATGGTCAAACTTGAGTACACCAATATCCAGATGAATAACAGATTTCTCAGATCACTGCCTGAGAGATGGGACACATATACTATTGTCCTACGCTCTAGTGCAAATTTGGACAAACTATCTCTCACCCAACTCCATGGGAAATTGCTCACATTTGAGAGAGAGATAGAACAGAAACGAAAATTGTCTTCATATGGAAAGCTCACTGAAGACTTTGTACCAGGCAACACTGCCTTGGTTGGTCATGAGTTAGAATATGCTTCATCTGAATGCCAGTATGATGAGCATATTGATTTTTCCTCAAACACTTCTGATTCTGCGTTTGTGAGTGTTGATAGTCAGTTAACTGGGTGTAATAATGACAATCTATGCTTCATCATGGATGATCTCAAGGGGATTGCTCATGATGACTTAGAAGAGATGGATATTTTGAGCCAAATGGCCTTGATAAATATCAGATCTCAGAAGTTCTACAAAAGAACTGGAAGAAAGTTCCCAGGGGTCTCTGGCAAAACCAAAGTTGGTTTTGACAAGAGTAACTTGAAGTGTCACAAATGCCACAGGCTTGGACACTTTGCTAGAGAATGCAGATCATCTGGATCTAATTCCCCTGCACCTTTTGTGACTTTCCCTGGCAATAGTCAACAACACAGAGGGCAACATCCTGTCAATTCTAGTCATCATTCTCAACCACAATCTCCTGCATATTTTGTTCCTTAGGGTCAAATGCCATATCCTTACCCTTGTTATTACATGCCACAGTCAAATAAAGTTCAAGTTCCTATAGTACCACAACCTCATGCACTACTAGAACCTTAACCATCTCAATCCCATCAACCTCCTCAACCCCAACAACATAGCTTCTTCACCCCTGGAGTTGTTGACTGGAGCAGTTTACCGGATGACATGTCTGGTCATGAACAACTGTTCACAGGTGCTGGTCAACATAGTGGTGACAGTCCTTTTGGAATCTGGCTCTCAT
Source organism: Flaveria trinervia (assembly GCA_025506515.1). Lineage (NCBI taxonomy): Eukaryota > Viridiplantae > Streptophyta > Magnoliopsida > Asterales > Asteraceae > Flaveria > Flaveria trinervia. The sequence continues at coordinate 48,346,185 of CM046453.1, forward strand.
GGCCCTGGAGTCTACTGAGGGTTCCTGCTCAAATGCATCATCTTCACAGGTAACTCAGGTATCTTCAGAGGCTAAAGCCAAGTTATGTTCTGAATCATGCATTGCTGCCTTTGTCTCCATTAGAGAGGCAAATGTAGCATTAATAAATCAAAAACTTGAGTTTGAGAAAACCATTTCCAAAAGAAAAGCTGAGTTTGAGTCTGCTCTTAATAGTAAAAATGATGAGATTTATAAGCTTAAATGCCAATTAAATGATGAAAAGGCCAAGCTAGAGGTTATTCTGGAAGACCAGAGAAGTCTCAAAGAAACCCTTGCAGTCACCCAGGTAGAATGTGATCGATGGTACAATCATGCAAAGGTTTTGAAATGCTTCTTAGTAAGCAATCTGCTTCCAATGTGAAGTTTGGTATTGGTTATAATCACACCGCTCCTCCTACAGATTTTGCTTCAAGAGCAGAAGTGAAATCTGATGGAGAAAGCAATAACCAATCCACCTCATCATGTGATTCACTTTTTGATAGAGCATCATCAAAAGTTGAAGTCAGCACTAAGCCCTCTCAGAACCCATCAGCTGATGTTGATGGTTCTACTGCTGACACTCACATGATAAAAGAGATGATCAACTCAGGAGTTATTTCTGAAAGTCCTGAAAGGACTGGAGAGCAAGATTTAACACCTGAAGTTCAAACTCCAACTACTGTCAGCACTGAAGAGAAGAAAACTGTCAGTAGAAAGAGTTTGAAGACTACTAAAGAGGAAGTCAAGAAAGCAAATAATGCTTCCAAAGTACTAAAGAGCAAGTCTTCAGTAGTTTCATTCTTTTTAGTCGATGATCAATATAAGATGAAGAAGAAACCATGTGAAGTATGTGGTTTGTTCAATCATCTTACAGATGATTGTTGGTACAAAAGGGGATCCAAACTCAAACATAAAGAGGAAAGTAAGAGAAAATGGTTAAAATGAAAACTGAGTTTGAAGCCACATTTGTACGAGCAACATCAAATCCTGTAACCCTTAAGTCCAAAAGAAATCCAAAAAGGAAGGGGTTAAACAGGTAACAGCTGAGATTGCTCAAAAGAAGAAGGTGCAACATAGGAACTTATCAAACTCCAATGCTAATGTGTTTGAAGAGCTGAAAGCCTTATCACAAAATCAGACACAGCTGGTTATGATGGTTCAACATCTATTGGGAAGAGTTAACCAATTAGATGTTCCTATGTTGAAACCACAGAAAAGGAGGTCCAAGCCAAAGGATTCATTTTCTTCACCAGTTTCTTCATCTCAGGCTATTGTTTCCAACAAACATGTTACTTTACCATCTGTTGATGAGAACAGGCCCAAGACCAAAAAGGTTGGAGGTTGACATACATAAACCTCTTCTTTAATTTTTCCATACAAAAATGCACTTTTGACATCCATTTGAAAAACTTTAAGGTTTTGATAAGCAGCATAAGCTAAAAACAATCGAATTGCTTCCAGTCTGGCTACAGGGGCAAAGGTCTCATCATAATCAATACCTTCTTCTTGTGCAAACCCCTGAACAACCAGTCTGGCCTTGTTCTTAACAATAAGCCCATTTTCATCAGTTTTGTTCCTAAACACCCATTTAGTGCCTATTGCACACTTACCTGGAGGTAGAGGAACCAGTTCCCACACTTGCTGTTTCTTGAACTGAAGAAGCTCAAGCTGCATGGCATCAACCCATCCATTATCCTTTAAAGCAATGTGATAATTCTTTGGCTCTTGCTGACTGATGAAGAGAGCATAGAAGCAGAAATTTGACAATTGACTTCTTGTTGATACTCCAGTAGTGATATCACCAATGATTTGAGAGATAGGGTGATTCTTCAGATCTTGATACACAATGAGATCTGTGCAAGTGTTTCTAGCAGGCTCAGCAGTAACAGATGGTGATGATGAATCATTTCCTTGAAACCAATCAGTAGATGGTAATTCAAAGGAAGTTGAATTCGAAGAAATCTCATCAGCATTTGTTGTGGATGGTGCTACTGGAGCTACAAGAACATCAGGTCTAGCTGAATCAGGCAGCTGATCACTAAACCTGAAAAGGTGAGTACTGCAATCATCATCATCATCAGCAGTACCACCAGGTGGTGAACTGTTGACAGGAGCAACAGCAGGAGTTTGATAAGGACATATTGCAGTATGTCCAAATCAAATAACTCCACAGGGCTTTGTGGAATCTTGTCCTTTGGAGATTCATTGAACTTAACATGTAGAGTTTCTTCAACCATTTTTGTTCTGCAGTTGAAGACTCTGTATGCCTTGCAAGTAGATGAATAACCAACAAAATACCCTGCATCCACCTTAGGATCAAATTTATGGAGTTGATCCTTTGTGTTGAGAATAAAACAGGGACACCCAAATGCTTTGAAAATTGAAATCAGAGGAGCCAAATGATGGAGGACTTCATATGGAGTCTTCATCAACCTCTGATTTACTAGAACTCTATTTTGCACATAGCAAGCTGTGTTGACAGCTTCAGCCCAAAAGGTCAGTGGCAAACCTGAGTCAGCCAGCATGGACCTTGCAGCTTCAATGAGGGTCTTGTTCTTTCTCTCCACTACTCCATTTTGTTCTGGAGTCCTTGGAATGCTAAACTGCATTTGATTCCCTTTGAAAGATAGAAGTCATCAAGTGTATGATTTCTGAATTCAGTTCCATTGTCACTCCTAATACACTTGATTGGAAGGGAATACTGCTTCTCAATATATAACACAAAGTGAATAATCTTCTGAGCAGCCTCATCCTTTGAATGTAGAAAGAAAGTCCATACAAATCTGGAGTAATCATCCATAATACCAGACAGTATTTCTTCTTTGCCATGCTCATTACTCTCACAGGACCAAATAGATCCATATGCAGTGGACTTAGGCACTTCAATAGGAGGAAATGAGACTTTGTGTTGTTTTCCTTTTAAACAAGCAGTGCAGGTTTCATCACAGTGAAACTCCTTTATTGGTAAGCCTCTGACTAAACTATGGTGGGTAAGCTGATTCATGTTTTTGAGATTAACATGACCAAGCCTTCTGTGCCACAGTTTAGATTCTTGAGAAGAGGCTTTGGAAAATAGGCAAGGATTGCCTTTGAGATCTATTTTCTTAGAAAGATCTAAGGCATACACTCTTCCTGTCCTGTTGGCTCTCAGGAGAGTGTGATCATCCAACACCTTGTCAATCAAGTGTAAAACTTTGGATGACAGAATCCTACAGTTTTGACTGGTGAAAAGAGCAACATGGCCTTTATCACACATTTGACTGACACTCAAGAGATTGTACTTGAGATTTTCCACATGATTAACATCATCAAATTTGATTTCTCCATTGGAGACAAAACCCTTACCAATGATGTAACCCCTAGCATCATTGCCAAAAGAAACAAATCCCTTCTTTCCTTGAGAGTAGTCATGAAGAAGAGAGCTGTTCCCAGTCATGTGCATAGATCCCCCACTGTCTACATACCAGATGCTACTTTGGCATGTTGAAGAACCCTGCAATAATAAACAATCAGTTAGTTTTAGAGACCCAAACCTTTTTGGTTTTGGGCCTGGTCTCATCAATAGATGATAAACTAACAAGTTTATTTGAAACAACAGCCTGAGATGAAGAAGATGGTGTAGAAGAGGAGTCCTTTGGCTTGGACCTCCTTTTCTGTGGTTTCAACATAGGAGAATCTAGTTGGTTAACTCTACCCAATAGATGTTGAACCATCATTACCAGCTGTGTCTGATTTTGTGATAAAGCTTTCAGCTCATCAGACACATTGCCAGTGGAGTTTGATAAGTTCCTATGTTGCACCTTCTTCTTCTGAGCACTCTCAGCTGTCACCTGTTTAACCCCTTCCTTTTTGGATTTCTTTGAGGACTTAAGGGTTACAGGATTTGATGTTGCTGATACAAATGTGGTCTCAAACTCAGTTTTCATTTTTACCATTTTCTCATTAATTTCTTCTTTTTTTTTGAGTTTGGAACCTCTTTTGTACCAACAATCATCTGTAAGATCATTGAACAAACCACATACTTCAGATGGTTTCTTCTTCATCTTAGGTTGATCATCAACTAAAGAGGGTGAAGCAACAGAAGACTTGTTCTTCAACGCTTTCGAAGCATTGTTTGCTTTCTTGACTGCCTCTTTAGTAGTCTTCAAACTCTTTCTACTGGCAGTTTTCTTCTCTTCAGTACTGTCAGCAGTTCAAGTTTGAACTTCAGGTGTTAAATCCTGCTCTCTAGTCCTTTCAGGACCTTCAGGATTAACTCCTGAGTTGATCAACTCATTGATCATGTGAGTGTCAGCATTTGAACCATCAACATCAGCTGATAGGTTCAAAGAGGGCTTGATGCTGACTGCTACTTCTGATTGTGCTGCATCAGAAAGTAGATCACATGATGTGATGGATTGGTTATCACTCTCACCATCAGATTCTACCTCTGCTCTTGGGGTAAAATCTAGGTGGAGCAATGTGATTGTAACCAATTCCAAACTTCACATTGGAAGCAGATTGCTTACTAAGAAGCAATTCAAAACCTTTGCATGATTGTACCCATCTCTCACACTCTACCTGGGTAACTGCAAGGGTTTCTTTGAGATCTTTATACTTCTCTAGAAGTACCTCTTCTCTAGCCTTATCATCAATTATTGGCAATTCAGTTTATAAATCTCATCATTTTTATCTTTAAGCACAGACTCAAACTCAGCTTTGTTTTTGGAAATTATTTGTTCTAGCTCAATGTGCTTATTAATTAGAGCTACATTTGCTTCTCTAATGGAAGCAAATGCTGCTATGCATGGTTCAGAACATAATTTGGCTTTTGCCTCAGAGGATACCTGTGATACCTGAGGTGTAGAGGCATTAGAAGATGAAGTATCAGCAGACTCCAAAGCCATAAGAGCTAGATTCCCAAAAGGACTATCACCACCATGTTGACCAGCACCTGAGAACAGTTGTTCATGACCAGACATGTCATCTGGTAAACTGCTCCAGTCAACAACTCCTGGGGTGAAGAAGCTGTGTTGTTGAGGTTGAGTTTGTTGATGAGATTGGGATGGATGAGGTTCAGGTAGTGCATGAGGTGTGGTGCCATAGGAACTTGAACTTGATTTGACTGTGGCATGTAATAACAAGGGTACGGATATGGAATTTGACCCTGAGGAACAAAATATGCCGGAGATTGTTGTTGAGGATGATGACTAGAAGTGACAGGATGTTGCCCTCTGTGTTGTTGACTATTGCCAGGAAAAGTCACAAAGGGTGCAGTGGAGTTAGATCCAGTTGATCTACACTCTCTTCCAAAGTGTCCAAGCCTTTGGCATTTGTGACAGCTCAACTTGCTCTTGTCAAAACCAACTTTGGTTTTGCCTGAGAGTCCTGGGAATTTTCTTCCAGTTCTTTTATAGAACTTCTGAGATCTGATATTTATCAGGGCCATTTGGCTCAAAATATCCATCTCTTCTAAGTCGTCATCAGCAATCCCCTTGAGATCATCCATAATGAAGCATAATTGTCATTATTACACCCAGTAAACTAACCATCAAGACTCACAAATGCAGAGTCAGAAGTGCTTGAAGAGAAATTAATATGCTCATCATACTGGCATTCAGATGAAGCATATTCTGACTCATGACCCACCAAGGCAGTGTTGCCTGGTACAAAGTCTTTAGTGAGCTTTCCAGATGAAGACAGCTTTCTCTTTTGTTCTATCTCTCTCTCAAACGTGAGCAGTTTCCCATGGAGTTGGGTGAGAGATAGTTTGTCCAAACTTGCACTGGAGCGTAGGACAATAGTATATGTGTCCCATCTCTCAGGCAGTGATCCGAGAAATCTGTTATTCATCTGGATATTTGTGTACTCAAGTTTGACCATTTTTAATTCAGAGATCAAACAAGTGAACCGCTCATATTGTTGAGTCAGTGTCTCACCCTTTCTATGAGAAAATGTCTCATATTGTTGGGCGAGGATTTCTCTATTATTTGCCAAGACCTCATCTGTTCCTCCAAATTGTCTTTCAAGGCATTCCAGAGGTCATGGGCAGTTTCATGATGCATTAGCCCAGAGTATATTTCATTTGGCAATGCCATGGCCAGAATTCCATGGGCTTTTGCATCAATTTCAAGCAACTTCTTATCCTCATCTGAGTATTGCTCCCTCCTCTTCGGAACCATTTGATTGGTTTCTGGTTATTCACCATAGGCTTGTGTGGACCATGTACCACTGATGTCCAACAACCTGCGCTGTTAACAGACAGGTGATGGAGCATTCGTCGTTGCCATATGTTATACTCATTCCTAACCAGCATTGGTGGCTTGGTTGAGGAACCAGTATTGTGAGGATCATTGGAGGGAGTAGTCATTTTCAGTTCAAAACCAATTTAATTCAAGCTTTTAAAACTTTTACGCAGACCACAACAAACTCAATGAAAACCAAGAAAAGATCTCAGGATGAATGACCAGAAATACAGAAAATTCAATCTCTATAACCGTTTCTTGCAAAAACAAAAGCTAATTCAATCAAACTTAGATCTTGAATAGCAGTTTCAATGATCAATTATTAGAATGATCAATGATTAACCTGCTCTGATACCATTTGACAGGATCAGCGATCACAACTTTGATGTATTAGGGTTCAAAGCAGCGGAATACGAACAAGAATTAGACAAATTGTAGCAAGAGATCGATACTTGTATACATTAAGAGCACATACGGTTATAGTGAAAGAATATATTTCTGATTCATGGAATGTTTATAGAATAATTCTAATCAAATCATTCATTCATTCACTCACACTATTACAATAGGTTGTCACTCCTTATATAGAGTGCAACAATCACTGCTGTTATCACAGAAAGTGACAACCGGCAGATCTAATACAAAAATAACTAACTCTTAACAAACTACTGAAATGTTCACAACTACTGAGAACATATCAGAGTGTTAAGTACAGAATATAAAACTACTGATTAGAAACTACTGAAACTACAACGACTGAAGAACAAGCTCTTCAGTCGTTTTACAAAACTACTGAAACATAAAACTACTGAAACTAGAAATATAAAACTACTGATATCACAACTACTGAAGAAGTATTCTTCAGCCGTTGTGACAAACTACTGAGGCTTCAGTACTTGATCTTCAGACTTTGACCTTCAGATGTTTCATCAGCTGATGTCTTCAGTCTTTGTCTCCAGACTTTGTACATCAGTTGTTGATCTTCAGCACTTGTAAACTCTTCAGCTGTTGTACTTCAGTACTTTGGTCTTTCAGCTTCAGCACTTGTGTTCTTCAGCTGTTGTACTTCAGTACTTTAGTTCTTCAACTGTTGAAGTCTTCAGCACTTGATCTTCAGCTGTTGATGTCTTCAGCACTTGTCAAACTGCTGATGAGGCTTTCAGCAGTTGTTGTGATACCATGTGGGACTTAGATATTTTTTGATCTTGGCTCATTAGTTCTTTTGGTCCAACAGGAAGTCCCTGCTACGGCTGTATTGCCTGAAGTATACTCCTGGCACAACTCTGACCAATCACTCAAAATGGCTGCCAAGCTGCGCAAACCCACGCAGCTGGAACCCACAACCACCACCTCCAATCCAAAGTCCCCACCAAACCCACTAAAACGAAGACCAAAAAGGCTACTCAGGGAAATGAGTCCCCTAAGGATGCCCCTGCAACACAAATGCAGGCTATATCCACTTGTTATAACCCCCTAGTGGATACAAGGACTTCACCAGCCACAGCCGCTCAGGATTCCTCTCAAAAGGAGCCTACAGCAACCATAGAAGGGGTACCCACAAATCTGGGATCTTCCTCATTTGAGGAGATTTCCATTGAAGAGCACCATTCTCCCCAGGTGCACACTGCTTTTACCCCATCTCCCCATGCAACCGCCCCCCAAAGTCCAACCATTATCATTGCAAACGTGCTGACTCAGCTGCATGCCTCTCCTCCTCCCCAACAACCACCAACAAAAGGGAGAACCACAACTATTGAGGACGAGGATCACCATGCTTCTGACAACCCACAACACCGGGGTTTACATGTTCTATCTCCTGGTGTGGATATGGAGATTAGAACATCTAGTGAGGCTGCCACCTCTTCTGAATCAGCACATGATCAGAATTAGGCTGGTAACATAGCTAAGACCTCACTAGAGGCAACAGCTGATGAAGGACATAGTCCTGAGGCAGGAAGTCCCCAGTTCCAGGAAAAAGGGGCACATGCTAAAACTGGTCTACACCCAGTGCATGTACATCCTGCTACAAGCAGGAGGTCAGGTGATTCAGCATCTGCTGATGATGACCTGGGCTTCTTTTATGATGTTCTGGCCCAGAACACAATTCTTGAGGAAAAAGTCAGTAGACTACAAAGACTACTTGACCAATTCTCTCAAGAAGCAAGTCTATCTGCCACCAACATAAACCCACAGATGGCACCTTCACCTGAAGGTCTCCCACACACTCAGCCACTCAAAACTCCCAAGCCACCAGCTTCTGTTTCTGGCACTGCTTCTCAGGGACAAAACCCCTCTGAGCAAACAGTTGCTATCTTTCAGCAAACCCTACCTCTCATCACCCCAATGATCACAGACATTGTGATCAAAACCATGGATGAGAGGCTTCCCTCAATCATACAACCCCTCGTGGAGGAGATTGTGAGCACAAGGCTTTCTGCTACTCAAACCCTTGCAACCAATGCAACCAAAAAGGGGGAGAGTCAGTCAGTGAAAGCAAAGAGGAATAGCAAACTGAAAGAAAAGGAAACTGAGAAGGAAGAGGAGTCTGTGAAGGGAACGAAAATGATCAAGTGGGTGAAAGTCACAAAGACTTCATGTCACATATAAGAAGAGGAAGGGTGAAGGAAAAGAGAAAGAACTCCAACTCGATGAGATGATCAAAATGGCAGATGCTACACATAGTAAATCAATGGATGCCATTATTGATCAACTGTATAGACAAGGGTTCGATACTGCACAGCTTGACTCAGAGATCAGGAGACTTGAAGTTGAAGAAATTAACTCAAGATGGGCAAGTTATGATGCATTGAAAAGAGATAGACTAGAGATCATGATCAGATTCATTGCAAAATATCTTGGGAGATCATTGATCGAGATTAAATCATGGACCAGGTACAGTATCTTGGCCATAACCTCCAAGATTTGTTCGTCTGAAGCATACACTAAGGGTTTAGTAGTCGAAGCTTTGAATGAAGCAAGAGCAGGGAGCAGGATTGAGCTAGCCAAACACTCAAAAGCCACACTCACCTCTAAAATGCTAACTCAGCCTGTCAACATTCCCTCTCCAAAACAACCACAACCACAACCCACAAAACCAACAACCGATGATGCACCCAAGAAGAAGAAGAGAAGGGTGATGAGGCAAGAAGAATAAGAAGAAGAGGATGATGTGGAAGAAGATAGGCTGCCTCTGTCTGCAGTCCTTACATTGCCTAAAGCCAAACCCATGCCCATCACTCCCACCTCACAGATGGAAACTGTGAGAGTAAAGATTGAAGAATAGCAGCAGCAAAGGCTTCATGACGATGAGATGTTGAAAAGCATCGACAAAACTTATGCTGCTTCTTCATCATAATTAGAAGAAAGAAAATGTGAGAGTATGGCCTGATCCTAGGGTGGCTCACAGGATTGTAAAGAAAGACATTCCTTCGAGATACAAGGGCGAAGTAAAAAGGATCGTAGATGAAGAGATCATAGTGGTCCTTGTAGTATCACCCTGGGAGATTGTAGAAGATTTCAAGAAGGCCTATGAGACTAGACAGCCACCCCAAAAGATGTTAGAGAACAGAGTTATTAAAATGGGGTTAGTCTACAAGAGGCTTGAGAACTTCAAACAAAATGAGCTTAGTCTGTTACTTGAAGGGACTCATCCTGATGAGTTTGCATACAGACAGATTACAACAGTTGAACTCAAAAATGGCAAACAGGCCAAGTACATCTCAGAGCTGTATGGGCGTGAAGGATTGTTTGATGGTGATGCTGAGAACCTGACCGTGGAAGAAGAAATTATGTTTCTCAGAGCATACACCAGAGAATCCTACATGCTTATACATGGGAAGTGAGTCTCATGGATGGGGGAACAGCTCAGTGTCCAATTCCCCAATACAGAGCTCCCATCCATACATTGCCAACCAAATCATCAGAGACTCATTCCCAGGCCAGTGCTTATATGGGTCATCTTCTCAACTGATCAAGAAGGAAAAAGACCAACCATTCTGCCAACAATAAGTGGGACCTCAATAAAGTTAAAGGTTTTGGCTGCATTGGTTCAGGGGGAGTTTGTTGGACCAAAAGAACCAATGAGCCGGATCAGAAAAACCTTTAAGTCCCACAGACGTCACAACAACTACTGAAGACCACAACAGCTGAAGAAACAGCTGATTACAAAGTCTGAACACAAGTGCTGAAGACAAAGTCTGAAGACAAGTGCGGAAGACAAAGTCTGAAGACAAGTGCTGAAGACAAAGTCTGAAGACAAAGTCTGAAGACAAGTGCTGAAGACAAAGTCTGAAGACACAAGTGCTGAAGACAAAGTCTGAAGACACAAGTGCTGAAGACCAAAGTATCAGACGTTGTCACAACAGCTGAAGAGGTCTTCTTCAGTAGTTGTGACGGTTTACCTTCCAGTAGTTTTATGTTTTATCTGTTCAGTAGTTTGACACAACAGCTAAAGAATACTTCTTCAGTTGTTGTGCTCATCAGTAGTTTTATGTTTTCAGTAGTTTGTAAAACGACTGAAGAGCTTGTTCTTCAGTCGTTGTAGCTTCAGTAGTTTCTTATCAGTAGTTTCATATTTTGTACTTAACACTCTGATATGTTCTCAGTAGTTGTGAACATTTCAGTAGTTTGTTAAGAGTTAGTTATTTTTGTTATAGATCTGCCAGTTGTCACTTTCCCGTGATAACAGCAGCAATTGCACTCTATATAAGGAGTGTCAACCTATTGTAATAGATAGAATGATTTGATCAGAAATATTCGATATCATAGAAACATTCCTTGTTACAGAAATATATTCTCTCGTTATAACCGTATTTGTTCTTAATGCATACGAGTATCAAATTCTTGCTACAATTTGTCTAATTCTTGTTCTTATTCCGTTGCGTTACTCTCTAATACATCAAACTTGTGATCACTGATCCTGACAACCTTACATATGCCCCATGATGCTCCAAGTCCTTTTGGAGTTAAGGACTCATAGTTCCTAACATGAGGCAGGAAACCTACATGGAATCCTCAATATACTAAAGCCAATTGTTATAGGCCTCAACATCCTCATGGTTGGGTTGGTCAGGAATAGGCTCGTCAAGGACATAAGTTTTTTTCTTGCTAGAGAGCAGTTCTCAAGTTTCAAAACCAGTCCATAAAGTTATTATGGTTAAGACGATCCCTCTCTAAGATGGTTCTTAGTGATAGTGTATGGACAGTCGGGGTGGTAGCATTGTTGATTGTGGCCATTTCTACAAACTTTACAAAGTTCATATTAGTATTTCTGAAAATTTTCATTTTAATTTTTAATAACCTTTCCATGTCTCATAAACAATTAATAATTAAAATCTTGAATCCAACAATACATTTAAATGATGGTTAGGTGACCTTTATCCCACTATTTAAATTAACAAGGTAGTCAACACTTGACAATTGCAACCTTTTGAAACTTCTAGCCTTATGGGATCGGTTAAACATCTTATTTTTAGTTGGCTTGTACAATCATATCAACAACATTATACGCCATGCTTTGGTGACCCTATGTACATGGTTTCTAATTCAAGTCGTCCTACTTACACACACGTGTGAGTTTACACATACAAGTGGTTAGGTGACCTTTATCCCAAAATAGGTTAAGCCCACCTCAAACCCACAAGTTCCCTAAAAGTGGTTAGGTGATCTTTATCCCACAAATAGTTCTCAAGTGATTCGAGTGTCATGTAAAAGGATTTTGTTAAACTTGTTTCCAAAGGGATTTTAGTTTCCATTAATTCTAGTTATGAAAACTCTATGTACCTTGTATTTGCATGCTTTCAAATACATGGCACCCTACAGTTCTCTTTTAGTAAGACCCCTTTTTATTAAAATCATTAATCCTTCTAATAACCTTTTATTAGTCACTTAATAATTTGGAACCATAAATTTTCAGCTTGTTATGTTTGTTAAGTAGTTTGTTTTGCACATCCAAGTATCAAACAACCATCATATAACAAACAACCAAACAAGCATAATCAAATAATCACAAGTGCATAACCATAGCTACTAAGTTAACAACACTTGTTTGTCATCACAAGTGTTGTCATTTGGTCTTTCCTAAGGGTTGAACACAATGCAAAAGATGAGATCTCCAAAGACCCCCACTTGAAGTTGCATCTAAATGCTTCAAGTCATTCTCTTTGTATTTTCCCTTTGTGCTTCCAACTTGTGCATCTTCTTTTACAAAATTTATATCCTAATACAAATTTTCTAATAAAAGAAAACACTCTTAATCTATCTATTACATCACCATGGAATGACTAAATAAATTACATCCAAATATAAGCACAACAGAATAATATTACAACCCATTATGAATGAAATCAACCAAAACAAACATCCATCCAAAACCAAACCAACACAAGGTCAAGGCTAGGCTATGCACCAATATGAGACAACATATACAACATTCAAGAACCAAAATAAATCCTCATTTGACCCTAAATTTTCAGCCAACATAAACCAAGAATTTCAGGTTTTTTGTCCAAACAAAATACAATCAACCATTTGATATCTTTCTTTCAAGGTTTAATCATAAGCATGTAAGATGTAACCTTGAAAGATTGGGGATTCATCATAACATCACAAAACAGACCCTATTAGGTTGTTAAAGTCCTATAAAACCAATTTTATAAGGACAAAAGAAGCTAGTCATCCACATATCCGCTCTAGATGCCAATGTTGTGTTTGTTAAACCATTAACATAGTTTTTTAACCATTTAAACAAGAAAATGCAGCGGAAACAAAGCAAAATAATATGTTTTCTAATCTGAAATTTAAGAATATTATTTGTCAACAACAAACCCAAGAACATAAGGATCATTTATGTGTCAAAGAAATAGCATTCAAGCAAAATATAACAACCAAAATTAAACCGTAGAACTACCATCCAAAGGCTGCCAAAAACATGAGATTTGAAGAAGAGGATGAAGTTCTTGAAGGACCAAATACCAAAGAAGATGTCCTCAAGCTTGCATACTCACAAGCATCAAGCAAAACACCTTGTTGCTAGGATTTTAACACCAAAAACGTGCAAGAATGTGGTTTCAGAAAACCTCTTTAATCAGCCTTGTTTATCTTTAAAGATGAGAGGAAAATAATGGTTCTTGGATGTATGAGAGAGAGTAGAAAGTTGGAGTGTGTAACTAGTGAATGTGGTGTATTGTTCCAAAGCAACAAAACACCAAAAAAAACCCTCTAAAGGGGCGGCCGATTTTTTTGGTTTAAAATGGGTTTCCCCCCGTTTTAAAACACCCATTTAATTGTTAACTAGTTATATTATGAGTTATCTAATTAACCTTTTATTATATAACTCACACACACTATTATTATTTGATGTTATTTAACCAACTTAAATAACATTACAAGTAATGTCCATGAACAAAATATCCTTATAAGTTGTTCTATCTCACATACAATGTATTTAGAAAACACATTTTCTAAATTGATGTAATTATTTAATTGCATGATCATATCATCAATTAAATATTTATTAGGGTTTGCTAAACTTGTTATTGGGTATGACCCGACTTGGATTATAACGTATTAATCACATCAATGTTCTATGTGTCTTGGATATAAAATCCAACACCCTTGAGGATAGAAAATCTTCTTCTTTAGTAATGACGGCATTTCCACAATATGAGAATCAGATGGAAATTTTTATGCTTCAATCACTCTTGGTCCTCCTAGATTTCTGCTTTTTCATCAAGCTCCAATGCTTCTATTTTGGCTATCATGATATCCAAACTAGCACTCCCAAGAACAAGCGTATTTTCAGCATTGTCACATTCTGTTTCCAGCTTTCAGGAAGGTTGTGCAACATTTTCTTTTTCAACTCCTTGACTTTGTAGGTGACTCCCATTATCTCTAAGTCGTTCACCAGCTGCACAAATCTATGGAGCTATTTAGAGATGGATTCCCCTTTGGAGTGATGAAATGTTTCATATTGATTAACAAGTTTATCCTTGTTAATGTCAGCAACTTCACTGGTTCCCTCGCATATGATCAGCAGTGTATCCCATACTACTTTGGCAGTTCCATATTTTTCTAGTCTTTTCAGCACATCCATCTTGAGTGCTTGAGTAAGAATGGATTAAGCCTTAAGATCAATCTTGATTTTCTTATAATGATCATCTTCAAGAGTTACATCTTCAATCGGTATTCTTGATGTCTTGTAGATGGCAACTTGATATGCAGATAGAGTAACCTAAATGTGTGGTCCTTTGCAGATTGAAATCTAATAATCTGGATCTACACCTGTAATATAGTTCAAAAATCTGATTTTCCATCGTATAAATTCATATTTATGTTTAAGCATTGGTGGTTTTGGAGTATGAACAAGTTCTGAAAACTATGTGAATCCATTTTAACAAGGTGTCTTAACTTGTATAAATATAGATTAGGTAAGTATTAAGATTAATTAGTCCGAATAGTCCAAATCGTTCAACAAATGCTCAGTAAATCAGATCTGTTAATGTTTCTTGGTTGCCATAGTTGAGGTCTTAATGATGTAATCACTTGCAAAAGTGAGAGCCTCTTTCATATGGACATCCTAAACAGGTTCAGAAATGTCCACCTTAGTAGTAGGAGACTGATATGGGCTAGAAGTAGGAGACTTAGGAGCACTCATCTCTCTTTGAGTAGGGGAAAAGAAGAGAGATTCATGGTACTCACTAAAACCTAGATCTTCATCAGTATAGAAGTCAAGGTTGGGGATTGGTCGGTTTAAGTCCAAAGGCTGGGGATGGTACCTGTCCTCTAAAGGTTGATCACTTGAGTGTTCAGACTTAGAGTGATGGCTTAAGGCATTTGGGCTTATGAGCTCATCAGGCTAAGAATGAGGAACCTCAGCACTGACTATTAAAGGAATGGGAGTGGTCTGCTCCTTAGGAGAAGTGGGAGCTCCAATGTCCACTTCTTCCTGTGTGGATGAGTATATGGGAACCTACACAGACTGAATAGTGTGTGTAAGGGTTCGTTTGTGTTTTCTTTGGTAGGTGAGGGTGATTTGTGGTTGTTTAGGTGGTTGGGATGTAGAAGGTGTGGTTCAATACTAGCTGGTGCTGCTAGTTTGTCACCTTGAGCAATGAGCTCTAACATTTTTAGGAAAAAGGCTGATTCTACCCCAGAGAAGCCAACAGTAGGCTTGCTCAGTATTTTAAAGATGTCGGGCTTCATTTGTCCTAATTTAAGAGTATTACCTATTCCCTTTAACTATGAGCCTAGTTCACAGTTAAGAATGTATTGAACATATCTAAGGAACATATAGTACTCTAAGAAGTCCAAGTTTGCAACCACATTAGTGTAAACAAACTGTACCTACCTGAACTTGACCCCCTAAACCATCCCATGAACAATGAAGGAGAGATCCTCAGGAATCTGGTCCTATCCACCATGCTTGTTTGATAAGCTATGGATAACCACATGGAGCAGGAATTTCCATTGGGTTGAGACCTTCCCTTTCTTAAAGGTCTTGACAGAGAAGTCTCCCTCATAGCCCATCTGCTCAAAGGACCGGTTAACAGGTTCTTTGGGAGAGAACACCTCACCTTCTTCATCATCCAGCTGAAGATGGATATTGATGATGGCCGGAGTGATGAAAACTATTCTACCCTACATTGTGGCAGACAGTGCCTTCTCCCCATCCATGATGACCTCTTGGCAGGTCGTCCAAAATTTTAGTGGTTGATCCTCATAAAGAGTAGGATCAATGGTAAGGAAGGTGAAGTAGTTTGATATAGCTAAGAATCGACAAACCTCTGAGAAATGAGGATATTTCTCAGAGTGTAACAGAGCAACTTGTTTATGTTGCCTATGTAACTGCATGATAAAGTTTAGATCATTTCTGCGGTTAAGGTTGGCCATTTTGAGTAAGTTTCAAGATGAAGAAAGAAGAAAGAAAGAAAATTCAAAGAGAAATGTAAGGTTTTAGGTCTGGAGGAAGAAGGAGATGATAGAAAGAGGGGGAAACCATTGGGTTTATATGTGAAAAAGGATTTCAGATAAAGTTTAATGAAAGGGGATAAACTTTGAACTCCGGATGTCGGTCCCACCTCTAAAAAAGTAGTTTACTTTTGCTCAAAAAGTAGTTTTCTTGGAAGTCAAAAAGCTTCCAAAGGTAAATTATCATCGGAAGTTGTAGTGAAAAAGCTTCTGAAGCTAAAATGACTTCGGAAGATTTTACTAGGAGTTATGAAAATTTTGCTTCGGAAGAAAAACTAAAACTTGAATGCTTTGTTCAAAGGAACAAAGCTTCCGAGAGTTAATTTTGCTTTGGAAGAAAATGGTCCTTGAAAACATATAAGTGTCTGAGACAAGTATTTAGCTTCGAAAGATATTTCAAAAGTTTCTTCCAAGGTAAAATTCTTAGACAAATATTTGTTTTTGAAGCCATGATTTTCTTCCTAAGGTAAAAACATATCTTCCGAAGGATTACAAATTTTCAAAAATCTAAGGAAAGTCTTCAAAATGATTTTCATCCAAAGAAAACAAGAGCTTATGAAAGTGATGAACTAGACAACTTAGGACAAACAGATTTTAAGAAATAATAAGAATTAGTTTTATGAAAAACCTACTCAAAGTTTATCATCCCAATAGCTGATATAAGATATTTAAATCTCTATTCATCAAAACCTTTTGTAAACAGATCAACATATTGTTCATTTGTGTGGACTTTGACTAGTTTAATTAATCCTTTTTCATAATTATCTCTTATTAAATATTACCTAATGTTGATCTGTTTGGTCCTTGAGTGCTGCATAGTATTTTCTATGATTGAGATAGCACTATTGTTGTCTATGTGAATGGGAGTATCGTTGAAATTTAGTCCATAGTCAAGCATCTGATTCTGAATCCAAAGCACTTGAGCATAGTAGCTTGCAATAGAAATGTATTCAGCTTCAGCAGTTGATGTAGAGACACATGATTGTTTCTTACATTGCCATGTGACAACCCTTCCACCAAGAAACTGACATTCCACAGATGTAGACTTTACAGTCATGTTGCAATCACCATAATACTATCTGTATAAGGATACAGATTGAACTAAGAATTCTTAGGATACCACAGACCAAGTGTTGAAGCACCTTTAAGGTATCTTAGAAACCTTTTAACAGTGATAAGATGAGACATCTTAGGGTTGGCTTGATATCTTGCACAGATACATGTAGCACACATGATATCAGGACTGCTAGCTGTAAGATACACAAGAGACCTAATCATAGCTCTGTATAAGTGTAGGATCAGGTTTTGTTACTAAACTCTTGGTTTTTCTCTCAAACTCACCTAAACTACACTTGGATGAAAGCGAAGTGTCTAAGAGTTTATAACAATATAATAATTAGTAATAAACACAGGAAGTAATTTTCAAGGTACTTGCATATATATTGCTTCTCAACTCAAAATATTACAAGACTCTTACAAGCATGATCTTACGGCTTCGGAAGAACAAGTACTTCCGAAGCCACTTATACTTCGGTAGAGGCTACTTCTTCCGAGGCTGGAGGACTTCTTCTTTTCTTCATACTTTGGTAGTTGTCTTCTGATTTCTTCTTCTTAGACTTGATCTTTGGAAGTAAGTACTTTGACTTCGGAAGTAAGTACTATGACTTCGGAAGTAGAGTTTGTCTTTGGAAGTTGATCTTTTACTTTGTCTTCAGAAAAACTCTACTTTCCTTCGAAAGTTCTACACTTGGCTTCAGAAGCCTTTTGTAAGTAGCACCAAAATTTGTTTAAGTGATTTGGTTTTGGTTGCACCAGCCTTCTTCTTGATCCAACAAATTCCCCCTAGGTTGATGCTACCAAAACCTCACTTTTTCTACTCCTCAAAACCTTTAGCACCAAGGAAAGTAAATATTTGTCAGTTTCTTTGTTCTTCCCTAAAGCGGTGCTAAAAAGCTTGTACAGATCATTAGTTGACAGGAACTGTAGTCTATCACCCTGAATGATATGTACCCTTTGTTGTGTCTCTTTGAAAAAAGTTAGTTGATAGGAGCTATAATCATATTCCCATCTTACTATAGGTTCCAATTCAAGACCCTACACCATCTGTAGAAAGGCTTGCCTTTGGTGGGAGGTCTATCCTTGTTTTCCTTTCTTCTTAACTTCAACACTTCTTGAATCGTAGCTTTTTTAGTTAATTCAGCAAGAGAAGACTGCTGAGATGATTTGTGATGTGAGCAACAGTTTCAGAGTTGGAGGGATTAGAGAATGGTTTCTCTGCTAGAGTGTAGTAGAGTGGAGGCATTCAGCCTGTTGATTTCTCCATTCTCTTTTTCCACAACAAAGTTGTGAGAGGCTTCATCAACCACCACTGGCTTATTTTCTTTCTAGGCACAAGAGGCTGACTAGGAATCTTGTCCTCTTTCTTTGTATCTAGCAGAGTCACCAGCTTCCTTCCTAGTATCTTCTCTTCATCATTTAATGAGTCTGAGTTGAGGCCTAGAAGTTTTGTAGCATGGTCGAGTGTTCCTCTGGGCAGATCAATAAATTAATCTCTTGTGAGGGAACGTGAAGATCCATCAACATAGGTCAGTTTGATAGAGTCTTCCTCATAGAAGATGTCACTCAAGGTTGTGCGGTTGGTGAGCTTTGTCTTGATTGCCTTAACCTCCTCTAAAGAGAGATGTTTAGAAGGCTGAGGGGATGGTTCGGAAGGTTTTTGGATAGGTAGTGGTGTAGCGGTTCTGGAAAGTGTTTTGGGTTGAAGGATGGGTAGTTGGGTGGTTGAGGTGAGAAGGTGGGTATGGATAGTGGTGTGGATTCAGGTGTGAAAGGTTCAGTTTTAATGGTGAATGGTGAGGGAATTGGTTCAGGTTTGGGTTGAGGGGTTGGTGTGAAGGTCATCCCCTGTACCCTTTTATACATCTCTCTCCGTTTGGCCAAATGAATGTCAGCCTTGATTTCACTGATAATTCGTTGTGGTGTCCTTTTAGACATTGGTCCCATCTGCCTTCTAGAGAAGCCATGAGCCCAGAGACAGTCCTTCATCCAGGCTTTCTCACCTATCTTCTTGGCTGCACTGAACCTAGCTTCTTCTTCTTTCTTCTTCTTCTTCTCTTTTAACTTTTCTCTTGCAACTTTTTTTCTCTCTTTCTCAAGTTGATCCTGCTCTTTGCTGAAGAGCCATAGGATCATTTCATCATTATATGGAGATAGCTCTTAAAGAGAGAAACCTCAGGAGGTTAGGAAAGCTATCCTTTCCCTTTTGAGTTGCATGTCAGCTTCCTTCTGTCCTCATTCTCTTTCTTCCACTAAGGCCAACCTTGCTGCTTCCATTTGTTGTTCATTTTGTAGTAGGGTTTCCTTTTCCAGCTCTATTAACTCCTCTAGTGGTCGCAGGAGTATGTCTTCATTGACGACTCCAAGCTTGATGAGCCGGTCAATGACCTCAACTCTCTTCTTGTTGTTAACTGCCTCCTGGTTGGCTGCAGCTGCTTTTGAACTATCCGCTAATAGCTTCTCAGATGGAAGTTTCCCTTTTCTTTTGAGTTTCTCAATCCTTTCCTTCTCCTGTAGCTTTTCTGCTGTCATTTTCTTCTTCCTTTTGTCATCTTTTGATGTGCTTGACTTTGGTGCTTCTTGGACGGAGGACTCAAATTGCAAGAGAGGTAGTGAGGATGTCTGCGCTAAAGGTTTATTGGGAAAGTCCTCACTATTCATCTCAGATGCCAGCTATAGAATTGCATTTGTGATGATTAGATACTCGGACAGTGAGAACAGTCCTTCCTCAGTTGTTATTTTAGCTTTGGAAGATTCGGCTTGTTCGTCCGAGGCTTTAACTTCAGCTTTGGAAGGTTGAGGGAGTATAGTTTTTGTCCCAACTATTTCAGTTCAGTCCTCATTTCCCCTTCGAATTGAATCTCAGGTTCCATGTGGACCTTAGGTTGACCAACTTCTTCCATAGTGGTAGAAGTTGCACTTAGCCTCTAAAGCACTCCAGCTCCAAAATACATAATTGCAGCATCAGGGCTAGGCTGATCAAGAGAGGATCTCAATAGAAACTTGGAGAAGAGTCTGTAGATATCTCTAAGCATCCTTGAGTCAATTTGTAGTATAATTAGGATTGCTCAGAAAAAATTGTAATGCGAGCGGAATATTTAGAAGTGGAAGTTTGGCTCAGCGGTTCACCTGATGCTTGTCTCTGAACGTTCTCCCCCTTTTTGGTAGCATTATCTTAAAAGCTGGATGAGCTAGAGGAAGAGGTCAGGAAGACCTGAACGGGTACATGCCTAACAGATCTCACAAACTGTTTCTCAGCTAGTTGAGCCTTGAGATTGTCAATCTCAAGTTGCTAAGTGGCGGACCTTTCTTCTAAAGTCCTAACCATGGATTCAAGGTTTGAGACTTTAGATAGTAGGTCTTGAATGAGGAGTTGAATACTTCCCTCATCTTCTTTTGAAGAATCACAAGGAGATGAGGTAACATACCTAGTATGTTTAGCCTCACCACTAGATGTGGTTTCTTGGCACCCTGGTTTCCCCTACTTAATGATGTCTTTTTCAGAGTCATCAAAAGGCATGGTTGCCGCAGATTCATTCTTAGAAATGTTGTCCCTGTCCATAAGGTCTATTGAGGCAGCTTCTGTAGTGGCAGCTAAATCTGCATGAGTCCCCTCCACATTAGTAGGACTCACCTCATTAAAGGTTTGCTAATGGGGGCTAGAGATAAGAGGTCTCTCTAGGCTCTGTTAATCTTGAGAGGGTGTTGTAGATCAACTTCATTGCCATGGAGGGACGTAATCTCTTTATCAGTTTTGAAGCGAAGGTGAGTGAAAGATAAAGAGGTTAAACCTACTAACCCGGGACCTTGGTCAATGTCTATAGGCATTGAGCCTTTGGTGGGGCTGTCCCTTGTTGGCTGCTCAGAGGAGTGTAAATACTCACCCTAAGGGCTTTCATATTGGGTAGTAGGCTCATGGGTTTGAGACTGAGGAGACCCAAGACCAATATTGAGGTCAATGGTGAAGGATGGTGAGACCTCAGGCTCAGTGGGAGCTCAATGTTCCACTCTAGCCTTTTTGGATTGAACAGGACGAGCTTGTTCAATCAGAGTAGATTGAACAAGGTGGGTTTGGTTGGGGCGTCTTTGATAAATGATGGTGATGGGGAGAGATGGTAAAATTGGTATTGTAGAGGCAATTGCTGGTGTGGGTTCATCACGTGTGGGGTCAATAGGGATGTCACCAGGAGTTATTTGCTCAGTCATACCTAGAAGTAGAGAAGTGTACTATCCAGTGAAGTTGGTGGACACCTTCTTCAATGTTTTGAAGATGGTAGACCTTATTTGAGGGACAGGCATAGTGGCTTCACAGACAAGCCGACTCTGGTCCAGCTTACAGTTTATAATATGCTAAAGAAATCTAGGATACATAAAGAATGTTTCTCTCTGGAGATTTCAATAAGATTGGTCAGCATAAATCTTGAGTAGTTAAAGCGGAGGCCTCTCCCCAATCCATGAACTAAGAACCCTAGTTCATAGGGAATTTGGTCCCAACCCCCAGATTTATTGGACAGACAGTGAAGGACAATGTGCAGGGTGAACTTCCAGTTGTATGAGAAGTTAAATTTGTAGACAGTTGACCTGCGAATGGCTCCACCATATCCCATTAGAATATAGGTGTTGTCTAAATCTGCTTTGGGGAACTCTGTGGGTGCACCTTCATCATGAAGCTTGAGATGCTCCCTGATAAGTTGTTCAGTGATGACCAACTCTTGGCCACAAATGTTGGATCATATTACACGAACCCCATTTAGGGTTTCAACCTGATCGTTACCCCAAAATTCAGCCATGTGATTTGTGTAAACTGTGGGATTAATAGTCAGGGCAGTGTAGCAGGATGATTGGGTGAGGAAGGAGATGATTTAAGAGAAGTGTGCATCTCCTGAAGAGTCAAGAAGTGTGACTTGATTGTGTTGAGGATTTAGGGCCATTGGGGAAAGTTGAAGGTAGAAGAGTTTGAGCTTGGGTGTAAAAGGGAGAAAGGAAACTTTTAGGGCAATAAAAATTATGGTAAGAAGATGAAAGTGAATAGTCAGGATTATTTAAAAGAGGGTGAAATGGCGGTAATGGGGGTTAGGATTAGCTGACGTGATGTTTTAGTGAATGAAGTGATAGGGGCAGCAAGGTTTAGTTCAATTAAATAATCTGACATCATCAACAAAATCGTTACTTTTTACAGTGTGGGGCCTAAGAGAATTCTGTTACACAGTAAAATATCTCTTCTGAATATAAAACGTTTCTGAAGGTAATTTGTCTTCTGAAGGCAATTGCTACTTTCAAATGTAAAAGGTTACTTTCGAGAGTAAAGAATACTTTCCGAATAGAGATTTTGTAAGCCTTGGAAGTAGATCTGATATGTAATCAATCGCTTCTTTCGAGACTAAAAACTCTTTCGAGAAGAAAAATTATCCTTGGAGAAATTTTGCTTCGGAAGATATGTAAAATATCTTCTGAGGGTTAATTTCTCTTAGGAAGAAATTCATACTTAGATAAAATTTCAAAGAGACATTTTGTAACAGGGCTTAGATTGTATTGACAAAAGACATTACATATTAAAAATGTTTTCAAAAGAGTTAAGCTAATCAATATTTATCATTCCAATAGCTGTTATGAGATACTTAAATCTCTATTCATCAAAAGCTTTGGTGAACAAGTCAGCATATTGTTCATTTGAATCAACTTTGATTAGCTTAATCAGATTCTTTTCATGAATATCTCTAATGAAATGATACCTGATATCAACATGCTTTGTCTTGGAGTGCTTCACCGGATTTTCAATGATGGACAAAGCACTGTTGTTGTCAATATGGATAGGAGTACTCATAAAGTTAATCCATTGTCTAACATCTAATTCTGAATCCACAGTAGCTGAGCACATCAACTTCAAGCATCAAAGTATTCGGCTTCGGCAGTTCATGTAGAGACACAAGATTGTTTCTTACATTGCCATGAGATGATCCTTCCACCAAGAAATTGACATCCTCCTGATGTTGATTTCTTCTCAATGTTGCAGCCACCATAGTCATTATTAGAGTATCCATAGAGATTAAAATCATTGTTCCTAGGATACCAGAGACCTAGTTTAGGTGCTCCTTTGAGGTATCTTAGGATTCTCTTGGCCGTAGCTAGGTAACACACCTTTGGAGCAGCCTGATATCTTGCACAAATGCAAGTTGCAAACATGATATGAGGTCTATTAGATGTGAGATACATCAAAGAACCAATAATCACCCTATACTAATGTTGATCATATCCTCCCCTCAAGGCCAGGACAAAGATTATGGTTTCTAGGTATGGGTATCTTGGCTGGCTTAAAATCTTTCATTTCAAATCTTTCTTTTCAAATCTTTCTATGATGTCATTGACATACTTAGATTGATTGATGAATAACCCTTCCTTCAGTTGCTTCACCTGAATTCCAAGGAAAAAATCCATTTTTGCCATGGAACTCATCTCAAACTTCTTCTTCAAAATGTTTTCAAAGTCTTTGCACATTTGGTCGTTTGAAGTACCAAAAATAATGTCATCAACATAGACTTGAAAAAGCAAAATATCATTACCAGACTTCCTTATGAAGAGAGTCTTGTCAATCGTTCCTCTAATGTAACAATTCTTCAGAAGAAACTGAGACAAACTCTCATACCACAGCCTACGTGCTTCGTGGAGCCCATATAGAGCTTTATCCAATTTGCACACATAGTTGGGATATTGTGGGTCTTAAATCCTAGAGGCTGGCACACATACACTTCCCTATCTATATCCCCATATAGAAAGGCACACTTGACATCAAGCTGGTAGACAATAAAATTCTTGGATGTAGCATAAGCAAGGAAAATCCTAACTGCCTGAAGTCTTGCAACAGGTGTAAAAACATCAGTATTGTTAGGATCAGTGATCTACGTTTGATTGATTTGAGAATATAGCAGCAGAGAACAAACAATGAATTACCCATTCACAAGAACACAAAGAGATTCAAGGTAAGAACAAACAGTTATAGACAGAAAGAATTCTGCAAAATATATTTCATTCAATATTCGCTTTCATGGTAACAGAATGTCACACATACAATTAGGTCAACACCTCTTATATAGGAGATGTGACGTATGCTGATGTCACTTGATAGTGACATCTAACAGATTTATTCAAACTACTGATAGTTAACACAACTACTGAAGATGCCAAACAGCTGACATCTTCTTACAAAAATGCTAAGTGTTAACTATTACTACAACTACTGAAAAGAAACTACTGAAACTACAACGACTGAAGAACATGCTCTTCAGTCGTTTTACAAATACCGAAACAAAAAGAAACTACTGAAAGGAAACCATCACAACAACTGAAGAATGCTTCTTCAGCTGTTGTAACAAACTCTGAAGGCTTCAGTACTTGTACTTGAACTTCAGCTGTTGTCATCAGCTAATGTCTTCAGTCTTTGTACTTCAGCTGTTGATCTTCAGTACTTTGTTCTTCAGCTGTTGATCTTCAGACTTTGGTCTTCAGCTTTTGAAGTCTTCAGTACTTTAGTCTTCAGCTGTTGAAATCTTCAGACTTTGTCAAACAGCTGATCAAGTCTTCAGCAGTTGTTGTGATGTCTGTGGGACTTAGAGGTTTTTATGATCAGGCTCATTGGTTCTTTTGGTCCAACAAACTCCCCCTAAACCAATGCAGCCAAAACCTCTAAACTTATTGAAGATGTCCCACTTATTATGGCTGAAGAATTGGTCTTTTTGTCTTCTAGATCAGCTCAGAAGTGACCCTTTTTAAGCACAGGCCTGGGAAGAAGTCTCAATGATCTGTTTGGCAAAGTATGAATGGGAACTCTGTCTTGGGGAACTGGACACAAAGTTGTTACCCCATCCATGAGATCTACTTCCCCACTATAAGTCTGTATGACTCTCTTGTGTAGGCCTCAAGGAAGGTAATTTGTTCCTCCATGGTCAGCTCTTCAGCACCTCCTTCAAATAATGATTCAGGCCCATAGTACTCAGATAGGTATTTGACCTGTTTCCCATTCTTTAGCTCTACAGTTGTTATTATTCTCTAAGCAAATTCATCAAGGTGATTACCCTCTAGGAACAACTGGAGCTCATTCTTTCTGACTTCTTCAAGCCTCTTATATACTAACCCCTTTTTCACCATTTTATTTCCAGCATCTTCTGTGGGGTTTGGTTAGCTTTATAAGCTTTCTTGAAGTCTTCTAGGATTTCCCAGGGTGATACTACAAAGACCAGTGAGATCACTTCATCTACAATCTTCTTCACCTCCAATGTATCTCTGTGGAATGTTTTTCTTATGAATCCTGTGAGACACCCTGGGATCAGGCCAAATCCTCACTCTCTCCTTTTGATATTGAAATGTATACTTAAGAGTGTATAATCTGAGAGCATGCTTCTTCATGTTGATGATAGAAGATGTATCTTCATATGCTTTGTCAACCCTCCTCAACAATTCCTCATCGTGTTATTTGTGAAGCTCTTCTTCTTCTAGCTTCACTTTCACAATTTGTCTTTGAGTTTCAGGAGTAATTGTTGGAGAGTGACTTGTGGCGTTCAGCAACTGTATAACAGCTGAGAGTGGCAGCCTATCTTCATCTTCATCATCATCTTCTTCATCATCTTCTAGCCTCAATACCTTCTCTTCTTCTTCTGGGGTACATCATCGGCTTTGGTTTTTAGGGAAAGGGAGTTGGTTTGGTGGGTTGTGTTGTTTTGGTGGTTTAGGTGTGGTAATGTTGACAGGCTGTTCTAGCATTTTGGAAGTGAGTGTGGCTTTAGATTGCTTAGCTTGTTAGTCCTGCTCCCAGCACCAGTTTCATTCAAAGCTTATAATAACTAATCCTTTAGTGTATACTTCAGACGAACAGATCTTGGTGGTTATTGCCAAGATGTTGTCCCTGGACCAAGCCTTGATTTTGATCATTGATCTTCCAAGATTTTTGCTATAAATCTGATCATGATCTCCAACCTTTCTCTTTCTAACACATCATAACTTGCCCATCTGTTTTGAATTCTTCAATCTCTAATCTTCTAATCTCAGAGTCAAGTTTGTCAGTGTCATGGCCTTGCCTAAACAACTGATCAATGATGTATCCATTGATCTGTTGTGTTCGGCATCAGCCTCTTTTACCATCAGCTCCAAGGCAGTCTCCTTTTCATTCTTTCTTTTCTTTGATTTCTCCATGTCAGCTTCCTTCTCCTTCTCTTTTTCAGTCTCCACAGCCAACTCCTTCTCTTTGTCCCTACTGTCACTTCTGTTTCTTTCTCTTTCTCTTTCCTCTCTGCACCTCCTTTTTCTTTTTGCTTTCACTGACTGAATCTCCCCCTTTTTGGTTGCATTGGTTGCAAGGGTTTGATTGTCAGAAAGCTTTTTGCCCACAACTTCCTCTATTAAGGGTTGTATTACTAAGGAAAGCCTCTCATCATAGTTTTGATCACTATATCAGTGATTATAGGTGTGATGAGAGGTAGGGAATTTTGGAAGATAGCAGCTATTTGCTCAAGGGGTTCTGTTCCTGAGAAATAGTGCGAGAAGCAGAGGCAGGTGGCTGAGAATTTGGGAGTGGCTCTGTGTTAGGGAGACCTTCAGATGAAGGTGCCATCTGTGGGGTTGAGAGGCAGATGGTCTTTGATCCGCAGAAGTTTTGGCAAGCAGCTCTTTGAGTATGCTCACCTCCTCTTCCAGGATGGTGTTTTGGGCTAATACATCGTAAAAGAAGCCCAGGTCATCATCAGTGGTTACTGAATCACCTGACCTCCTGATAGAATCAGGATGAACATGCACTGAGTGTAGATCAGTTGTAGCATGTGCCCCTTAGTCTTGGAACTGGGGACTTCCTGCCTCAGGACTATGTCCTTCATCAGCAATTGCCTCTGGTAAGGTCTTAGTAATGGTACCAACTACATCCTGATCATATGCTGAAGCAGGATAAGTGGCAGCCTCACCAGAAGTTCCAATCTCCTTTTCTACACTAGGAAATGGAACATTGTAACCCCTATGTTGTGGGTTATCAGATGCACTTGGATCCTCCCCTTCAATGGTAGAGGTATGCCCAGTTGTAATTGGTATCTGGGGAGGGGGTGAGGAGTGCAACTGACTCAGCACTTGTGCAACAATTAATGTAGGACTTTAGGGGTTGGTTGCATGGGGTGATTGGGTAGAAACAGATTGCACCCATGGTGAATGGTGCGCTTCAATGGTAACCCTCTCAAGTGAGATACGTTCCAGCAGTGTGGGTTCCCTAATATTGGTTGCAAGAGGATCCTATTGAGAGGATACCTGTGCAGCTTTGGCAGGTTGAGTCTTTGACACAACTGGGGGGTTAATACCAGTATGTGGTTCCTGTGTTTGTGGTACAGGGGCAGCCTCAGGGGACTCATCTCCCTGAGTAGCCGTTTTTTGGCTTTTGGATTCAGGTTGGTGGGGACTCTAGTTCTGGAGGTGGTGGCTGTGGGTTCCAACGTGGGTTTTCGCAGTTTGGTAGCCTGTTTCAGTGTGTGGTCAGAGTTGTGCCTGGAGTATACTTCAGGCAATACAGTCGTTGCAGGGACTCCAAGGCCACCAGTCCCTCAGCTTGCAGCTGATTCTCTATGATGGCCATAATGAATCGAGGATATAATATCCATCGATTAGAAAGAGATTTTGAGGCCATATCCTTAAGTTCAAGAAAAATAATTTCAGAAAAGTTTAAGTCTTGTTGCTCAAGGATAGAGAATAGTACCTGCTGCCACCTGGTAGACATTTGATCCAATAGGATGTCTTAGGAGCTAAGCAAACATTAACCATGTGAAGATAAGACGTTCTGCATCATGGAAATGCTTCTTCAGGATGGTAGAGGCACTGAGGTTTCCCTGATATCCATGGTGGGCAAAGGATAAATCAGTTGCGCCCTTTGGATACCCAGCAGGGAAAGTGGCATCATTCAAGTTAAGGTTTGGCGAATGACTTCCGAAGTGATGACCACTTGATGATGTTGACGAACGACTGGAGAGACTCAGTGTTGTTCTCCCGAGTTAGAGGGTGACGTTCGTCCAAAACTGGTGTAAGGATTCGACATGAATGGTGGGATTTAAGGAAGGCCGTTTGTAGGAGATTGGACCATTAGATCAATGGCATTGTCAAACTTTGTCCATAAAGGTGATTTGTGAGGTAGGCAACACAGTTATGGCGTGGTTTGAGCTGCATGGTCGCCATTAATAAGAGAGAAGTTTTGGAGATTTGAACGTTAGGTTTGGAGAGGATGAAGCGCTGAAGGCTTAGGTATTGGGTATTTATAGGGTAAGGGTTAGAAAACGACTGAGGGTTTGGTGTTACTCATCAGTAGTTGTAAACGACTGATGACATGGTATTACCCTTTCAGAAGTTGAAACAACTGAAGTCTTGGTTTAGGCATCAGCAGTTATAAAACTACTAAAACCATGGTTTTGACTTCAGATGTTTGAAAACAACTGAAGACTCGGTTTTAGTCATCAGTAGTTGTGAAACTACTGAAAACCTTGGTTTGGTCTTCAGGTGTTGTAAACAACTGATAACTTGGTATTAGTCATCAGTAGTTGTGAAACCACGAAAGACATGGTTCTGTTATCAGTTGTTGTAAACAGCTGATGACTTGGTGTTAGTCATTAGTAGTTGTGAAACTACTGAAGACATGGTTTTGTCATCAGTTGTTTAGGATGAAACAACAGTTGTAGAAACAACTGAAGAGAAAGTTCTCATCAGTAGTTTTCGTCAATTCATAGCCTTTCAGCTGTTTCATACTGTCCTCAACACTTACTCATCAGCCTTTTAGCTGTTTTCAGTTGTTTCATAGGACATTAGTACTTATCTGTTTTACTGACATCAGTAGTTATAACTACATCAAGTTGTAACTTTATCAGTTGTTTTAACAGAATCAGTACTATATGTGATATGGTACTAATGAACATCAGTACTTATATACTGAATCATCAGTAGTTATCACTTATTCTAGCTGCAGCATACCAAGCGTAACACTAGGTTTTGGAAAGTTGAACTATCCAAAGGCTTAGTAAAAATGTCTGCAAGCTCATCAGCACTAGGCACAAACTTAGGATCAATCAGACCTTTTTCAAACAATCCCTAATAAAATGATGTCTGATCTCTATATGTTTGGTCCTAGAGTGCTGGACTGGATTTTTGACAATGCACAGAGCTGAAGCACTATCCATTAATAATGGAGTCTTAGTCTTTGTAATGCCATAATCCAAAAGTTGGTTCGGAAGCCAGAGTACCTGAGAAGTACAACTTGCAGCTGAATGTACTCTGCTTCAGCAGTGGATGTAGCAACAGATGTTTGTTTCTTACTCTGCCAAGAAATCAAACAGTTGCCTAGGAATTGACATCCACCAGAGGTTGACTTTCTAG
The DNA here is from genome assembly GCA_025506515.1 of Flaveria trinervia. NCBI lineage: Eukaryota > Viridiplantae > Streptophyta > Magnoliopsida > Asterales > Asteraceae > Flaveria > Flaveria trinervia. The sequence goes on from CM046453.1 coordinate 48,375,830, forward strand.
TTAACTTGCACCCTGCATAGTCACTATCTGAAAAAGCAACTAATTTGCAAGAGTGTCCAGTGGAATACCATCAACCTAGAGATTGTGTACCTTGCAAATATCTAAAGATCCTCTTGACTGCAATCAAATGAGACTCTTTAGAGCAGCCTGAAATCTAGCACAGACACAAGTAGCAAACATGATATCTGGTCTAGAAGCTGTTAAGTACATCAAGGACCCAATCATACATCTGTAAAGTGTTTTATCAACAGCTTTACCTTTCTGATCCGCATCCAGTTGTGTGGTGTTGCACATGGGAGTAGAACAGGGCTTACAATTTTGTAAATCAAACTTATTCAAAAGATCTTTTGTATATTTGGACTGATGAATAAAGGTTCCATCAGCCTTTTGTTTGATCTGCAATCCTAGAAAGAACTATAATTCTCCCATTGCACTCATTTCAAACCTCTTTTTCATTAATTTGGTAAATAATCACACAACTGGGGATCAGAGGATGCAAAAATAATATCATCAACATAATTTGAACAAGTAGCTTATGTTGATCCACCGTCTTAATAAACAAAGTTTTATCTATGGAGCCTCTAGTGAATTATTCTTGAGAAGAAAAGTGGAAAGTGTCTCTATACCAGGCTCTAGGAGCTTGTTTCAACCCATAAAGAGCCTTATCAAGTTTTACACCCATTCAGGATGTTTATTATCCTCAAAACCTGGTGGTTGACACATAAACTTCTTCTTTTATTTTGCCATATAAAAATGCACTTTTGAATCCATTTGAAAAACTTTAAGATGGTGGAATGCAGCATAGGCTAAGAACAATCTAATTGCCTCTAGTCTGGCTACAGGGGCAAAGGTTTCATCATAATCAATACCTTCTCCTTGTGAGAACCCATGTACAACTAGTCTAGCCTTGTTCTTAACAATAAGCCCATTTTCATCAGTTTTATTCCTAAACACACCATTTTAGTGCCTATTGCACACTTACCTGGGGGTAGAGGAACCAGTTCCCACACTTGCTGTTTCTTGAACTGAAGTAGCTCAAGCTGCATGGCTTCAACCCATCCATTGTCTCTTAAAGCAACATGATAGTTCTTTGGCTCTAGCTGACTGATGAGAGAGCATAGAAGCAGAAGTTAGACAATGACTTCTTGTTGAAACTCCAGCATTGATATCACCAATGATTTGAGACATTGGTGATTCTTCAGCTCTTTATAAACAATGATATCTGTGCAAGTGTTTGTAGAACCTTCAGCAGCAGCAGATGTTGATGCGGACTATTGAAACCAAGATTTGATGGTAACTCAAAAGATGTAGAGGAATCAGAAATCTCATCAGCATTTGTTGTGGATGGAACTGCTGAAGCTACAGGAACATCAAGTTTAGCAGACTCAGGTAGTTGGTCACTAACTTGAATAGGTGAGTATTGATATTATCATCATCATCATCAATACCACCAGGTGGAAGACATGCTGCAGAAGATGATTTATCCACATGGTCTGCAACAACTGGAGGTTGATAAGGAACATATTGCAGTATGTCCAAATCAAACAACTCAACAGGGTTTTGTGGAATCTTGTCCATTGGAGATTCATTAAACTTCACATGCAAAGTCTCTTCAACTATCTTTGTTCTGCAGTTGAAGACTCTGTATGCTTTGCAAGTAGATGAATAACCAACAAAATACCCTGCATCCACCTTAGGATCAAATTTTTGGAGTTGATCCTTTGTGTTAAGAATAAAACAGGACACCCAAATGCTCTGAAAATTAAATAGAGGAGCCAAGTGATGTAGAACTTCATATGGAGTCTTTATCACCTCTGATTTACTAAGGCTCTATTCTGCACATAGCAAGCTATGTTAACAGCTTCAGCCCAAAAGGTTAGTGGCAAACCAGAGTCAGCCAACATAGACCTTGCAGCTTCAATTAGGGTCCTGTTCTTTCTCTCCACTACTCCATTTTGTTCTGGAGTCCTTGGGATGCTAAACTGTCTTTTGATTCCCTTTGAAAGATAAAATTCATCAAGTGTATGGTTTCTAAATTCAGTTCCATTGTCACTCCTTATACACTTGACTGAAAGGGAATACTGCTTCCAATATACAACACAAAGTTGATAATCTCCTGAGCAACCTCATCCTTTGAATGTAGAAAGAAAGTCCATACAAATCTGGAGTAATCATCCACAATTACCAACAGTATTTCTTCTTTGCCATGCTCATCACTCTCACAGGACCAAATAGATCCATATGCAGTAATTGCAAGCAGGCAGTGGACTTAGGCTCTTCAATAGGAGGAATGAGACTTTGTGCTGTTTTCCTTTTGAACAAGCAGTGTAGGTTTCATCACAGTGGAACTCCTTTATTGGTAAACCTCTCACTAAACTATTGTGGATCAGCTGATTCATGTTTTTGAAGTTAACATGACCCAGCCTTCTGTGCCACAGTTTAGATTCCTCAGGAGAGGCTTTGGAAAATAGGCAAGGATGGCCTCTGAAATCTATTTTCTTGGAAAGATCTAAGGCATACACTCTTCCTGTCCTGTTGGCCCTCAGAAGAGTGTGATCATCCAACACCTTATCAATCAAATTCAGAGCTTTGGATGACAGAATCCTGTAGTTCTGACTGGTGAAAAGAGCAACATGGCCTTTATCACAATTGACTGACACTCAAGAGATTGTACTTGAGATTTTCCACATGATTAACATCATCAAACTTTATTTCTCCATTGGAGACAAAGCCTTTAATGATGTAACCCTTAGCATCATTGCCAAAAGAAACAAACCCCTTCTTTCCTTGAGAGTAGTCATGAAGAAGAGAGCTGTTCCCTGTCATATGCATAGATCCCCTACTGTCTTATACCAGATGCTACTTTGGCATGTTGAAGAACCCTGCAATCATAAACAATTAGTTAGTTTTTGAGACCCAAACCTTTTTGGTTTTGGGTCTATTCACATCAACAGATGGTAAACTAACAGACTTGCTATGAATAACAGCCTGAGGGGATGGAGATGGTGAAGAAGTAGATTCCTTTGGCATGGATTTTCTTCTCTGTGGTTTCAACACAGGAGCATCTAATGGTTGACTCTCCCCAATAGATGTTGAACCATCATAACAAGTTGTGTCTGATTTTGTGATAAAGCCTTCAGCTCATCAGACACATTAGTGCTTGAGTTTGATGGGTTCCTGTGTTGTACCATCTCTCTTTGAGCAACCTCAGTTGTTGCCTGTTAACCCCCTTCTTTTTGGATTTCGGGGTTACAGTTTTGATGTTTGGTACAAATTTGATTTCAAACTCAGTTTTCATTTTATCCATTTTCTCTTTAATGTTTTCATTATTTTTGAGTTTGGAGCCTTTTTTATACCAGCAATCATCAGTAAGATGATTGAAAAGCCCATATTTCACATGGCTTTTTCTTCATCTTAAGTTGATCATTTGCTGAACAAGATGAAACTACTGAAGACTTGTTCTTCAGCAGTTTGTTATCAGTACTAGCAGTTTTCTTTGCTTTAGTACCTGTTTTCTTGATATCTTCTTCAGTAGTTTTCCCACCCTTTCTACTTGCAGTTTTCTTTCCTTTAGTACATGTAGTAGTTTGGGCTTGTTCTCCAGGTGTTATGACATTCTTTTTAGTACTTTCAGTACTTTGTGAAATATCACGTGAAGTGATCAACTTTGTGATCATGTGAGTGTCAGCATTTGAACCATCAACATCAGCTGATAGTTTCTGAGAGAAATTAATGCTGACTTCTACTTCTGATGGTGCTATATCAGATAGTAGATCACATGATGAAAAGGATTGGTTATTGCTTTCATCATCATTTCTACCTCTGCTCTGGGAGTAAAGTCTGTAGGAGGAGCAGTGTGATTATAACCAATGCCAAACTTCACATTGGAAGCAGATTGCTTACTAAGAAGCATTTCAAAACCCTTGCAATAATTTACCCATAGATCACACTCTACCTGGGTAGTTGCAAGTGTTTCTTTAAGGTCTCTGTACTTCTTTAGAAGTATCTCTTCCCTAGCCTTATCATCAGTGATTTGGCATTTAAGTTTGTAAATCTCATCACTCTTATCATTAATCACAGACTCAAATTCAGCTTTACTTTTGGAAATTGTTTGTTCTAGCTCAATGTTCTTGTTAATTAAAGCTACATTTGCTTCTCTAATAGATGCAAATACGGCTATGCATGTTTCAGAACATAGTTTGGCTTTTGCCTCAGAGGATACCTGTGATACCTGTGGTGTAGAGGCATTAGAGGATGAAGTATCAGCAGACTCCAAAGCCATAAGAGCTAGATTTCCAAAAGGACTGTCACCACCATGTTGACCAGCACCAGAGAACAGTTGTTCATGACCAGACAAATCATCTGGTAAACTGCTCCAGTCAACAACTCCTGGGTGAAAAAGCTATGTTGTTGAGTTGAGTTTGTTGATGAGATTGGGAAGGTTGAGGTTTAGGTAATGCATGTGGTTGTTGTGCAATTGGAGCTTGAACCGGATTTGGCTGAGGCATGTAATAGCAGGAAAGGATATGACATTGGACCCTGGGGGACAAAGTATGCAGGAGATACAGGGTGTGATTGATGACCAAAACCAGCAGGATGTTGCCCTCTGTTTTGTAGACTAGTGCTAGGAAAAGTCACAAAGGGTGCAGAAGAGTTAGATTCAGTTGATCTACATTCTCTTGCAAAGTGTCCAAGCCTTTGGCATTTGTGACACCTCAACTTACTCTTGTCAAAACCAACTTTGGTTTTGCCAGAGAGTCTAGGAAATTTCCTGCCAGTCTCTTGTAGAACTTCTGAGATCTGATATTAACTAAGGCCATTTGGCTTAGAATATCCATCTCTTCTAAATCATCATCAGCAATTCCCTTCAGATCATCCATGATGAAGCATAGATTGTCACTATTACTGCCAGAATGACTATCAATACCAACAAATGCATGATCAGAACTGTTTGAAGAGAAATCAATATGCTCATCATAATTGCTTTCAGATGCAGCATATTCTTACTCATGACCACCAAGGCAGTGTTCCCTGGTACAAAGTCATGAGTGAGCTTTCCTGATAATGACAGTTTCCTTTTCTGCTCTATCTCTCTTTCGAATGTAAGCAGTTTCCCATGAAGTTGTTGGGAGAGATAGGCTATCCAGATTTGCATTAGAGCGTAGGACAATAGTGTATGTGTCCCATCTCTCAGGCAATGATCTGAGGAATCTGTTATTCATCTGGCTGTTGGTGTATTCCGTTTCATCATTTTCAGCTCAGAGATCAAACAGGAAAAATGCTCAAACTATTGAGTCAGTGTCTCACCCTTTCTATGAGAAAATGTCTCATATTGTGGGCGAGGATTCTCTGTTGTTTGCTAAGACCTCATCAGTTCCACCGAATTGTTCCTTCAGTGCATTCCAGAGGTCATGAGCAGTTTCATGATGCATAAGCCCTGAATAGATTTCATTAGGCAATGCCATGGTCCAGAATTCCATGGGCTTTAGCATCAATCTCAAACAGTTTCCGATCTTCATCTGAGTATTGTTCCTTCTTCTTTGGAAACATTTGATTGGTTTCCGGATTGTTCACCATAGGCTTATGTGGTCCATGTACCACAGATGTCCAACAACCTGAACTATTAACAGACAGTGATGAAGCAACCTTCGTTGCCATATGTTATACTCAATCCTAACCAGCATCGGAGGCTTGGTTGAGGAACTGGTATTGTGAGGGTCATTAGAAGGAGTAGTCATCTCAGATTCAACCAAATTCAATTAAGCTATAACAAATTTAGAACAAAACACAACAAACCAAATTGAACCAAGACAGATCTCAAAATTAATAAACAAAAGCGGCAGAAAATCAATAATCTATAACCAGTTCTTGCAAATAAGCTAATTCAATCAAACATAGATATCAAATAGCATTTTCAATGATCAACTGTTAGATCGATCAATGATTAACCAGCTCTGATACCACTTGTTAGGATCAGTGATCTACGTTTGATTGATTTAAGAGTATAGCAGCAGAGAACAAACAATGAATTAGCCAATTCACAAGAACACAAAAGATATTCAAGGTAAGAACAAACGGTTATAGACAGAAAGAATTCTGCAAAATATATTTCATTCAATATTCGCTTTCGTGGTAACAGAATGTCACACATACAATTAGGTCAACACCTCTTATATAGGAGATGAGACGTCTGCTGATGTCACTTGATAGTGACATCTAACAGAATTTATTCAAACTACTGATAGTTAACACAACTACTGAAGATGTCAACCAGCTGACATATTCTTACAAAAATGCTAAGTGTTAACTATTACTACAACTACTGAAAAGAAACTACTGAAACTACAACGACTGAAGAACATGCTCTTCAGTCGTTTTACAAATACTGAAACAAAAGAAACTACTGAAAGGAAACCATCACAACAACTGAAGAATGCTTCTTCAGCTGTTGTAACAAACTCTGAAGGCTTCAGTCCTTGTACTTGAACTTCAGCTGTTGTTATCAGCTAATGTCTTCAGTCTTTGTACTTCAGCTGTTGATCTTCAGTCTTTGTTCTTCAGCTGTTGATCTTCATACTTTGGTCTTCAGCTTTTGAAGTCTTCAGTACTTTAGTCTTCAGCTGTTGAATTTTCAGACTTTGTCAAACAGCTGATCAAGTCTTCAGCAGTTGTTGTGATGTCTGTGGGACTTAGAGGTTTTTCTGATCAGGCTCATTGGTTCTTTTGGTCCAACAAGTATAGTCAAGTCCTTCTCTTGAGTATATCCTTGAACTACCAGTCTTGCCTTGTTCTTGATAATCAAGCCTCTGTCATCTCTCTTGTTCCTGAAAACCCATTCAGTGCCTATATGTACTTGACCAGATGGTAGCCGACATAGGTTCCAAACCTTTGTCTCTTGAATTGAAGCATCTCCTCTTGCATCGATTCAACCCAGCTACTATCTTTCAAGGCATCTTCCACCTTCTTGAGTTCAATCTGGGATAAGAAGCATGAATACAAGCAGACATTCCCATGATGAGTCTACCCTCTTGTTCTCACACCCTCAGAGACATCCACAATGATCTTCTTAGCTAGATGAGTGTTATGAATCCTTAAATGAGGAATCACTTCTAGTTGCAAAGATAAATCCAGTTTAGACATATTTTGCTTAGGAACATGAACACTTTGTCACCTGTTGTTTGAAACTCATTCAATGAGGACTGAATGAATGAATGAGAAACATCATCAATTGTTGGCTGTGAAGTAAAATTAACAGTTGCCTATTCCTTCAAAATGCTACTTTCCTCAACTAGGTGTTGGGCTGGATCACCTGATGAGTTTTGAGGATCAGCATGTGATTTACTGGTTGAAGCTTCACTATTCCTTGATATAGTTATACTATCAGATATGTAAATTGTTGTAGCATGTATGTCCCTAGATCATGATATGAAATGTAGTAGATCATGTTTATCTGATTCTGATGTAATTTGATATGATTAATGAAATGATATTGGTTGTTTGTGATTTGTAATGACTAAATTTCGTTAATGAGTCGATATTGAATTGGTAATTAGGATAGTGATTGTTTGAATGGTTACACATAATGTTTATTAATGAATACATTCCAACTTAACATAATGTAGTTTCATGCGAATGGCTCATGCGAATGGACCACATGCATGAATAACTTCATACGATTGACTCAGTCGCACGACTGAACCAGGAGACTGGATCAGTCGTATGATTGACACATAAGATTGGCTCAGTGCACGACTGAACACTCAGTTGTGCGTATGGATCAACCGCATGCTTCAATCGCACGACTGAACCATGCGAGTGGTCAGTCGCCCGAATGAACAATACTAACCTATAAATACAATCCAATTCGTGAAAAAAAAGAGGGCATTCATTCTATTACGAATCCAGACGTACCCTAGCAGTCTAGAAGTTTTCCAATTCGTTCTCCAAGTTCATAGATCACATTAGATCGATTTCCAATCGATTTCTAACGTTAGTTTCAATTCTTTATTGATTCTTCGTGTGTCTCAGTGATTGAATCGCCAATCAAATAGGATTCCGCACTATTTGATCTGGTTCACACGCTAATCACTAGGTATTTCGTGCAAATACCCGTCCCAACAAGTGGTATCAGAGCCTTGGCTCTTGATTACGTGTGATTCAATCAAGATTGAGAAAAAGTTGTGTTTGCACTAAAAACGCAATCTTTTGTGTCAAAATTGATCTTGGACGTTCCCTGCTCATCAAAGTTTGGTTTCTACGGACTTAGGCGATTAGACCTTGCGAAATTTCGAATTTTAACGGCTAAAACACGTTTAACCTAGAAATTTTCGCAAAACAGCAGCTTCAGTCGCACGATTGAGCCATTCGCACGACTGGACCTCATTCGCATTGCTCAGACGCACGATTGGACCTAGTCGCGTCTCCATTCGTACGATTAAACCACTCATTCACAGTGTACATACGCATCAGCTTCATTGGCACGACTGAACCAATCGCTTAGTTCAGCCGCACGATTGAACCATTCGCTCAGTTCATTCGGACGGATAGCCCAATCGCATCCTTCAGTCACACCAATTGATAGTTTGTCTTAGTAGACTTAAAGTTATTTGCCATGGAAGATCAAATGTCAGCCTTTACTGCTGGGAAGGACTCTAGGATCCAGAAGCTGTTGTTACTTGAGAGTGAGGTGGGTAATCATAATAACCACCGAAGCTCTTAACGTCAGATGATTTTCCCCACTGGAAACAACGTTTTGAGATCTACGTCAACGGAGTGGATCCGAATCTGTGGGAAGCAATCGAGATTGGGTATAGTACGCCGGTGGGAGCCGATGGAGTAAAGTAACCTTAGGAGGGATGACAGACGCGCAGAAAGTTAAATATAATGCAGAGAAGAGGGTTTATGCATTGATTACACAGTCTATCCCTAAAGACATTTTCCACCAGTACTCAGAGAATAAGCAGTCCAAGAAACTATGGGATGAGCTGGAAAAGAGGTACGACGTGAATGCTTCGTTGAAGGCAATCAAGGCTAAGGAGTTAAAGAAGGAATTCAATAACTTCTCATCGATGGGAAACGAGATTTGGACGTATTATTGATAGATTCTACCATCTGATGAGTGAACTGCATACACATGGGGTGGCTACTACCATGGAAGAGAAAGTTACTAACTTTGCAGACGGATTGCCGGAAAAGTGGGCTTCATTCGTGTCTAACTGAGACAAATGGAATGCTGACAAAGCTAGATATAAATGACTTCATTCTAAAGCTACGAGAAGAAGCACTTAGAATGAAGTACAGAGCTCAGAAGTCTTCGTATACTCAGAATCTAGCTTTGTACAATGCCACGCCTCAAGGTAAGACATCTGGAGCACCTCTCCAGATTGCATTTGTGTCTAGCTCATCGGGCCCTTCACATGCTTCTCCTTCAGGATCAGACACGTCGGGGTTTTCTTGTACCCAACATATTGCATCTGAAACAAATGCTACTAGACTTAAGACCGAGAACCTCGGTAATGTGACTGTAGAAGTAGCTCGAGAACACATGGATCTTTTAGCTGCAGTGGTTCATTCTTATGATGGACTTGTTGCTGGGAAGATTGGAAACTACCATCTGTCATATGAGGACTACGAGCAGGTGGACGAAATGGAGCTGAGAGAATGGACATAATGTGGGCCTTAGCTAGTGCTGTCCGGAGGGCAAAGAAGTTTGTGAAACAGACCGGACAGAACTTGGTAGCTACTAAGGATACCACATTTGGCTTTGACAAGAGCAAAGTGACCTGCTTTAACTGTGGAGAGAAGGGGCACTTCAAGAGAGAATGTGTTAAACCAAAGAAGATGGTAACGGGAACTCATTTTCGTCCTTCACTCGTCAAGACAAGCAAGCTACTAGTTCTACTTCATCAAGCAAGGATCCAAAAGCCTTGACTGCTCATGATGATGAAGGACAGGATGGAGCTTTAGGTTGTCTCTAGGGGAATCAAACATTGCAAGTGTAGAAGACTTTGATGATGATTCTGCGAGTGAAGGAGATCTAGCAGTTGATATAGCGATGTCTAATATTGAAGAGACAACTGCAACTGAGGTCAGCTACAAGCCTAAAGAGGAGACTACCAAAGCAAGGATAGAAAAGACAAAATCACTAGAACCAGAGACATATGATGCTGCGTTGATGGCTAACTCTTCTGAACCAACTCAGGTAAGTACCACCGACCAAAAGTTTATAATCATGCTTGTTCTGATTTTAATACATTTAGAAATAGCATAGATGATAAATTTGCTAGGTTATTAGATCATAATGATAACTTGGTAAAAGATTTACAACTGTGCACTGAGGCGAATAGAGTATTAAAACAAAATGAGCATAGTTACAAAGAAAAGATAGACCTTTTGACTAAACAGCTTAGGGAAATCGAAGTAGTTGCATTTAACCAAGCTATTGACATTAGGTACTATCTAAACTCCCTTGAAGACACTAAGAAGCAAAAGGCAGTTATAGAAGTAGAAGTAAACTCATTAAAATAGAAACTGCACAGTTGGACAAGTTCATCACACATAGTCCAACACTTGGTGAGAGAAAGAAACAATGGGGAGGGTTTGGGTTACAAAGTGGTTCCACCACCACCTGAGACCTTGATGAACACTAAGAGTAGACCTGTAAATGACAATCCCATCAAGGATCATGTGGTGTCTACTCCTCTTGTTAGTGATCCAGATTCCTCATGTTCAACCATTGAATCTGGAAACAAACAAAAGGAGGCCACTTCAAAGGCAAAGGGTAAATTGCCTTGTGTTAATCTGGAAAAAGAGTTTGAAAAGGTTAACTTAAATTCAGGGTCAAACACAGTCAAATCAGAACCTAAAAGGACTTCAAATAGTCAAAAACCAGTTAACCAAAAGGAAAAAGATATTAAACATGTTAAAACAGTTAACTCTGTTAAACAAGAAAAAACATCAAAAGAACCAGAGTCAAAATCTAAAGTAAGTGATGTTACTAGAGTGTCACACACGTCTCCACAAAGAAAGTTTAATCACAAAGTTGATAGCAGGTCATGCTACAACTGTGGAGAATGTGGACACATTGCTTCCTATTGTGTTTATTATCAGACACCTAGGAAAAAGATTGAACTTCAGGACTCAAAACCTAGGTCTTCTAAAAGGAGTTCTTTAACTCCACCTAGAAGAACTAGTGCATATAAAGTTCAACCCGTTAGCCAGTCGACTGTGTATCACAAACAGGCATTGCACAAATCTGGCTTATGGAAAAGAAGTCAACCTCTGTGTCTGATGATAATGACAAGAGGAACCTGGGCTACCCTCACCCTCTAAGGGTCAATGGGTTGAATTTATGATGTGTGATGCCTCTGGGAAACCCAAGCCAGTAAAGGCTTGGGTTCCTAACCTAAACTAATCCTTTACATTGTATGTGCAAGGTGCTCGCTATAGTGTTGAAATTAACACGTGAATTGTAGACAGCGGAGCATCCAGGCACATGACAGGAAACAGGGCTCTTTTATCTAACGTCAAGCAAATAAAAGGAGGGCATGTTTCGTTTGCTGGAAACAAGGGAGGATATATCACAGCTCAGGGAGAAGTGGGAAATCAGAAAGTTAAGCTTGATAAGGTGAACTCTGTTCAACAACTCCAAAATAACTTACTTTCTATTTCCCAAATCTGCGAAAAGGGATTTAAATTCATCTTTGACAACAAGAAGTGTTACGTGCTCAAGAAAGATTCCGTGATCCCAGAAGACCAAGTTTTGATGTCTGCTTCAAGATATAAAGACCTTTATGTTTTGGATCTGTCAACAGCTGCTATAACGGATCTGGAGGTTCAGTGTTTTCTATCTAAAGCTACTGAGAAGGATTCCATCTCCTGGAATAGGAGAATGGGACACATTAGTCAAAGAAAGATGAATCACTTGATTCAGAAGGATCTAGTGAGAGGAGTTAATGTCATGAACTTCCAGCTTCCTAATTTTTGTGTAGCTTGCAAGAAAGGCAAACAGACGAAGAAGTCTCATAAGGAAAAGAAAATTCATTCAATAGAACTTCCTCTTGAACTTTTTCACATGGATCTGTTTGTTCCAGTCAGTACAAAGAGCATAGCACGCGACTTGTACTGTTTTGTGGTTACTGATGACTACTCAAGGTTCTCTTGGGTAATGTTTCTGAAGTCCAAATCAAAAACATTTGAGTCTTTCAAGGAGTTAGTAACCACACTGGAATCTCTCTTCAAGCTGAAGGTTAGACAAGTACGCTCAGACAACGGGACGTAATTCAAGAACCAGTGGATGGAGGCTTACTGCAAGGAAAACGGAATTGTACATCAATTAACTTCTGCCTACACGCCTCAGATGAATGGCGTTGTTGAGAGAAAGAACAGAAGCTTGATTGAGATAGCAGGACTATGCTGGCAGACTCGAAACTGCCTATCCAATTTTGGAATGAGGCAGTTGCTAATGCATGTTATACACTAAATCGAGTTCTGATCGTCAAGCGTCACAGAAAGACATGTTACGAGCTACTACAAAGACGCAAACCGAATCTGGAGTATCTCGAACCATTTGGCGCGCCGTGCACACTTCTGAAGAAAACACAAGAAGGTAAATTCAGCGAGAAGGCGGATGAAGAAATCTTTCTAGGATACAACATTCCAAACAAGAGGGTTTACAACAACTCAACGGGTCTAGTAGAAGTGTGGTGTAATGTTGACGTTTAGCGATATACCACACCACCTACTGGCAAAGGACCCGCCTATTTCTTCAACTATGATGGATTCTTCAAGTCCTTCAACATCTCTCTCTCTCCCTCGGATGACAAGTTAGCTACACGGATGATGTATGATATCTTGAATACACCAACATCAAGCTCACTGGGAGGATCATCTACTCAGTCAGGGGGAGTAGTCGACGACGGTGACTCCTCCTTTGAAGATGAAGCTGAAGAAGATGACGAGAATAGTCAGGAGGAACAGGTTCTAGTTCTTAAAAGTCCACAAGCATCTACCAGTGATGCACCTTCGACTTCGGAGCCTCAAACTCCACCTACCTCAGATGCAGAACCAAATGCTCATAATCTTGGCTCTGAGGTAGCTGTTCCTACTACTCCAGGATCACGACTAAACGTCTATCATCCCCTAGACAATGTCATTGGGGATGTCAGATCAGGAGTACAAACCCGAAATCAGCTATACTCAGCTGATTACGCCTCCGTTATGGAAAAGGGATATATTCATGATGGTGCTTATCGGTGTTTTGTCTCGCAGTTTGAGCCAAAATACGTCAGTGATGCACTAAATGATGAGGCATGGGTGAGTGCCATGCAAGAAGAACTTCTTCAGTTCAAGAAGTTAGGTGTATGGACTCTGGTTGACAGACCTAAAGGTGCTAAGGTCATTGGCACCAAATGGGTCTTAAAATGCAAGAAGGATGACCAAGGAGTCATTATCAGGAACAAGGCTCGATTGGTGGTTCAAGGATTTCGCCAAGTCGAGGGAATTGACTACAATGAAGTGTTTGCACCCGTGGCACGGATGGAAGCCATTCGCATCTTCCTTGCCTATGCATCGTACATGAAGATTAAAGTCTACCAATTAGATGTAAAGAGTGCATTCCTTCATGGGGAAATCAGAGGAACAGTCTATGTCAGTCAACCCGAGGGATTTGAAGATCCTTACTATCGGGATAGAGTTTACAAACTCGACAAGTCTTTATACGGGCTTCATCAAGCTCCAAGAGCCTGGTATGAGAAACTCTCGACTCATGTTGTGAAACATGGCTTTCGCAGGGGAGTTATTGACTGCACGTTGTTCATCAAAGAAAAGGATGGCGATCTACTGCTCGTACAGATCTATGTTGATGACATAATCTTGGTTCAAAGAACGTAGAGTTATGCAAAGAGTTTGAAGCAGTTATGAAGAAAGAATTTGAGATGAGTGCTATGGGGGAGATGAAGTTCTTTCTCGGGTTATCCAAATGGGATATTTCTACATCAGACCAAGTATAGAGGAGACATTCTCAGTCGTTTTGACATGGAGAATGCTTCTACTGCTGGAACTACACTTGCTACGAATCACGATATAGCACCTGATGAAAATGGAGATCTTGTAGATGCCACAATGTACCAAGGAATGTATGTATCTCACTGCCTCAAGACCTGATATCATGTTTGCTACATGTTTATGTTCTAGATATCAGGCTAAGCCTAAGGTTAACCATCTGATCGGGGTCAAGAGGATATTTCGTTATCTGAAGGGTACACCCACACTTGGGTTGTGGTATCCTCATGATGATGACTTTGAATTCACGGCGTATAGTGACTCAGATTACGGGGGCTGCAAGATGAATTACAAGTCTACATCAGCAGGGTGTCAATTCTTTGGGAGAAGATTAATTACCTGGCAGTGTAAGAAGCAGACATCGGTTGCATTGTCAACCTGTGAAGCCAAATACATTGCTGCTGCAAGTTGCTTTTCACAAATCATCTGGATTCAACAGCAAATGCGGGATTACGGTTTAAAGTTCTCTTCTACTCCTATTTTTGTGGATAACTTTGCTGCAATTGCAGTAACTAAAAATCCGGTCCAACATCATAAGACCAAACCTATCGGTATTAAATACCATTTCATAAGAGATTGTTTTGAAAAGAACTTCATTGATGTGGTAAAAATTAATACTGATTTTCAACGCGCTGATCTCTATACTAAAGCCTTGATTAACCACGTTTTCAATATTCGCTAGAGGTCAACGGCGTTAAAAAGAAAAGTGAGGTTATTCCTGATGATGATCATGTGTAGTCCGGTGTAGCTTAGTTAATTTTTCATTATATTTTATTTTATTTGGTTAATTTAGTCTGTTTAAAATTAAACTCATGTTATTCTGCTGTTTATTAAAATCCTAAAATAATTAAACCAGTTATGATGTTACTATTTTAGGGGGAGAATAAGTCAGCAAGTAACATTATAAAAAAAAGACGAGGGAGAAGGAGTGGAAAGCTGATATAAGGTAGATCGTATCTGTGATACCGATTCAACCCTTTGGAATATGATAGTACACAGGAACAAATCAAGAGGGACTTTAAAATTTAATTCAAAAATGATGCAAAAATTCAAAGTATAAGTCTGTGTAGTCTAAGCAATATAAAAAGGGAAGATGATAGAAAAACTGGTAACTCCTAAGGTAACACAACGAGAGTAGACCTAGAGGTTGCTAGATCACAATTGATATGTTGGTATATTCAACACAATAGATGATTAGACCTAACTCGTGATCTCAAGATCAAACTAAGTTGTTCAACTGACAGTGGGCTTTCATCTTATCACTAGTTAACACAATCAACAATATTCCAATAAGGGGTAATGAGCATGTAAAAGCCACAAATGTGTGCGGATGACCATAAATAGAGAAAAGCACAAAAAAATGAAAGAAAAATGCTATCAAGCTAATGACTTATGTTGTTGGTGCATTTTGTGCAAAATAACATTAAGCTGCTCTAACAAGGAGATAGGTTGTGTGCCTCTCTACTGTGCGATGGCATTGACCTGAGGATAAGCATAACCTAGATATTTTAGAATTCATTGTTGTTTGCCGCCTCTCTGCTGTGCGATGGCACTGACTTGAGGATTGGCTTCTTTTTGAAAGCTCTAAGAATAGTCTCTTCTTGAAAAAATACCCGTAGACCGCTCAAAAGCTCCTGAGGAATGTTGATTACCATATAAGTGTGGGATCCATGAATGTTAGTTGAAATAATTAAACCTAAATTTATCACCAGTCTATGTCAAAAGTCTGTGTATGGATTTAAGAGGACAAACATATTGACAATCATTGTGGCTGCAATTCTTGAAAGTTCAAATCAGTGTGGTAATCTAATAGTTCCAGTATGATTTCCTAAAAGTTGCTAACGACTCTGGATGAAAACCAAGAATAGAGCATCAAAAGATTTTGATAACAAGTCCCAAATGATTTGACTTGCCTGTATGATTCCAAAATTGAATTGGTCCAGGTGTGGTCAATCTAAGTTGAAGCTGCCTATTCTGGAACCAAATCCGTAGACTTCCATCTTAGGATTTATCCCTCACAAAAAGCCAAAAACAAGTTTTTATTTTTGTACGTTAGTTTAGTTTTTTTATTCAGTTAGTCCTTTACTTTTGTTTGTTTGCCGGACTACATCATGAAAATCGATAAGGGATCAACTCACTAAAAGGGTCATGTCTGAGATGACCACATGAATTTTCAAGTTTAAAGCAGTCACGTCTGAGGTGACAAAGTGTTTAAAAGAGTCATGTCTGAGGTGACTAAATTCGTTAAAATGATCATGTCCGAGATGATCAAAAACTCATAATGTTTATTTCAAAAGTTAAAAGGGTCTTAAAAGTAAAATGTTCAAAATGGCTGAAAATTTACTAAGTGTGACCCATTCGCACGATTGGACCATGAATATGGACCAACCATGCGAATGGATCCCATTCGACCGAATGACAGGGCACGAATGAGTCAGTCGACCGACTGAGACTCAGCCGGCCAACTGAAAGCGACTGACTGGGCCAATCGCACAACTGAACCTCAGTCGCCCGAATGAACTAAGCAAATGAGGCCAGTCGGCCGATTGAACTTAGGTTCAGTATTTAAAGGGCTTCAGTCGATCGCATTTTACTCATCACTCCCAATCGCACCCAAATCGCATTTCTTCCCGTTACTCTGCCAAAATTTCTACAGATCTTGTGTTCATATTGCTGTTGATCTTCAGACTTTCGATTGACGATTATACATGTACATTGCAGTTAAATCTTACTGAAATGAGAAGATCTTGAATCCAAATATGTGATATTCAAATGAAACAAGAACTGGACTAAAAAATGCCCTAATAACCTACATAAACTAAGCAAAATGTTAAAATTAAGTTTAATAGGTTATTAGTGACAAGATGGCGAGTCTAATGGACCATTAAACCATGTTAAATTACTTGAATTGGTCAAGATTCGAACCACAGGCGACTGAACAGTGGGACAAGCGACTAGTCATCCGGATGAACTCCAATCCCACGATTGAATCTTGCGATTGGGTCAATCGGCCGAATGAACCATGCGAATGAGTTCAGTCGGCCGGCTGAACCAATCGCAAACTCAGTCAGCAGATTGAACTCAGTCGCATGTCTCATTCACCTGAACGAGCTTAGTGGAATGAAAGAACAAACGACTGACTCCAGTCGCATGATTCATTCGCACAAATGAATCAGAATGAATTTAAACATTACACTTAGAACTGAATTTTGATGTATTATGTACTAATGATTCTGTGTCTTGTGTTTTAGAAAAATGGCTGATAGATGGTCCATTAATCCAAAGCAAACATAGGTGCTCACTTGGATCATACTACTCGGGACGGGGCCGACTTCACGGAGATTATAGCCTTCCTTAGATGCTCCCGGATACATAAGGCTATATCTACACCTTGCACGCCCTACAGGTCATTACACCAGGCATTCTGGGAGAATGCCTCAGTTGATCGCTCTCGTGAGCCGTACAGTATACGAAGCTCCATTCTGGGTCATGATATCGAGGTTACTGCTGCTGATTTCCAGAGAGTTCTTGAATTTGGGGACGATACGAATCACCCCACCAAATTACATCCACTGACTATGAGAGGCTACTTCCTTAGAATCAAGTACGCGGGGGACATAAACTCGGGTGTGCCCCAAGTGAAGAGGTTGATTGGCCATTTGGCAAACGAGAAATACGTGGCACCGGGGAGACGAAAATGGCGTCATGATGACAGTGACTCTAATTCTGAGCCTATTGGTCTACCAGTTGATGACGACAATGATGACGACAGTTGTGATGGTGGAGATACAGGCCCCATTCCATCTAGGGCCACTACCACTGATATACCATCTCCACCATCCACCCATGATGAAACTGAGTCTGCTGGTTTCCATCAGGATTTTGTTCCTAATGAGAGGGAAGAGGAGTCTGAAGATGAGCCCTTGACACGTACTGTGGGAAGAAAGGTTGTTCCCACTGAACATGGGCTAAGGGCGGTTGGTGAACGTCCAAGAGACTCAGGAGAGACAGCCACTAATCCGAGTTATGCACCGGAGTCAGCTAGCAGGGTTGTAGGGGGAGCATCGACCTCAACGGGAACGAGGAGGAAAAGGATGGCTCAACCCCATGGTCAGAAGAAGAAGAAAAGACGTCTCACCTTCGTTACCTCCACAATCACATCTGCCACCACCACTACCACTTCCACAATCATACCATCCACCACCATAGCCACCACATCTGCCACCACCACAACCACTTCCACAGCCATAGCCACCACAGCCACCACAACTACTACTACCACCACCACACCTCCCACCACTGTACAGATTCCATCTACCACCATATCTTTCACTCCCACCTCACCTCCACCATTTCAAAGACCCATCTTCACTACAGCCACCACCACCACCGCTACCCACCAAGGTGGATCCTTAGCCCATCCATCTCATACATATGTATCACCTGTACCTCCAATTGGGGTAGAGGAACAGCTGTCTGCACTCAACAAGATGGTCATGCACCTATTAGTAGCAGATGAGGAGAAGGCGGCTCAAATCCACCAGCTTGCTGATCTTACTGCTGCTCAGTCTCACCAGATAGAAGAGCAGGCTCGAGTGATAAAGGAGCAGGCCCAACAGATGGCTGCTCAGAGCCATGAACTAGCCCAACTCCAAGCACATAGTGTCACATCAAAAAGAAGATAGAGGAGTTGGAGAAGGCAAAGAAGATGATATGTTAAAGCTAAAGGGATCTAAGGAGGAGCGCTTGAAGATCAAAGAAAAAGACGGAGATGATGATGATGAAGTTGATGATGAGGATGATGAGGATGAGACAGAGGAGGATGAGGGGACAGAAGAAGAAAGGACAGAGGAGAAGGTTGACGATGATGATACAGCAGGAGGAGATGCAGTTGCATCAGCCTCTGCTTCAAGTCAAGAAAGGAGGTCCAAGAACATACAAGACCAACCAGCTTCTTCCTCTGCTCAACTAAGTGAAGAGACGATGATACAGGACGAAAGTAAAGATTAGATGTTTATGTATTCAATTACTTTTGTATTTGAATCGTGTATTGAAACATATGTACTTAACGTTTAAATTAAGTTAATGCATTTCAGTTTTGATTAATTACCAATGGTTGATATGTTGAATGTGTAAATCAAACAGATCCAAATTACCAAAGGGATGAGTTTGATGTTGCTCCCCTTCAGCAGGTCAAGACTCAGCTAACAATGATTCTGATCTGCAAGGGATCGTAAGGAGGTCGGTGAGTTATACCCCTGAAGAAGGGGAAATAATTCACGACCTATCAAACGAGCAACTCGCAGAGATTTTCAAGCTCAATCCAGACGAGATAGTGAAGGATGCTCCGACATGTAACTCGACCAGTGATGACGAGCTCAACGATGTTGATGAAATCGAGATTGAAGATGTCACTGTCGGGCATTACTCTCAGTACGCCGACAATGAGGGAAATGTGGTTCCCAATCTGGGTGAATCCCTCGTCAGCGATACTTTTGAGGTGTTAGACAAGATGGAGAAAGAGTCGGAGAAAGTAGAGGAAACGGCCCAAGCCTCAAATGATAATGCATGTATGTCCCTAGATCATGATATGAAATGTAATAGATCATGTTTATCTGATTATGATGTAATTTGATATGATTAATGAAATGATATTAGTTGTTTGTGATTTGTAATGACTAATATTTCGTTAATGAGTCGATATTGAATTGGTTAATTAGGATAGTGATTGTTTGAATGGTTACACGTAATTTTTATTAATGAATACATTCCAACTTAACATAATGTAGTTTTCATGCGAATGGCTCATGCGAATGGACCACACGCATGAATAAATTCATACGATTGACTCAGTCGCACGACTGAACCAGACACTGGATCAGTCGTATGATTGACACATAAGATTGGCTCAGTCGCACGATTGAACACTCAGTCGCGCGTATGGATCAACCGCATGCTTCAATCGCATGACTGAACCATGCGAATGGTCCAATCCCCCGAATGAACAATACTATCCTATAAATACAATCCAATTCATGAAAAAAAAGAGGGCATTCATTCTATTACGAA
This sequence comes from Flaveria trinervia, assembly GCA_025506515.1. NCBI lineage: Eukaryota > Viridiplantae > Streptophyta > Magnoliopsida > Asterales > Asteraceae > Flaveria > Flaveria trinervia. The sequence continues at coordinate 48,395,960 of CM046453.1, forward strand.
TCCAGATGTACCCTAGCAGTCCAGAAGTTTTCCAATTCGTTCTCCAAGTTCATAGAACACATTAGATCGATTTCCAATCGATTTCTAACGTTAGTTTCAATTCTTTATTGATTCTTCGTGTGTTCTCACTGATTGGATCGCCAATCAAATAGGATTCGCACTATTTGATATGGTTTACACGCTAATCACTAGGTATTTCGTGCAAATACCTAGTCCCAACATAAATAGTGGAAGCTAGATTTGTTGCAGCTTTTGGAGAACTTGGAAAAGCTCTAGGTAGCTCAAACAAATGATCTGCATCAGCATCAACATCATTTTGAGCGCCTGTTCCAACTAAAATATTCTCACAAGATGGTTTAGAATAGTTTGGAAACAATTCTAAATAAAAAATATGATCAGGCCCGTTCCCCCTAACACCAGGAGTGTGCTGATTAACAACTATATTAGATTACTCCTTAAATTGTTGATTCTTGATGTTGTATACTCTATAAGCTTTAGAGCTAGAAGAGTATACACAAAGATAGCGTCATCCGACTTTTCAGCCAATTTTGCCAAATTGTCCTTTGTGTTAAGTATGTTACACCTACTGCCAAGGACCTTAGAAAGCCAATGAAAGGTGGCCTCTTGTTCCATAACTCATAAGGGGTTCTTCCATGTGGCTTAACTACAAGAACTCTGTTCTACACATAACATGCAGTGCTAACTGCCTCTACCCAGAGTGTTAGAGGTAGTTTGGAATCAGCTTACATAGTTTGACCAGCCTCAATAAGTGTCTTGTTCCTCCTCTCAACAACACCATTTTGTTAAGGAATTCTAGGAGCATTGCATTGTTTGGCAATCCCTTTTGAGTTACAAAATGAGTCAAGAACCAAGTTCTTAAACTTAGTCCCTTGATCACTTCTAATAATCTTAAACTTGTGATCATTTTGATTTTCTATTTTAAGAATAAAAGATTTTAATGTTTCAGCAGTTTCATCTATAGTTCTTAAAAGAATACCCGTGTAAATCTTGTAAAATCATCAACTATCACAAGGCATTATGATTTCCATCCAATGCTCATTATACTTGTGAGACCAAAAAGTTCCATGTGTAATAAGTGTAATGGACTATTAAGGAGTTAACACTTTTGGATTTATGAGATGTCCTATGTTGCTTCCCTTTCATGCTGCAGCATAGCTATCTTTGCAGAAAAATTCCTTTTTAGGCAAACCATGTATCAAGTTATTTTTAGCTAGTTTGTTGATTGTCTTAAAATTTACATGACACATATGTTTATGCCAAAGTGTTGACTCATCACTATCAGCTTTGGAAGAAAGCATGATACTTCACCCATTGGGGAAGCATTGTTCATCTAGCTTGTACATATCCCCTTTCCTGGGAGATCTAAGAAGCACCAATTCCGGAGGAATTGTCATCCCTGGCTTGAGGATAATGCACTCATGTTCTGTGAAAATCATTTGATGCTTTTGATCACAAAACTAAGAAACATTTAACAAATTGTGTTCAAGCTATTTGACAAAGTTAACTTAGTCAACTTTTTACTTCATGTTGGATATACTCCCTCTGCCATAAATATATCCTTCGGCCTCACCTCCAAATTGGACAAGACCTCCATCATAATGTTGAAACTATCTAAAGAGAGATTTGTTCCCTGTCATGTTCGTGGAGCATCCATTATCCACAATCCAGACATTGTTATTCTTGTCATATGGATGTCCTTGCACACAGGATGAGTGTTAGGGGACCGTGTATGTACAAAGTACTAACTTATTATGCGCGTATACTGGATCAAATAGTGCGGAATCCTATTTGATTGGCCATCCAATCAGTGAGAACGCAGTACAGATCAATCTAACGATTAAAGAAATGCTAAGAACGATAAAAAAAGATCAACTGTGATCTATGAACTTGGAATAGGTTTTCTTAAGTCTCTACATGGCTAGGGTACGATTATATGCATAGGTATTCGAATTGTTACATTTTTCCACGAATTAGGTGGTATTTATAGGTTAGGGTTTTCCAATCGTTTGACTGAACCATTACCATGGTTCAGTCGTGCGACTGAATCATGTGATTGATCCATCCGCACGACTGAAGGTTCAATGGTGCGATTGAGTCAATCTTATGTTTCAATCGTACGACTGATCTAGTCTCCTGGTTCAGTCGTGCGACTTGTCCATTAGCATGAAGTATTCATGCATATGGTCCATTATCATGGTCCATTCGCATGAGGACTTCATACGATTACGTTTGAACATATGTCCCAATCATTATTGACTAAGAATTATGTACATCAACCACAAACCTATATAGTTAGTTCACTATAATTTATCATACAATAAATAATGAAAGATTAAACATTATAAGCAACAACCACATATTGTATTTCATTCATACCCATTCATTACATATATGTAAGACATGATACACATTTACATTAAGCTCCTAAACTAGGTACATATGTATCAACAATGAGATAATTAGTTTTGATTAGAGACCCAAGCCTTGTTGGTCTTGGGTTCTTCCAAAGATAGTGACATAATTGAACTAAAGGTTAAGCATGGGGGTTCAATGGTTGTCTTTGAAGAGGAGGCTTGGGCTGCAGCATCTTTCTTGATCTTCCAATCCATCCTTTGGATGATCATGGAAGATGTGCTTGTAGAAGCTTTTGCAGCATGGCATTCTTCCAAAGCTTCTTTATTTTTGGAAGAAGCCTTCACCACCTTTTCTTCCAAAGAAGTCTTCTTCTGGGATGGTTTCAATGGAACTTTCTTGTTCTTCATATTTTTAACAACTTTTGCTTCCGATTCCATTTTTCTTCGGAAGAAGGATTTTCTTCTAAAGACAACCTAGCTTCAGAAACTAGCTTTCCCTTTTTCATCTCTTGGACCATCTGATAAGGTCCAAATGAGAAACCTTCCCTTACTCCTTCCTTTCTAACATTATTTGCATAATGTGTTCTAGCAGGATTATAGTAACAATCATTAGCCATGTGGTTTTGTAGACCACACATTATGCATGTAATGTTAGTCTTTTGGGAGCTTGTGGATTGTTGTTTACTATTCTTTTTATCTTTGTCAACAACCTTTCCCTTCAACTTCTAATCCTTTGGTAGGATAGGAGTACTGGTACTACACCCCTTTCCTGCATCAGAAGTACCTACCACTTGGAATCCAGCTAAGATAAATACACCCTTTTGGTTTAGGTCAATCATCAGCTTAGACTCAGCCACTTTCTTAACAGTTCTTCTCGTAGCTTTAGCTCTGTTTCATCTTCCTTTGGTGGTTAGGATTTGATCTTCACTAGGAGGGGTGGGTTGATTTACATGTTCCTTCCCTATGCCGGCCCCTATTATTGCATCATTCTTTAACTCATGTGAAGATGGGTCAATAGATGGGACCTCTTGCTTTTTAGTACCACATCTGGGTTGTCTTATTGACTCATAAGAATATGGTGGAGCAATTTCATTGGTCCCCAACCCTCCTTTTTTTGATAACATATTTTGGAGTTGGAGGATGATGCAATAATAGCTTGGAAGTTCTGCTCAGAAATAGCATACTTCCTGGCTTGAGCCTCAGCAGTGACAAGCTGGACTTGAGCCTCAGACAATTTGGATATTAAATCCTTTATTTGGGTCTTGTATTGGTGTGTTCATGTTTTAATAGTGAAACAGTTTTCTCTAACTCTTCAATTTTCTTTTGGTAGTTAGATTCGGCCTTTTAAAAAACTGATTTCAAAACATTTAAAGACTCATATTAGATTTAATTTCCATATTGTAGTCCTGTTAGAATTTAACCTTAGCTATACAGGCAGGAGTATAGAGATGTTCATATACCTTATTATCATCTGTCACATCTTGTACCATAAAGCTCCAGTCGACTTCTTGAGCCATTGCAACTATCTCAATTGACTTTCCAGTCGGCTTTGATGTAGAGGGATATGTGGAGGCCTATGGGGTTCCCTGATTTGATTTGGGAGCCTTGCATTCCCTTGCAAAGTGACCAAGTTGGTTACAGTTGTAACATTTGGCCTTGGTTTTGTCAAACCCAAACTTGCTGATAGTTGGGTTCTGAGGGGAATTGCCTTCCAGTTCTCTTGAAGAACTTCTTCGCTCTATAGGTTAGAAGACTCATCTGTTGGACAATGTCCACTTACTCTACATCATCTGGACTGAAGCACTCTAGATCATCAAAGTAGTATTGAAAGTCACTAAAGTGTCCACTTCCTAAGACAAAGGCACATCTGTCCGAAAGGAACTATGCTGAGCCTGTTGTGACCTTGGAGTCTCAGGGAAAGTGATATAATGTCGAGATGAGTAGGAGGGTTGATGGTTGTATGTCAGGTATTGCTGAGGTTGTGGGCGTACTGAGCCTTCAGCAACATTAAGGCATTGCTAGCAGGAAGACTAAGAGGTTTGCTTGTCTGGTGGCCCTTCTTACTCTCAATCTCTAAAAAGTATCCATCAAGGATGCGATAAAGTTCAGTCATAGTGAGAGTGTTCAAATTCTCTATCCTCTTGATAAAGACACAATAGAATGTCCGCTCATTTGGAAGAGCACTCATGAACTTTCTTGTGAGGTCACTAAGTTCAGGAGTGATCTTCACAAGCTAAAGAGAAGAAACAAGATCCATGTACCTGAAATACTGCTGGCTGAGAGACTCTCCAGCAATAGGTGAAGTTCTCGAACTACTGCTTCAGTGAGTCCTTCTTGGAGTCGTTGGAACTTGAATACATTTGTCAAGTGCATCAAATAGTTTTTTGGCAGACTTGCAATGCTCAAACCCCACCATGATGGAGTTGGGTATTGAAGTCATAAGAATAGTCATTGCATTGCTGTCAATGTCCATCTTCTTCCAGTCCTCATCAGAATAATCTTCAATAGCCTTTTCTATCATGGCACTGTTTCCACTGGGTGCTGCCACCTTGGGTTTATACGGGCCGTTGACAATGGAATACCACATTTTACTGTTTTGGTATCTAATGAAGCCTTCCATTCGTTTGCTCCAAGACCTAAAGTTTTCAGGAGTAATGATAGGAGCTTTAGTCATAGTTCCTATCTCTACTCGTATTTGTTAAGAGCCATTTGGAGAGAGTTGTAAGGAGGAGTGAAAAAGAGGTTGATTTGGATGGTTAGATCTCATAATCAAGAGCCTAAAAAGCTCTAATACCAATTGGAGGATCGGGTTTTGTCACTAAACACTTGGTTTTTCTCTCAAACTCACTTGAACTACACTCGGATGAAAGCAAAGTCTCTAAGAGTTGATAACCATATATAAGTAGTAATAAACACAGGAAGTAATTTTCAAGGTACTTGCATATATTGCTTCTCAACTCAAAATATTACAAGACTCTTATAAGCATGATCTTATGAGTTACAGTGAGAAACTATATATCATACTACCTACATTCAGAAATACTTTGATACCAGCTGGGATCTTCTAACTAAAGCGAATACTACAAAGCTATAGTTTATGGTATCTTAGATAAAGTCTTATCTAAGATATGGTAGTCAGGACTTGTCCCTGACTTACATTTTGCCACCAACTAAAGTTGGTAACTTGTACTAACATAAAAGGCTAAACAGTGGAATAAAGTATGGTCAACTACATGGCCCTTTGAGAAAACACCATGTAGTATCAGAGGTCTGAAGCGGAGTGTCAGAGACCATACTTATGTCCACTCGTTCATAGAAGTGTCTTCCGAAGGTTAAATGGCTTCAGAAGAACAAGTACTTCCGAATCCACTTATACTTCAGAAGAGGCTACTACTTCCGAGGCTCGAGGACTTCTTCTTTTCGTCATACTTCAGAAGTTGTCTTCTGATTTCTTCTTCTTAGACTTGATCTTTGAATGTAAGTACTTTGACTTCGAAAGTAGAGTTTGTCTTCGGAAGTTGATCTTTTACTTTGTCTTCGGAAGAACTCTACTTTCCTTCGAAAGTTCCACACTTGGCTTTGGAAGCCTTTTGTAAGTAGCACCAAAATTTGTCTAATTGATTTGGTTTTGGTTGCACCAGCCTTCTTCTTGATCCAACATAAGTGTTCATCCATACACTCCCCCTCAAGATCAGGTCCAAGGGAGTGGTTTCTAGCTATAAGTGTCTTAGCAATCTTACAATCAGTCATGTTGAACCTCTTAAGTATGTCTTGAACATACCTTCACTGACTAATGAAGATGCCATCTTCAACTTGCTTCACTTGAATTCCCAGAAAGAAATTGAGTTCCCCCATGGCACTCATTTCAAATCTGCCCTTCATCAGCTTCTCAAAGTCTTTGTAAAAACCCACTTTTAATAAAAATGTTCATACATGCATTTCCAGCCCCAAATCAGTTTAAAACAAGTAAAAAGGAGGTTCTAGAACTCACCTTAGCTGCTCTTGGTTTTGACTTCTTCAAAACCCGTTTGCAAATTGAATTCTACCTCCTAAAAACCCACCAAACACACGCAACCGAACACACAAACACATAAAAGCATACAACCGAGGCTAAGGCCGGTTAAGAACATATTAAAACTATGAATTCTTACCTTGAATTTGAACTTCTTCTTGTTCTTCCAAAAACCTAAAGTTTCTACTCTTGCTTTCTCTCTCTAAAAAAATCCGAATGATATGGTGTGAAGAGAGTGTGATGGGCAGGCATCACCTTTATTCACCAACTTTCAATGTTTTTTGTCCTTTTGATACTTTTAACCCCTTATCTTGGGTTATATTGCATTTCTTTTATTTTCCTTCACTTTTATTCTTTATTTATTGCTTATAAAAATATCCGGGTGTTACATTTTCCTTGACTTTACATGGTATAGTTGTGAATGTAAATGGAATGTATTATGTAATGTAAAGCGGAAGATAATGATGTTGGATCTTGTATGACTAAGACACATACAAGATTGATGTCGTTAGTACATTATAATCCAAGTCGGGTCATACCCAATAACATGGTAAACAAACACCAATAAATCTTTATTTGTTGATGTGATCATACAAATAAATATTGACACCAATTTAGAAAATGGGCTTTCTAAATTATTGCTTTTGAAACAAAACAATTTTATATGGATAATTTTGTTCATGAGAAATTATATGTATTATTATTTCAGTAGGTTAAAAATAACAAATAAAAGTGTGTTCAAGTTATAAAATTAAACGGGTTTTAATTTTATAAACTTTTGGGTTAAAGAGTGTGACATATTTTAAAAAATTAAAATATATGGGAACCCACTTTCAAACTAATTTTCAGCAGCCCCTTACTGGTCCTCCTTAGGATTCCTTTTCTTGTTTTCATACAAGACTTGAACCAATTTCACACTCCACTCAATACACACTCTCTCCCAAACACATAGTAAACTCTCTTTTCTTGTTTCTTGCTGAAAATATTAGGATTTTGAAGAAGTTCTAGATGAAATTTTTTGATTTAAAAGAGGTGCAAGAAGAAGACTTTGGTGTTGCACTTACTAACAAGTTGGGTGTTTGCAAGTGCCTGTGGGTATACTAGCTTGAGGTCTTTTCCTTTGGAGGCTTGCATTCAAGAACATCATCATCTTCTTCATCTAACATCATCTCTAATCTCTTTGTTCTTAAAGAGGTAGCATTCTATAAACACCCTATGGTTGGTGTTGTTTGATAGCATTTCTTTTCACATACATGATCCTCATTCTTGGGTTTGATTTGTTTGTAAATAAAGGCTTATTTTCAGCAACTACAACACAGTTTTTAGCTCTTTATATCCATTGCGTTTTTGTTTAAATGGTTAAACAATCTTTGATAAACATGTAACAAACCCAACAATGACATCTAGAGCCGGTTATGTGGAAACTTGCTTCAAAAGTCCAAGAAAAGTTAGTTTTGGACTTTTTCAACCCATTAGGGAATGATTTTATTTTGGATGTATGAATCCCTTATCATTCAAGTTTTATTTTACATGCTTTAGAATAAACTTTGAAATTTTGATGTCAAATGGTTGATTGTTTTGTTTGGACAAAAACCCTAAATTTTTAGTTTATGTTGGTTGAAATTTTGAGGGTTAAAAAGGAAGTTCATTTTGTACTTGAATATTGTATATGGATACATGTTTTGGTGCATAACATAGCCTTGACCAAGTTTCTTTTGGATTTGGTTGAATGTTTTGTTATGTTTGGTTTTATTCTTCAAAATTGTTGTAATATTTTTTTTGTGTTGGTAACTTTGGGTTGTAATTTAATTATTTTTTGGTTATGTAATAACTAGATTAGGTGCATTTCCTTTACTAGAAAAAATTTGTATTAGGATATAATTTTTGTAAAAAAAGATGCACAATAGGAAGACCCTCAGACACAAAGGAAGGACACAAAAAGACATGGACACTTCAAGGATTTGGATGTGGATTCAAGTGGGAGTTCATGGACACCTTTTAATATGTCATTGTTAACCGTTACAAAGCACCTAATGACAACACTTGTGATAGAAAACAAGTGTTGTCAACTTAGTGGCTATGGTTATGCGCTTATGAGTGTAGTGATTGTGCTTGTTTGGTTGTTTGTTTTATCGTTAATAGTTTGATATTTTGATATGCATAAAAAACTTATTAGCAAACATGACAAGCTAAAAAATAATGGTTCATTATCATTAAGTGGTTAATTGTGACACCCGTTATTTCCCTTGAAGCCGTAGAAACAAGGAAAAGAGAAAGAAAAGAAACAAAGTACAAAGTCGAGGGACCAAACTTGCCAAACAAGAAAAAAAACTTGAAAGAGTGGGAGGGCAGCCCACACCCTCCCCCACACTCTAAAATTTATGGCCATAGAAAGAAGAGAGGAACAAAAGTGGTCTCAAGCTTCGGTTTTCGTGGATTCGAGCGTGAAAGTTGAGGTGTAGCGGGTTGGATTGAAGCTCTACTTGATGGTGTTATTTGTGTGAGTTCTAGGACCCCTCTTTTACACTTTTTTAACTGATTTAGGGCTGCAACACATAGTAAAACACATTTTTGAAGTGTGTGTGTTGAACCCGTATGTATGTGTTTGTGTGAGATGTGAGTGCAATTGTTTTCAGGCTTGTGTGTGCGTGAATGGTATGTGGTAGGTGTTTCTAAGGTTTAGGATGGTTGATTTGGGCATAGAACAGGTTTGGGAGGATTTGGAGGCCGAAAAGTGCAGATTGGGTTCGGGATGAACTGCATTCTGCATCAGCTAGGGCTAGGCAACCGAATGGCATGCGACTGAGGTCATTCGCACGTGAGTCGTGCGACTAGAGTCCATACGCTTGTGAGTTGTGCGACAGGGGTTCATTCGCATGGGGGTTATGCGACTGGGGTCCATACGCCTAGGCCCAGTACCGGCTTTATGCATATGGTGGGCTAAAGCACATGGCATTGGTTTGAATGAAAGTAAAGATTTAATGATGAATGTACGGAATGAACCAAGGAATAATGAAGAAAATAATGATATTATCTTTGTGTATATATGATGTGTGATCACGTGCAAAGTAAAGTATGGTTTTAATGAAAGTAAAGTATGTTTAATTTAAAACTAGAACTCGCTCAGCAACGCTAACTTTATGTGTTTCCAATTGGCAGGTAATGTTTCTGAGGATGGCACGGGGCGACTACTCAGCTCTTTTGGATGGCATTCTTTTGTTTAATGTTTTTGCATTGTAATGCGAACGAATGATGTTTTGAAATGAACGATTGTATTAACTTGCAAAAGCATTTATAAGGAAGTGAAAAGTTATTTTAATGTTCCGCTGCAATGTTTATTAATGTTAAATGTAGAGTTATATGTTTTATGTGCAATGATTTACCAGCTGTAAGCGTCCCGGGAACGGGGCCTTACAAGTTGGTATCTGAGCCAAAGTTTAAGTGAAACGGGTAAATTTTCAAAAGAACCCTTAACTTGAGCTGAAAATGGGACCGAAAGGGAAGGGATACCAGTCTGAGTAGCTACGTGCCATCAAGTATTTTCGTAATGGTAACCGGTATTATGTGCGCATGTTATGTGGTTACATGGTTTTTGTAGATTTAAATACTGATGTAGTCAGGATAGATAATGCTTGGGGTATGAAGAGTAAAGTAAGTGGCTAATCACAACTGGCCACTGTAATTAGGGACTTACTATACTTGACATAAACTAAGTTGTTCCCTTGAATGACTGTGTTGGTGTTTGAATCTTTCAGTGTGTGTGTGGATGGCAGGCGATAGATCTTCAAAGGCTTCACGTGGTGGAGGTCGTGGTGCTGAACCATGGGTTACGAGAGGAAGACCCAGAGTTGAAAAGATGGTCCATGAAGAACCAGAGACCCCTCATCCGGAGGGTGGTGATGAAAGTGCAAACTTTAGGGCCTCGGTGAAAGAGGCTGTAGTTGAAGAAGTGCATGAGGTCATGCAGACAATCTTACCGTCTGTAGTGGCAGAAGTGATTAAAGTTGTACAAGAAGGAGAAAGGAAGTAAAGAACTAGACCTACGGGGGAAAGGTGATAGCCCGAGACTAAGATGATTCTGTCTGATGATGAAGAAGGAGAGGAAGAAGAAGAGCCTGTGCTGGAGGCGGCACGAGGCTGTAACTACGGGGCGTTCCAATGATGCAAGCCCCCTACTTTTGATGGTAACGGCACCGTTGTTTCTGTTCACCGACGGGTGAGAGAGATGAAAGTTCTTTTGAACATCAGCGAGTGTAGAGAGGATCGGAAAGTAAAGTTTGCTGCCCACTCTTTTGTGGACTCAGCTCTGTGCTAGTGGGACAATATAGTCCAAGCCGAGGGTAGTCGGGCAATTGGGGGGATGAGATAGTCTGAACTGAAGAAGTTGGTCATTGAGGAGTTTTGTCCTCATAGGGAAATGGACAAATTTAAGAGAGAGTTCCTGTAGCTGGAGGCGGGAACCATGACACATCAGCAATACACTATAAAGTTTAATGAGATGGCACGGATGGTGCCAGACCAAGTGACGACTTTGTCACGAAAGATTGAGAGGTACACTCAGGGTTTGCCGGCAGATATCCACAGGCACATGATCGCTGCCCGACCGAGCACGTTTAGGTCGATGCTGGATTTGGCTGGGAGGTTCTATGATGAGAGGGTTGTGGTGGTGATGGCTATAGGTAGCAAGAAAGGGAGTGGTGACCGGAATTGGAATAGGAAAAGGTTTAGTTAAGGTGGTGTTTGGATGAGTAACAAGAAGGCCCAGGTAGATGACCGCTGTGTGGTGACATCTGGTGCAGGGTCGAACAAGTGTGATAGATGTGGGAAGGAGCATGCTGGAGAATGTAGGCTGGGATCGAACTTGTGCTTCAAGTGTGGGAGGATGGGACACATAGCAAAGGACTGTCGTGCAGGCAGATCCAACCTTTGGATATACCGGAATGAAAGTGGGAGCACATCACCATGGATTTCATTATGAAGCTGCCGCGTACCCCGAAAGGGTATGATGCCATATGGTTGATAGTTGACCATTTGATGAAGAGTGCTCACTTCCTACCATTCCACGAGACATATTCATCCAAGAGGTTGGCGGGACTATTCATCAAGGAAATTTTAACTCGTCATGGTGTCCCGGTGTCTATTGTGTCCGATCGTGACACCCGGTTTATATCTAAATTTTGGAAGAAATTCCACGACGCGATGGGGATGAGGTTACATATTAGCACCGCTTATCATCCTCAGACAGATGGTCAGTCAGAAAGGACCATTCAGACGTTGGAGGATATGCTTCGTGCTTGTGTTATCGATTTTGGAGGAAGTTGGGATGACCACTTACCTTTAGCTGAGTTCTCATATAACAACAGTTATCATGCCAGCATATGTATGCCACCTTATAAGATGCTATATGGTAGGAGATGCAGGACACCTGTGTGTTGGGGTGACATTGGTCAGAAAGAATTAGGAAGTGTCGAGGTAATCGTGACTACGACTGAGAAGCTTGAAAGGATCAAAGCCTTCATGAAGGCAACCAAAGATAGACAAAAGTTGTATGCTGATAAACCACGTAAACCAATTGAATTCCAGGTAGCAGACAGGGTCATGTTGAAAGTTTCTCCTTGGAAGGGTATTATTTGGGTTAGAAAGTGGGTCAGGTTGAGCCCAAGGTACATAGGACCTTTCTGAATCATTGCTCGAGTAGGAGAAGTGGCCTATAGACTAGAGTTACCAAATGAGTTAAGTCTAATTCACCCGACCTTCCAAGTATCTCATCTAAGAAAGTGCTAAGCAGAAGAGGATATGATTGTATCACTGGAGGATATCGAGTTAGATGAACGGCTTAATTATGTGTAGCAACCAGTGGCGATCACTGATCGAAAAGAGAAGAGGCTGAGGAATAAAGTGGTTCCTCTTTTGCATGTATAGTGGAAGCACAGGAAGGGATCCGAGTCTACATTGGAGACTGAAGAAGAGATTAGATAGCATTACCCAGGTCTGTTCGAGGAATAACAGGTTTCGGGGATGAAACCTATTAAGGGGTTGGACTTGTGTCACCTGATATTTCCCTTAAAGCCAAAGAAAGAAGGAAAAGAGAAAGAAAAGAAATAAAGTACAAAGTCGAGGGACCAAACATGCCAAACGGGAAAAAAACTTGAAAGAGTGGGAGATTAAGAGGGGAGGGCAGCCCACCCCTCCCCCACACTCTAAAATTTTCGGCCATAGAAAGAAGAGAGGAAGAAAAGTGGTCTCAAGCTTCAGTATTCATGGATTTGAGCGTGAAAGTGAGATGTAGCGGGTGGATTGAAGCTCTACACTTTTAAACTTTGTGTGAGTTCGAGCGTGAAAGAAAACTGGTCTTGTGTGTGCTGGAATGGTGTTGTGGTATGTGTTTCTAAGGTTTAGGATGGATGATTTGGGGTTGGAATAGGTTTGAGAGGGTTTGGAGGCCGAAAAGTGCAGATTGGGTTCAGGATGAACTGCATTCTGCATTAGCTTGGGCTAGGTGACCGAATGGCATGCCACTGAGGTCATTCGCATGCGAGTCATGCGATTGGAGTCCATACGCTCGTGAGTCGTGCAACTAAGGTTCATTCGCATGGGGGTTATGCGACTGGGGTCCATACGCCTAGGCCCATCCGCATTAGGTCCACTCGCATGGGATCCATCCGCATTGGGTCCATTCGCATAGGTGCTCATCCGCATTAGGTCCATTCGTATCGGATCTATCCACATTGGGTCCATTCGCATAGGTGCTCATTCGCATTAGGTCCATATGCATAGTATGCATCCTCATTGTGTCCATCCGCATTGGGTCTATTCGCATAGGGCCCATTCGCATGGTATATATCCACATTGTGCTCAGTCGCCTCGGAGGCCATGCGACTGAAGGGTGCCCATACACCCAAGTAGGGCTTGTGCACCTAAGGAACACAGTTTATTTACTGACTTTCGGGGGGAAGTGCATATGTAAGTTTTGACGTGGAAGGTTCCCAGGGGTTCATGTAACTTGAATTTTGAGCTCATAAGTGTTATGATGTGCATGTACAATGATGTATGATGTTGTATGTTTATGCATGATGGTATGTATGATGTATGTTATGTATGTATGATTTATGCCTCGTATGGTGATGTTGTATGTTTATTATGGTCCTTATTATGTATGATTATTTTCCCTTGGCTTTACGTTGAATGTTAATGAATGAAATGAAAAGTATTATATAATGTAAAGTGGAAGATAATGAAAAGAGGAATGAAATGATGAATGCATGCATTAATGAACAAATGAAAGTATGAAAGGCTTGCATGCAAACGTAAGGAGGTTCACACCCAATGAAGGGTGTTAGCTCAACCGTGTGTGGGTTAGCTACCCCCGAAGGATGCACACTGGGGCTTGATCTGTGTGATTAAGCATATGTATGGAGGTTCATGCCCAATGAAGGGTGTTAGCTCAACTGTGTGCCGGTTGAATACCCCAGAAGGATGCATACCAGGGTCCAATCCTTGTGATTGACCATATGTATGGGACCATTGCCGCTCACCCTAGGTAACTGGAGTAAGCTTGGTGCACAATGTTTGGGGTCTATGAAAGACCTCAGGCCCAGTACCAGCTTAATTCACATGGTGGGATGAAGCACATGGTATTGGTCCGAATGAAAGTAAAAATTTAATGATGAATGTACGGAATGAACGAACGAATAATGATGATATAATATATTATCTATGTGTACTTATGATGTGTGATCACATGCACAGTAAAGTATGGTTTTAACGAAAGTAAAGTATGTTTTAATTTAAAAGTAGAACTCACTCAGCAACGCTGACTTTTATGTGTTTCTAGTTGGCAGGTAATGTTGCTGAGGATGGCACGGGGCGGCTACTTAGCTCTTTTGGATGGAATTCTTTTGTTTAATGTTTATGCATTGTAATGCGAATGAACGATGTTTTGAAATAAACGATTGTATTAACTTGCAAAAGCATTTATAAGGAAATGAAAAGTTATCTTAATGTTCCGCTGCAATGTTTATGAATGTTAAATGTGAAGTTATATGTTTTATGTGCAATGATTTATCAGCTGTAAGTGTCCCGGGAACGGAGCCTTAAAATAATAAAAAGTTATTAAAATGATTAATGATTATATAAAAAGGGGTTTTATTAAAAACAAAACCATAGGGTACCATGTGTTTGAAAGCATGCAAATACAAGGTACATAGAGTTTTCTAAACAAGAGTTATAAAAACTAAAAATTTATATTGAAACAAATTTTAACCCCATCCTTTTGCACAACACTTGAGTCACTTGGAAACTCTTAATGGGATAAAGGTCATCTAACAATTTTGACGCAAATTGTGATTTGATGTGGGAATACCATATTTGTGGGATAAAGGTCACCTAACCACTTATGTTGGTAAACCCACATGTGTGTGCAAGTAGGTTGACTTTATTTGCAAACCATGTTAAATGGATCACCTACAATGTGGTTTACAAATGGTGTTGATGTGATAAACATGCCAACTATGCATATGATGTTTAAAGTCGATCCCATTCCTCTAAAAGTTGCAAAGGGTTGCAATTGTCGAACATTGACTACCTTGTTAATTTAAATAATGGGATAAAGGTCTCCTAACCACTATATAAATGTAACGTTGGATTCTACAATTTTAAATTGTGTAAGACATATAAAAGGGTATAATAATTAAAATATGATTATATCGAAAATACTAAAATTGAACTTTGTTAAATTTTGTAGATGGCCACCAACAACAATAAGAACAATGATATCCCGTCCGCTCACACACTATCACTAAGAACCATTCTCCAAAAGGAGTGTCTAAACCGTAATATCTTTATAGATTGGTTTTGAAACTTGAGAATGTTCTGAAGCAAGAGAAATGGTCATATATTTTAGATGATCCGATTCCCGATCAACCTAATGAGGATGCTAAGGAGGCCTACAATGATGAGAACTCCGTCCAAATGTCTTGCCTTATGTTGGCAAGTATGACTCCGGATCTCCAAAAGGAGTACGAACATCACGGAGCGTACAACATGATTACCAAGTTGAAGGAAACGTCCCAAAAACAAGAGAGGGTAGAGCGCTTCGAAACGGTTCGAGCACTCCATGCATGTCGTATGGATGACACACAATTGGTATCATCTTATGTACTTAAGATTAAGCCACATTGACCACCTCGAAAAGCTGAATTGTTCTGTCTCGAAAGAGTTGGCTATGGATTTGATCCTCATCTCTTTGTCAAAAAGGTTTGACAACTTTGTTACGAATTATAACATGAAAGAGTGGGACAAGAACATAAGTGAGCCTCACTCTATGTCAAAACAACCAAGGTGGCCATGAGTAAAATGCTTTTACCCATTCTCACTATCAATGAAGGTGGGAACAAGAAAAGGCCTCACCACGCACCCAAGGCCAATGTTACCAAGGGTGAAGGGTACGTTAAGGGGAAGGGAAAGGGAGTGGTAAGAGTGCAACCACCAAAACCAACGGAGAAGAAGAAAAAGGTTGCTTCGAATGACCAATGCTTTAAGTCTAGGGATATTGGACATCGGGAAAGAAATTGCCATATCCATCTCAAAGAGTTGCAAGCTAAGAGGGATGCCAGGCAAACCTCAGGTACAATTTTCATGATTCATATTGATCTCAATTTAACATCCCCTACCACATGGGTATTGGATACCGGATGTGGAACTTATATTTGTAACTTATTGCAGGGTTTCAAAAGAAGTAAGGACTTCAAGAAAGGGATGTTAGCCTCTACATGGGGAATGGGGCAAAAGCTCAAGTTGAAGACCGAGGGGACTACAACTTGAAGCTTCCAAATGGTTTGGAAGCAATTTTGAACAATGACTTGTATGCTCCAAGTTTGACTATGTGTGTGACATCATTTATGTTGTCTTTAATGGAGTGGTTGTCAGCATCAAGAAATTATTGATCACTTTAACCACCACCATGATCTCCTACATTTAAAACTCCTTGATTTGAGTTTTATGCCTTTGAGCTGGAATATAAAGGCACCTCAGATGTATTAGCTGGATTTGTCATTATTGTGCTGAAAGGAACTCCATTTGCAAGGTTAGTTACAACTAATGCTGAAGTAGTTTAACTTGATGGTCTTCTTAGCTCAAATCTTGGGTGAGGATCACCTGCTGATAGGATATTTGTAGATCCTGAAACATGCTCACAAGATTTGTTAAAATAGTTGGTAACTAAATCAAGATCAAATAGCTAATCAGGACTAGAACCTTTCACACTGGAGTGTGCTCATTTAAAGTCACATAGGCATACTCCTCAACTACTCTAGTTTTGAGATTGTATAATCTATAAGGAGAGGTTTTGTCCTTGTTAGTTGGGTTCTCCTCCCTTACATGTTAAGAAGGAGAGGGAGTTGAACCATGCTATGAATCAAAAGATAAAGCTTGTTAAGGTTCAGCAAGAGGTCCAAATTGTGTTCTCTCAAAGTGTTCAACCTTAACCTCCATTTTAGGAGGGGCTTGACTTGGTGGGGAATGCAAGTCAACAAGCTCTCCTTTTTTGATCTTTATGTGATCACCCTAATGTGCTTATCCATGATAGATAGAACCAACTTGAGGCTTCCCGGGAATGGGGCCTTACATAAAGTTGTAACTATTTTCTTGAAAGGTTGCAAATATTATTGAAATATGCAACATTTGTTACAAAAGTTGCGAAAGTCAATAAAATTTGATTATCATATCACAATATTTTTTAATGATATGCTTAGAATAAAGTACATATATTTATTTCTAAAAAAAAAATATGCATTGAACAAATAGTTTATGAAAAAAAGTTACAATTTTCAATAGGTGAACCTATAGTATTTTAAATTTCATCATATAATAAAATTTGATCCTAGTTCATTGGTTCAGCGCTTGTTTTAATCAAGCAATGATAATGGGTTTGAGCCTTGAAACTAGTTATTTTACACTTTCCATTTTTGTGAATTTAACTTTTTACCCTTGATTTTAATACAATATAACCCTAATTAAAACCTCTTTATCTGAAACAACTCCCCTCCCCCTCATTCTCTTATCTCTGAAACAGCTCCCCCTCCCCCTAATCGGCCGGCGAGGTGGCAACGGTAGCAAGTGGCGACCACCAGAACTCCAGCATTGGTCGGCGACTAGGTGACGAGCATTATCCATTCATTCAAGCTATCAAGTCCTAACGTTAGCTTGTTATCTTTGTCTTCTACAAATCTAGTTTTTCATTGATGTTTTTGGTTTTCTAACTTCTAAGATTGCATTAGTTTTGATCGATTATTATTCTCTTCATGATTACTCTTCTTGGACGCTTCCATTTTTAGGAGCTAGTTTAGTTTTGGTATCTTGGCATCTTGCTACTGCACGTCTGCACTTCTCCACTATATTAAGGTAAATTATTAACTTAATAATTGCTATGGCAAACTACTTGTTTAATTTGTTTTATTAAATATCTATATATATATATATTCTTCTGATTGGTAAAACAAATTTAAAAAGTAGTGCAATAGCTTTTCACCAAGTATTGCCGTATGGAAAGTACACAACATAAATGATAATGCAAATTTAGTTTGGTGACTGAACTATCTTATTTTGTTTGGTGAACATAAAGCATAATGCCTTGTATATTATATATATGATGATACACTTTAGTGCATTCTCAATTATTAGAAGGCCCCGATTTCATGTTTCGCTTTGTGCCCCAAAAAAGATTGTGTTTACTCTGCTAGTTTGTGTTGAAGCCCTAATTTTGTGTTTACAAGTTATTTAGTTTATCATAATTCATTACTTGTACTTAGTGATTTAGCTCTTATGTAACCTTGGATTTTATTTTGGTATTGTATATTTGTTAAGATTTTCAATGCAATTTAGTCATATCTATTTTGACCGAGCCGATCCGAACATACAACCTGAAAATTTTTATATTGTTTCATTATAAACCAAGTCACCAAAAAAAGTGACTCCTAAGAAAAGATCATGGTTCCGCCATTACTATTAATAATATTGCAGCTTCTAATATGCTTGTTTTCAGTTCAATACAACTGTTCAATTTATTTTCTGTCATCAAATTGATGCTTTTTTCTATGTAATACGCTTAGTAAACTAATCTTGCTAATACATGAGTAATAACAAATGTAAAAGACAGTCTGCTACTCCATATATAAGCAATAACCTTAAATAAGGATACACGTCACTAAGATGTACTTTCTTATATGTGAATTAAAGTTTTGTTGTTTCTTTATTGTTTCTACTAACTTTAGAATACGAGAGAGATGAGACATGTTAGATATTCGATGTATTTACCTAGAAGGTTACTAGAATTTGAAGCTGGAGTTATTGAATTTCTTAGTGCTTCACTCCATAAGGTAGCAAAAGACTCTCAAATATGTTGTCCTTGCAAACGGTGCAAAAATCATTACTGGGATCGAAGAGATGAAGTATTTGATCATCTAAAAGGACTTGGATTTGTAGAAAACTACTATGTATGGGTTTTTCATGGACAAAGCTCCTCAGAAAGAAGATTTATACTGAGATATATGATGATGGAGATGTTATGCACGGAAAATTTGAGGGGCTATTGCATGATAGATTTAGAGATACCCTAGAGAAAACAAGTACGACACAAAGATGTTTAAATGAAGATACCAACCAATTAGATAAGCTGATAGAATATGCAAAGCAAGAGTTATTCCCTGGGTGTAAAAGTTTTTCAAAGCTATCTTTCATCATTAGACTTCTTCTCTACAAGACTCTTCATGGGCTTAGTAATATGGCATCTAATGATCTTCTACAACTTTTACAAGAGATAATTCCACAAGCAAAACTTCTAGCTAGTTTTACTCAAGCTAGAAAAGTCATAAAAGATTTATGGCTTGATTATAAGAAGATTTATGCATATCCAAATGAGTGCATGCTTTATTGGAAAGAGAATGAACATAACGAAGTGTGCCATATTTGCCACACCTTAAAGTGGAAACAACTAAATGAGAACCAAAAGTTAAAACATAATAGTGAACACCCTAAAAAATCATCAAAAGTTCCGACTAAAGTGGTGTGGCATTTTCCTTTAAAACCAACATTACAACAACTTTTCATGTGTTCAGAAATAGCTAAACATATGACATGGCATGATGAAGGACGTCTTAAAGATGGAAACTTATGACATCTATCTAATGGACAAAGTTGGAAGGAATTTGATTCTGTATCCTCATTTTGCAAAAGAATCTAGAAATGTGAGATTAGGGTTGTCAAGTTATGGATTAATCCATTTGGAACAATGAGTATTGCTTTTAGCACTTGGCCTGTGGTATTGGTTAACTACAGTTTGCCTCTATAGATGTCACTGAAACCAGAATACTTTATGTTATCCTTGTTAATTCCTAGGCTTGAATCTCCTAGTAATAACATAGATATTTATTTACAACCTTTAGGTGAGGAGCTTAAAGATTTATGGGTTAATGAGTTAGAGACATATGATAATCTAAAGATGAGACGTTTAAAATGTACATAGCATTAATATGGACAATTAGTGATTTTCTAGGTTATTCAATGTTGTTAGGGTGGAAAACAAAAGGAAAGTTTGCGTGTCCATGTTTTAATTATGAAAGTACCTGACTTTAATTGAATCATACTAAGAAAACATGCTATATGGATCACAATAGATTTTTAGATGCTCAATACCCTTGGCAACGCTAGACAAGTGCTTTCAATGGGAAGATTGAGAAGAGATTTTCTTCAAATCCTCTTGAAGCCTTGAGTGAGTTGTCTAGCTTTAAAAATGTTTTTAGAAAAACACAAAAGAAGAAAAATGATAGTACTTGCCCATGGAAGAAAATATCAATATTTTTTGATTTGTCATATTGACAGTTCAATAAATGTCAACAATATCTTGACTTGATGTATATTGAAAAAAATATATGTGATAACATGACACGGACTTTGTTGGATATTAGTGGGAAGTCAAAGGATCACCCAAGAGCTCAATTTAACATTTTAGAACTCAACATCAAAGAAAGGCTTCATTTAGTACTTTCTGATGATGGCAAGCATTGTATCATGCAGAACGCATGTCATTCAATGTCTTCTAAGGAGAAAGTTAATTTTTGTCGTGCTATGAAGGAAAACATTTACGTTGTATTGATTCATCTGGAAAGAAATTTTTGGTAATTTTCTAGACAACTTATCTATTACTACAATTAGTTATCTATTGTGGTCTTGGGATGTAAACTATTTTGTATTTATTAATATGTATGTAGAAACATGTTTGTGAACAAGAAAATATGCTTGTCCAAAAAAAATATGCACACAGCTAGTCCAAAATAGGATTCGTGATGAGATGGTAATATGGTTTTGTTTGCTTGTGCTTTGTGTTTGTTATTAATTTATATGGTCATATACTTTTAGTTGATGTTGTTTTATCATTAATGCAGAAAAATTAGGACACAAACAAAGAGTTACCTACTTTAACCCAAATGTTTGAACGTACATGTAAAAGGACCAAATGACATTCATATGTTGATACATATGATGACACATCAACAAAAATTGTAAGTTCGTATTTCAATATCAGTGCATTTATATTTTAATATTAAGTTACGTTTTAGTTGTTACAATTTTGTTTTCTTTATGAAAAAATAAACTCTTTCTCTTTATATCAGAAGACGACATGGTTGTATTAGCCAAATAGAGTTGAAATTATATGACTTTGCCTAAATTTTGTGATTGCCAAAAACAATTAACACACACACACAAATATATATATATATATATATATATATATATATATATATATATATATATATGTATATATATAGTTTGTTACAAATGATTAGAATAAAAACAAGTATAATTCAAAGTTTTTTTGGTCAATATAATATGGAGTGCGCATAAGTTTAATATCTTTGCTTTCTTGCCCGACAAAACCAACCCACACAACTTATTGGGTCTTCACATTAACCTACCGGGCTATTATAAAAAATTCTAAACTAGCTTAATCTTGCTTAAATTAAATCAAATGAACATTAGGAATAAGTCAATATTAGTAGTTACTTCAAATTGATATGGGTAAGAATGGGAGGTGAAAAACTATGGACATGTAAGGTTTAGAGGTGGCACCACTCATTTTACTCCTTATGGTTTTTGTTTCTTCTAAAAAGAAATCATTTATGTTGCTTTTTGGTGAAAGTTTTTTTGTAAGTTGGGTTAAAGTAGCTAACTCTTTCTTACCTTGACTTACTTTTGCCTTCATATTACACTTTTTCTTACTTTATAAATCTACATATTCCTTTTTATAACTCTCCCTTGTAATAAAAGTGTTGCATTAACCTTATAAAATGTTACATTTTTTATAACAAAAATATAATAATGGTTGCATTAGAGTATGGAAAAGGTTGAATTGTTGTAAATAACTCTATAATAAAGGTTGCATTTTTATGTTAAAAAGTTGCATTTATAAGTTAAAAAAGATGCATTTGAATGTTCAAAAAGTTGCATCATAAAAAAGTTGCATTTGAATAATATAAGGAACTTTTTTAGAAATGTTGCATTATGTAACAAAAAAGTTGCTTTACGACTAATGCAACTTCACCTGATGTAGCTCTAGGTAAATGGTTGATTTAGCTGTAATGCGGCGTTTTCAAGATCTTATGTACCATTTTATCGGGGTTGCATTAGAAATCTTTTGTTATTGTGTCCCTTGAGGGAGAGGACAAAGGTTCTAAACCTTTTTCCTTTTATATTGAAGCAGCTCCTCCTACATAGCTTCAACCTAACTTCCATCCTTTAAAACCTCATAAACTTTCTTTAGTTCTATCTAGGACAAGAACAAGAGTGAAGACAAACATTTGCATCATGGATTTGTCCTCTTATTCTTACCCCTATCTCAATATCTCCAACGATGTTTGTGGTGGGGTTTGACTTGTGGATCCTTAGTTAAGGGATCACAACAAGTTGCTTTGAGAGATCTAAATTAGAGAAATTTAAATTAGCTTTTAAAGTTTCTCCTATCACATCAGCACACTTATCAAGAGAGACTTAATCAAATGAGTGTGTGACAACATTTATATTGCCTTCAATGGAGTGGTTTTCAAAATCAACTTCCATCCTTTAAAGCCTTATCAACTTTCTTTCATTCTATCTGGGACAGGAAAAAAGAGTGAAGACAAACATTGCATCATGGGATGGTCCTCTTATTCTTACTTATATGTCAACATCTCTAATGATATTTGGGGTAGGGTGAGACTTGTGGATCCTTAGTTGAGGGATCACAGCAAGTTGCTTTGAGAGATCTAAATTAGAGAAATTTGAATCAAGTATTAAGTTTCTCCCATGACATCGACACACTTATCAAGAGAAACTTGATCCAATGAGTGTGTGACAATATTTTTGTTGTCTTCAATGGAGTGGTTGCCAGTATCAAGAAACTCTTGATCACTATCACCACCACTATTTCCTTCCATATTTGAAGCACTTTTATTTGAGTGTTATGCCTCTGAGCTAGAATTTGATGGCACCTCAAATGTATAAGCTGAATTTGACATAGTTGTGCAAATGGGAACTCTATTTGTAGGATTAGTTACCACTGCAGCTAAAGTATTATCAATTTGATGGTCTTCATATCCCAAATGTTGGATGAGGATCACCTACTGATAAGATATATGTGGACCCTGAAACATTCTCACAAGATTTGTTAAAACAGTTGGTAACTAAATCAAGATCAAATAGCCAAACAAGACAATAACCTTTCACACTAGGAGTGTTCTCATTCAAAGTCATATTGTGTAGGTACATGTGTCCCTAGTTTCTTAACTTAATGTAATATGTCATTAATGTCTTACACTTACGTAATACTTGGGTACTTAATGAAATGTAAATGTTTGGTTGTGATTATAATGTTTAATATTTCATTAATGAGTTGTTTAACACATATTGAATTGATTATATTGGTTTATGGTTGTTTGAACTAGTATAAATAATGTAATAATATTGAATACGTTCAAACTTAGTAAGATGAAGTTCTCATGCGTACGAATGGACCATGCGCCCCAACAGTGGTCATGCGCCCAATGGCCATGCGACTAAGTGTCCATGCGCCTAAATGGTCCATACGCCTGAGCAACTTCATGCGAATGACTCAGTCGCACAACTGAACACTCAGTCATGCGAATGGATCACCGCATGGCTCAATCGCGCGACTGAACCATACTAATGGTT
Organism: Flaveria trinervia; assembly: GCA_025506515.1. Taxonomy (NCBI): domain Eukaryota; kingdom Viridiplantae; phylum Streptophyta; class Magnoliopsida; order Asterales; family Asteraceae; genus Flaveria; species Flaveria trinervia. The sequence continues at coordinate 48,419,567 of CM046453.1, forward strand.
CATTCGCCCGAATGAGCAACCCAAACCTATAAATACCACCTAATTCGTGAAAAAACGTAAGCATTGAACACACTTCGACTCCAAGTTCACAGATCGCAGTAGATCAATTCCTAATCGATTCTTAACGTTAGATTCAATCCATAATTGTTTCTACGTTCGTTCTCACTGATTGGACCGCCAATCAAATAGGATTCCGCACTATTTGATTTGGTATACACATTAATCAGTTAGTATTTTGTTTAATACACGATCCTCTAACAAGTGGTATTAGAGCATTGGCTCTTGATTGCATGTGATTCAATCGTTTTTTATACAAAAATTGTGTTTTTTCACTAAAAACGCAATCCTTTTGTGTCAAACGGTGTCTTAGACGTCTCCTGGTCATAAAGTTCAGTTTTTCCGGCATATGGCAATTAGGGTTAGTGAAAATTCGAGTTTTTGCGGCCAAACCACGTTAAACCTAGAAATTTTCAAATTCCAGCAGCCTCAGTCGCACGATTGACTCAATCGCACGACTGAACTCATTCGCATACCCCATACGCACGATTGGACTCATTCGTACTTCCATTCGTACGACTGAGAACTCTATTCGGATTGTTCAACCGCATTAGTTCATTCAGTCGACTGACTCATCCGCATTAGTTCAGTCGCACGATTGAACCATCCGCATAGTTCAATCGCCCGAATCGTTCAATCGCCTTCCTTCATTCGCACACATAAAACAGTTAGTTTTAAAATTAAAGTTAAGTGAAATGGAGGACCAGTTTTCACCATACACAGCAGGTAGAGACACACATATACAAAACCTACTGCTATTGGAGAATGAAGTGGGTAATCATAATAAACCCCCAAAGCTTATCATGTTAGACGAGTACCCACAGTGGAAGCAACGTTTTGAAATCTACTTAAATGGAGTAGATACAAATCTGTAGGAGGCTATAAAGTCAGGGTACAACATGCCAGTAGGAGCTGACGGTGTCAAACTTACTTTAAGTGGCATGACTGATGCATAAAAGGTAAAACACAATGCTGAGAAGAAAGTCTACGCTTTGCTTACCCAGTCTATTCCGAAGGATATTTTCCATCAATACTCGGAATATATGCAAGCAAAGAAATTATGGGATGCATTAGAAAAGAGGTATGACGGGAATGCCTCACTCAAGGCTATTAAGGCCAAAGCTTTGAAGAAAGAGTTTGACAACTTCTCTTCAATGGGAAAGGAAAGCCTGGAGGATGTGATCGATAGATTCTACCACTTGATGAGTGAGATGCACACTCAAGGAGTAACAACATCGATGGAAGATAAAGTATCCAACTTTTCTGATGGTTTACAAGAGAAATGGGCTTCCTTTGTTTCTAATCTCAGACAGAATGGGATGCTCTCGAAGTTAGATATAAATGACTTCATTCTGAAACTGAGAGAGGAGGAACTAAGGATGAAGTATAGAGCCCAAAAGGCCAACTATGATCAGAATTCGGCGCTTTACAACACGACTCCTCAGGCAAAGAAATCTGGAGCACCACTGCAGACTGCCTTCGTGTCAAGCTCATCTGGTCCAGCACAAGCATCTTCTTCAGGTTCCGAGATGTCAGGGTCATCTGGTACCTAGTACATTATACCTGAAGCCAATGCAGCAAAATTGAAGACTGATAACTTCGGTAACGTGACTGTTGAGGTGGCCAGAGAACACATGGACCTCTTAGATGCGGTAGTCCACTCCTTTGATAGACTAATTGCTGGAAAGATAGGAAATTGTCACCTGGCTGATGAGGATTACGAGCAGGTGGACGAGATGGAGTTGGAACGAATGGATATAATGTGGACCTTGGAAAGTCTTGTCCGACGAGCTAAGAAGTTTGTCAAAAAGACCGGACAGAACTTGGTTGCAACTAAGGACACAACCTTTGGCTTCGACAAATCAAAGGTAACCTGTTTCAACTGTGGTGAGAAGGGACACTTCAAACGGGAGTGTGTGAAGCCCAAGAAGACTGGAAATGGGAACCCTTTCTCGTCCTTTAATCGTCAAGACAAAGCCACATCTAGTAGTTCTACTTCATCAAGCAAGGATCCAAAAGCCTTGACTGCTCATGATGATGAAGGACATGACTGGAGCTTTTGGTTCGTCTCACCGGGAGAATCAAACATAGCTAGTGTGGTGGACATAGATGACCATTCCACCAGTGAGGGAGATATAGCAATAGAGCTCGCGATGTCCAATTCTAAAGACACTACACCATTGGTCAACCACTTGCCTGAAGAAGTAGAATCTGCAACAACATCAGAATCTCCAGAACCCGAGACAACAGACACGGCACTCATGGCTGATTCATCACCACCATCTCAGGTAAGTACTACTGACCAGTTGCTTAATGATCATGCTTCTTTTGATTGTAATAAATTTAGAGAAAGCATAGATTTAAAATTTTCTAGGTTATTAGACCATAATGATAGCTTAGTAAAGGACTTGGAACTGTGCACTGAAGTTAATAGAGTCTTAAAACAAAATGAGCATAGTTACAAGGAAAAGATAGACCTATTGAACAAACAGCTTAGGGAAACAGAAGTAGTTGCCTTTAACCAAGAAAATGACATTAGGTACTATCTTAAATCCCTAGAGGACACTAAGAAGCAAAAAGAAGTTTTAAAAGTAGAACTTAATTCATTAAAGCAAAAACTACACAGTTGGACAAGTTCATCTCATATTGTCCAACACTTAGTGAGAGAGAGAAATAACAGGGAGGGATTGAGATACAAAGTGGTTCCACCCCCACCTGAGACCTTCATGAACACCAAAATTAAACCAATTAATAATAACCCCATCAAGGATCATGTGTTGTCCACTCCTCTTGTTAGTGACCCGGATTCCACAAGTACATCAATTGAATCTGGCACTAAACAAAAGGAGGCCACTTCAAAGGCAAAAGGAAAGATGCGTTGTGGTAACCTGGAAAAAGAGTTTGAAAAGTTTAATTAAAGTCAGGTTCAAACAAATTCAAATCTGAACCTAAAAGGACTATTAAATCTAATCAATCACATGCATTATGTCAAAGTCCGAGAAAACAAGATGTAAAAGATGTAAAACCAGGTTAAGCAATTAAATTTGTAAAACCCGACCATACATCTAACAAAGAAGTATCTCAATCTAGACAGAATATGGTCACCCATGTAACACCTACATCTGCACAAAAACAATTAAACCGAAAAGTTGAAAGCAGATCCTGCTACAATTATGCAGAGTACGGACACATTGCGTCTCATTGTCCTTATTATCAAACACCGGGGAAGAAAGTTGAACTTTCTGAACCAAAACCTAGCTCTTTGAAGAGGAACTTAGTGACACCTCCTAAAATAGATAGAGAACACAAAGTTCAACCCATCAATCAATCGTCTGTTTATCACAAACAGGCCTTACACAAATCTAGCTTATGGAAGGAAAAATCATCCTTGGTATCTGGAAATGAGAACAAACAGACATCTGAGATTCCCTCACCCTCGAAAGGTCAATCGGTTGAGTTTATAATGTGTGATGCCTCGGGGAGACCCAAGCCAGTAAAGGCTTGGGTTCCTAACCTGAACTAACGTTTTCATTGACTGTGCAGGGTGTTCGCTATAGTGCTGAAACTAACACATGGATTGTAGATAGCGGAGCATCCATGCACATGAAGGGGAACATGTCTCTCTTATCAAACGTCAAACAAATCAAAGGAGGGCATGTTTCATTCGCTGGAAACAAAGTGGGTACATCACAACTCAAGGGGAAGTGGGAAATCAAAAAGTGATGTTCGACAAGGTAAACTATGTTCAACAACTTCACAATAAGAAGTGCGATGTCCTAAAGAAGGACTACATCATCCCGAGGATCAAGTATTAATGTCTGCCTCAAGAAATAGGACCTTTATGTCTTGGATCTATCAAAGGCCTCCACAATGGATCATGAAGTTCAGTACTTCTTGTCTAAAGCTACTGAGAAGGAATCCATATCCTGGCCTAGGAGAATGGACACATTAATCCACAAAAGATGAATCACTTGACCCAGAATGATCTAGTGAGAGGAGTTAACGTAAAAAACTTCCAACTTCCAGATTTCTGTGTTGCGTGCAAGAAGGGCAAGCAGACGAAGAAGGCTCATAAGGAAAAGAAAGTTCACTCTATCGAACTTCCTCTTGAACTTCTTCACATGGATCTGTTTGGTCCAGCCAGTACAAGAAGTATTGCAGGTGACTTGTACTGCTATGTAGTTACTGATGACTACTCAAGATTCTCTTGGGTAATATTTCTAAAGTCAAAATCAGGAACATTTGAATCCTTTAAGGAACTAGTAACTACACTGAAGTCCTATACAAGCTGGAGGTATGTCAAGTGCGCTTAGACAACGGAACCGAGTTCAAGAATCAATAGATGGAGGCTTACTGCAAGGAAAAGCGAATTGTGCTTCAATTTACCTCTGCTTACACTCCTCAGATGAACGGTGTTGCTGAACAGAAGAATCGCAGCTTGATAGAGACCGCATGGACTATGCTAGCAGACTCGAAACTGCCTATTCAATTTTGGAATGAGGCAGTTGCAAATGCATGTTATACGCACAATTGAGTTCTGGTAGTTAAACGCCATGGAAAAACGTGCTACGAGTTACTACAACGACGTAAACCTAACTTACAGTATCTCGAGCCGTTTGGAGCTCCGTGCACCCTGCTGAAGAAGACTTAGGAACGAAAATTCAGCGAGAAGGCTGATGAAGGACCTTTCTAGGATACAACATACCGAATAAGAGAGTTTACAACAACTCAATGGGTCAAGTAGAAGTGTGGTGTAACATTGATGTTAAGAGATACAACACACCACCTACTGGAAAAGGGCCTGCTTACTTCTTCGACTATGATGGATTGTTCAAGTCCTTCAACATACCTCTCTCCACTTCTGAAGATGAGCTTGGCAACCAAGATGATGTATGATGTCTTGAACACACCGTCTCAAGATTCAACACCATCTGGTTCACAGGGTCAATCATCTAACAACTCAGGGGGAGCACTTGATGATAGTGACTCCTCCTCTGATAAAGAAGCTGTGGAGACTGATCAGAACAACTAGGAGGAACAGGTTCCTATTCCTGCAAGTCCACAAGCATCTGACATTGATGCTTCTGAATCTTCGGAACCTCAGAATCCTACTGCCTCAGATACTGAACCAAATGTTCATGATCTGATTCTAAGGTAGTTGTTCCAACAACCCCTGGATCACTCCTAAATCTCTATCATCCTTTGGATAATGTCATTGCGGATGTGAGGTCAGGAGTTCAGACCAGAAATCAGCTGTACTCAGCTGATTATGCATCGGTAATGGAAAAGGGATACCTTCACGATGGTACATATTGTTGATTTGTGTCTCAGTTTGAGCCAAAGTATGTTAGTGAAGCCTGAATGATGAGGCAAGGGTGAGTTCCATGCAAGAAGAACTTCTTCAATTCAAGAAGCTAGGTGTATGGAATCTAGTGGATAGACCTAAAGGTGCTAAGGTCATTGGCACAAAAATAGGTCTCGAAATGCAAGAATGATGATCAAGGCGTGATCATCAGAATCAAGGCCCAACTTGTTGATCAAGGATTTCAACAAGTCGAGGGCATCTGACTACAATGAAGTGTTTGCACCCGTGGCAAGAATGGAAGCAATCCGTATCTTCCTTGCCTATGCATCATACATGCAGATTAAAGTTTATCAACTTGATGTGAAGAATGCATTCCTTCATGGTGAAATCAAAGAGACAGTGTACGTCAGTCAACCCGAGGGATTTGAGGATCCATATCATCAGGACAGAGTTTACAAACTCGACAAGGCTTTATATGGGCTTCATCAAGCTCCGAGGGCTTGGTATGAGAAACTCTCGACTCATCTTGTGAAACACGGTTTTCGTAGAGGAGTCATTGACTGCATATTGTTTATCAAGCAGAAAGATGGGGATTACAGCTAGTACAAATCTATGTCAATGACATAATCTTCGGTTCCAAGAATGTAGAATTATGTAAAGAGTTTGAAGAAGTAATGAAGGCGGAGTTTGAGATGAGTGCAATGGGAGAGATGAAATTCTTTCTCGGGTTACAGGTAGATCAGACTGGACTTTTCTTACATCAGACCAAGTATGCAGGAGATATCCTCAGTCGGTTTGACATGGAGAATGCTTCTGCAGGTGGGACTCCACTTGCTACAAACCATGATGTAGCACCCGACGAATCGGGGATGATTGGATCTCTCATGTACCTCACTGTCTCATGACCTGATCTCATGTATGCTACATGTTTATGTTCATGATATTAGGCAAAGTCAAAGGTTAACCATCTTATTGGGGTCAAAAGGATATTTTGTTATCTGAAGGGTACACCAACACTTGGGTTGTGGTATCCTCATGATGATGACTTTGAGCTTACAATGTATAGTGACTCGAAATACGATGGATGCAAGATGAATACAAGTCTACATCAGCGGGATGTCAATTCTTTAGGAGGAGATTAGTGACATGGCAGTGTATGAAGCAGACCTCGGTTGCTTTGTCAACCTGTGAAGCAGAATACGTTGCTACTGCAAGTCGCTATTCACAAATCATTTGGATTCAACAGCAAATGCGGGACTATGGTTTGCATTTCTCATCTACTCCTATTTTTGTTGATAACTCTGCTATAATTGCAGTAACTAAAAATCCGGTCCAACATCCTAAGACCAAACACATTGGTATAAAATATCACTCTATACGTGACTGCTTTGAAAAGAACTTAATCGATGTGATTAAAATAAATATGATTTTCAACGCACTAACCTCTATACAAAGGCTTTTGACAAACCAAGTTTTTTATATCTGTTAGAAGTCAACGACGTTAAAATGAAAAGTGATGTAATTCCCGATGATGATCATGTGTAGTCCGATAAGTCTTGTTCTTTTTTAAATATTTATTATCTTTATTTATTTGTTTAATCCATTTAATTACATTAATGTTATTCGGTCGCCTATTAAAATCCTAAAAAGCGTAAATTGGTTACGGTTAGAATTTTAGGGGGAGAATAGGTCAGTTAGTAACATTAACAAACATAAAGGGAGAATGAGAGGCTGGCTGATGGAAAGTAGAATGACTTTGGAAAATGATAGTACACAAGTACAAATCACTTGGGACTTTAAAAGATTAAATAAAATAAGATGCGAAGTTCAAAGTATAAATCTGTGTAGTCTGAGCAATATAAAAGGATAGATTATAGTAAAACTAGCTACTACTAAGGTAACACAAAGAAAGTAGACCTAGAGGTTGTTAGACCATAGATCATATGTCGGTAGATTCAACACAATAGACGATTAGACCTTATTGGTGATATCAAGAACAAACTAAGTTGTTCAACAAGCTGTGGGTTAACATCTTATCCCTGGTTAACACAATCAACAAATTCCAATAAGGGGTGACGAGCAGATTAGACACCACAAATGTGTGCGTAAGACCATAATATGAGCTAAAGCAATCAAACTAATAACTTTGTTGTTGGTGAGAACTGTGAATAAAGATGAAAAATGCTCAAACAAGAAGATAGCTTATGTGCCTCTCTGCAGTGCGGTGACACTGACCTGAGGATAAGCATAACCTATATAATCTAGACTTCTTTGTTGTTTGCCGCCTCTCTGCTGTGCGGTGGCACTGACCTGTGGCTTGGCTTCTCTCTGAAAGTTCTAAGAATAGTGTCTTCTGGAAAATTACCTTGAGACCACTCAAAAATCTCCTGAGGAATGTTGATTATGTTGGGTTTTGTAGAGGTTTATCAAAGTCATATTAACCATAATATGTCAAAATGCAGCGGAGTAATAATCAAAAACCATTTTTAGATTAGTTAATTTATACATCAAATACATGTGTAAGAACAAAACCCATTAACAAGGATCTTTATATGAAAGAACATGCTATCAAACAAACATTCAAAACATCATATACTACCTCCTAGAACTCGTGGATGAAGAGGAAGATGATGATTGAAAGCTAAATCTTCAAAGTAGAAGACCTCAAGAGGTGATACCCACAAGCCCTTCAAACACCTTGCTTGTTAGGATGCAACACCAAAGATTGCTCTTCTTTTGCTCCTCCAAAAACCGAAAATCAACCAGCACTTTTCAGCCTCTAAAACTCGAAAATCAGCCCTGGTTTTGGAGGTTCTAATGCTTGTGTTGTAGAGAGAAGAAGTATGTATGATGATGGAGTGTAAGAGAGGAGAAAAAGGGGTTTCAAAGACCAAGACAAAGCTTGTCCCAATGCCCCCTTTTGGGCGGCCGAATATACAACCCAAATGGGTTTTCCCCCCATTTTTTAGTTTTATAAAATATACACTCTTAACCCATTGTTTTATAAAACTAAAACCCCTTTTTAATTTTATAACACTAACACACTTGTATTTGTCATTGTTTAACTAACTTAAATAATAAAACAAATAACTTCTCATGAACAAATTATCCACATAATGTTCATTTACAAAAGCAATGATTTAGAAAACCCATTTTCTAAATTGGTGTTTAATATTATTTGTATGATCTTATCTACGAATAAATATTTATTGGTGTTTGTTTGGCTTGTTATTGGGTATGACTCGACTTGGATCATAACGTACTAACCACATCAATCTTGTATGTGTCTTAGGCATATAAGATCCAACAGATTATCATATAAGTGTGGGATCCACAAATGCTTGTTGAAATAATCAAACCCTAAACTGTCACCAATTTGTGTCAAAAGTCTGCGTAGACCAGTATACTAACAATCATCGTGGCTGCAATTCTTCAAAGTCCAAATCAGATGGGATCTAATAGTACAAGTATGATTTCCTAAACTTGCTAACGACTCTAGATAAAAAACAAGAATTGAGCATCATAAGGTATTGATAACATGTCCCAAATGATTTGACTTGCTTGTATGATTCCAATTTGAATTGGTCCAGTTATAGTGAAAAATAATTGAAGCTGCCTATTCCGGATCCGAATCCATTTGATTTCTATCTTAGGATTTACACCTCACACAAAAAGTCAAAACCAAGTTTAGTTTTGTATTTCAGTTTGAGTCTTTTATTTTTATTTCAATTTTGTCAATTCAGTTTGTTTAATATCGGACTATGTCATGGAACTCAGTAAGGGAGTCAATCACCTAAAAGGGTCATGTTTGAGGTGACCACATAGGATTTCAAATGTAAATGGGTCATGTCTGAGGTGACAAAGTGTTTTTTAAAGGATCACGTATGAGGTGATCAAAAGTTTTCAAGATTAAAATGATCATGTCTGAGATGATCGAGTGCTTAAAACATCTAATCAAAAGTTAAAAGGAATTAAGTGCAAAATGGTCATAAATTTAAAACCATGAGTATGATCCAATCGCACAACTGGACCATGAGTATGGACTAGTCGTACGATTGGAGGATACGAATGAGCCCATCGCACGATTAACGCACACATATGGGCCATACATGCGATTGGACAATAAGCATGAATAAAATCACACGATTGAATCAAAAAATGACAGGATCAGTGATCACAAGTTGATGTATTAGAATACAAAGCAGCGGAATACAGACTAGAATTAGACAAATTGTAGCAAGCAATCGATACTTGTAAGCATTAAGAGCTCATACGGTTATAGGGAGAGAATATATATTTCTGATTTGAAGGAATGTTTATAGAGGTAGAATATTTCTAATCAAATCATTCATTCATTCCATTCATACGTCCATTGTTACAATAAGTTGTCACTCCTTATATAGAGTGCAACAATCACTGTTGTTATCACGGAAAGTGACAACTGGCAGATCTAATACAAAAATAACTAATTCTTAACAAACTACTAAAATGTTCACAACTACTGAGAACATATCAGCATGTTAAGTACAAATATAAAACTACTGAAACTACAACGACTGAAGAACAAGCTCTTCAGTCGTTTTACAAAACTACTAAAACATAAAAATATAAAACTACTGATATCACAACTATTGAAGAAGTACTCTTCAGCAGTTGTGACAAACTACTGAGGCTTCAGTACTTGATCTTCAGACTTTGACCTTCAGGTGTTCATCAGCTGATGACTTCAGTAGATATCATCAGCTGATGTCTTCAGTCTTTGTCTTCAGACCTTGTACATCAGTTGTTGATCTTCAGCACTTGTAAACTCTTCAGCTGTTGTACTTCAGTACTTTGGTCTTTCAGCTTCAGCACTTGTTTCTTCAGCTGTTGTACTTCAGCACTTTGGTTCTTCAGCTGTTGGGGTCTTCAGCACTTGATCTTCAGCTGTTGAAGTCTTCAGCACTTGTCAAACTACTGATGAGGCTTTCAGCAGTTGTTGTGATACCATGTGGGACTTAGAGGTTTTCTGATCTTGGCTCATTGGTTCTTTTGGTCCAACAAACTCCCCCTGAACCAATGCAGCCAAAACCTCTAACTTTTTATCTCCCACTTATTGATGGCAAAATGTTGGTCTTTTTCCTTCTTGATCAGTAGAGAAGATGACCCATGTAAGCTCCGGCCTGGGAAGAACCTCAAATATTTGTTTGGCAGAGTATGAATGGGAACTCTGTTTTGGGGAACAGGACACAGAGTTGTTATCCCATTCATGAGATTCACTTCCCCATAATGAGTCTGTACGACTCTCTTGTGTAGGCCTCAAGGAAGGTGATTTGTTCCTCCATGGTTAGCTCTTCAGCACCTCCTTCAAACAATGATTCCGGCCCATAATACTCAGACAGGTATTTGGCATGTTTCCCATTCTTTAGCTCCACAGTTGTTATTATTCTGTAAGCAAACTCATCTGGGTGATTACCCTCTAGGAACAACTGGAGCTCATTTTTCCTGACTTCCTCAAGCCTCTTGTAAACTAACCCCTTTTTCACTATTTTGTTTCCAGCATCTTCTGAGGGGTTAGATTAGCTTTGTAGGCCTTCTTGAAGTCTTCTAGGATTTCCCAGGGTGAAACTACAAAGACCAGAGAGATCACTTCATCTACGATCTTTTTCACCTGGCCAATGTATCTCCGAGGTATATTGTTCTTATGAATTCGGTGAGAGACCCTAGGATCAGGCCAAATCCTCACTCTTTCCTTTTGATATTGAAAGGTATGCCTGAGAGTGTAAAGTCTGAGGGCTTGCTCCTTCATATGATGATGGAAGATGTGGCTGCATAAGCTTTGTCAACTCTCTTCAGCAATTCCTCATCATGCTGTTTATGAAGCTCTTCTTCTTCTAGCTTCACTTTAACCATTGTCTCTGGACTTCAGGAGTAATTGCTGAGGAGTGACTTGTGGCCTTAGGCAACTGAATCACAGCTGAGAGCGGCAGCCTGTCTTCATCATCTTCTTCATCTTCTTCTAGCCTCAATATCCTTCTCTTCTTCTTCAAGGGTATATCATCGGCTATGGGTTTGAGGGTAAGGGAGTTGGTTTGGTGGGTTGTGTTTTGGGTGGTTTTGGTGTGGGAATGTTGACAGGCTATGCTAGCATCCTTGAGGTGAGTATGGCTTTTGACTGCTTGGCTAGCTCAGTCCTGCTCCCAGCACCCACTTCATTCAAAGCTTCAATAACAAGCCCCTTAGTGTATGCTTCAGACGAACAGATCTTGGTGGTGATTGCCAAGATACTGTCCCTGGACCAAGCTTTGATTTCAATCATTGATCTTCCAAGATATTTTGCAATAAATCTTATCATGATTTCAAGCCTTTCTCTTTCTAACACTTCATAACTTGCCCATCTATTCTGGATTTCTTCAATCTCTAGTCGTCGAATCTCAGAGTCAAGTTTGTTGGTGTCATGGCCTTGCCTGAACAACTGATCAATGATGTTGTCCATTGATCTGCTGTGTTCGGCATCAGCCTCTTTTATCAGTAGCTCCAAGGCTTTATCTTCAGCAATGTGCTCATCAGCACCTTTCTTCCGCTTGTAGGTGAGCATTGGTTGCTGTTCTTTCTCCTCCTTTTGGGCTTGCTTTGCTTCCTCTTTCCTCGGATCTTTTCCTCTTCTTTTCTTTCACTGCAGTACTCTCCCCCTTTTTGGTTGCATTGGAGGAAGGGGTTTGTACCGCAGAAAGAGTCTTTTGGACAGCAGCATCAACCAAGGGCTGTAATGTTGAGGAAAGCCTCTCATCAATGGCTTTGATCACTATATCAGTGATTATGGGTGTGATGAGAGGGAGGGAATTTTGGAGTACAACACCTATTTGCTCAGGAGGTTTTGTTCCTGAGAAGTAGGGCCTGAAGCAGAGGCAGGTGGTTGATTTTGGAGTGGCTCGGTGTTTGGGAAACCTTCAAGTGAAGGTGCCATCTGTGGGTGGATAGAGGCAGATGGTCTTTCTCCTTGTGAGAGTTGGTCAAGTAGGTTTTGCAGCCTACTGACTTTTTCTTCAAGGAGTGTTCTGGGCAAGAACATCATAGAAAAAGCCCAGGTCATCATCAGCCGAAGCTGAATCAGCTGACCTCCTGCTTAGAGCAGGATTTACATGCACTGGGTGTAGACCAGTTGGTGCATGTGCCCCTTGTGCTTGGTACTGGGGACTTCCAGCCTCAGGACAATGTCCATCATCAGCTGTTGCCTCTAGTGAGGTCTTAGCAATGTTACCAGCCTCACTCTGGTCATGTGCTGAGTCAGAGGAGGTGGCAGCCTCACTAGATTTCTAAGCTCCTTGTCTACACCAGGAGATAGAAGTGGGAAACCCTGTGCTGTGGGTTCTCAAGTGCACTGTGTTCCTCCCCCTCAATTGTAGAGGTATTCCCAGTAGTAAGTGGTTTCTGGGAAGGGGGTGAGGAGTGCAATTGAGTCAGCACTTGTGCAACTATTAAAGTTGGGCTGTGAGGGGCGGTTGTTTGGGGTGAAGGGATAGAAGCAGTGTGCACCTGGGAGTTTGGGCTCTTCAATGGCAATCTCCTCAATTGAGGAAGATCCCAGATATGTAGGTGCCCCTTGGGTGGTTGCTGCAGGCTCCTGTTGAGAGGAAGCCTGAGCGGCTATGGCTGGAGGAGTCATTGTATCCACTAGGGGGTTTGGACTAGTGGATATATCCTGCGTTTGTGTTGCAGGGGCATCCTCAGGGGACTCAATTCCCTGAGTAGCCGTTTTGGGTTTCTTTTTGGGGGTTTGGTGGGGACTTTGGATTTGGAGGTGGTGGCTGTGGGTTCCAGCTGCGTGGGTTTTCGCAGCTTGGCAGCCATTTTGAGTGTCCGGTCAGAGTTGTGCCGGGAGTATACTTCCGGCAGAACAGCCGTAGCAGGGACTCCCAAGCCAACAAGTCCCTCAGCATTAAGCTGGTCTGTAATAATGGCCATTATGAACCGTGGATAAAGTATCCATTAACAATGGAGTCTTAGCCTCTGTAATGCCATAATCCAAAAGTTGGTTTTGAAGCCAGAGTACCTGAGATGTACAACTTGCAGCAGCAATGTACTGCTTCAGCAGTGGATGTAGCAACTGAGGTCTGTTTCTTGCTCTGCCAAGAAATCAAGCAGTTGCCTAGGAATTGACATCCACCAGAAGTTGATTTCCTGGTCAACTTACACCCTGCATAGTCACTGTCAGAAAAAGCAACTAATTTACCAGAATGTCCGGTAGAATACCATAAACCTAGAGATGGAGTGCCTTGCAGATATCTAAAGATCCTCTTGACTGCAATCAGATGAGACTCTTTAGGTGCAGCCTGAAATCTAGCACAAACACATGTAGCAAACATAATATCTGGTTAGAAGCTGTTTAATACATCAAGGACCCAATCATACATCTGTAAAGTGTTTCATCAACCACTTTACCTTTCTGATCTGTGTCTAGTTGTGTGGTGCTGCTCATGGGAGTAGAACAAGGCTTACAGTTTTGTAAATCAAACTTTTGCAAAAGATCTTTTGTATATTTGGACTGATGAATAAAAATTCCATCAGCCTTTTGTTTGATTTGCAACCCCAGAAAGAACTGTAATTCTCCCATGGCACTCATTTCAAACTTCTGTTGCATCAACTTTGTAAAGGCATCACACAACTTTGGATCAGAGGATGCAAAAATGATATCATCTACATAAATTTGAATAAGTAGATTATGCTGCCCAGCTTTCTTAATGAATAAAGTCTTATCTATGGAGCCTCTAGTGAAATTGTTTTCCAGAAGAAAGTTTGATAATGTCTCATACCAGGCTCTGGGAGCTTTTTAACCCATAAAGAGCTTTATCAAGCTTAACACCCAATTAGGATGTTTATTGTCCTCAAAGCCTGGAGGTTGACATACATAAACCTCTTCTTTAATTTTTCCATACAAAAATGTACTTTTGACATCCATTTGAAAAACTTTAAGGTTTTGATAAGCAGCATAAGCTAAAAACAATCGAATTGCTTCCAGTCTGGCTACAGGGGCAAAGGTTTCATCATAATCAATACCTTCTTCTTGTGCAAACCCCTGAACAACCAGTCTGGCCTTGTTCTTAACAATAAGCCCATTTTCATCAGTTTTGTTCCTAAACACCCATTTAGTGCCTATTGCACACTTACCTGGAGGTAGAGGAACCAGTTCCACACTTGCTGTTTCTTGAACTGAAGAAGCTCAAGCTGCATGGCATCAACCCATCCATTGTCCTTTAAAGCAATGTGATAATTCTTTGGCGCTTGCTGACTGATGAAGAGAGCATAGAAGCAGAAATTTGACAATTGACTTCTTGTTGATACTCAGCAGTGATATCACCAATGATTTGAGACATAGGGTGATTCTTCAGATCTTGATACACAATGAGATCTATGCAAGTGTTGTAGCCGGTTCAGCAGCAACAGATGGTGATGGTGTATCATTTCCTTGAAACCAATCAGTGGATGGTAATTCAAAGGAAGTTGAATTCGAAGAAATCTCATCAGCATTTGTTGTGGATGGTGCTACTGGAGCTACAGGAACATCAGGTCTAGCTGAGTCATGCAGCTGATCACTAAACCTGAAGAGGTGAGTACTGCAATCATCATCATCATCAGCAGTACCACCAGGTGGTGAACTGTTGACAGGAGCAACAACAGGAGTTTGATAAGGAACATATTGCAGTATGTCCAAATCAAATAACTCCACAGGACTTTGTGGAATCTTGTCCTTTGGAGATTCATTAAACTTAACATGTATAGTTTCTTCAACCATCTTTGTTCTGCAGTTGAAGACTCTGTATGCCTTGCAAGTAGATGAATAACCAACAAATTACCCTGCATCCACCTTAGGATCAAATTTATGGAGTTGATCCTTTGTGTTGAGAATGAAACAGGGACACCCAAATGCTTTGAAAAATGAAATCAGAGGAGCCAAATGATGGAGAACTTCATATGGAGTCTTCATCAACCTCTGATTTACTAAAACTCTATTTTGCACATAACAAGCTGTGTTGACAGCTTCAGCCCAAAAGGTCAATGGCAAACCTGAGTCAGCCAGCATGGACCTTGCAGCTTCAATGAGGGTCCTGTTCTTTCTCTCCACTACTCCATTTTGTTCTGGAGTCCTTGGAATGCTGAACTGCCTTTTGATTCCCTTTGAAAGATAGAAGTCATCAAGTGTATGATTTCTGAACTCAGTTCCATTATCACTCCTAATACACTTGACTGGAAGGGAATACTGCTTCTCAATGTACAGCACAAAGTGAATAATCTTCTGAGCAGCCTCATCCTTTGAATGTAGAAAGAAAGTCCATACAAATCTGGAGTAATCATCCACAATTACCAGACAGTATTTCTTCTTTGCCATGCTCATTACTCTCACAGGACCAAATAGATCCATATGCAGTAGTTGCAAGCAGGCAGTGGACTTGGACACTTCAATAGGAGGGAATGAGACTTTGTGCTGTTTTCCTTTTAAACAAGCAGTGCAGGTTTCATCACAGTGGAACTCCTTTATTGGTAAGCCTCTGACTAAACTATTGTGGCTAAGCTGATTCATGTTTTTTAGATTAACATGACCAAGCCTCCTGTGCCACAATTTAGATTCTTGAGAAGAGGCTTTGGAAAATAGGCAAGGATTGCCTTTGAGATCTATCTTCTTAGAGAGATCTAAGGCATACACTCTTCCTGTCCTGTTAGCTTTCAGGAGAGTGTGATCATCCAACACCTTGTCAATCAAGTGCAAAACTTTGGATGACAGAATCCTACAGTTTTGACTGGTGAAAAGGGCAACATGGCCTTTATCACACATTTGACTGACACTCAAGAGGTTGTACTTGAGATTTTCCACATGATTAACATCAAGAATTTGATTTCTCCATTGGAGACAAAGCCCTTACCGATGATGTAACCCCTAGCATCATTGCCAAAAGAGACAAATCCCTTCTTTCCTTGAGAGTAGTCATGAAGAAGAGAGCTGTTCCCAGTCATGTGCATAGATCCCCCACTGTCTACATACCAGATGCTACTTTGGCCTGTTGAAGAACCCTGCAATAATAAACAATCAGTTAGTTTTAGAGACCCAAACCTTTTTGGTTTTGGGCCTGGTCTCATTAATAGATGGTAAACTACATGTTTATTTGAAACAATAGCCTGAGAGGAAGAAGATGGTGTAGAAGAGGAGTCCTTTGGCTTGGACCTCCTTTTCTGTGGTTTCAACATAGGAGAATCTAGTTGGTTAACTCTACCCAACAGATGTTGTACCATCATCACCAGCTGTGTCTGATTTTATGATAAAGCTTTCAGCTCATCAGACACATTGCTAGTGGAGTTTGATAAGTTCCTATGTTGCACCTTCTTCTTTTGAGCACCCTCAGCTGTCACCTGTTTAACCCCTTCCTTTTTGGATTTCTTTAAGGACTTAAGGGTTACAGGATTTGATGTTGCTGATACAAATGTGGTCTCAAACTCAGTTTTCATTTTTACTATTTTCTCATTAATTTCTTCTTTTTGTTTGAGTTTGGAACCTCTTTTGTACCAACAATCATCAGTAAGATGATTGAACAAACCACATACTTCACATGGTTTCTTCTTCATCTTAGGTTGATCATCAACTAAAGATGGTGAAGCAACAGAAGACTTGTTCTTCAATGCTTTGGAAGCATTGGTTGCTTTCTTGACTACCTCTTTAGTAGTCTTCAAACTCTTTCTACTGCCATTTTTCTTCTCTTCAATACTGACAGCAGTTGAAGTTTGAACTTCAGGTGTTAAATCCTGCTCTCTAGTCCTTTCAGGACCTTCAGGATTAACTCCTGAGTTGATCAACTCATTTATCATGTGAATGTCAGCATTTGAACCATCAACATCAGCTGATAGGTTCAAAGAGGGCTTGATGCTGACTGCTACTTCTGATTGTGTTGTATCAGAAGGTAGATCACATGATGTGATGGATTGGTTATCACTCTCACCATCAGATTCTACCTCTGCTCTTGGGGTAAAATCTGTAGGTGGAGCGGTGTGATTGTAACCAATTCCAAACTTCACATTTGAAGCAGATTGCTTACTAAGAAGCATTTCAAAACCTTTGCATGATTGTACCCATCTATCACACTCGACCTGGGTAACTGCAAGGGTTTCTTTGAGATCTTTGTACTTCTCTAGAAGTACTTCTTCTCTAGCCTTATCATCAATTATTTGGCAATTCAGTTTATAAATCTCATCATTTATCTTTGAGCACAAACTCAAACTCAGCTTTGTTTTTGGAAATTATTTGTTCTAGCTCAATGTTCTTATTAATTAGAGCTACATTTGCTTCTCTAATGGAAGCAATGCTGCTATGCATAGTTCAGAACATATTTGGCTTTTGCCTCAGAGGATACCTGTGATACCTGAGGTGTAGAGGCATTGGAAAATGAAGTATCAGCAGACTCCAAAGCCATAAGAGCTAGATTCCCAAAGGGACTGTCACCACCATGTTGACCAGCACCTGAGAACAGTTGATCATGACCAGACAAGTCATCTGGTAAACTGCTCCAGTCAACAACTCCTGGGGTGAAGAAGCTGTGTTGTTGAGATTGAGGTTGTTGATGAGATAGGGAAGGCTGAGGTTCTGGTAGTGCATGAGGTTGTGGTGTCATAGGAACTTGAACTTGATTTGACTGTGGCATGTAATAGCAAGGGTACGGATATGGCATTTGACCCTGAGGAACAAAATATGCCGGAGATTGTTGTTGAGGATGATGACTAGAGGTGACAGGATGTTGCCCTCTGTGTTGTTGACTATTGCCAGGAAAAGTCACAAAGGGTGCAGTAGAGTTAGATCCAGTTGATCTACACTCTCTTGCAAAGTGTCCAAGCCTTTGGCATTTGAGACACCTCAACTTGATCTTGTCAAAACCAACTTTGGTTTTGCCAGAGAGTCCTGGGAATTTTCTTCCAGTTCTTTTATAGAACTTCTGAGATCTGATATTTATCAAGGCCATTTGGCTCAAAATATCCATCTCTTCTAAGTCATCATCAGCAATCCCCTTGAGATCATCCATAATGAAACATAGATTGTCATTATTACACCTAGTAAACTGACCATCAACACTCACAAATGCAGAATCAGAGTGCTTGAAGAGAAATTAATATGCTCATCATACTGGCATTCAGATGAAGCATATTCTGACTCATGACCCACCAAGGCAGTGTTGCCTTGTATAAAGTCTTCAGTGAGCTTTCCAGATGAAGACAGCTTTCTCTTCTGTTCTATCTCTCTCTCAAAAGTGAGCAGTTTCCCATGGAGTTGGGTGAGAGATAGTTTGTCCAAACTTGCACTGGAGCGTAGGATAATAGTATATGTGTCCCATCTCTCAGGCAGTGATCTGAGAAATCTGTTATTCATCTGAATATTGGTGTATTCAAGTTTGACCATTTTTAGTTCAGAGATCAAACAAGAGAACCGCTCATATTGTTGAGTCAGTGTCTCACCCTTTCTATGAGAGAATGTCTCATATTGTTGGGCAAGAATTTCTCTATTATTTGCCAAGACCTCATCTGTTCCTCCAAATTGTTCTTTCAAGGCAATCCAGAGGTCATGGGCAGTTTCATGATGCATTAGCCCAGAATAGATTTCGTTGGGCAATGCCATGGCCAGAATTCCATGGGCTTTTGCATCAATTTCAAGCAACTTCTTATCCTCATCTGAGTATTGCTCCCTCCTCTTCGGAACCATTTGATTGGTTTCCGGGTTATTCACCATAGGCTTGTGTGGGCCATGTACCACTGATGTCCAACACCCTGCGCTGTTAACAGACAGGTGATGGAGCATACGTCTTTGCCATATGTTATACTCATTCCTAACCAGCATAGGAGGCTTGGTTGAGGAACCAGTATTGTGAGGATCATTGGAAGGAGTGGTCATTTTCAGTTCAAAAACAATTTAGTTCAAGTTTTAAAAAGTTTTAGACAGACCACAACAAACTCAATGAGAACCAAGAAAAGATCTCAGGATGAATGAGCAGAAATACAGAAAATTCAATCTCTATAACCGTTTCTTGCAAAAACAAAAGCTAATTCAATCAAACTTAGATCTTGAATAGCAGTTTCAATGATCAATTGTTAAATCGATCAATGATTAACCTGCTCTGATACCATTTGACAGGATCAGTGATCACAAGTTTGATGTATTAGAATACAAAGCAGCGGACTACAGACTAGAATTAGACAAATTGTAGCAAGCAATCGATACTTGTAAGCATTAAGAGCTCATACGGTTATAGGGAGAGAATATATATTTCGGATTTGAAGGAATGTTCATAGAGGTACAATATTTCTAATCAAATCATTTATTCATTCCATTCATTCGTCCATTGTTACAATAAGTTGTCGCTCCTTATATAGAGTGCAACAATCACTGCTGTTATCACAGAAAGTGACAACTGGCAGATCTAATACAAAAATAACTAATTCTTAACAAACTACTGAAATGTTCACAACTACTGAGAACATATCAGCATGTAAGTACAAAATATAAAACTACTGAAACTACAACGACTGAAGAACAAGCTCTTCAGTCGTTTTACAAAACTACTGAAACATAAAAATATAAAACTACTGATATCACAACTACTGAAGAAGTACTCTTCAGCAGTTGTGACAAACTACTGAGGCTTCAGTACTTGATCTTCAGACTTTGACCTTCAGGTGTTTCATCAGCTGATGACTTTAGTAGATATCATCAGCTGATGTCTTCAGTCTTGTCTTCAGACCTTGTACATCAGTTGTTGATCTTCAGCACTTGTAAACTCTTCAGCTGTTGTACTTCAGTACTTTGGTCTTTGTCTTCAGACCTTGTACATCAGTTGTTGATCTTCAGCACTTGTAAACTCTTCAGCTGTTGACTTCAGTACTTTGGTCTTCAGCTTCAGCACTGTGTTCTTCAGCTGTTGTACTTCAGCACTTTGGTTCTTCAGCTGTTGAGGTCTTCAGCACTTGATCTTCAGCTGTTGAAGTCTTCAGCACTTGTCAAACTACTGATGAGGCTTTCAGCAGTTGTTGTGATACCATGTGGACTTAGAGGTTTTGATCTTGCTCATTGGTTCTTTTGGTCCAACAAAAAATGAACCAAATCGCATGGATGAGAGTGACCGAATGACACAGTCGCACGACTAAAGGTGACCGACTATGCCAATCGCACGACTGATCTTCAGTCGCCCAAATCAAATACGCGATTGGGCTCAGTCGTACGACTGAAGTAAACCCTAGTATAAATAGAGGGGGAGTCGGTCACAGTCAATCATCACTCCCAAATCGCCCCCAATCGCACGACTTACCTATACTCTGCCAATTTTTCGGTTGATTGTCCTTGAACCTTGTTTATTGCACTCTAACAATTTCGAGTTGAAATTCAGGTAATATGCGGTGTGATTCACTCATTTATCCCTTGATTCAGACCTTAAAATGACCAATTTGAGCCCTAACAAGAACTGAAACTTAGTTTGTCTAGGAAACTAATTAAACTAAGTACAGTGTAAAACTAAAGGTTGTTGGGTGCTATATCGGACATATACAAGTCTAATGAGCCAAACTACAAAGTCTACCATCGAATTTTGCTCAAAACCGAAATTTGAATGTAACAGCAATATGTCATGCGAATGGGCAACCAGATGAACCTCTATCGCACGACTGAGATGAGCGTATGGCTAAATCGCATGACTGCCCCATGCGAATGAACTCAGTCGCACAACTGGTTCAATCGCATAGGATAGCATACGACTGACCCCAGTCGCATGCTCAGTCGTACGAAAGAGCCCAACCGCATAACCAATTTCAGTTGCACAGCTCATTCGCATGACAGAATAAAAGATTTCTAGTTAAATGACTCAACTTGTTACACATTGACTTACATTAATGTTTATTATATTGTGTCACAGATGATGAGTCATTGGCCAATGAGCACTAAGCACAATATTTGTGCTCATCTAGATCTGACCTCGAGGAATGCTTCAGACTTCTCTGGCATTATTACTTTTGTACGGAGATCGAGGATCTTCCGTGCGATCTCGACTCCTTGCACTCCCTATCGCTCAGTCCAACAGGCTTTCTGGGAAAGCGCTGTGGTGGATAGATCCTCAGAGCCCCATCGCATTAGGAGCTTGATATTTGGAGAGGCAATTGAGATCACTGAGGATGATCTTCGGACAGTTCTCGAGTTTAGGGATGATGCTGACTGTCCCACCTGATTACACCCCCTTACTGTTTCAGGATGTTTCATGCGAGCTAAGTACTCTAGGGACATCAACGCAGGGGTGCTAAACAAGGGCAACCTATGCCCCCAGTTCAAGTACCTTGCCCAAGTGCTGCTGAAGTGTATAGCGTCTCGGAAGGGAGGGTTCGACGAGCTCTCAGATCAGATTCAGAACGCTTATGCAGCGTTGGTGCTGAACCACACGTTTAGCTTTTCCAAGATGATCTTCGCCTATCTCGTGGAGAACATTGAGGGGAAAGGGAAGGAGGGGTTCTGCATATACCCTTGATTCATCTAGATGATTATCGATCAGAAACTACCGTCTCTGCCTAAGGAAAAGGAGGACGCTGTACTTCTTGAGGCAATGGACGACACCACACTGGGTCGTATGAAAGTTTATAGGGGGAAGCAGGTTAAGCCCCCTGTGAGGAGATTTTTCGGGCATCTGGCCCAGGAGGATTAAGTGGTGCCGACGAGGCGTAAATGGCGCCACACGGATAGTGATTCTGATATTGAGCAACTAGTGCTCACGGACGATGATTCCGACGACAATGATAGCGGTGATGGTGGAGATGTTGGGCCCACTCAACCGAGGGCCCCCATAGCTGATATAGCATATCCAGCACCCACCCAAGGGAGAGACAGAGGCTACAAGGTTCCATCAGGATTTCCAACCTAATGAGGAGGAGGAGGACGACGAGGAGCCTTTGACTCGAACGGTGGGCAGCAAGGTTGTTGCCACCGAGCGAGGGCTACGGGCGGTTGGTGAACGCCCTGGTAGGTCGGGAGAGGATGATCCTAATCCTACTTATGCTCCGATCAGCCAAGCAGTGTTCCAGGGGAAGCATCCACCTCGAGGGGATTGAGGAAGAAAAGATGGCTCAACCCTATGGATTGAAGAAGAAGAAGAGGAGGACAATCTTCATAACCACCACACCACTTCCACCATTCCACCTACTACCCTCACTCCACCTACATCCACTCATCCACCTACTACAACCACTACTGCTATCCATCTACCACACCCACTCCACCACCACCTTCATCTATACCACCCCCAATCTTCACCACTGCCACCACCACTACCATTACCCACTATGCCGGACCATCGTCATACCCTTCCAACCCATCTGGATCCTCTCTACCTCCTAGTGGGGTAGAGGAACATCTCTCAACACTTAATCATATGGTTCTGAAGTTGTTGGTTGTCGATGATGAGAAGACTGCTCAGATTCAACAGCTAGTAGACCTTACTGCTACCCAATCTATGCAGATATCTCAGCAGGCACAGCAGATGGAGCAGCAGGCCCAGCTGATGGATGCACAGCGCGTAGAGATGTCCCAACTCCGGGAGCAACATGCCCAAGCAGCTAAAAGGATAGAGGATTTGGCGACCACCAACAAGACCATCATGTTGCGGCTCAAGGGATCAAAGGACGAGCCCTTAAAGATAAAGGAAGGAGATGGAGATGATGGTGATGATGACAGTGATGATGATGATGATGATGATCATGGTGATGACAATTAGGATGATACAGATGTTGGTGATGATGTGGGTGATGATGATGTGGATGATGATGAAGATGACACATCTACTGCGGGTGCCACATCTGCAAGTGAAAGGAGGACGAAGAAAGCACAAGATCAAGGTGCCTCCACATCCGCCACATTAGTAGAGGAGCATATGATCCAAGGCAAGAGTAATACTTAGATGCTTTTGTTATTTAAATCATAAGTATTTGAATCTTGTATCACATTGATGTAATGAATGTTTATATTTAATGTTGGTATTTCTGTCTCGATTATTAACTAATGATTGTTGTGTTACATGTATAAATCAAGCAGATCCAAACTTTCAGAGGGATGAACATGATGTTGCTCCCCTCCAACAGATCAAGACTCAGCTCATGATGATTCTTGATCTGCAAGGAATAGTCAAGAGATCAGTGATGTACACTCCTGAAGAAGGAGAGATCATTCACAATCTCACTGACGAGCAAATTGCTGAAATGTTCAAGCTAAATCCTGATGAGATTGTCAAGGATACTCCAACAGTCAAGTTGATAGTGACAATGAGCTCAACAATGTTGATGAGATCGAGATAGAAGATGTCACAGACCAACACTATCTAGAGTACACTAACATTGAAGGTAATGTCGTTCACAATCTGGGCGACAACCTTGTCAGTGAAACTTTTGAAACTCTGGATAGAATGGAAGAAGAGTCTGATAAGACTAAAGATAAGGCCCAAGCCTCAGATGATGAAGTTAATATCAGAAAGGCTGAGTGGGTTGTGTGCTTTGAAGAGATAAGAGCCCAACGCAGTGCTTCAAAGTCGACTGTCTACACCAAGCTGTACAAAGTGAAGAAACATGATAAGGTGTCAGGCAAAATCATCGCGTGGGCATATTTCGAAGATCTCACATTTATGCAGTTAAATGTGAGAAAGGGATCGAGTACTTCAGGTTTCCTCATGACCTGAAGACTCTTCCTGGATTTGAGTTGAACAGTTAGCGAAGCTGAAATTGCTATGCGCTGATCCACGCAAGATGTCTGGATGGTTTGAAGCAGCTCTTAATAGAGAGTACCACACCAGATGGGTCAACTTCAAACCTCAATAGCCAACAAGGTATTTCAGACGGTCTGAGGTTGATCCCATTACTGGAAAACCGAAGAAAGAGTGCTGAAGTGGAGTCCACCGCGAACAATGTCAAAGATCCCTCCACGGGAGATGCCACAAGACTTCACTCCTCACTTCAAATGGTGGTACTATGATTGGAGGACAGGAGAAGCAGTCATAGTCTTGAACCAGAATGGTGTTATGGAAACCATCAGGGTGTTTGACCCTGTGTGGCTTACTAACTTGTCTGCAGATGATGTATATACATTGTACAAGTGGGCACTGTTCTATGACTCTCAAGATATTGTACAAGCTCTACAATTCCAGAACGTGATACGACTCTGCTTCGCTTTTGAGATACACGCAGGCGTCACAAGAGAAGAGAAGTACAAGAAGTATGAAGAGTTATGAAGATGGTAAGACATTAGATGGAACTAGGTCCAAGGGGGAGTTTGTAGGTACATGTGTCCCTAGTTTCTAAACTTAATGTAATATGTCTTTAATGTCTTACACTTATGTAATACTTGGGTACTTAATGAAATGTAAATCTTTGGTTGTGATTATAATGTTTAATATTTCATAATGAGTTGCTTAACGCATATTAAATTGATTATATAGGTTTGTGGTTGTTTGAACTAGTATAAATAATGTAATAATATGAATACGTTCAAACTTAGTAAGATGAAGTTATCATGCGTCCGAATGGACCATGCGCCCCAACAGTGCTCATGCGCCCGAATGGCCATGCGACTAAGTGTCCATGCGCCTAAAAGGTCCATACGCCTGAACAACTTCATGCAAATGACTCAGTCGCACGACTGAACACTTAGTCATGCGAATGGATCAACCGCATGGCTCAATCACATGACTGAACCATGCTAATGGTTCAATCACCCAAATAAGAAACCCTAACCTATAAATACCACCTAATTCCTGGAAAAACGTAAGCATTGAACACACTTCGACTCAACATACCCTAGCGGTCAAGAGACCTCTAAGACGATACTCTAAGTTCACAGATCGCAGTAGATCGATTCCTAATCGATTCTTAATGTTAGATTCAATTCATAATTATTTCAACGTGCGTTCTCACTAATTGGATCGCCAATCAAATAGGATTCCGCACTATTTGATTCGGTATACACGTTAATCAGTTAGTATTTCGTTTAATACACGATCCTCTAACATATTGGTTGACTCCTTAACAACTCTAGTTCTGAGATTGTATACTTTATAAGCCTTGGCTTGAGAAGAGTATCCAATAAAGTGTCCATCATTTGATTTCTCATCAAATTAGGCTAGTTGGTCTTTCGTATTCAAGATGGTGCAAGAACATCCAAATGACCTGAGAAAACCAATATAAGGTTTCCTCTTATGCCAAAGTTCATAAGGAGTCTTACCATGTGTCTTAACTACTAAAACCCTATTTTGCACATAGCAAGTAGTGTTCATCACTTCTACCCAAAAGGTGATATGTAGTTTAGAGTCAAACAACATAGTTCTTGCAGCTTCAATTAGTATCATGTTTCTCATCTCAATAACACCATTTTGTTGAGGAGTCCTGAGAGCACTATATTGTCTTGTAATACCTTTTTCATCATAAAATGTATCAAGGATTTAGTTCTTGAATTTAGTTACCTAATCACATCTTATGTTCTTGACCACATGATCACATTGATTCTTAATCTTTAAGATGAAACTCTTCGTAGTCTCAACCTTAGTTCTAAGAAAGAAGACCTAAGTGAACCTTGTAAAGTCATCTATGATTATTAAACAGTATGAAGTCCTTCCTACAATCATTACACTGGTGGGGCCAAAGCGATCCATATGTAACAAGTGTAGGAGAGTAGTGATAGAGTTGCTTTCCTTTGGCTTGTGAGATACCTTGTGTTGCTTCCTTTTGAGGCATGCAACATAATGTTCATCACTTGTACACTCTTTCTTTGGCATTCCAGTTACGAAATCATTCTTAATCAACTTATTTATGTTATTAAAGTTTACATGGCTCATTCTTTTATACCATAGTAAAGACTAATCACTATTTTCTTTAGATAGAAAGCATGAAACTTCTCGTGTAACCCCCGATTATTTTTAAAGACAAAGAAACAAAGAATAAGTGAAGAAAAAGAAGGAAAAGAAATAAAACCCAAGTCTAGGGGTTAAAAGTGACAAAAAGGACAAAATCTTTGAAAAGTTAGTGAAAAAAGGTGATGGCCGCCCACTCTTGCACATCACCTTTCTGCTTACAGATTCTAGAGAGAGAAAGTGTAGAGTATTTGGGTTTTGAAGAAGAACAAGTAGAAAGATTCGAATTCAAAGTAAGTATTCATGGTTTTATGGTGTTCTTAACTGGCCTTGCCTCAGTTGTATGCTTATGTGTGTTTGTATGTTTGGTTGTGTGTGTTTTTAGTGGGTTTTAGGTGGTTCAACTCAAATTGAAAACGAGTTTTGAAGAAGCCATACTCAAGAGCTACAAAGGTGAGTTCTAGAACCCCTCTTTTACTGGTTTTTAACTGATTTTGGGGCTGGAAATGCATGAACTTATGTTCTTATAAAATTGGGTTTTTGTACCCGTATGATTTACTTTGTCTATATTGTTGTTATGATGTGATGTTGGGCTATGTTCATGCTTGATGATGTTATGGTTATGTTTCTAAGGCTTAGAAGGTAAGTTTAAGCATAGAACATAATAGATGGTGTTTAGAAAGTGAAATC
Organism: Flaveria trinervia; assembly: GCA_025506515.1. Taxonomy (NCBI): domain Eukaryota; kingdom Viridiplantae; phylum Streptophyta; class Magnoliopsida; order Asterales; family Asteraceae; genus Flaveria; species Flaveria trinervia. The sequence goes on from CM046453.1 coordinate 48,446,492, forward strand.
TGATGTTTAGAGCTCAGATGTTCAAGTTTTCGAATCTGCCCAAGTGTTCAAAAGAAATGTGGATGAACAGTTAATGCGGATGAGCATTGATCACTAAATAAGTCAATGCGGATGAGTATTGGAGAAATGCGGATGAACAGTTAATGCGGATGAGCATTGATCACTAAGTAAGTTAATGCTTACGAGTATTGGAGAAATGCGGATGAACAGTTATTGCGGATGAGCATTGATCACTAGGTAAGTCAATGCGGATGAGTATTGGAGAAATGCAGATGAGTATTGGAGAAATGCGGATGAACAGTTAATGTGGATGAGCATTAACCACTAAGTAAGAGAAATGCAGATGAGTATTGGGGAAATGTGGATGAGTACTGATAAAATGCATATGAACTAAACAAATGCGGATGAACAAAAAGGGCACATGCGGATGAACACTTAGAGTATTTTCTGATTTTTGGGGAAAAAGTGAAAATTAGGCTTTGACATGGGAGGTTCCTGGGGCTATGTAGGTTGACTTTTTGAGGTCATAGAGGATGTGATGGGCATGATGTTATGATTTATGTTTGATGCTTTGGCATGATGTGTATGATGTTATGCATGATGGTATGTATGATGAATGATTGATGCTTATGCATGATGGTATTTATGATGTATGTATGATGCCCTGTATGATGATGTTGATTGTTTATGTTTATGTTCCTATTATGTATGTTTATCTTTCTCGTGGCTTAACGTGTTATGGTTGTGAAAGAAATGATAAAGTATTATGTAACGTAAAGTGAAAGATAATGAAAGAGGAACATAATGATAGAATACATGCATTAATGTAAGAGAAAGTATAGAAAGGCTTGCAAGCAATATGTACAGATGTGCACCACTCTAAAATGTCATAAGCTCAACTATGTGTGGTTTAGCTAACCCATAAGGATACACGTAGGGGTCCAGTCTTCGTTATTGACCAGTGATATAGTACATCGTTTATAGCGATTACTAACCCCATTACTGATGCCAGGCTATATGCGTTATCGAAGTCATTTATGATCTTCGGCCCAGTACCTGCTTTGTGCATACGCTTGGGGTGTAGTACACAGTTGGCATCATTGTCGCTTGCCCCGGTGCTGGTGCCAGGCTATGTGCGTTATGGAAGTCATTTATGATCTTCATCCCAGTACCCGTTGTGTGCATACGTTTGGGGTATAGCTGATGATACTGATCCAGAAAGAGATAAAGAGATAAAGATATAAAGAGATAATGAAAGAAAGTGATGAACAGTAAACAGGATAATAATGATATTATCTATGTGTACGTACGATGTGTGATCATGTACGATGGTATAGTTTGATTTAAAAGGAAGTAAAGTATGTTTTATATTAAAACTAGAACTCACTCTGCAACGCTGACTTTTTATGCATTTTTCCAGTTGGCAGGTGAGCATTGCTGAGGATGGAGCAGGGCAGCTACTTGGCATTTTGGATGGCATTCCTTTGTTACTATTTTTGCATTATAATGCGAACAAATAAAAATGTGTAATGAATGATTGTATTAACTTGCAAAAGTAGTTATTATCAAATGAAAAGTTATTTTTGTTGGATCTTATATGCCCAAGACACATACAAGATTGATGTGGTTAGTACGTTATGATCCAAGTCGGGTCATACCCAATAGAAAGCTATACAAACACCAATTAATATTTATTTTTTGATGAGATCAAACAAATAAACACTAACACCAATTTAGAAAATGGGTTTTCTAAAACGTTGCTTTTGTAAAAGAACAACATTATGTGGATAATTTGTTCATGAGAAATTGTTTGTTTCATTATTTAAGTTGGTTAAATAATAACAAATAAAAGTGTGTTATTGTTATAAAATTAAAAGAGGTTTTAATTTTATAAAAACAAAGGTTGAAAGAGTGAATTTTATAAAAGTTTCAAAATGGGGGAAACCCATTTTGAACTTCATTTTCGGCCGCCCATATGGGCATAGGGAACTCACTTTTGTCTTGGCTTCTGCAAGACATTACTCACTCATACACTCAACCATAACCTACACTTTCTCTTACACACACAAAGGAACAAACGCTCTCAAAGAACAAAAGGTTTTTCCGATTCAAGAAGAAAGAAGGGGCTGAAATCTCGGATTTATTGGCTGCTCTGCAAGAACTTCTTGGCTGATTCGGATTGTTCAAAAGGGAGTTCATCTGGGTGCTCTTCTACCTAACAAGATTAGGTGTTTGTTTAGGCTTGTGGGTATACAAGCTTGAGGTCTTCTCCTTTGACGGCTAGACATCCAAGAAACATCATCTTCTTCATCTTTTACATCTACAACATCTTGTGCAAGAAAGGTTGTTTCTTTGGACACCCTATGGTTGTTTTTTTTGTTTGATAGCATAATTTCACATATATTGTTGATCCTTGATTTTGGGTTTGTTTGTGCTTTAAAATGGTAAAATTTTCAGATTATAAACCATATGTTAAAACCTTTATTCCACTGCATTTTTATAGTTAATTGGTTAAACTAGCCTTGGTTTACATGTTACAAAACCCATTAATGGCATCTAGAGCCGGATGTGTGGAATATGTGCCTCAAAAGGTCTTGAAAAGTTAGTTTTCATGGACCTTTTCAACCCATTAGGGGCTGTTTTGTTGTGGTTATATGAATCCCTTATGTTTCAAGGTTTAATCTTGCCTGAAGTATAAACCTTGAAAGATTTACATCAAATGGTTGATTGTGTTGTTTGGACAAACCTTCAAGTTTTAGTTCATGTTAGCCGAAATTTTAGGTCTGAAATAAAGGATTCATTGTTGTTCTTGGATGTTGAATATGTTTCATATTATGGTGCATAACATAGCCTTGGCCTTATGTGTTTTGGTTTGGTTGATTGTGATTTGTCATGTTGGTTTTGATTCTTGAAAGGGTTGTAATTTTGTGTTTTGTATTTTGGGTTGTAATTTATTTATTCATTTGGTTATGTAATAAATAGATTAGGTGAATTTCTTTTATAGAGAAATTGTATTAGGATATGATTTTTGTAAAAGAAGATGCACAAGATGAAGACTCAAAGAAGGACATAAAAGACATGGACACTTGAAGCTTTGGATGTGGATCAAGTGGGAGTTCATGGACACATTGATGTGTCATCTCTACCCTTAGGAAAGACCTTATGACGACACTTGTGATGGCAAAAAAGTGTGGTCAACTTAGTGGCTATGGTTATGCACTCATGTTTGTATGTTTATGCTTGTTTGGATGTTTGTTGTTTGATTGATGGTTGATATTTGGATATGCATAACAAACTCATTAACAAACTTTACAAGCTGAAAATTTGATGGTTCTTTATCATTAAGTGGTTAATAAAAGGTTATTAAAAGGATTAATGGTTTTCTAAACTAAGATTATGAAAACTTAAAAAAATTTTAAACAAGTTTAACACCGTCCTTTTGCACAACACTTGAGTCATTTGGAAACTCTTAATGGGATAAAGGCCACCTAACCGTTTTGAGGGAACTTGTGACTTGAGGTGGGGATACCATATTTCTGGGATAAAGGTCACCTAACCCACTTATGTTGGAAAACTCACATGTGTGTGCAAGTAGGGTAACTTGATTTCCCAACCATGTTAAATGGATCACCTACAATATTGTTTACAAATGTGTTGATGGGATTAACATGCTGACTATACATATGATGTTTTAAAGTCAATCCCATACCCTAGAAGTTGCAAAGGGTTGCAATTTTCAAAACGTTGACTACCATGTTAATTTAAATAAGGGGATAAAGGTCACCTAACCACTATTTAAATGTAACGTTGGATTTCTATATTTTAAATTGTGTAAGACACTTAAAAGGGGGTTTAATTATTAAAATATGAACAATATCGAAAATACTAAAATTGAACTTTGTTATATTTCGTAGATGGCCACCAACAATAATGAAAACAATGAAATCTCGTCTGCTCACTCACTATCACTAAGGACCATTCTCCAAAAGGAGTGTCTAAACCATAATAACTCTATTGATTGGTTTCGAAACTTGAGAATTGTTCTCAAGCAATAAAAACGATCATACATATTAGACGATCCGATTCCTGATCAACCTAGTAAGGATGATGAGGAGGCCTACAATAAATGGATAAAATACACCAACGAATCGGTCCAAGTATCTTGCCTCATGTTGGCAAGTATGACTCCAGATCTCCAAAAGGAGTATGAACATCATGGAGCATACGACATGATAACCCAGTTGAAGGAAACGTTCCAACAACAAGCATGGGTTGAGCGCTTCGAAATGGTTCGAGCACTCCATGCGTTGTCGGTTTGTTAAGAACATAAAACGTAGTTTAACCATTTAAACTTTCAGATTACGCAGCGGATAATATTAGTTTTGTATGTTTTTCAAAGCTGAAAAACGTTCTTTAAGTAGCCATTAAGCATATGAAACAAACCCATAATCCAAGGATCATATTATGTGAATAGACAAGCAATGAGAAAACAAACAAACAACACAAAATGACAACCACAAAAGGGCTGCCAAGATACCTTCTCCAACAGCTGAAGATCCGACAGAAAATGGAGATGTTTGATGCTGAAAAATGACCGAGACTTCAAGATTAGAGTTCCTCAAGCTTGTATACCCCAAGCCTTTGAAGTAAACACCACTCTTGCTAGGGAGAGCACACCCAAGAACACTCAAAACCCGAAATTTCTCTTCTTCTTTCAGCTGTTTTGCGAGATGTATGTTGAGAGAGAAGGAAAGGTTGTGTGTGTTTTTCATATGAGAGATGGATCAGATTTTCAAGAGTCTTAGACATGTTGAGTGTGTCTTTGGTTTTCAAAGAAAGAGGGCCAATCAAAGACCCATGGGCGGCCGAAAAATGTTAGATTAAAAGGGGTTTTCCCTCTTTAATCTAACACACAAACACACTCTAAAAAAAAACTTTTGTCATACATTAAATAAGTCATCTACTAGACATATTTAAATGTGACATGTCTTCTCTAATTAAACAATTTAATAAAGTATGCTCTCATGTTATTTATGTTATTTAACCCTTTAAATAACAAATTAACAATAACCCATCAACAAATATCCTCATAATTTGTTCTATTTCATATGCAACTTATTTAGAAAACCTATTTCTAAATTGGTGTAAATTTAACTGCATGATCATATCATCAATTAAATATCAATTGTTGTTGCTAAGCTTGTTATTAGGTATAACCCGACTTGGATCATACGTACTAACCGCATCAATATTCTATTCGTCTTGGGCACATAGAATCCATCATGCGTGTCGTATGGACGACACCCCATCTATTTCATCTTATGTACTTAAGATGAAAAGCCACATCGACCACCTTGAAAGGCTAAACTGTCTCGTCTCAAAAGAGTTGGCTACGGATTTGATCCTCAACTCTTTTTCAAAAAGGTTTCAGAATTTTGTCATGAATTATAACATGAACGGGGGGGACAAGAACATAAGTGAGCTTCACTCTATGCTCAAAACTACTGAGGCAGCCATAGGTAAAAGGGTTTTATCTGTTCTCACCATCAATGAAGGTGGGAACAAGAAGAGGCCTCACCCTGCACCCAAGGCAAATGTTGTCAAGGGTAAGGGGCACGAGGGGAAAAGGTAAAGGGAGTGGTAAGAGCGCCACCACCAAAACCAGCGGAGAAGAAGCAAAAGGTTGCTTCGAATGACCCATTCTTTAAGTGTGGGGAGATTGGACATTGGGCAAGAAATTGTCCAGTCCATCTAAAAGAGTTGCAAGCAAAGAGGGATGCCGGGCAAACCTCAGGTAAAATTTTCATGATTCATATTGATCTTAATTTGATACCCTCTAACACATGGGTATTGGATACCGGATGTGGAACTCATATTTGCAACTTATTGTAGGGGTTCAAAAGAAGTAAGGACTTCAAGAAAGGGATGTTAGCCTCTACATGGGGAATGGGGCAAAAGTTCAAGTGAAGGCCGTGGGAACTACATCTTAAATCTTTTAAATGGTTTGGAAGCAATTTGAACAATATTTATATGCTCCTAGTTTGACTAGGAACATTTTTTTTGTTGCCCAATTAAGACAATGTGGTTATGTTTTGACATTTATTGAAAATGAAATTCATGTTTCTTTAAATGGCATATATTATTTTAAAGCTATTCCTATTAATGGTATTTATGAATTGGTTCGTGAAAACACATTATATGATAGCCCATTGTACCAACCACCACTAAGAAACTCAAATTGGATTGAGTGATACCTATCTTTGGCATTGCCGTCTTGGTCATATAAACAAGAAGCGCATACAAACACTTCAAAAGAACGGTCTTTTAAAAGCAAAAGAATATGATTCATTCGATGTATGTGAATCTTGTTTACAAGGTAAAATGACTAAGGCACCTTTTAGGCAAGTCCGAAAGGGCAAAAGGTTTATTAGCCATCATACATTCGAATGTATGTGGTCTTTTAAGCCAATGACTAGGTATCATGAAAGATTACTTCATTACCTTTACCACGACTATAGTCGATATGGTTATGTGTACTTGTTAAGACACAAGGATGAAGCTTTTGAAATGTTCAGAATTCCAAAATGAAGTAGAAAATCAACTCAACAAGAAAATAAAAATTCGCCGCACCGATAGAGGGGGTGAATACCTAAGTGATGCTTTTAGAGATCATCTTAGAAGTTGTGGTATTGTCTCACAACTATCTCCACCTGGAACACCACAACATAATGGCGTGTTCGTGCGGAGAAATCAAACTCTATTAGATATGGTTGATTATGATGGCTAGAAGCTCATTACCTCTATCATTTTGGGGTTACGCTTTGCTCTCTGAGGCCCGTATTTTGAATATGGCCCCAACCAAGAAATTGAAAACGACACCTTTTGAAATATGGCATGGAAGGGTTCCATCACTATCATATTTAAAGGTATGGGTTTGTGAGGCTTATGTTAAGACTCCCACCTCAAACAAGCTAGAAAGTCGTTCCACTAAGTGTATCTTCATTGGATATCCCAGAGATTCTATAGGATATTATTTCTATGATCTATTAGAACAAAAGGAGTTTATTGCCAAGAAGGCTGAGTTCTTAGAAGCTAAGTTTCTTATGGAAGGAACTAGTAGTAGAACTGTGGATCTTGAGGAGGATCAAGAACCACAAACCGATATATGTTGGTTGACACTAGCACTTATCATGAGGATGTGAGAATGATCAAGTGGTTGATCAATATATACAAAACGTTCGTAGATCTGGTAGAATTAGTAATCCACCTGAAAGATATGGATTTTTCGTAGATGGATGCTATGTGGTAGATTCCGATGAACCAACCACCTATCGTGATGCAATGTCCAATTTGGATTGTGACAAATGGATTGAAGCCATGAACGTTGAGATGCAATCGATGTATGACAACCAAGTGTGGGACTTGGATGAACCACCTCTTAACTCCAAGATAGTTGGAAGTAAGTGGGTTTTCATGAAAAAAACCGATATGAATGGAAACTTGGATACTTATAAAGCTAGACTTGTAGCAAAAGGTTTCACTCAAATTCAAGGGGTTGATTATGATGAAACCTTTTAACCAGTTTCAATGCTAAAGTCTATTAGGATATTATTTGACATAGCTGCTCATTATGATTATGAGATCTGACAAATGGATGTCAAAACTGCTTTTCTAAATGGATATCTTGAGGAAGATGTCTATATGGTTCAGTCTGAAGGTTTTGTCGACTCAAAACATCCTAATAAGTATGCAAGTTAAAAAAATCAATCTATGGATTGAAGCAAGCATCAAGGAGTTGGAATCACCGTTTTCATGAAGAAATAATAAAATTGGATTCATCAAAAATGCTGATGAAGCGTGTGTATATAAGAAGGCTAGTGGGAGCATCACCATTTTCCTAGTATTGTATGTTAATGACATCTATAATTTGGGAATGACATTCCAACCATGGACGGTGTAAAATCTTGGCTTGGAAGCTGTTTCTCCATTAAGGATCTTGGTGAAGCCACCTATATTTTAGGAATAAAGATCTATAGGGATAGATCAAAGCGGTTGATAGGTTTGAATCAAAGTGCATACATTGATAAGATCTTGGAAAGGTTCAAGATGGAAAACTCTAAGAAAGGTATCGTACCTATTCAAAGAGAAACGATATTGAGTAAGACTCAATGTCCAAGCTCAAAGGATGAGTAAGACAAATGAAGGGGATTCCGTATGCGTCTACTATAGGATCCATCATGTATGCAATGATATGCACTAGACCATATGTGTCATGCGCTTTGAGCATGACAAGCTGATACCAACAAAATCCTTGAAGTAGTCATTGGATGGCTGTTAAGAACATACTTAAGTACCTAGGAAGGACTAAAGATATGTTCCTAATCTATGGATCTTGTAAGGAAGAACTCGTAGTAAAGGGTTACACGAATGCGAGTTTCCAAACTGATCGGGATGAGTCATGATCACAATCGGGGTACATTTTCATATTTAATGGAGGAGCAATCTCTTGGAAGAGCTCTAAGCAAGACGTGCTGGCATTATCAACTACAGAGTCAGAATACATTGCCGCTTCAATAGCAGCTCAGGAAGCTGCATGGTTGAAGAAATTCATTGCCGATCTAGGGGTGGTCCCTTCCATTCAGGACCCCCTAGAAATTCTTTGTGATAACAAGGGTGTGATTGCTCAAATCAAGGAACCCCGTGCATATCAGAAGACTAGGCACATTGAACGAAGATTCAATACATAAGGGATGAAGTTGAAAAGGGAAAGATATGTATTCACAAAGTTCACATGGATCAAAACATTGCGGATCCACTCACGAAGCTTCTAGAAAAGGCAAAGCATGAAAGTCATGTTTGTGCTATGGGATTGCAATATTCTAGTGACTGATTTGATCTTTAATTTCTGTATTGAGATATTGTAACCCTTTATTAC